>CM076584.1:279745808-280471983 GCA_034641835.2 Pinus albicaulis | reverse complement strand
GCATCGTTTGTCTATGATTTTGTTTTGGAATCTACATTCGTGGTTGAAAATTGTAGTCCTCGGATATATATTTTTAACGATGTATCATGTGCATAAAACGGAGATAGTATGCCAAAGTTACGACCCCGGGAAATTGATGTACCAATTTACCCCAACGGGGCACGTAGTCTGAAGTTTCATCTCCTAGGGTTAGGTTTTTAGATGTTTAGGGTTTTCCATTGTTTCTCAATAATATATAGGCCTTTGAGCCTCATTTTAACACAGATTTTAGAAGCATGTAGCAGCCACATCTCTTCCCATAGATAAGCTACCAACACCCTAGCTATTTTATTTCCATTATGTCTGTAATCATATTTTTGTTATTTGATATTAATGAGATGAAGTGTTACTTCTGTTTCATCTTTGTATTTATGGTTATATGTGTATTCTCTTGGTCTGAACTAATACGGATCATTCAAAGGGAATAATGAAGCATAGATATCATTATTTGATTCCAAAATGCCTTAAAATTAAAAAAATGGACACAACTAGTAAGAAACTAGAAACATCTTCTATGACGCATGAATAAAAGGAAAAAATGCAACATGATATATCAAAATTACGAGACCGAGTACAAAAAATTTCTCTCTAACAAAAAGTAACAAGAAATGAATTGGAATCCATGATGAATGTTAACATTGATGGTATAAAAAGGGACATGTGATTTTTTAATGATGGTTTGAAAAAATATATGGAAGAAATGATGAATGTCAAGAGAGAAGGGTTGAAGGAAGGTTTGGCAAAGTTGCTAGAACAAAGGCTTCCCAATGGTGACAAGGCAATCAATGAAAATCATGATGAGGAAAAAAGGAATATGAATTACAATTTTAGAGACTCCAACTTTGGGTTTAAGAACCCCACATTCCAAATATCGATATGAATAAGTTTTATGGAAAGGATCTGGTAACATGGATACTACAAATGGAGCACTATTTTTATCTCCATGATGTGAAACACACACAAAAGGTAAGCATTGCATCTTTATATTTAGAACCCAATCAATTTGTATGGTATTGAATGATTTATTATCATAAACCACTTTTCACTTGGTCAAATTTTACGGAGGAAATGAGAGCACATTATGAGGATATAAAGAGAAACACCTTCTTTAACCAATTGATAAATCTCAAACAAAAGGGTTCAATGGCAGCGCAAATTGAGGACTTCCAAAAATTGAATATCAGGGTAACTAATATTCCAGAGGAGCATAGGTTTGATGTCTTCATAGGGAATTTAAGAGATACATCCAACATGAGGTTTGTCTTTGGGAACCTGATTCATTGGAGAAGAAATTCAAGGTGGCAAGAAATGTTTAAAGAAAATTATGGCAACAAGGAAGTCTACCACTCACAACTATAAATATGGAAGTGTTGATGCTCCTATCCTTCCACAACCTACAAGGTTGACACCACAACAATTGGAGGAAAAAAGAGAAAAAGGGATTTGTTACAATTATGATAGAAAATACACTAAAGGTCATCAGTGTGCCGAGAATAGATTATTCTACATATATTGTGAAGAGGAGGAAGAAAAGGAACGAGAAACATCAAAATAGGAGGATATAAATAAGGAAATAACGCCAGAGAAAGAATAAATGAATCCGACCATATCTTGTAATTCATTGGTAGAAATTACAACTCCTCAAAATATTAATATAGAAGGATATATGAAGAAGAAAAAGGTAATAGTGTTGATTGATTCAGGCAGTACCCATAATTTTATTCATTGTAAGATAACCAAGGAATTGAATTTCTTCCTATATCTAGCATCAGTGTCAAGTGATGGTTGCAAATGGAGGAACTATAATCTTCTGGAAAGTGCCATAATATCGAGATAACCATTGACATTGGTGAATATGTAGTGAAAATTCCAATGTTTTTCCATTCCAATGGGTGGTGTTGATGTTGTACTAGGAGTCTAATCGTTACAATCTTTGGGGATGATAGCTTTTAATTTTCAATCATTTTTCTTGAAATTATTTTGGGAAGGAAAGGAAGTTGAATTAAGGGGTATCATAGGCAAACCGGGAAAGATAATCAGCTCTAATGGAATGAAAAATCTTCTTAAGAAATAACAACGAGGTGTAATTGCACAATTATGCTCACTAGAGGTTCAAACATCAAAATCATTTATTTCTCCAAATCTCCAAAGTCTTGGACAATCATTCCAAAATATTTGAGACTCCCAAAGGACCTCCCACCTATTCATGATCATGATCATGCCATTCATTTGATTCCAATAACTGTTCCTTCAAAGATCAGACCTTATAGATATCCCTATGCCCAAAAGAGTGAAATTAAACCTATGGTTGCATAAATGCTAGAGGTTGGTATAATTCAACCTAGTCAAAGTTCTTTCTCTAGTCTAGTAGTATTGGTGCACAAGAAGGATGGATCATGGCGTATGTGTATGGATTATAGGGGGTTCAAAAATATCACTATTAAAGATAAATTTCCCATTCATGTCATTGATGAATTGTTGGATGAATTACATGGATAAATTTACTTCACCAAGCTGGATCTTCGTTCAGGATATCATCAAATTAGAATGAACACTGAAGACATTTTGAAAACAACACTCATAACTCATGAAGGTCATTATGAATTTTTGGTCATTCCTTTTGGACTTACTAATGCACCTTGAAAATTTCAAGCTTTGATGAATTCCATTTTCAAACCCACCCTTAGAAATATTGTGTTAGTATTTTTTTGATGATATACTAATCTACAAGTAGTCTTGGAAGGATCATGTGAAACATGTTGACAAGGTGCTCAAACTATTGGAGGAGAAACAATTATAGGAAAGAACCTCCAAATGTTTCTTTGGAATACAGGAGGTGGAATATTTGGGTCATATTTTATCTCATTAGGATGCTAAGGTAGACCCTAACAAGATTAAAGCCATTAAGAAATGGAAAATTCCCACAACCATAAAGCATCTTCAAGGATTTCTCGGGTTGATAGGGTATTTTCGCAAGTTCGTTAATAATTATACGAGAATACCAACACCTCTAACAACATTATTGAAGAAAGATGCATTTTCTTGGACTCCGGAAGAAACTAAGGCCTTTGAACATATTAAAGAGGCAATGTTCCAAGCACCAGTTTTAGCTATGCTAGACTTCAAAAAAATCTTTATTGTGGAATGTGATGCCTCGGGAAATGGAATTGGTGTTATTTTAATGCAAGATGGAAGACCCATTGCTTTTGAAAGTCATCCAATCAAAGAAAAGTATTTATACAAACCTATTTATGAGAAGGAAATTTTGACAATACTACATGCACTAAAGCAATGGAGACCTTACCTAATGGGAAGGCACTTCAAAGTAAAAACAAATCATGATAGTCTTAAATACTTTTTGGAACAAAGATTATCTTCATAAGAGAAGAAAAAATCGGTCACAAAGATGTTGGGTTATGACTTTGAAATCATCTACAAAAAAGAGAACAAAAAATTTGTTGCAAGTGCACTCTGAAGAACGAATGAAGATGTGGAAACATTGGTTTGTGTCATTTCTATTATCCAACCTAATTGGATAACTGAAGCAATGGATGATTGGAAGAATGACGAAGAGGTGTCGACACTCATTCAAAAGTTGCAGCAAGATCCCAGTACATTTGATAGATTTAGCTGGAAAAATGATTCATTATGGTACAAAGATCGCTTATATATTTGTAAGAATTCCCAACTCAAATAAAATATTCTTTTGGAATTGCATGTCTCACCCTTAGGAGGGAACGCGGGATTTTTCAAAACTTACCACACGATCAAAGGAATTTTTTTGGCATGGCCATAAATCCAATATTTACAAGTCTGTGGTAGAGTGTTTGGTTTTCCAACAAAATAAAATTTAGAAAATTAAGACCCTAGGTTTGTTACAACCTTTAGTCATTCCAAGCCAGCGTTGGGAGGGGGTCTAAATGGATTTTATCACAGATTTACCCAAGTCTAAAGGAAAGAGTGTCATCATGGTGGTAGTTGATAGACTTACCAAGTATGCACATTTTTGTGCATTATCTCATCTTTTTAAAGCTAGTACAATTGTTATTGCATTTATGGAAACAATTCAAAAGCTACATGGAAACCAAAAGATTATTGTAAGTGACACATATCCCATTTCACTGGAAATTTTTGGATGGAGTTATTTTCTTGTCTTGGTACTCAATTAGCTCATAGTTCATCTTATCATCTTCAACCTGACAAGAAAACTAAGATAGTGAAAAAAAAAATTGGAAGGATATTTTTGTTGCTTTGTATCTGATAAACAAACACAATGGGTCAAGTGATTACCTCTAGCTGAATGGTGATATAACACTTCCTTCCAAACTGCAACAAAAATGACCCCATTTATGGAACTTTATGGATATCATCCGCCATCCATCACATCATTTTTAAGAGAAAATTATAAGGTTCAAGCAGTGGAAGTTCACATCAAGAATAAAAAACAAGTTCTCCAACTCTTAAAGGATAACCTTACTTTGGCGCAGAATCGAATGAAACAATAGGCAGATCAACATCGTAGTGAAAGAAGTTTTGATGTAGGTGACTGGGTATTTTTATGGCTACAACCATACAAATAAATGTCCCTCAATAAAGCTAAGAAGGATAATAAATTATCACCCAAGTACTATGGTCCTTACAAGGTGTTGCAAAATATTGGTACTATGGAATATAAATTGGAGTTTCTTGCATCTTCCTGAGTATACCTAGTTTTCCATGCTTCATCCTTAAAGAAGGTTATTAGTGACAAGCTCCTAGTTCAAACAATGTTGCTAGAACTTGTTAAAAGAAATAAAATTCATATTTTAGCCTTAATAAATCACGGAAACAAAGAACCTAAAAGCTATGAAATTGATTAATTTTAGAGTATCTCATTAAGTGGAAGAACTTATCCACTGAAGATTCTACATGGGAGGATGGGAATTTTATATAGAAGCATCTAGAACTACTCAAGCATTGAGGACAACACTTTTTTGAAGGGGAGGGGAATATTAGGTCCATATACTAGTGTATCCCCTTATTGTTGTTGTTAGTGTAGCATCCTATTGTTATTGTTGTGCCCCATAGAAGCCCATTATTGTTATTGTTGTGCCCTTAAGTTATTATTGTTATGTAGGCTTTGATTATATTTCAACCCCTTAGACTCCTATATATACCAATGAAGTCTTATCATTTGTATCATCCAAGAATCATTCATTTATGTAATGTAAAGGAGGTTTCCCCCTCGAAAAGGGTAATTTTAAGTTGTTGATCTATCTTTTGTTTTGTTTTGTGAGTTGGTTGCATAACAATGTAAACCTAATATTTTTGTAATGACTTGTGCTCGAGCCTTTTGGATGACGTAGATCAATATTTCTCGAAGTTTCTTAGCTATTTCTAGGAGCAGAGGAGATGTTGAGAGCCTCTTCTATAAATTAAGAGCTCACTCACCTCCCAAATCATTGTGAATTATTGTTTATCATTCTTGACATAATGTGATTATTTTTATGAAGCTTCGGTGATGTCTTTGGAGTTTCTCTTTCTTATCTATTCTACAATATTATACAAAAGGAACTTTTGTCATTAATTCAAGACTACTACGAAGCTATCAAGATTGATCCATTTTGAAGATCAACTTTGTCACTCACTTGGAGGGAGACGTTTAGGTTAAATCTCTCACTTCTTTGTTGTTATGAGTAAAGTATTAATTCTTATAACTTTTGGACCATACCCCAAGGTTTTCAACGAGGATTGATTTTATTTAATTCCATAGTTGATCTTATGGTTGAAGGGTTTTTCCCCCTTTGGGGATACATAAGTAGCTTGGTTCCTGTGAGAGTTAGGCAAAGAGAGGTAATTTTACAACTTCTGAGAGTTCTATTTTCGTAATCCTGACATTTGATAACCAACAAGAGAGACATTCATCTTAACCCTAATATCCTTAGTGGAGATAAGGAACTTAAGCCATAATCCAACAATCAACCATTTTTTGAAAATTCTTGTTCTTGTCTTTTATTTTTTATATTATTGAAAAATCCCTAAAAATACAAAAACACAAAAAATTAAAAATAATAATAATTAAAATCTAAACAAAAAGATAAAAAGTAAAATTTTAAAAATATTTAATTTATTATCTAGAAAAAAATTAACAAATTACATTTTTTATTAAGACAATTTCTTGAGATTTGTCATTAATAATCAAGAGGCCCAAGGAAAAAGCATACCTCTTGTTTGTTCTTTAAAAGGTTATCTAACATCATTTTGAGGGTTTTGGAGGCGCATTCACATTTTTTGAAATTCATTTAGAGCAAGCTTAATGACTTGTAAGCCTCCTTACGTAGGGATTCATGAAAGACGTTGTTTGTAGCCCCTTAAATCCCCAACTACATGTATGGAGTGTTTCTATTACAAATTATCAATCTATAATAGAAACACTCAAGTCTCAAAAATGGTTTAATCTAGATTAGTGCATTTTCCATTTTAACCCTAGGGGGATTGGACCTCCATTTTCATGCAATTTTGGATCATATTGTTGTAGCTTGCTACATACTTGCATATTATTCATAGATGGGTTGTCTTTTCACTCAAAATTCGTTTTCCAAACTCAAGCTCACAAGGATCCATCATCTTAGTGTGTTTCCACACTTTTGGTTTGCTTCAAAGACACTCCAAATATTGTGTTTCTATGTTTTTTGGTTAATTTGCAAATTTGGAAATGTAGGACAACAACAAGCTTGTCCAAATCAAGTGGAAATAAAGGACGAGTATCTCATTTGGAATTTTTACCTTCTCCTCACTCTCAAGGATTAAAGGTATCAATGTGTTGGGTATTTTGAGTGAGTTTCGATGCTAGTTTGTATTTTCTGCAATTATAAATCATACACTAGACTTAACATTTTATTCCATTTAAGTCTTAGCCTTCATCATAGTTAGTATTTCTAGGCACTAGTCTCATAGGCTTACTGGTAAAGTGTGTGTAGATTGGGATACCCCTTGTGGCATTATAGGAGTTGGCTTAAAGTACGAGGAGGCTACCTAAAGTGACAATGTGTGCATCTCTTCTATGCTTACCAGTTAGAACCTTTACCAAACCTTGTTGGCACTACTAATCTGGGTGGTAATAAGTCCTACGCAGTGACATGCACAAAGACATGTTTGTTTTTCATCAACAACAACACCCTTCAAGATATGAAGGGCATTAAGGTGGTCATTATGTCAAAATTATTGATGTTTTGAAAACAACGACAAAAAACACCTAGGAGAAAATGTAGCAGACATATAATTAATATATTTGGAAATATTTTATGTTATACTTTATTGGTAATATGGTATTTTTCCTTTATTTTTCACTTCCTTGCCTCTATGATGTGCAGATGAATTATTTTATAAATAAATTAGGTATGAGGAAATGAAAATGATGTTTTGGAGGGTGGAGGAGACATACAAGTTTCAACCTTCTAGTGGTTTATCTCACTAGTAGAGAATACAATATTTTCAAGGAGGATAGAAGCTCAAGGCAATAACATAACTACCACACCATCAACTCTTCTATTTTCTTTCTTTTTGTCATATGCATATCAATCAAATAGTACTCGTTCTTTGTGGCTTTTGTTTAAGGTGAATTTGACACAATGATAGTATGAAATGAGCAAAAAATAATACAAAGCAATGTTGCATGATGCATTCAACAATCCTAATGTGAAGAGATTAGCTCAACATTGGTTGTCAAGTTTGAAATTGTGAGTGATATAGTGCATAAACTTCTTTTTTTATGAATATTTTCCCCGCTTTGTGTTGGCCTATCATATGTTGATACTTGTGATATTGTTATTGGATTGAGTTGGTTGAATGGACCAACACTATAACTAATCCAATTTTCTTCATGTAGATATAACATTTTTCTACAAGTGGCCTCTTTCAATGATAAATTAAAGTTGAATCTAAGCCTTCCTCCAATTTCATTAGTTTCACCTCCTTCCTTCCTAATTTGTAACTTAGAGAAACTAAAAAAGCTACAAGTCAACATAAAATTATTCAAACCCAAACATTTTTCTTTGCAAGTTATAATATGTGGTCATTTACTTGGCGCTATCAATCCTCTCCCTTTTAAATCAACTTGTATCAATGCTCGTGGGAAGCCTCGAATTTGCAATCCATGCTAATTTGGCACATATCCTATAGGTCCTACCCGTGTTATGAAATAATCCATATTTTGGATATTCAAACCCTTTTGGACCAAGTACAATGATAGTATAGCATCTCAACCAATCAATTGTTTACACTTTGTCCAATTCTTATGCTCATCTATCCCTACACAATTTAAAAAATTCTCAAATTGATGGGAATTTTCAAACCTGCCTTATTTTCAATGAACAAAGCATAATTTCTAAGGCCAATTTTAACAAAAAGTAGTTAGCGAATATCAAGATCATTAAAGTGATGATGGCGTCAATTGTGAGGCTTTGATTCATTTCTTTAATAGTTATGTGGGTAGGACATCTATATTTAATTATCAAATCGATTTTTGTTAAGAATCTATGCAAAGACCAATTTAAATTATATAAAGATATATCTACTTGTTTGACCTACTCTGATCATTTTTCTTTATATATTCAAAATAACAAGCCTCTTGTTTTTATATAACGTTCTTGACCTTATTTGTCAATGCTCATGACATGGTGAGAAAAGTGGATTGGAGTCCCTTTTCTAAAAATTATAACTTGAACTATTTTACAATTTACTCTTTACATTTAGAAACAAAAAGTTACCAGCAACATCCTTTCTACATTTTCTAAGTTCTTTAGTTCTTATCCTTATAAAATATTGTCGTAAAATTTTGGCAATGCTAATAGAGTTCATTATTTAGGCACACAATGTCATTGAAGAGCTTTCTAAAATCAATGCTAGTAATATTTTGTTATATGCTTTATGAATACCTCAACAATTTAATTTGTTATATAAATCACTTCAAATTACATCTATACCACATTAAACTATATTGTAAAATCAAATATTGATCCACTTTATCCCTATCAATTACTTAACTATAACATAGACATAAACCATCAATATAACATCATGTTACTTAGGTTTATAAAGACACTAAGATTTGACATAGACAACCAATCAATATTTTTTTATTACTAGTGATAGACTCATAATCTACACAAACCAAGCAGTCAAAGACCTTCTTATTGCCTTTCATTAGTCAACCCAAATTAATAGGTTATTACATACGGTCGTAGAAAACATGCCAATGGCTTTATGTATGTTGCTTGGAAGGGAATGTTCAATATGTTTTAAAAGTGAATATGATAATATGGATATTATCAATTTCCTCTTCCCATAAAAGAGCATTTCTAATGTGTGGTATGAAATTTGTGTTACATATTGTAAATCACATTAATTTGTGTTACATATTGTAAATCACATTACTAAATTAAATCACATTACTAAATTAAATCACATTACTAAATTGTATTTATTATTAGATACTATGAATACACTAGCTCTGAATAATTTTAATTTTTTTAATCCCAAAAAGGTTTCACATCAAATAATTGACATTTAATTGACCACTATTTCATTTTTGTGTGGCATATCAGACGTTAATTAGCCACTCCTTTTTTTTAATATATTCCACATTACATCAAAGAATAGAAATATCAATTTGTCGTTGAAAGGTATAACACTAGCATTTTTTATACGTTGAACAAACATGATTTGGATTTCTTTTCATATGAAATTCCTCACTTCATCGATGTTGTTAACATCAATTGGTGTCTACATTATGTCAGTTAACCAACATTGGTGTCAATGTTATGTGAGTTAATCGATGTTTAATGGGTGTGTAATGAAAAATGATTCATCCAAGTACAATGGGTTCTCTAACATTTAAGCGACAGTCAAAATGTTGATTTTTTAACATCGCTACCTCGATTTGAGCAGCATTCAAGAGATTCACGTTCAACATTTTAACATCGATTTTGATTCAGATTTTGACCCCAAATGTAGTAGCGCAAGCCTACAAGGCATAGTGTTCCAAAGAGTCGCATATCCAAAAAACAAGGCACTGGGATAAATACAAGACTGCCCCAAGGTTGTGAGGTTGCGGACACCACAAAGTTGTAGAAGTCATCAACGAACTACAATCTAAAGGTGCGGGAAGAGGAGGCTGACAATTCATCTTGCAGAAACGAAAATAATGTTAAGCCACTGTGATAATGAAACAACTACAACACGCAAACACACTTTCAAATTAAAAAAAGAGTTAACAAGAGTTATAGAAGTGATGCCCTTCTTACTTACTTGATGGGTCAGTTTGCTTTTAGGATGTTCTTTTTCTCAAATACTTGGCAATGGTCAATGAGATAAAGTTGGCATACACATTAATTTTTTATCATGGCACTAAACACCAACTGCTCACCGTAGGGGATCAGTCCTTCATGGACTGTTTGTTATCACACTCAGGTAAATTAGGATGATGTATCACTATCAACATGGTAACTGAGTAGGTGCATTTGCCATGGTGATCCTTTTTATAATTATGTTTGAGAATGTGTTTCAGAGACAAGGAAACAAATCCATAATAGGAAAGCTATATATATGTATAAGAATTATATTTGTGATCTTTATGCTAGCATTCCTAGTTTATTGTCATAGTTATTAGCATATGGATTCTTGCTGAGCAGTTAGAACTATATTCAAAATTTCAATCATGTTACTTTCGTTTAGACATGTCCTAAGGCGCTGATACCAACTTAATCATCACTAGATAAAGACGACGTCCACACTTGGTCACTTCACTGGGAATGAACACGCAGCTTCCAGCACTTTAACTAGTTATACATGTGAAGAAGAAATCTCCCAGTAGCTTCATTCCAGAGGTAACAATTATATTCAAATTTCATTTTTATGAAAAATCGGATTACAGCAATTTTTCTACAAGAGAAATAAATAGACATACATTGACCATTAAGAACAATACACAGGAATGCTACAACCACCAATGGATGAGCATGAAATTTTGGGTAGATAGCATTAAATCATGGTACGAATACTGTTCCGCATTTTCTCCCGTACAAGAAAATCGATATGCAGAATTGCATATTCTTACAATTTGGTTATGGTTCTATCTCATTTGAGTTTGGTGGAAACACTTTCTGAATAAAATCCAAGAAACGCTGAGAATACAACTTGGGCTCAACTGCAGATATTGAAACGGAGTCGAACTGAAAAGCTTTGTAAGCGTGTTCAATTTTCTTGGCAAAATTATATTCTTGTAAGATGTCTATGATCCCAAGGTAGAGAACCACATCATTGACCTCATGAAGCAATTGACCTGCATTTTGATCACTGTCTCTTAGTGGTCTACTATCTGCTCTTGCAGGCATGTTCACCCCAAGTTGTATCTGCAATCTACAAGTTCAAGTCATATAAACTTTTAGAATGTGCAAAAGTAGAACTTGAAGGATGATAAGAATAAGCCAGTTAAAGATGGAAACATTATTACCTTGCAGTCCCAGGAAGAAGTAGATCAACTTCTTCATCACCCACAGCAGATGCTCTCAATGCACTTCCTCGAATATGAGAACCCAGTACTCTCCCATCTTGATGAGGTTGACGAGCAACCAATACCAGACTCTGTGGATAGCTTGAGATTTCATCATCAACAGCTGATCCCACTGAAAAAGAAAGCAAATGGCAATTTATTCTCTTTCCATTTATAACAGAGAAATGTGAATCCCTAGTTCACAGCTATTTCCTGTCGAGCTTAAAAGAAAAAACAAGAACCACAAATTTGTGCACAAGACTTCTGATTGGCTGCTTTTCTATAAGAGTGATCTAGAATTCGGTCACACATACAAGGCACTCTTGGGGGGTACGCAAGTTCCAAAATTTCACCTCCAAGATGCACTGTTATGTCACCTAGGAAAACTTTGTGTTCCTTCAAGTGAGTGTGCCAAGATGATATGGGAAACACACTACAGTCGAGTCGTTGGGCATTTCAGGGTCGAGAAAACAGTGGCAGTACCGCAAAATTATTTCTATTGGCCGAACCTTTGACAAGATGTCAAGAAGTACATCAGATCTTGCACTGCTTGCGCCATTGCCAAACCGACCATCAAGAAGCAAGGCTTATATACTTTGCTACCTACCCTTAGTCGACCTTGGGAATCCATCTCCATGGATTACATGTCGGGCTTCCTTCTACTAAGCATGGAATGACTGTGTTTTCATGGTCGTCGACAAATTCTCGAAGATGGCCATTATGGTGGCCTACAAGAAGAATATCACAACAAAAGCCACTACTAAACTCTTCTTTGAACGAGTGTGGGTGCACTTTGGGATCCCACAGTCTATCATCTCAAATCGGGATAGCAGGTTCCTAAGCACATTTTTGTCCAGCCTCTGGTCAATGCTGGACACCAAGCTCACCAAGTCCACAACTTTCCATCCCCAAACAGATGACTGGACAAATCGTCAACATGATGATTGTACACATTCTGCGCATGTACAATTCAAAGCATCCACGCACATGGGATGAGAGCCTCCCCTATGTACAACATAGTTATAGCCGAGCTCTCCACAACTCAACCAGACACAACCCCTTTCAAGTGGGCTTTGGATTCCAGCCACTATGTCCCATTGACGTAGCCATGCCATTTGCGACTACTCAAGCCAATTTGGCTCATGTCCAGTCTAAAGCTAGCAAAGGGAATAGCTTCATCAAGCGCATTCAACACATCCACTAACAAGTTCATGACATATTGGACAGAGCCAATACTAAGTACAAGCAACGACATGATCAAAATCGGGTGCCAAATAACTTCCAGGTGGGCGACAAAGTCTGGCTACATTTGCAGAAGGAGCACCTCATTGGACCCCACCACAAACTTCGCCAGCTTCGATATGGGTTGTACACCATCACCAAGGTTGTAGGGAACAATGCCTTCGAGCTCAATATTCCACCATTCCTTGGTCTACACCCAGTATTCAATGTGGACCGCCTTCGTCTCCCCACCTCTAATGGACACCTATGACATTACAAAACAACTCACACAAACAGAGTTAAACCCTGACTACATGGACTAGGCCACCACATATTGTATCATGGACATGCAAATCAAGAACACTCACCAATAGAAGATCCAACTATATCGGGTTGTCAAAGATGGCCAGCTCTTGCACCAAGACAAGTGGTTCACCAGGGAACAAGTTCAACAGAAGTTTCCTCATCTCATGGAGGAACTCAACATAATGGGGACCATTGCTTCCTAAGGGGGGAGGAATGATCCAGGTGTATATTGGTGGCCACCCGCCTATTCCACTTAGGTCCCCACCATTGTCTCTTTCAGTTTTTCAGTTTTGGCACAACTTACTATTTTTAGCAGTTTTTTCAGGTCTTGAACTTCCAGAGTCGTTTTGAGGCCCTAAACGACGTTTTTTGGGCATCGTTTGTCTATGATTTTGTTTTGGAATCTACATTCGTGGTTGAAAATTGTAGTCCTCGGATATATATTTTTAACGATGTATCATGTGCATAAAACGGAGATAGTATGCCAAAGTTACGACCCCGGGAAATTGATGTACCAATTTACCCCAACGGGGCACGTAGTCTGAAGTTTCATCTCCTAGGGTTAGGTTTTTAGATGTTTAGGGTTTTCCATTGTTTCTCAATAATATATAGGCCTTTGAGCCTCATTTTAACACAGATTTTAGAGGCTTGTAGCCGCCACATCTCTCTCAGAGATAAGCTACCAGTGCCCTAGCTAGTTTATTTCCATTCTGTCTATAAGCAAATTTCAGTTCTTTGATATTCATGAAATGAAGTGTTATTTCCATTTCATCTTTGTATTTATGGTTATATGTGTATTCTATTGTGTTCCTGCATAAATCTGGATCATTCAAAGGGAATAATGAAGCATAGATATCATTATTTGATTCCAAAATGCCTTAAAATTAAAAAAATGGACACAACTAGTAAGAAACTAGAAACATCTTCTATGACGCATGAATAAAAGGAAAAAATGCAACATGATATATCAAAATTACGAGACCGAGTACAAAAAATTTCTCTCTAACAAAAAGTAACAAGAAATGAATTGGAATCCATGATGAATGTTAACATTGATGGTATAAAAAGGACACGTGATTTTTTAATGATGGTTTTGAAAAAATATATGGAAGAAATGATGAATGTCAAGAGAAGAAGGGTTGAAGGAAGGTTTGGCAAAGTTGCTAGAACAAAGGCTTCCCAATGGTGACAAGGCAATCAATGAAAATCATGATGAGGAAAAAAGGAATATGAATTACAATTTTAGAGACTCCAACTTTGGGTTTAAGAACCCCACATTCCAAATATCGATATGAATAAGTTTTATGGAAAGGATCTGGTAACATGGATACTACAAATGGAGCACTATTTTTATCTCCATGATGTGAAACACACACAAAAGGTAAGCATTGCATCTTTATATTTAGAACCCAATCAATTTGTATGGTATTGAATGATTTATTATCATAAACCACTTTTCACTTGGTCAAATTTTACGGAGGAAATGAGAGCACATTATGAGGATATAAAGAGAAACACCTTCTTTAACCAATTGATAAATCTCAAACAAAAGGGTTCAATGGCAGCGCAAATTGAGGACTTCCAAAAATTGAATATCAGGGTAACTAATATTCCAGAGGAGCATAGGTTTGATGTCTTCATAGGGAATTTAAGAGATACATCCAACATGAGGTTTGTCTTTGGGAACCTGATTCATTGGAGAAGAAATTCAAGGTGGCAAGAAATGTTTAAAGAAAATTATGGCAACAAGGAAGTCTACCACTCACAACTATAAATATGGAAGTGTTGATGCTCCTATCCTTCCACAACCTACAAGGTTGACACCACAACAATTGGAGGAAAAAAGAGAAAAAGGGATTTGTTACAATTATGATAGAAAATACACTAAAGGTCATCAGTGTGCCGAGAATAGATTATTCTACATATATTGTGAAGAGGAGGAAGAAAAGGAACGAGAAACATCAAAATAGGAGGATATAAATAAGGAAATAACGCCAGAGAAAGAATAAATGAATCCGACCATATCTTGTAATTCATTGGTAGAAATTACAACTCCTCAAAATATTAATATAGAAGGATATATGAAGAAGAAAAAGGTAATAGTGTTGATTGATTCAGGCAGTACCCATAATTTTATTCATTGTAAGATAACCAAGGAATTGAATTTCTTCCTATATCTAGCATCAGTGTCAAGTGATGGTTGCAAATGGAGGAACTATAATCTTCCCTGGAAAGTGCCATAATATCAAGATAACCATTGGTGAATATGTATTGAAAATTCCAATGCTTTCCATTCCAATGGGTGGTGTTGATGTTGTACTAGGAGTCTAATCGTTACAATCTTTGGGGATGATAGCTTTTAATTTTCAATCATTTTTCTTGAAATTATTTTGGGAAGGAAAGGAAGTTGAATTAAGGGGTATCATAGGCAAACCGGGAAAGATAATCAGCTCTAATGGAATGAAAAATCTTCTTAAGAAATAACAACGAGGTGTAATTGCACAATTATGCTCACTAGAGGTTCAAACATCAAAATCTTTATTTCTCCAAATCTCCAAAGTCTTGGACAATCATTCCAAAATATTTGAGACTCCCAAAGGACCTCCCACCTATTCATGATCATGATCATGCCATTCATTTGATTCCAATAACTGTTCCTTCAAAGATCAGACCTTATAGATATCCCTATGCCCAAAAGAGTGAAATTAAACCTATGGTTGCATAAATGCTAGAGGTTGGTATAATTCAACCTAGTCAAAGTTCTTTCTCTAGTCTAGTAGTATTGGTGCACAAGAAGGATGGATCATGGCGTATGTGTATGGATTATAGGGGGTTCAAAAATATCACTATTAAAGATAAATTTCCCATTCATGTCATTGATGAATTGTTGGATGAATTACATGGATAAATTTACTTCACCAAGCTGGATCTTCGTTCAGGATATCATCAAATTAGAATGAACACTGAAGACATTTTGAAAACAACACTCATAACTCATGAAGGTCATTATGAATTTTTGGTCATTCCTTTTGGACTTACTAATGCACCTTGAAAATTTCAAGCTTTGATGAATTCCATTTTCAAACCCACCCTTAGAAATATTGTGTTAGTATTTTTTTGATGATATACTAATCTACAAGTAGTCTTGGAAGGATCATGTGAAACATGTTGACAAGGTGCTCAAACTATTGGAGGAGAAACAATTATAGGAAAGAACCTCCAAATGTTTCTTTGGAATACAGGAGGTGGAATATTTGGGTCATATTTTATCTCATTAGGATGCTAAGGTAGACCCTAACAAGATTAAAGCCATTAAGAAATGGAAAATTCCCACAACCATAAAGCATCTTCAAGGATTTCTCGGGTTGATAGGGTATTTTCGCAAGTTCGTTAATAATTATACGAGAATACCAACACCTCTAACAACATTATTGAAGAAAGATGCATTTTCTTGGACTCCGGAAGAAACTAAGGCCTTTGAGCATATTAAAGAGGCAATGTGTCAAGCATTGGTCTTAGCTACGCCAAACTTCACAAAAACCTTTATTTTAGAATGTGGTGTCTCGAGAAATGGAATTGGTGTTATTTTAATGCAAGAAGGAAGACCATTGCTTTTGAAAGTTGTCCAATCAAACGAAGGTATTCACACAAACCTATTTATGAGAAAGAAATATTGGAAATACTACATGCACTAAAGCAATGGAGACCTTACCTAATGGGAAGGCACTTCAAAGTAAAAACAAATCATGATAGTCTTAAATACTTTTTGGAACAAAGATTATCTTCATAAGAGAAGAAAAAATCGGTCACAAAGATGTTGGGTTATGACTTTGAAATCATCTACAAAAAAGAGAACAAAAAATTTGTTGCAAGTGCACTCTGAAGAACGAATGAAGATGTGGAAACATTGGTTTGTGTCATTTCTATTATCCAACCTAATTGGATAACTGAAGCAATGGATGATTGGAAGAATGACGAAGAGGTGTCGACACTCATTCAAAAGTTTCAGCAAGATCCCAGTACATTTGATAGATTTAGCTGGAAAAATGATTCATTATGGTACAAAGATCGCTTATATATTTGTAAGAATTCCCAACTCAAATAAAATATTCTTTTGGAATTGCATGTCTCACCCTTAGGAGGGAACGCGGGATTTTTCAAAACTTACCACACGATCAAAGGAATTTTTTTGGCATGGCCATAAATCCAATATTTACAAGTCTGTGGTAGAGTGTTTGGTTTTCCAACAAAATAAAATTTAGAAAATTAAGACCCTAGGTTTGTTACAACCTTTAGTCATTCCAAGCCAGCGTTGGGAGGGGGTCTAAATGGATTTTATCACAGATTTACCCAAGTCTAAAGGAAAGAGTGTCATCATGGTGGTAGTTGATAGACTTACCAAGTATGCACATTTTTGTGCATTATCTCATCTTTTTAAAGCTAGTACAATTGTTATTGCATTTATGGAAACAATTCAAAAGCTACATGGAAACCAAAAGATTATTGTAAGTGACACATATCCCATTTCACTGGAAATTTTTGGATGGAGTTATTTTCTTGTCTTGGTACTCAATTAGCTCATAGTTCATCTTATCATCTTCAACCTGACAAGAAAACTAAGATAGTGAAAAAAAAAATTGGAAGGATATTTTTGTTGCTTTGTATCTGATAAACAAACACAATGGGTCAAGTGATTACCTCTAGCTGAATGGTGATATAACACTTCCTTCCAAACTGCAACAAAAATGACCCCATTTATGGAACTTTATGGATATCATCCGCCATCCATCACATCATTTTTAAGAGAAAATTATAAGGTTCAAGCAGTGGAAGTTCACATCAAGAATAAAAAACAAGTTCTCCAACTCTTAAAGGATAACCTTACTTTGGCGCAGAATCGAATGAAACAATAGGCAGATCAACATCGTAGTGAAAGAAGTTTTGATGTAGGTGACTGGGTATTTTTATGGCTACAACCATACAAATAAATGTCCCTCAATAAAGCTAAGAAGGATAATAAATTATCACCCAAGTACTATGGTCCTTACAAGGTGTTGCAAAATATTGGTACTATGGAATATAAATTGGAGTTTCTTGCATCTTCCTGAGTATACCTAGTTTTCCATGCTTCATCCTTAAAGAAGGTTATTAGTGACAAGCTCCTAGTTCAAACAATGTTGCTAGAACTTGTTAAAGAAATAAAATTCATATTTTAGCCTTAATAAATCACGGAAACAAGAACCTAAAAGCTATGAAATTGATTAATTTTAGAGTATCTCATTAAGTGGAAGAACTTATCCACTGAAGATTCTACATGGGAGGATGGGAATTTTATATAGAAGCATCTAGAACTACTCAAGCATTGAGGACAACACTTTTTTGAAGGGGAGGGGAATATTAGGTCCATATACTAGTGTATCCCCTTATTGTTGTTGTTAGTGTAGCATCCTATTGTTATTGTTGTGCCCCATAGAAGCCCATTATTGTTATTGTTGTGCCCTTAAGTTATTATTGTTATGTAGGCTTTGATTATATTTCAACCCCTTAGACTCCTATATATACCAATGAAGTCTTATCATTTGTATCATCCAAGAATCATTCATTTATGTAATGTAAAGGAGGTTTCCCCCTCGAAAAGGGTAATTTTTAAGTTGTTGATCTATCTTTTGTTTTGTTTTGTGAGTTGGTTGCATAACAATGTAAACCTAATATTTTGTAATGACTTAGTCTCCAAGCCTTTTGTGGATGACAAGTCAATATTTCTTGAAGTTTCTTAGCTATTTCTAGGGAGCAAAAGGAGGAGAGATGTTGAGAGCCTCTTCTATAAATTAAGAGCTCACTCACCTCCCAAATCATTGTGAATTGTTAACATCATTCTTGACATAATGTGATTATTTTTATGAAGCTTCGGTGATGTCTTTGGAGTTTCTCTTTCTTATCTATTCTACAATATTATACAAAGGAACTTTTGTCATTAATTCAAGACTACTACGAAGCTATCAAGATTGATCCATTTGAAGATCAACTTTGTCACTTGGAGGGAGACGTTTAGGTTAAATCTCTCACTTCTTTGTTGTTGTAAGGTAAGTATTAATTCTTATAACTTTTGGACCATACCCCAAGGTTTTTCAACAAGGGATTGATTTTATTTAATTCCATAGTTGATCTTATGGTTGAAGGGTTTCCCCTTTGAGGGATACCTTCTAATAAAGCTTGGTTCCATAACTTGTGAGGATTAGACAAAGAGGTAATTTTAACTTCTAGGGTTCTACCTATTTTCCGTAATCCACAAGCATTTGATAACCAACTTAAGAGAGACATTCATCTTAACCCTAATATCCTTAGTGGAGATAAGGAACTTAAGCCATAATCCAACAATCAACCATTTTTTTTGAAAATTCTTGTTCTTGTCTTTTATTTTTTATATTATTGAAAAATCCCTAAAAATACAAAAACACAAAAAATTAAAAATAATAATAATTAAAATCTAAACAAAAAGATAAAAAGTAAAATTTTAAAAATATTTAATTTATTATCTAGAAAAAAATTAACAAATTACATTTTTTATTAAGACAATTTTCTTGAGATTTGTGTCATTAATAATCAAGAGGCCCAAGGAAAAAGCATACCTCTTGTTTTGTTCTTTAAAGGTTATCTAACATCATTTTGAGGGTTTTGGAGGCGCATTCACATTTTTTGAAATTCATTTAGAGCAAGCTTAATGACTTGTAAGCCTCCTTACGTAGGGATTCATGAAAGACGTTGTTTGTAGCCCCTTAAATCCCCAACTACATGTGTGAGTCATTTTCTTAAATTATCAATCTATAATACAAAACACTCCAAATTCTCAAAAATGGTTTAATCGAGATTGGTACATTTTCCATTTCCAACCCTAGGGGATTGGACCTCCATTTGTAATATAAATTTTGGATCATATTGTTGTAGCTTGCTACATACTTGCATATGCTTCATGAATCGGGTTGTCTTTTCACTCAAGGAATTCGTTTTCCAAACTCAAGCTCACAAGGATCCATCATCTTAGTGTGTTTCCACACTTTTGGTTTGCTTCAAAGACACTCCAAATATTGTGTTTCTATGTTTTTTGGTTAATTTGCAAATTTGGAAATGTAGGACAACAACAAGCTTGTCCAAATCAAGTGGAAATAAAGGACGAGTATCTCATTTGGAATTTTTACCTTCTCCTCACTCTCAAGGATTAAAGGTATCAATTTGTTGGGTATTTTGAGTGAGTTTCGATGCTAGTTTGTATTTTCTGCAATTATAAATCATACACTAGACTTAACATTTTATTCCATTTAAGTCTTAGCCTTCATCATAGTTAGTATTTCTAGGCACTAGTCTCATAGGCTTACTGGTAAAGTGTGTGTAGATTGGGATACCCCTTGTGGCATTATAGGAGTTGGCTTAAAGTACGAGGAGGCTACCTAAAGTGACAATGTGTGCATCTCTTCTATGCTTACCAGTTAGAACCTTTACCAAACCTTGTTGGCACTACTAATCTGGGTGGTAATAAGTCCTACGCAGTGACATGCACAAAGACATGTTTGTTTTTCATCAACAACAACACCCTTCAAGATATGAAGGGCATTAAGGTGGTCATTATGTCAAAATTATTGATGTTTTGAAAACAACGACAAAAAACACCTAGGAGAAAATGTAGCAGACATATAATTAATATATTTGGAAATATTTTATGTTATACTTTATTGGTAATATGGTATTTTTCCTTTATTTTTCACTTCCTTGCCTCTATGATGTGCAGATGAATTATTTTATAAATAAATTAGGTATGAGGAAATGAAAATGATGTTTTGGAGGGTGGAGGAGACATACAAGTTTCAACCTTCTAGTGGTTTATCTCACTAGTAGAGAATACAATATTTTCAAGGAGGATAGAAGCTCAAGGCAATAACATAACTACCACACCATCAACTCTTCTATTTTCTTTCTTTTTGTCATATGCATATCAATCAAATAGTACTCGTTCTTTGTGGTTTTTGTTTAAGGTGAATTTGACACAATGATAGTATGAAATGAGCAAAAAATAATACAAAGCAATGTTGCATGATGCATTCAACAATCCTAATGTGAAGAGATTAGCTCAACATTGGTTGTCAAGTTTGAAATTGTGAGTGATATAGTGCATAAACTTCTTTTTTTATGAATATTTTCCCCGCTTTGTGTTGGCCTATCATATGTTGATACTTGTGATATTGTTATTGGATTGAGTTGGTTGAATGGACCAACACTATAACTAATCCAATTTTCTTCATGTAGATATAACATTTTTCTACAAGTGGCCTCTTTCAATGATAAATTAAAGTTGAATCTAAGCCTTCCTCCAATTTCATTAGTTTCACCTCCTTCCTTCCTAATTTGTAACTTAGAGAAACTAAAAAAGCTACAAGTCAACATAAAATTATTCAAACCCAAACATTTTTCTTTGCAAGTTATAATATGTGGTCATTTACTTGGCGCTATCAATCCTCTCCCTTTTAAATCAACTTGTATCAATGCTCGTGGGAAGCCTCGAATTTGCAATCCATGCTAATTTGGCACATATCCTATAGGTCCTACCCGTGTTATGAAATAATCCATATTTTGGATATTCAAACCCTTTTGGACCAAGTACAATGATAGTATAGCATCTCAACCAATCAATTGTTTACACTTTGTCCAATTCTTATGCTCATCTATCCCTACACAATTTAAAAAATTCTCAAATTGATGGGAATTTTCAAACCTGCCTTATTTTCAATGAACAAAGCATAATTTCTAAGGCCAATTTTAACAAAAAGTAGTTAGCGAATATCAAGATCATTAAAGTGATGATGGCGTCAATTGTGAGGCTTTGATTCATTTCTTTAATAGTTATGTGGGTAGGACATCTATATTTAATTATCAAATCGATTTTTGTTAAGAATCTATGCAAAGACCAATTTAAATTATATAAAGATATATCTACTTGTTTGACCTACTCTGATCATTTTTCTTTATATATTCAAAATAACAAGCCTCTTGTTTTTATATAACGTTCTTGACCTTATTTGTCAATGCTCATGACATGGTGAGAAAAGTGGATTGGAGTCCCTTTTCTAAAAATTATAACTTGAACTATTTTACAATTTACTCTTTACATTTAGAAACAAAAAGTTACCAGCAACATCCTTTCTACATTTTCTAAGTTCTTTAGTTCTTATCCTTATAAAATATTGTCGTAAAATTTTGGCAATGCTAATAGAGTTCATTATTTAGGCACACAATGTCATTGAAGAGCTTTCTAAAATCAATGCTAGTAATATTTTGTTATATGCTTTATGAATACCTCAACAATTTAATTTGTTATATAAATCACTTCAAATTACATCTATACCACATTAAACTATATTGTAAAATCAAATATTGATCCACTTTATCCCTATCAATTACTTAACTATAACATAGACATAAACCATCAATATAACATCATGTTACTTAGGTTTATAAAGACACTAAGATTTGACATAGACAACCAATCAATATTTTTTTATTACTAGTGATAGACTCATAATCTACACAAACCAAGCAGTCAAAGACCTTCTTATTGCCTTTCATTAGTCAACCCAAATTAATAGGTTATTACATACGGTCGTAGAAAACATGCCAATGGCTTTATGTATGTTGCTTGGAAGGGAATGTTCAATATGTTTTAAAAGTGAATATGATAATATGGATATTATCAATTTCCTCTTCCCATAAAAGAGCATTTCTAATGTGTGGTATGAAATTTGTGTTACATATTGTAAATCACATTAATTTGTGTTACATATTGTAAATCACATTACTAAATTAAATCACATTACTAAATTAAATCACATTACTAAATTGTATTTATTATTAGATACTATGAATACACTAGCTCTGAATAATTTTAATTTTTTTAATCCCAAAAAGGTTTCACATCAAATAATTGACATTTAATTGACCACTATTTCATTTTTGTGTGGCATATCAGACGTTAATTAGCCACTCCTTTTTTTTAATATATTCCACATTACATCAAAGAATAGAAATATCAATTTGTCGTTGAAAGGTATAACACTAGCATTTTTTATACGTTGAACAAACATGATTTGGATTTCTTTTCATATGAAATTCCTCACTTCATCGATGTTGTTAACATCAATTGGTGTCTACATTATGTCAGTTAACCAACATTGGTGTCAATGTTATGTGAGTTAATCGATGTTTAATGGGTGTGTAATGAAAAATGATTCATCCAAGTACAATGGGTTCTCTAACATTTAAGCGACAGTCAAAATGTTGATTTTTTAACATCGCTACCTCGATTTGAGCAGCATTCAAGAGATTCACGTTCAACATTTTAACATCGATTTTGATTCAGATTTTGACCCCAAATGTAGTAGCGCAAGCCTACAAGGCATAGTGTTCCAAAGAGTCGCATATCCAAAAAACAAGGCACTGGGATAAATACAAGACTGCCCCAAGGTTGTGAGGTTGCGGACACCACAAAGTTGTAGAAGTCATCAACGAACTACAATCTAAAGGTGCGGGAAGAGGAGGCTGACAATTCATCTTGCAGAAACGAAAATAATGTTAAGCCACTGTGATAATGAAACAACTACAACACGCAAACACACTTTCAAATTAAAAAAAGAGTTAACAAGAGTTATAGAAGTGATGCCCTTCTTACTTACTTGATGGGTCAGTTTGCTTTTAGGATGTTCTTTTTCTCAAATACTTGGCAATGGTCAATGAGATAAAGTTGGCATACACATTAATTTTTTATCATGGCACTAAACACCAACTGCTCACCGTAGGGGATCAGTCCTTCATGGACTGTTTGTTATCACACTCAGGTAAATTAGGATGATGTATCACTATCAACATGGTAACTGAGTAGGTGCATTTGCCATGGTGATCCTTTTTATAATTATGTTTGAGAATGTGTTTCAGAGACAAGGAAACAAATCCATAATAGGAAAGCTATATATATGTATAAGAATTATATTTGTGATCTTTATGCTAGCATTCCTAGTTTATTGTCATAGTTATTAGCATATGGATTCTTGCTGAGCAGTTAGAACTATATTCAAAATTTCAATCATGTTACTTTCGTTTAGACATGTCCTAAGGCGCTGATACCAACTTAATCATCACTAGATAAAGACGACGTCCACACTTGGTCACTTCACTGGGAATGAACACGCAGCTTCCAGCACTTTAACTAGTTATACATGTGAAGAAGAAATCTCCCAGTAGCTTCATTCCAGAGGTAACAATTATATTCAAATTTCATTTTTATGAAAAATCGGATTACAGCAATTTTTCTACAAGAGAAATAAATAGACATACATTGACCATTAAGAACAATACACAGGAATGCTACAACCACCAATGGATGAGCATGAAATTTTGGGTAGATAGCATTAAATCATGGTACGAATACTGTTCCGCATTTTCTCCCGTACAAGAAAATCGATATGCAGAATTGCATATTCTTACAATTTGGTTATGGTTCTATCTCATTTGAGTTTGGTGGAAACACTTTCTGAATAAAATCCAAGAAACGCTGAGAATACAACTTGGGCTCAACTGCAGATATTGAAACGGAGTCGAACTGAAAAGCTTTGTAAGCGTGTTCAATTTTCTTGGCAAAATTATATTCTTGTAAGATGTCTATGATCCCAAGGTAGAGAACCACATCATTGACCTCATGAAGCAATTGACCTGCATTTTGATCACTGTCTCTTAGTGGTCTACTATCTGCTCTTGCAGGCATGTTCACCCCAAGTTGTATCTGCAATCTACAAGTTCAAGTCATATAAACTTTTAGAATGTGCAAAAGTAGAACTTGAAGGATGATAAGAATAAGCCAGTTAAAGATGGAAACATTATTACCTTGCAGTCCCAGGAAGAAGTAGATCAACTTCTTCATCACCCACAGCAGATGCTCTCAATGCACTTCCTCGAATATGAGAACCCAGTACTCTCCCATCTTGATGAGGTTGACGAGCAACCAATACCAGACTCTGTGGATAGCTTGAGATTTCATCATCAACAGCTGATCCCACTGAAAAAGAAAGCAAATGGCAATTTATTCTCTTTCCATTTATAACAGAGAAATGTGAATCCCTAGTTCACAGCTATTTCCTGTCGAGCTTAAAAGAAAAAACAAGAACCACAAATTTGTTCTGTAAAAAGAAAATAGACATACTGAAGGGAGACAATTTTCTCTAATTACAGAACTACGAAACAACAACCACCATCTTTAGGCTTTCTATTGAACTTTTGCAAGTTAGTGTACAATTATAAATTGTTTGTGCTTTAATCTAAACTTAAAATACAGCCACTGCCCAGGGATGCCTTCCTGCCCAGTAATGACTAAAACACAGTTGTCATTTATAAATTGTAACATCTGGGACAACAAACTGCACAGGATGAAGTACAACTTGTGTCGGTTGAAAAGGATATTGAAGCTGCATGATCCTGTAGGTCATGATACTTGACATACATATGAAGTGATTCACAGACAATGGCCATGCATTAAGTGTTTTGGAGCATGATAATATCACAGAGTCATGCTTAACAGAAAAAGAAAAATATAATTGGATCCAGATAGCCTGGGGAAGCAAATGAAAGGAAAACAAGTGCACTCATAGTTGAATGTCTTGAGCCTTGTGACAAAAGCATAGAGTCTGGGAAAAAGCTATAATTTTGATGGTTTGCATTTGAGGGCTTTGTAACCAGCAAGAGACATTAGGATAGTAGTTTAAGGAGAAATCGTTTTACAATCTACTTCATATCAACGAGATGATGAGAAAAAAAAGAAGAGTTGCATCCTATGCTTCGGAAGAAGGAAGGAGAGTAGTAACATGGAATGAAATCCACACAGAGGGATATGCCATGGTAGTAGTAAGACACATTATTATGGACATCATATGGATAAATAACCACAAGCTGATGAGGACCCACAAAGCATTCACCAAAAAACCAAAAGCATAAATAACTCTGCTTATAAGATTTGAAATTGTAACTGGATGAATTCTGAGCTGCATATCAGAAATGAGGAAGAAAACATTTTTTACAATAGGAAGGTTCATACTTGTGCTTAGACTAATTGATTCAGCGTCATTTCAATCACCAACAAAGGAATAATCATGGCTAAATGGTCACCAAGCACTTCGCAGTGTTCCAGTTTATCAAGGGTAGATTGGAAAATATATGCCACAAGAACCTTGTGATTATTAGTAAAGGAATTTATTCTTGGCCTTGCTTGCAATCTTGTTTAAGCTTCCCATTTTTATATACAGTATAAGAACTTTGATTAGGGTGAAGAACACTCTATATGTCAAATGTGTTATTAAAACGAAATACTTAAAAGACATATATCTAAGTAACAATAATTAACTAGGACCAATGATTATGGAATAGGACTCAAAAACAAAAAATGATCAGACCAACAAAAATATGGAATAGAACTTGGAATCAACCAACAAAAGTGCACCATGATGCTTGACAACAACAAAGCTACCTCGCCAGAAATGCCTGCCTCCCTTATTTTCCAATTATGAAACGATTCAACCGGCATTTCACAATTTGGAAGGACCACCCAAAATGCAAGCCTATGTATCAGGGGTATTTCCATTTTCAGAACAAAAAGGGCACATTTCAAGTCCACAATCTCAGTTAAACCATTTACCAAGAACACCAAAATAAAGCATGAAAAAATTGTACTCCTTGGAATTGTCTTTTCATATTAACAGTAAATATCAGCATAACTTAAATTTTAACATAAAAAGTTTAAGTGGGCCCCTCTTTCAAGATGTCTGGTCGTGGAATTAAATCCATCGAACCTCACATGGAGAATATAGAAACTGGGATGTTTTGCATGTTTCAGAGCACTTGACAAATTTTCCAACATTTCATTTCCTCCTACACCCTTTGAGCTAGGAATTTGGTGATCGTAAGGTTGACACTTACAAATGGAATAGGCTACTCACTTGATTATAGTATGATTATTTTTTGGCTCTAGAGTCTACAGGTCATTTAGAGCCTCAATATTTGTGTATTTTCATTCATAACTTCAATTACTTATATCGCAAAACTTACATTTTGACGACATTTTTCTATATTCATCCTCATATGCTAGATACATTAGTAAGCTTTGCATATTTGATGTCTAATGTTTTAGACTTACGTTGATGTAACTAGATAATGTGCCAATAAAAATATCTCTTTTTCAAATAGTTATAGTTTTTGGATTTTTAAATACCACATTTATCAGTTTTAAAATTTCTAGTGGGTCATGTTTCCATACAATACCAGTTTTAGAAAGTTGTACACATTTCCACATTTCATACAGCATAGCAACAAAGCAATAACATTTTTTCTTGTAGAAACGATGTCTTATTGTGTATCTAGAAAATGTCCAGCACCTAGTATATGATATGGTATATCCCCATTTAAACCATTAATCAAGCATTGTGTTACATTGTGCAATGAAATATTAGTTCTAGCATCCAACGACACCAACAATTTGCTCTAGTTCTGAGACACGGTCTCCAGGCTCCTAAATTTCAATGAATGTAGCATACTCCTTCATTCCCCAACCTTTAAATAAGAAAGGGCGACCCTTCATTTGTACACTCGTTAACTATTTATGAGTTTTCCACTTGATTATTGATGATTATTTACAATCCATATTAGACAGATAAACATTAGTATCAAACAGTATTCTTAGAGTCATTTACATAGCTTTCTTTATAGGAAATAAATGTAGTCCATCAGACACAGGCTAGTTTGAACTGCTACAGAATCACACATCTGTGATAGCTACAAAGAAATATATTTTCTTTTCTAAGACTTGATCTTGTCTATTTAGAAAATCTCAACCGCCTAGTAAATGATATGGCATAAACACATTTGAGCAATTGACTTAGCATTATGTTGCTTTGGTGCAAGGCAGCATTGGTTCTAGAAACCAACAATAACAATTTGCTCTAGCTCTGAGACAAGATGTCCTTGCTACTAAATTTCCATGAACACAATACACTCCTCCCGTCCAACCTACAGTCAAAAGGTGAACGTTGGTTACATATAACCTAACTACTTATAAATTGTCCACCTTGTTAATAGCTTTCTTTATGGTTTTAATTACCACTACTGAACACAGGATATGGTGCTGCAAAAAGAACACTTTTTTCTCAAAGAAATTATATTCTCAAAATTAATTTTCTTTAATTGGTCAGGAAATGCATATACCATATACTAGGGCCAAATTTATCTCCAATGGATGTGTTACAACTTACACCCCATATTGTATGGCATTCCACATTGTGATTTTCATCATATTAATGGAGATTCCCAGTTGATACCTTGAAGCATTGGCCTGTTGTCTCGAAATCTAGCAGGTCTTGTGAGGGGCGCTCACAAGACAAGAACTAGGCTAAGTGATAACACTATCAGGTGTGGTGCACTGATTCCCTATGTTAGGTCACCTAAAGGATGTATTAAGCCCAAGGATTAGAGGTGACAAGGAATAAGGCTTAGGAGAGATGCTCTACGTAAGGACAAGGCACAACAAGCCTAAAAAAGGCAATGCACATTCTCCAAAAGGCCTAATTAGGGCAGAAAGTAACCTACGGTTTAAGAGTAGGCAAGGTCAACAAGCTCATCTAGGACCACAAGGCCAAGAAAAGGCATGAAATGTATGATCAATTTTAGGCACAACAAGCCTTCATCAAGCCTCAAGTTGAACCCTATGGAAAAACTAGGGCTTTGTTAGGGAAAAATTTACCTAGGGCAAAGGACATGAACCCTCAAATGGAGAAATTAGCCACTGGAAAATGTTGATTTTGAGGCCAATACCTCACAACCAAGTGTTGAATCCCTCCACTAAGCAACGTTTCCAACCTTAGTTGAAATGGATGCCCTAACCCTAGCTAGCAGCTTTCCTTAAGAGGCCGAAAATCAGATTTTGGGAAAGAAAGTTTTGATTTAAAGTAACTTCTAGGGGTGATAAGTAATGTGAACAAGGCCAATGCCTTGACCCTGGGTGATAAATTCTATGGGATACCTACTTAGGAGAAAATACTAAACCCTAGCAAGGAGTAAGGGAATATGAAACCCTAGGTTTCAACCCTAGCTATCAATTTTGTGAGGGAGCAAAGACAATGAGAGCTAGTTGAAAGATTCACTCATGGAATTGTACCACAAATTCTGTAATGGGTAATGCATACAATACTATTGCTAAGATTCCATAGAATACTTTTCAACAACAACTAACACCTAGAAACCCTAGACAATCAACCATTCCATGCAATAGCGACAAAATACAAAGATTTATCAAATACAAGATAGAATGCATGAACCAATCCTTTATTGCTCCAAAATGACATCTCCAATACCAAAGAATAGCTCCATAAGAAAAAATCCACAATAGATCACATCTCCACAAGAGCAAGGTGAATTTCAACTAGACCGAAATATCTAAGAGAGCCAAGATTGATCCACAAGTGATGATCCAAATGAAATGTGACTAACCTCTACTTATATGAGGTTTATTACAACTAATTTAGCCTAATGAAGCCCCTAAAAACAAGTTTGACATTAAAAGAACTTGTGTGACAAGCCAACCCACTAGCTAATGACAAAATACACCAAATTAGCCCACACGAGAGTTGTAGCCTCTAAAAAAGCTAACGCCATGCCCAATTAGGGTTCAAAATGCCATGAAAAAGTGTGTTAAGGTATCAAAGAAGATGAAGATGCTTCAATAATCCAAAATTTGAGGGATAGCCCTCAAATTCATCTCAAATCCTCCTCTGGGTTCCCAAGTGCAACTGGGGTGCCATCAAGTGGTCTCCATGGGTCTCCAACTATCAAATAATGCCTCCTTTTCTCTAGCGTTAGGGCTTCCTCTAGTGCAACAAGCCTTCCCTAGTCTCTCAATGGGAGACAATCCTCATCTACGCTTTGAATCAACTCCTGCCCATCAAGTTATCTCAAGGCTAGCATAGGGGCATACTGGGTATAGTGGTGTCATCATGAAGAATTTTCAACCCTAGGTCAAAGTTGACCAATATCCTAGGTCTTGGAGGTACTATGGGACATGTGTCATCTACGAATGCAATCAAGAGGCTCCATTCCCTCAATGTTGCATCTACTAAGGCCATGTACTTATCTACAAGGCTTGGGTACTTGTGGAGTGGGTGTCCTCTGTTGAAGAATGTAACTAGGTTCGGTCTTCATAAATGTATTTGAGTCATTATGTAATATACTTATCAAAAGAATGAAAAGAAAATTTTTATTATTAATATTATTATGACTTATTAAAGCATGGGTTTCATGCTTGGGTCATCATGTTTTTAGGTCAAAGTACCCATTGAGGACTTCTAGGATTTACTTTGAGTCAATAGAGACATTGTACATTTAAAGAGACCCTTCTTGGGCTTTTGGATCATGTAAAAAGGATTATTTTTTAGTCAAAAATGAATTATGTCACCTCCACACCAAGTCGGCATCAATCTAGGCAATTCGACCCCACCAAAAGCATATATATTGAAGCAATTTGAATTCATTTGGAGCTCACTCACTCACACTAGTTCGATATCAAGGAGGATGCTAGAAAAAGTGTGAAGTAGAGAAGGAGGGCTAAAAGAAGTGTGAGGTTGGAGAAGAAGGAAGATTTTGTCAAAATCGAAGTTTTAAGTCATCTATCTCTCACACGTGTGGGTTATCTAGAGAGATCGAAGTTTTTGCTACTACATCGAAGTTGTTGCTGCTAGTTGTTGTCAGTTGCTGTAGGATCGAAGTTGCCACTACTTAGTCAAAGCTATTGCTGCTAGTTTTTGTTGTCACTACATCAAGATCGAAGTTATTAGGTCAAAGATAAGTGTTGCATCATAGAGTTGTTGCTACTATTGCAAGGTCGAATTTCTGCATCAAAGAAAGAGCTGACTTGGTGTGGAGGAAGTCTTTGTTTAAGTCTAGAGTCTTGGATTATCTCAGGAAAACTATTGAAGGAAGAATTCTTGACTAGGTTTTCACCTAGAGTGTGGTTTTGCCCTGGTCGTTCGCCTATATTTGGTGTACTTGATCCTTGTGCTACTATTTTGGTGATTGCTTGATGAATTAAGATAAAATAAGAACATGAAGATAATAAGATTATAAGAACAACACAAGTAATTATCAAGGATAAGAAAATCTTTATGCCTTTCTAATTTTCTAGCACCCTCAATGTCGAGGCTGCTATGAACCACTTGACAAAAACAACATGGATTCTAGTGAAAGAAACCATCCATTAGAGACTAAGATCAATAATGCATCTACATGTACGCAACTTGAATGTTAAAGGAAAATTAATACTTCAAACAAAGATCACCTTCCAATATCAAGACCAAGTCCTCACAAAGGTGTTTTCTCCCTTGGTACGGGTGGCTTATGGTCAACACTATTAGGTGCTTCCTGCCCTTAAGGGGAAGTAACATTTCCTAGGTTCAATCAATAGGTGTTAGTGTATAATATGATGATAACGAGGGGAAAAGGCTTCATGGCCAAGTGTTATGGTCAAAGGGACCAACTAATGGGGTGTCGATTTTCTAAGTGTATGGATGTAAAGAGGGAGGTTTCGTGGAGGAATGAGTTACCCTGCTCCCCCTGATTTTTTCACCCCTCTTATGTGCCTTTCACTTCTTCTTGATTATTCCTTGTATTACCACTTATAGCTCAACGGTTAGAGCTTGCTTTTCTTGATGTAGCTATTTTATTAACCCTTGAAATGAGTCAGATTATTGCTCATCAAGGTTGGGACATGCAAGGGTTCCTCTTGATGTAAAGAGAATCATGTGCTCAAAAACTAGGTCATGGCTAATGAGGATAGAGCTCATGCTAGGCTTTTGCCCACGAGCTAATCTTATGTCTCGGCCATCTTTTGCATTTTGATTTTCTTTCATTATGGCCACGATATGTTTTTTTCTTTCTTTTAGCTACATCAACCTCTAGGGAAATGATTTTTCGACCCTACACAAACATATGAACCAATGACAAGTTGAACCCGAAGAATGGAGGTCAGATATGGGGCGCATAATACGGGAAGGAAAATGTTAAGTATGGTATAGGGGATAATGGAACACACTATCTCAATCATGGATTTCCCAATAGAGCCCCTCTTATACCCTAAGGTCTCAAGGGAGGTACCATTGGACTAGGGCTAAATATTAACCCCCCTAGTAAGGTGAGAGAACAAAATTACAGTCAATATCTATAAATTTTCCAGATGACTCTGTTATCCATACTAAATGCCCAAAATAAACAAGAATAAGCACCTGATTGCAAAATGATCAAAGTACCTTTTGAGTAGCATCCCACCTTCATCCAAGTGTAAATGTCAAATGGCGAGAGGCACATGGAGATGCCAATGGCGGGGTCACATGGCATATCATCATCATATGATGGCTGGCATGGGTTGTTGGCTAGTTGATTGATCGATTGGCTATCAAACATAGGAGGAAAATTTTCTCTTATGAGGTTACCCATTTTGGTGGGTGTTAAATTGTAGCAAGAAATTGTTTCATTTGACTTGTGTCTTAATCAAATGGAGAAATTTGAATCTCTGGATCAGCAGGATGACTTGAGTTTTAGTTAGTAGGAGTGACATGGCCAAGTCACTTAGTTAAATCAGTCAATTTGAGTTTGTGGGCAAGAAGTAGAGTTGTGCATGAATTGATTGCTAAGATCTAGTGGAGTTATAGTTAGTGAAACTCAATTATATGAGGTCTAGTCATGAATAGAGTCAGTGGGAGTTTAGTTGAGTAGTTCTAACTATTTTTAACTCATTGATCTTTCAGTGAACTAGTCAATTTACTTAAAAATAGCTTTAATCATGCATGGAATTCAAATTGCCTAGTTCAGGGGAGGAAAAGGGCATCATTGTAATTATCAATGTATACTATTGAGTGTACAAGTTTTGCATGAGCGCAAGTGAGAAATTTCTCTTAGATTTGCACAAGGAAATAAGAGGAAGCTGGAGGCCTATTTTGGCTAAGTGTTGGTTAGAGCAGGTGGAGATCAGTATTGCATTGTAGGTTGAATTTCAAGGATTGAAGTTGTCATTGTAATAGACAAACATTCTCATCTGATTTAATACAAATAGAGGAGGGGTTTTCCAAGTTGGGTTCCCTAGTAAAAATATTGTGTTCATTGTGATTGGATGATTGCATGTGATTGCATGTGTTTCTATTGTATGTTTTCGTTTCCGCGGAATGAGTAGAAGAAATTTGTGTCTATTGTTTTCAGTCTGAATTCATTGGCAGTTGCAAATTTCGATCTATTTCTGCATGGTATCAAAGCTATTGAAGACTACATAGAAACCAGGTTCCAAATCTTCTCTCAGAAAATTTTCGAATCGCAGAGTTCTTGGAGCAGATTTTCTTCAATGCAGAAACAATGTCTTTCAATGGATTGAGGCTTGAGTATGCATTAGAGGGAACTTCGAATTTCTGTGCTTGGAAAGATAGGATGGAAGCTATGTTGAATGACGATGGAGTATTGGAATACACACAAATTAATATTCCAAAAACAACATCATCAGATGCTCAACAGCTGGCACAGTGGAAGAAAGACACAGCAAAAGCCAGGAGGATTATTCTGGAGGGAGTTAAAGATCATGTGGTTTCAAATTTGCATGGCAAGGAGATTCAATTTGTGATGTGGAAAATCCTCAGATTTATTCCAAAGCAGCAGTGATGGTAGGAAATTGGCATTGAGAGACAAGCTCAGGAACATTCAAATGGGTAAAAATGAAATTGTTGTTCAATACCTATCCAGATTCACTCAAGTGAGAGATGAACTTGGGGGTGTTGGAGAAAATGTGCCATCATCTGAATTTGTGAGCTTAGCACTCCTTAGTCTTCTGAAATCCTGGCACAACTATCAAGATTTAGTTACTGGAAGAGACAAGCTACCAGAATGGGAGAGACTTTGGTCTAATTTGGTGGAGGAGGAGATTAGAAGAAACACTAGAGATGGTGTCACGTCCAAAACTGAAGAGGAAGAAAACTTTGCTTTGGTAGGCATAGGAAAGAAAGCTAAGGGCAAGAAGGCCCAAGGCAAGGCAGAATCCAACTAGAACCATGGCAAGAAGAAAGATCTTGGTAAAATTAAATGTTTTCACATCCATGAGTATGGACACTATGCAACCAAGTGTCGCACAAGAAATACAGTAAGAAGTTTGCAGGAGCAACAGGAGGTGATTCTCTCACATCACAATTCGAGTTGGATTTCACCCTCATTGCATGCATGGCAACTACTGTACGAGTCAGTGTACAGTACTTAAATTCTAGTGTTTCATTTCATATGACAAGAAATAAGGAGTTCTTCAGCAGCCTGGAGGAGGACCTACAATTACACTTAGAACTTGGAGATGATGGGAGGTATAGTACCAAAGGGATTAGAACAATCACCTTTAAGAGGGAGTCAAGCTCTCATCCTCACCTAAAGAATGTAACGTATGTGTCTGTACTGAAGAAAAATTTAGTTTATGTAGTTTTACTTGAAGATTGTGGAAATGATGAGGTGTTTAGTAAAGGGAAAGCTTATTTGAAGCAAGTTTCTACTGGACAAGTAAAACAAATTGGTGTTCGGGTTAAAAATCTCTACAAGCTAGAGGTGGAGGCATTCGCTACATTGAGTGGCAAAGCAGAACATGTTCAGGGCCGAGATGTTAGAGATCTCTGGCATAGGCACATGGGAAACCTGCACCATGGAACTTTGAAAAGTATGCAACAGATCACCATTGGACTTCCAAAATGCACCCTTGATCAACATGATGTTTGCAAGGGATGCATTCTTAGAAAATATGTTAAATCCTCCTTCCAGGGCCGAGATAGTAGAGTTGGAGCCATCTTGGAGTGATTTCACTTAGATGTCTATGGACCATTTTCTACAATCTTAGTTGCAAAGCACAAGTATTATGTGATTGATCTTCGTAGATGACTTTCCCCACAAATGTTGGATCTATTATGAAGAACAACGATAAGGTTTATTCAAAGTTTGTTGGGTTCAAAGCTTTATTTGAAAATGAGACTAAACAAAAAATTAAATCCCTGAGAAGTGATAATGGAGGAGTATGTGTCTAATTCCTTCAAAGAATTATGTGCCAAGCATGGTATTAGAAGGGAGTTGACTGCACCTCACAACCCATAGAAAAATGGTGTGGTAGAGAGGAAAAATAGAAGCATCGTAGGGGTTACAAGAGCAATGTTGCATGATCAAGGATTGCCACTATACCTATGGGCAGAAGCATGCAATACAATTTCTTATTTGTAGAACAAGAGCCCTCACAAAATTCTTGGAATGATCACACCTATAGAGGCTTTCTCTTGGAGGAAGCCAGATGTTACATGGTCTACTTCCATGTTTCTAAAGATAGCAGGAAAAAGTTGGAGCTACTGCAAAGAGGGGGATCTTCGTAGGATACACAGGGACAACTCATATTTACCGGGCATATATCTTCACTCAGGATGACTGTGATGAGGATATACGTCAAATTTGATGAGGAGAAGGCCATGAGAAGCTCTCTAGAGCGAGAGATGTGCATTCCATCAGAGGAGGAGCTTCTAGCTTCAAAGGAGGAGCCCCAATCAGATCCACAAGATGCTGTGGAGAAGCCACATGTGGAGGAGCAGAAAGCAAGTCGAGTGGAGGCACCCACTCACACAGAGTCTTCCAGAGAAAGGAGGAAGAGAACCAGGGAGGTAGATAGGTTGGTGCAAGATGCTCAAGAGCATGTTGGAGCTCCTAGCTCCTTGCACAAACAAAGGAGATCAGTTCATAGATATACTGGATATATGGCACTCATGACAGAACTGATTGATTTTGAGCCTTATTCATTTGATAAGGCAGTTTCCCAACAAGTGTGGGTAGATGCCATGGTGGAGGAGTATGACTCCATCATGAAGAATGATGCTTGGGAGGTTGTGCCTAGACTTGAGGGAAAATCTGTTATTAGCTCCAGGTAGGTGTATAAGGTAAAACATGCAGTTGATGACATTGTTGAGAAGTACAAGGCTAGATTTGTGGCCAAAGACTTCTCAGAGGTAGAGGGAGTTGATTATGAGGAGACATTTTCAATTGTGGCAAGATACTCTTCTTTCAGGACCATACTAGCATTGGAAGCACAGTTTGGGTGTATGATCCACCAAATGGATGTTAAGACTGCCTTCCTCAATGGAGTGGTTGAGGAAGAGATCTACATTGCTTGAGGGATTTGAGACATTTGACAGGGAGACATGTTTGTAGACTCAATAGAGCCCTCTATGGTCTCAAGCAGGCACCATGCACTTGGTACACTCGCATAGATTCCTATCTCAGTGGATTGGGCTTCACTAAGGGTGAAGCAAATGCCAATCTCTACTACATTTTGATAGATGGCAATTTTGTCATCTTAGTCTTGTATGTAGATGATTTGATACTGAAAGGAGATGAAAGGTTCATCCAGTCTTGCAAGGAGGATCTTCAAAGAGAGGAAGGATATGAGTTTGATGCACTACTTTCCTGGGTTGGAGGTGTGGCGGGGAGATGGAGAGATATTTGTTGGTCAGGGAAAGTACACCTCTCAAATCCTTCATAGATTCCATATGCAAAATTGCAAGCCCATGGATACTCCTCTAGCTACTAATTGGAGGAAAGAGGGTGCTTCTACATGAGAGGAAGTCGATGGCACTATCTACAGACAGTTAGTGGGTTCCTTAATGTACTTGGTGAACACAATGCTCGATATTTGTTTTGCAGTAAATCAACTTAGTCAGTTTATGGTGGTGCCTACCAAGCTTCACTGGAAAGCAACAAAACATGTTCTCAAATACCTTAGAGGCACAGTAGATTTTGGTTTATGGTACAAGAGGACTAATGAAGTGAAGCTCAAAGGCTTCACAGATGCAGATTGGGCAGGGAGTCCATCAGACAGGAAAAACACATCGAGAGCTATCTTCAATGTTAGGTCAGCAACAGTTTCTTGGCACAACAGGAAACAAAGATTTGTAGCACTGAGCTCAGAAGAGGCCGAGTATATGGTTGCTAGTCAAGAAGCATGCGAGGCTATTTGGATAAGGAAGATCCTAGTTGGTCTCTTCACTCAGGGAATGGAGCCTACATTGATCCACTATGACAATCAGAGTTGTATAAAACTCTATGAAAATCAAGTGTTTCATGATAGGTCTACGAATATAGACATCATGTACCATCACCTGAGAGATTGTGTCCATAAGAGGATCATCATGTTGTAGTACATTCCCACAGAGGAGCAAGATGCAAACATTTTGACAAAGGTTTTGTCAAGAGGCAAGTTCGAGTTCCACAAGAGCAGGATAGGGGTGGTTCAAAACCCTTTTCTTGCTAAGAGCGAGTGTTAAATTGTAGCAAGAAAAGGCTTTAATTAACTTGTGCCTTAGTCAAATGGAGAAATTCAAATTTCCACATCAGTAGGATAACTTGAGTGTGAAAATTTCTGAACACAGAAACCCTACGGTAGAATATTGATTTACTTCTCCTACTTGTTTTATTATACACAAGTTATTTAACTGAAATATTCAGGAAAACATCAAAGTAAACACAATCTGCAAACTACACATATACAGATCATTTACTGAAACATAGCACACATATGACAAAGAACACACATGATTTTTTGGACAAATGTCCCCAGAAAAACCAAATGCGGGAAAACGGGTGCAGTAGCTCTTTAAGGGTTTTATTATTAAGCAGATTCTTAATACATCAAGGGCACCAGTAGTGGTTTGCCTGACAGAGAATTTCACGGCAGTTGTCTCGGAGACAGAAAATATGGTTGATTCAAACCCTCAGAGTTACTGAATATGAGCCCTTTCTAGCCCATTGGAACCCCAGTGCTACCCCTCCAGCCTCTGCGTCAGCCTTTCTTGCCCAGCGTGGCCTCTGCGTAGCACACGCTGCCCCTGTGTCACCCTTCTGAGCTCTGCGCTGCCTCTGCGTCAACCTAGCTGGGCTGCATCCCTCCTGCGGGCCTTTGCACTGCCTGGTACAGATCCGCCTCTCTGATTTATGTATTCTCGGCTTCGGATCAAAACATCCCTTGTCGATCTACCCTTCACTAGCACTGCAAGCTCACTAAAAAATTCTTAACAAATCGCGCCCCAGAATTTTGACTTAGCTCAAGCGTTGCTACCCTTTCTGTCTTCTCCAACTGACCCTAAGCCTTCCTTTAATACTTTTCTCACTAAGAAATCGATGGCAGTGATCTAATCTCTAATCAATGGCTAAGATTTGAAAAGACTTGATCCATGTTACTTAGAACATTCTCACTCACATGTTTAAATTAATTCCCTTTAATTATTTAATTTCCCTAAGTTAGACTTAGGGTCTCCATTAAAATAATTAATTTATTGAATAACTTTCGCACCGGGTGGAGTTTCTCCAAACGATTTCTGGGTCTTGGAGATATCATCTATTCTAGCCCCTCCACAAAGTTTTGGAGCTAGAGCACATCCGATGCTACCCAAAATCTCAACACTCCCTCTTAGTGAGGAATGTGCTCTAGCAACACTTCACTCCAAAAGCGTTACTCGGATCTCTGGCATCGGTTGTTTGCACTGTTGATGCTTGGCCTGCTACCCCCCATCCACTGTGCTGGTGCTTTTTGTACTGCTTCCCATGACTCTACCACATCTATACTGCAACTCCCTCTCAAATCGCTGCATCATGTTGCCTATAACACTGCCACTGCTAACTGTTGCACTGCAACTCAATTGCTAAGAAGTAAGCCACTGAAGGACATCACCCAAAAACTGACGGACAAGTTAGTCTGGCTGCATCTCATCATTGAAGCACCCTCTGTTGTTGCTTTGCGATGTCCCTCGAAAGCCTCTACGTTGCTACTGCTCTGCACTGCGTAAGCACTGCCCCTCTGTGTTGTTGTTTCCACGTTGTTGTTGTCACTGCACTGCGCTGCTCCAATCTCCAATGTTCAAGCACTGCCTTGTGCCTTTCAATGATCCTCTGCATCCAATGACTCCAGTCATCCTACTATTGTCTTTAACGGCTCTTGTAGATCGTAGGTGATCCAAGAGTTTAGGCACCTCAAGGATCCTGTCGTCCACCATCTGTAGCTCACTCTACAGATCTATGTCGCCCCATCTCTTCTCTCGAGGTACATGAGCACTCATGGCCACAACATCTTCGCTGCCATCGTCCCCTTTCGCTGTTGCTGCCTTGGAATCCAAATCTTCCTTGTTATTCCTCTTAGGACAAGTGCTGGCGAAGTGTCCCAATTCGCTACATTTAAACCACCGGACCTTGGATAGGTCCTTCTTCTTCTTCTCTTGCTATCGTTGTCCCTTAGATGTTGGGGCCGCATCTTCCTCCTCCTCTTTCTTTATTTTGACTCCTCCGCTGCTGAATTCCCTCTTGGTTATTCTCCGGATCTCCTCCTGTCAAAGGATTGCCCACATGTCTCCCCAATTTGGGAGTTGTGCTCTACCCAAGATACTTTGGACAAAGGTCTCCCACTCATCGGTGACTGCATTAAGGGCAGTCCTCACCATAAGCCCATCATCTGGAGTTGCCCTCGTGGCAATTAGCTGGTCTTGGATAGTCTGCAATCTGAAGAGGAAGGGATTAATCTCCTCTTCCTTGTGCATTTGGAACATCCGCATCTGATTCTCCAGAAGCATCTTCCTCTGGACAAAGCTACCTTGATATAGCGTGTTCAATGTTGTCCACACCTCCTTTGTCGTCTTCTTCTCAAAAATGTGCAGGACCACGTGATCTTATACTCCATCCATGATCAAGCGCTTATCTCGCGCCTAATTTTCATTGAACTTCTTTAGAGCATCAACATCAGTTGGCACAACCATGATGTTCTCTGCATGGTCTTTGATACCGTACTCCTCCAGGACTGTCAGGATTCTGGATTTCCAGATACCAAAGTTAGACACACCGTCTAACCTATCCTGATCTCTCAGTGTGTACGGGGCCATCTCTGCTCAAACTAGTCGAAGCAAGTGCTCTTCTCCCTTTTGCTGCTGCTACACTTAGCAAAAGACCAGATCTGTGTTTCTTGGCGATAGAAAACACTCTAGAGTATCTGCTCCCTCTGACAAATGATTTCCCTCCTAAAAATCCTCCGCCAATTTTGTCGAATCAACCCTCTACGATCACCCTCTTGATTGAATCTCAGATTTCTTCGCAAGAAAATCTGCTGAGGAATTGTTTCCCCTTACTTTTTCAACTTTGCTACGCACTATTCTGCACCGACAGAACCAATGCCCCACCAACAACTTTGAAGATTAGAAGCTGCACTTCCAGCCCCGACAACCAGCACAACGTCACTCCAACTTGGACTGCGTCACCCTCTAGGGCTTGCATTAGCCACAACGTCAACCCAGCGTGAGCCTAACAGCCTGCATCACCCTCTGCGTCAGCTCTGTGTCACCCTTCTGTTGGGTCTGCATTGTCCCTCTAGCGCTGCGCTTCCTCTTACCGAATCTATCAGCTTCAGCTAACCTCCTGCAGCAAAAAATCTCCAGCCTCTTGCTGATGGCTTCAGCTTGATCAGCAATCGCTTCGATAGCATATGAAAATTTCTAAACACAGAAACCCTACTGCAGAATATTGATTTACTTCTCCTATTTGTTTTATTATACACAAGTTATTTAACTAAAATATTTAGAAAAACATCAAAGTAAACACAATGTGCAACCTACACATATACAGATCATTTACTGAAACATAGCGCATAGATGAAAAAGGACACACATGATTTTTCGGACAAATTCCCCCGAAAAAACCCAATGCGGGAAAACCGGTGCAACATCTCTTTGAAGGTTCTATTATTAAGCAGATTCTGAATACATCAAGGGCACCAGTAGTGGTTTGCCCGACAAAGAATTTCACGACGATTGTACCTTATCACTCTGAGAAGAAAATATGGTTGATTCAAACCCTTCAGGAATTACTGAATACGAACCCTTTCTGGCCCACTGGAACCCCAACGCTGTCCCTCCAACCTCTGCGTTAGCCTTTCTTGCCCAGCGTGGCCTCTGCGTAGCACAGGCTGCCCCTGCGTCACCCTTCTCAGCTCTGCGCTGCCTCTGCATCAGCGTGGTTGGGTTGCGTCCCTCTTGCTGGCCTCTGCGCCGCCTGGTACGGATCAGCCTCTCTGATTTATGTATTCTCGACTTCGGATCAAAACATCCCTTGTCGATTTGTGCCTCACTAGCACTACAAGCTCACTCGAAAATTCTAAGCAATCCGTGCCCCAGAATTTCGACTTAGCTCAAGTGCTGCTACTCTTTGTGTCTTCTCCAATTGACCCCAAGCCTTCCTTTAATACTTTTCTCGTTGAGAAATCAACAGTCGTGATCTAATCTCTAATCAACGACTAAGATTAGAAAAGACTTGATCCATGTTACTTAGAACATTCTCACCCACATGTTTAAATTAATTCCCTTTAATTATTTAATTTCACTAAGTTAGACTTAGGGTCTCCATTAATATAATTAATTTATTGAATAACTTTCACACTGGATGGAATTTCTTCACATGATTTATGGGTCTTGGAGATCTCGTGTTCTAGCCCCTCCACAAAGTTTCGGAGCTAGAGCACATCCAATGCTACCAAAAATCTCAACATTGAGTTGCAGTTAGCAGGAGTGACATGGCCAAGTCACTTAGTTAAATAAGTCAATTCGAGTTTGTGAGCAAGAAGTAGAGTTGTGCATGAGTTGATTGTTAAGATCTAGCAATATAGGGGAATTATAGTTAGTGAAACTCAATTATTTGAGCTCTAGTCATGATAGAGTCAGTAGGAGTTCGGTTGAGTAGGTGTAACTATTGTTAACTCACTGATCTCTCAGTTAACTAGTCAATTTACTAGAAATAGCTCTAGTCATACATGGAATTTGAATTGCCTAATTAAGTGGAGGAAAAAGGCATCATTGTAATTATCAATGTATCCTATTGAGTGCACATGTTTTGCATTAGTGCAGGTGCGCAATTTCTCTTGGATTTGCACAAGGAAATCGGATATTTTCCTACTTTTTAGGAGCCAATTTTCTCATGAATTGTGAAAGGAAATAGGAGGAAGTTGGAGGCCTATTTTGGCTAAATGTTGGTCGAAGCAAGTGGACATCAGTATTGCAGTGCAGGTTGAGCTTCAAGGATTGAATTTGTCATTGTAATACATCCATATTCTCATCCGATTTAATACAAACAGAGGAGGGACTTTTCCAAGTTGGGTTCCCCAAAAATATTGTATTCATTGTGTTTGAATGATTACATGTTTTTCTATTGTATGTTTTCCTTTCTGCAGAATAAGTAGAAGAAATTTGTGTCTATTGTTTTTAGTCTGAATTCATTAGCAGCAACAAATTTCAAGCTATTTCTATAGATCTATCAATTTTCCAAATCACCCCATTATCCATACTAAATGCCCAAAATAAGCAAGTATAAGCACCCGATTGCAAAATGATCAAAGTACCTTTGAGTAGCATCCAACCTTGCAAAATGATCAAAGTACCTTTGAGTAGCATCCAACCTTCATCCAAGTGTAAATGTTGAATGGCAAGATGCACATGGTTGATGCAAATGGCGGGGGCACATGGCATATCATCGTCAAATGATGGTTGGCATGGGTTGTTGGCTAGTCAAACGTAGGAGGAAAAGTTTCTCTTATGGGGTTACCCATTTTGGTGGGTAATATCGAGCTCCGACTAGGGGACATGAGTTCACCATAGAGTGCCTGATCCACATGCTTGAACGGGGAGTTAATGAGAACTCCAGTGGGTTTGTAGACCTATCACCTACACATCCTAGACAACTTCTTTGGGAGCATGCGCACTGGGTGTAGGGTACCACCCATGTTTTAGATGATGATATAAATCCATACAAAGAAATAAAATATTTCTAAATGCATTCTAATCTATAACGAAACAAAACAATATGAGAATGTAACTACCTACTTATGCTAGCATGTATTACATCACCTAAGTATAATCATATAACCAATGTAGCTCGCATATCATTAGATCAATAACACACCACTTGCCCCTATGGCTAATCATGAGATAGAACAATAATACATCTCAATCATCTATATTATAACTCCTACATATTGAGTCACACGTGTGTGGGAGGTGGCAAAACAAAATGCCCATGGATCAATTTTGCTACCATAAGAAAGGAGAGAAGATGAAAAAGGGGAATCCAAATTTCACTCACTCCCCTTTTTCATATAGATTCAGGTAGCTATTGGGCAAAAGTTCATGAAATTGATCACCAATTTCTTATAGCGAAAGACCAATATCTTCTTTGGGTCGTGACGTTGCACATCCTAGATTCAAGCCATGTGCACGTGTGGTGTTTGACCTAGGAGAATGAGACCGCTTGCTATGAAGGGTTGTGATGGTGATGTTGCCCATGTTCGACCGCACCTCAGACTGACCTTGTAGGACACAAGTTCAGTAGCAGTGTGAACCAATGGAGGTTGTGTATACTCAGAGGGAGTCTAGCTTCAGAGGGAGATAACCTACGGAAATTTGAATCTTCAAGTTCTGACAAGATGAGGTAGAGACACTACCGAGACGAGCGTGGTTCATTCTATAGTGTATGTTGTAGTGGTGAATGCCAAATATTGTGTTAGTGTTGTCGGCGATGATGGTTACTTCCATGCAGTGGAAGCACCTACCTTGCTAACAGGGAGTGTTGATTTATGAAGCTTGGGAGGTACTTTCACACCCTAGGGTACAAGGTTTGGGAGAAGTTTGACCCACATGGGCTTTGTGGGTCAAGTGTACCCAAGCAATGGGTTTTGCACCCAAAGGTGTGGGCGTGAAACCATGTGAAGAATTATTTTTTTATTCATTTACTGCATGAGAGCACACTTAATGGAACAAGGGGGACCTAAGGCAACCATGGAGGGTCTTGATGAAATGAGAGAAATTAATTTGGGGTTTCGTGAAGAAAATTCAAGTCAGCTAGGCTTGAAGAGACACCCCTTGAGGGCTAGTCATTGCCCTCATAGAAGACTATAATAAGGAAGGAGGGGAGGCTCATTTGATCACCATCCAAGTAGCATTTTCTCATGTGATCTGCTCAAGAACATAAGTGTGAGTACCTCAAGTGGATGCAAATCTTGAGGAGGACAAAATATGAGCAAGTGTGGTTGGTCACAGGCTCGTTGGTTGGTCGAGTTTTGCCCAGGTTGGAGAAGGAACCTCTCTATGATTCTCGGCCTCATGTAAGTCTTCTTCTGCACATGTTTGAGGGTAACTCGCTCTCGTTCAAGCCCTAGCTTAAGGCTCCCTGCAAGCATGAGAAGCCAGCCGAAATTCTATCCAAGTGTTCTATTCACGTGAAGAGGGTGGAGACCCTTTAGGAGATGTGATAAATTGTGGTATAGTCTTGTGCTAAGAGGTTGAGTTCTAAGCACCTCCGCGCATGAATTATGTGTGGTGTATCCTCCTATAAGTGGGTTGAAACATCTATTATGTGTGGACAAAAGGACGTAGAATGGGATTGCAACTAGGAGTTTCATGGCATGAAGGAGAAGAGCAGTATCTAGGAGAGAAAGTGCTAAGTGGAGGGTATGTCCTAAGGGTTTAGGACAGAGATTTAGTTTCCCTAGTTTAGGGTTGTTCAGTGGATGTACAGTCACCCAAAGTTAGACCCTAAAGTCTGCCCTAAGTCTGGTCTTGTTCACAGTGCTTGGAGAAGAGGGTCGAGTCCCTTAAGGTGCAAGATCGTCTCTGTTTTGAAGGCAAAATGCATCAGGTCATATGCATTAGGTCTATGGAAGATCAAATCCAAGAAAGGGGGCCAAAATACTCTCAAGTGTGCACAGAATAGTCAGTGCAAGTGCACAAAGGTAGGATAATACATTGAGGGTAGCACGGTTGTTATGAAGTGTTGAAAGTTATGAGAAGAAAGCAGCCTAAGAACAATTAGTTTGTGGAATATTGGTGGTTGTACAAGAATGCCCTAAGTTTTCTGTTGCAAATGTGTGGGCAGCCTGTGTATGATGCCCTAGATCATCTAGCTTTGGTGTAGCAAAGTGGTTGTAAGTGGGCAGGGCCAAGAACCCTAGATCAGTTAGTTTGTGGACTGATAAGAGGGCAGTTTGAAGACCTAATGTACAATGATCATTGGAGGAGCTAATGTTGTGAGGACGTAGGTATTTGGATGTCCTAGTTCAGTGATTTGAGTGGACAAGCCATCGATATGAGGAAAAATTTGAAGTCCTTAAGAGCGTTGATGTTGGAGGAGCCAAATCAGTGCTAGAGGGCTACATAGGTGAAGTCCTTAAGAGCAAACATCTTGGAGGAGCAAGAGGGCTACTAGTGGCCAGATCAGTGAGCGTATGTTCAGTCATTCTAGAAGCAGCTAGAAAGTTGATAGCGACAGATTTGACGACTAGAGATGCAAGTGTTTTGAAGTGGAAGAAGTTGCAGTGATCAGGAGAAGGGGAAGCAAAGTACCCCCTAGATGTGTTCAAGGTACGTGGAATGATAGGACTGTAGTGCGCACCTTCAGCAAGTAGGTCAAGTGTATCTTGTTCAGGGACAAATTGGTGGTCATAGCTGTTGATATCAAACCCTAGTTATGTCTTGTATCAGGGTTGTATGCAAGGGCCATGATCCCTAGTATGTGATCCCTAAGATAGTTGTATTAATCTTTGTAATATAACAAGTTGTGGGTTAAAAAATTTCTAGTGCACGAAATTGATTCACTGCTTTATGTTTTCTGTTGTGCAAAGTAGTAGTGTTGTGGCATTTGAGTGTGTTTGTAATTGTGATCTTAGAATAAAAATTGATTCTTGAATGCCGAGGAATAATCAACAAACATCCCCTCAAAACAAGGTTACTTGGGAGCACGAGCGAAAGCGGGAGCGGGGAGCGACATTTTCAAAATCTCCCAGTTTGGGAGTGAATTTTTATATAATATATATTTCTATATAATTTGATGCATATATGTCAACAAAAGCATGTAGAATGATGAATTAGATATAAAAAGCATAAAAATATGGATCGAACGATATAACATCAATCATCTAGAAGTTATAATCTTCATCAACCACATCCAAAAATTAGTAACATAAAACATATCGAGCCTCATGATTCATCAATATTAAAGTTTCAAGCTTTCAAAATTCAATATATAACATCTATCATCATCCATCACTAAAGTTGTACTTGTAACCATTACCATTACCAAGGAACCAAACTATAACAAAAAATATCCAACATGAAATGAAATGTTTCAACTTTCAACTTTCAAGAAGCATCATATTCATAATTCATTACCAGTGAGTTATAATTGCCAACTTCAAACTTAAATTGTTATATATTGTTTACAAAAAATATCATAATAAATATGAAAGTGTCAACAGTTATAAAACCTACTAGAAACTAGAAAAGACAAGTAAATCTATTATCTATTGCTTCCTCTTGTCGCCACGAAATATGTCTAATTTCGAAGGTCGTGGTGGTCTACTACTACTGGGAGTCTCCTCCTGCATAGTAGGATGACCATAACCAGAAGCCACATGCCCTCCACGTGAGGATGTAGATGGAGGTGGCGGAGCAAAGGCAAAGATGTTGGAACTCAAGCACTATTACTGGATGGTGGGAGTGGCATGGCTAGTCTTGCTTCATCATCATCTTTCAAAAGTTATGTTTGCAATTCTTCTAGATGTAGAGCACCATCCTCCAAATTATCTTCATTTGGGTTGTTGTCCCAAGTTGTATATGATGTATCCTCCTGAGCCCAATAACGATAATGACTCAATAACCTCAAGTTGTAGTACACATAAACCAAGCTTTCGGCCCAGTTTTCATTGAGTATGTTTATTCTCACATTATGGATGAAGTTGTAGGTGCTCCAATACCAATTTGCAAAAGAAGTATTTACAACCTGTGAGAGCACTTTTTTTCGCAATTTTGGAAAAAGTCCCTGCCCGCCATATGTGTGCCACAATGTGATAGCATAAAATATGTCTCTATCTTCCATTGCATGCAAAGAACCAAAAACTCCAATGCTAGTGAAGTATCTGCCTAATTCAAGATGCATATTAGCACACTCATCCCGGTCAAGGACCAACTTGTCTAATGCTTTCATATATCCCTCTTGTACCTCTGGATCTGTATGGGGTTTGGCATTAACCCCACCCCCAGGTGCAGGTTTTCCCAACCAATATGGAGAGTAGTATTTTGGTATAAGGATATACGCCAAGGCATGTAGTGGAACATTAAGTTTATTCCACCATGAACACACACATTTGTGAATAATATCATACAAGTTGGGATCTTTTTCCTGAACAATATCTTTTATTTTCCCCAACATATTATCCATCTGCACATACACCTCCCTAATCACAGGTGCATCTGTATCTGCAAAACAAATCATGTTATAAATGGGCTTGGTGAATTGCTAAACTTCCCTGACACATGCCCAAAACACACCATCAAGAGTAGTGTCCACCACCCTTTCAAAACCTTACTTGTCAACTGCGGTTGGAGCCCTGTCCTTTAATACCTGACAGTATGACTCTCTTACCTTCAAAGGGCACCTGAAAGTGAGGTAATACCTAGCAAATCTAGTCTTCGCAATCTTCAACAGCTCCAAACATGACTGACTGTGGAAAAGCCCATGGGTATTCCTATGATTTGTAATAAATTTTAACACTTTTTTGCCTCTCTTGTACAAATCACCAATCCATTTGTACTCAGGGTTTTTGTTCTTAATAATATCATGCATCAAAAGGTTCATTGTGTGAACCAAACACCCAAACCAAAATATGTTGGGGTATCTATCCTAAATAATTGCTCCCACTGCCTTACAATTAGAAGCATTATTAGTGATGACTTGGATGACATTGGATGGGGCAATATGTTCAATTGTTTAAAGTAATGGTTCTGCAAGGTTGATGACGCTCTTAAAATTTTTTGAGTAATCATACATTTAAAGGAAGATTGCACCACTACTAGACACATCAAGAACACTTATCAATTCTTTGCCTTTTACATTTGTACATCCATTAGATACAATGGATACCCCATTCTCATTACGAGAACTTGTCATTTTACCCAAAGCATGTGTTATTTTTGCTTTTTCATGATCAAGTCCCACAGTTCTAGCCATGTCATACCCAGGACTCTTGTATCCTTTAGGGGTATCATTAATGGTGGAAACCATTTCATGCCAATAAGGTGAGCGAAGAACATTGAATGGTATTCCACGTGCATAGAGACACCGGAAAATCCACATCATTCGTACACCCTTCGTTAAGGAAATCTGATATGGCTCTACACCTTAAAGGGATGTTTGTTCCTATGCCTCCATATCCACTGCCATGGGAGGATGTTGATGGATTTCATTGTCTATGTGATTGTGGGCTATCATGTTCAAAGTCACACTTTGATCTTTTAGATTTATATTGGGCTTCCTCCTCTTCCCTTATGTATTTGTCTCTTCGTTGTGCTATCACACTTACACAAGTTTTGATTCCTACTTGTTTACCTCCATCCCATGGCAATGTCCCACAAAGGTGCTTTCTGGCACGAGTGTATGAACCTATGCAATTGTTTTTTCAATGGAGGCATCTAAATTTAGTGGTTCCATCCCCTTTCCCTACTTCAAGCCTAGAAACATATTTCCACAATGGGTTTTGGTTTGTTTTTGTTTTTGTGCCCTCATCTCCACTTTCTTCCTCCTCACCAAGGTACTCCTCCTCTCCAGGGTTTTCAAATCCACCACTACCCACTTCTTCATCATCTTCATCATGATCAACCCCCCTACTCTCCAACACCATAATAACAAAAAAAGGAACCAACATCAAGAGAATGCCAAGCCATATAGTTGTGATGTTTGAAGTTTTGATTCCTTGAACTTTGGTGGACTTATAGTTTCTTGCCTATAATAAAACAGAGGAATGGGTATGGAAAAGAGAGAAGAGAACATCTCCATTTAACAATGAACTTACAAAAAACACAAATGCTAGATTAGAGTCAAGATCCTACCTCTTTGGTGTGAAAATTCCAAGATTGGAATCCGTATTGCAGCAATCTGATGTTATTTCTTCTACTTGTTAATTCTGAAAGAAGTTTATAGTGTTACACAATAAACATTGAAATAAATACAATTCCAGCCTTCACAACATAAAAAATTAATGTGGAAACAAGTACTAAGAAGGAAAGAAATAAACACACACTTATACACCGTTGTTTTTAGACAATGTCCTCGGAAAATCCAAAATGCGAGAAAACCGGTGTAGTAGCTAAGGGTTTTAATTATTATGCAGTAGTTTCTGAATACAAGTCCCTGGATGCCCAAATTGGCTATCCGATACAGAGATAAAACTAGACAAAAATATTGTGAGAAGATATCACACTGTCACTGGAAAATCTGACACTAATTTGACAAGACATGATCTCCTTGCGTTGTTTTTGCGTCTGCCCACGTAGTCACTTCGTCATTGCTGCTGGGACTGCGCTGCACCTCCTCTTGATCTTCTGCTCGCTAGAAACTTTGACCCTCTAACCTCCCGGTTTCACAACTCAACTGCCTCTCTGGACTACTCTCTTCTTTCTCTACCTTGCACTCTCCAGATCAGGAAAAACTTCCTTCGAAAAAGTATCCCTGCCCCTCACTGCAAGAAATCACTTTGATCTTCCTCCGACAACTATTGCGCTGCTCTCTTGAGAAATCGATCTCTTGATCTCTTACTTGATGTATTTTCCAAATTCCCATCAAGCTCCTTCTTAAAATCTCTCGTTGACATATCAAATGTGAAAAATCTACTGCAGTATCTTCGTTTATTTCTCCTACTTGTTTTAGATTAATACAAATTATTTTAAGAAATTAGATTCAGAAAATACTGAAAATAAACACAACTACAGCCTACACATGTAGATCATTTACTGAATAATACGCTCATGCAACAAAGTGACACATGGATTTTTGGACATAAGTCCCCAAAAAAATCCAAAGCGGGAAAACTAATGCAACATATATGAGGGTTTATTATTAAGTAGATTCTGAGTACAGTAAATCTGGGTTCCAAATCTGGAAAAACACGAGAGAATAAAAGATATCGAATCTGCAGCTAACCTGAAGTTCTAGTGCCAAATATTTGACTGATCCACACCCTCAAATGGGATTTACAGAACTCAGCCCAGATCTAGCCCTAGAAACCCTCAGCACTGCCCCTGCCCCTGAAGCCCCAGCGTTAGCCCTGCTAGCCTCAGAATGCCATTGCGCTGCCTAGAGAGGGACAGCATAACAACTGGAAGGGTGACGCAGGCCTTAAGTTGGCCCTGGAGACCCTCTGCGTAACTTCTGCAACCCCATGAAGCCTCTACGTTGTCCTGCATAGTGGGTGCTCTGCTCCTTTGCGTCGTCGTTGTTGCTACTCTTCTGCCTCTTACTGACTCTTGGCTCTGGGATCAGATCATCCCCTTAGCCAATAGTACCCCTCGCTGCAGAAAATTCCTCTGCAAATTCTTAGCAAACCCGCCCTGGAATTCCAGATGTATTTCTCAGCTCTGCCACTGTGTGTCTTTTCCAACTGACCCTCAAACTCTTCTCTTATACTTTTCATTGAACCCTTCAGCGGCCGAGATTAAATCATTCATCAACAGCTGAGATTAAAAGACTACTTGATCCATGTGACTTAAGACAATTTCAGCACGTGTTAATTAATTCACATTAATTATTTTATTTCCTAAGTTTAGACTTAGGAAACCCACTAAAATAATTAATTATTTGAATAACTTGAACACCAACTAAAATTTCTCAAATCCCTTTATGGGTTTTGGAGATCAAGTGTGTCCTAGCCCCTCCACAAAATTTCAGGGCTAGAGCACACCCGATGCTACACCAACTATACAACCGATGCTACACCAACTATACAAAATCTCAACATCAACAGCTAATATTAAAACATAATCAAAGGCTAAGATTAACTAGGAGTTAATCTGTGTCTTTGTCTAGAAGATCCACACCCAGTCTAATTAATACACTTTAATTAATCACATTTCTTGAGTTTAGACTTAGGAATACATTAAAAATGATTAATTATTTTAATTAAATCCTTTTCGGGTGGAATTTCCCAGAATGCTTTCTGCGCATTGTAGAACATTCCCTCTTAGCGAGGAATGTGCTGCAACCTTCTAAAGCATCACTCTGACTTCTGCACCATCTCAGGTATATGGGAAATCATGGCAAACTCCTCCTCTAATCTGGAGGACAGCTTATCGATCTCTGCGGTAGCAGCTTGCTGATCCTGCTCCTCCTTTTCCTTCTTCCGAAGAGGACACTGAGACCTGAAGTGGCCCATCTCACCACATCAGAAACACTTGATCTTCGAAATATCCTTCTTTCGCCTACGTTGCTCCTGCTACCCCTTTGATGCAAGGGCTACATTTTCCTCTTCCTTCACACCTTCTTTCTGCCCGCTACTGTTGTTGCCTTACAGGTTTCTCTTCACTAAGTCACGCCTCATCTCTTCTTGTTGGAGATCAACCCACATCCTCTCCCACTCCGACGATTTCTCTCCCTAGAATGCTCTGGACGAAAACTTGCCATTCTTCTAAGACGATGTTCAGGGATAATCTCACAAACTACATAGGCTGAGGTGCTAACCCTACAACTGCCAGTTGATCCCGGACATCCTGAAGCCTCGTAAGGAAGGGGTCTATGCACTCCCCCTTATGCATCCTCGTGCATCTCCTCTTCTCCTCCAAGTACATCTTCCACTACTCGAAAGACCCCTAATATAACATGGCCAATGCATCCCACATCTCTTTGGTTGTGTCTTTACCTGCTATGTGAGTTACAACGTGATCTCTTACTCCGTTGAGGATCAGCCTCTTGGCCTACGCCATCTCCTTCTTGTAGGCCTTAAGTTGATCTACATTTGTGGGCTTAGCTTTCACATTAGTGATATAAGTTTTGAGATCATGCTCGTCTAGAAGTAAGGAATCTCTTGCCTTCCAGATAACATAGTTGGAGGCACCCTCCAACCGATCTTCATCTCGCAACCCAATTGATGCCATCTTGCTAATCAAATGAAGAACTGCCTCCTCTCTCCTATGCGCCGTTGTTGACTGGCTCTACGCACTCCTTGTTAGAGTAAGTAGAGCTACTCCCAGCTATTGTTGCTCTGCAGTGAGAAATCTAATCCCTTGGCTTGGAATTCTCTGGGGAAGAAATTCCCTCAGTATGTGCCCTTCTTTCCTCTTCTGATGCTTTTCTGTCTTAGCAAAGTGTTGCAGAAAATTACGTCCCAGCTGAAGATCTGTTGCATTTCTCCCTCTGCCTCTGACAAGATCTTGATCCGGAAAATTTACTCTCTGTCGACTCACTCAAAGAAGTAATTTTCCACAAAAATAAGCTTTCCCAACCAATGGACTGCACAACCCCTCTAGGGTTCGATCTGCTGCTTACACAGTCCTTCGAACTTCTCCTCTTGCTCAGTGCTAGGCTCTCCCTGCTCTACTCTCCTGCTTCACCTATGCTCTGATACCATGTGAAAATTCCAAGATTGGAATCCCTATTGCAACGATCTGATGTTATTTCTTCTATTTGTTAATTATGATACAAGTTATATACAATGTTACACAGTAAACATCGAAGTAAATACAACTGTAGCCTTCAACCATAAAAAAAATACAGTCGAAACAAGTACTGAGCAGGGAAGAAATAAACACACACATATACACCATTTTTTTTGGACAATGTCCCTAGTCATACCCAATGCGGGAAAACCGATGCAGCAACTAAAGGTTTTAATTATCATGCAGTCGTTTCTGAATACAAGTCCCTCGATGCCCAAACTGCCTATTTGATACAAAGATAAAACTGGACAAAAATATAGTGATAAGATCTCACACTGTCACTGGAAAATCTGGCATTAATCTGACTGGAGATGAGCTCCCTGCGTTGTCTCTGCGCAATCTCTGTGTCTACCCACATAGTCACTGCGCCACTACTGTTGGGACTGTGTTGCACCTCCTCTCGATCTCCTTCTCGCAGGAAACTTTGACTCTCTGGCCTCCTAGTCTCACACCCCGGTTCCTGGTGCTAGATATCGACTATTTCCCAACGAAATTGTGGACTCCCTCTGAAGCTCTACGCTGCCACAGCGTAGCTCTGCGCCGCCTTTGCGTGGCACTGGGCTAACTCTCTGGAATTCTCTCTACCTTCTCTGCATTGCACTCTCTGAATCAAGAAGAACTTCCTCCAACAAACTATCCCTGCCCCTCATTGCAATAAATCACTTCGATCTTCCTCCGACATCTGTTGCGCTGCTCTCTTGAGAAATCGATCTCTTGATCTCTTGATGTATTTTCCAAATGTCCATCAAGCTCCTTCTTCTAATCTTTCGTTGACATATCAATCGCCAAGATTAAAACATAATCAAAGGCTAATATTAAGTAGGGGTTGATCTGTGTCTTTATCTAGAAGATTCACACCTAATCTAATTAATACACATTAATTAATCACATTTCATAAGTTTAGACTTAAGAATACATTAAAAATGATTAATTATTTTAATTAAATCCTTTAGGGTGGAATTTCCCAAAACGCATTTTGGTATTGTGGAATGCATCTGGCTTAACCTCTCTGCAAAATCTCAAGGCTAGAGCACATTCGATGCTACAAAAATCAAAATTTGGCCTTCAATCCCAAGCTCCAGTCTCCCTTGCAATCCTCAAGCTCCCAAGCAATCCTCTCAATCTTTCTCTCAATCTTCCTCCTCAACTCAAGCTCCAATTCCAAAATCCCTCTCTTGCTCTCTCAATGTGCAAATGGTGAATTATGGGAGGGGAGGAGGGTGTCTTATTTCTTTTGGCCCTTCCTCTCCCTCCATTGTTTCCGAGCAGCCCGCCCTTTTCGCCCACAGGGAGCGAACGCTCCTCGACCGCTCCCTAGATCGCTCCCAAAAAGACAGGGAGCAGTTTTTATTCAAGGGAGTGCGCTCCCTGAGGGAGCGAATTTTGATAGCGCGCTCCCGAGGTCGCTCTCGAGCAGAGTGCGCTTTGGGAGTGGGTTTGGAGAGGGCACTCTCCCGTAACCCTACCTCAAAATCTAATAGGTGTAGTGAGGGGAGCTCACAAGACAAGAACTAGACTAAGTGATAACACTATGAGGTGTGGCCCACTGTCACCACAACCACTACCTCCTCGTTGATATTTGGGTAGCATTGAATGTGCTTTAGCTCCAAAATTTTGTGGAGGGGCTAAAACACATGAGATCTCCAAGACCCAGAAATCGTTTGGAGAAATTCCACCCGGAACTTAAGTTATTCAAATTATTAATTATTTTAAATGGAGCCTAAGTTAAACTTAGGCAATTTAAATAATTAAAGTGAATTAATTTAAACATGTGGGTGAGAATGTTCTAAGTGACAAAGATAAAGTCTTTTTTAATCTTAGCCATTGATTAGAGATTAGATCACGGCCGTTGATTCATCGGCAAGAAAAGTATAAAGGAAGGCTTGAGGGTCTGTTGGAGGATACACACAGAGGTTAAATCCAGAGATCAAGTTCTTTTGACGGAGCAGTGCTCGGACGAAGATCAGATCTGAGTGATTCAGTGCAACAGTGAGCGGCAAAAGCAGTTGTTGGTCGGAGGACCAAGAGTACAGTGTAGAGAGGCAGCAGAGACAATAGAGGGACCAACGCAACCACCAGGAGATGTGACACAGACCCTAGAGAGGGTGACGCTGGCCCATGTAGCGTTCACGCAAGGGCTGTGTAGTGGCCCCAAGGGAGAGTCCAGAAATTGTTGGAGACTGGGGTTTCTATGCCGGCAGGGATGAAACTCGATTTCTGGGATGCAGATCAGTGCAGAGAGAGGGTGACACAATCTTCAGCTAGACCCACGTAGGGCTACGCATCTACTGCGCAGAGGCAGCTGGGGTTTCACAAGTTTCTAATCAGGATTGGGCAGGACTTGCAGAGTGAGGTAAAACTCGCGATTTTTTTGTCTGCCAAGGATATTCTTTTTGGGTGAGCCGAATTATGGCACCCTAGATGTACTCAGATTACTGCTGCTTAATAATATAAAACCTCAGAACTGCTACACCAGTTTTCCCACATTGAGTTTTACAGGGGACATTTGTCTGAAAATAAGTATGTCCTTTCTCGAATGCTTCATTTATTTTTTTGTATAGTTGCATAGGCTGCGGTGTATTTACATTAATATTTTCTTGATGTATTCAGAAAATAACTTGTTAAATTAATGAAAACAAGTAGGTAATGTAAACCAAATTTCTGCAGTAGGATTTTTGTAACTTAGATTCAGAAATTTTCTCACGGTATCAAAGTTGTTGCAGATCAAGTAGAGTTGAAGCCATCAGCGAAAGGACGAAGAAAAATTTGCTGCAGGAAGGCAGTTGTCCCGAGTGACAGCACTGAACTGTTGATTTTTGTAGCATTGGAAAGTGTTCCAAGTGTCATATTTTGTGACGAGCCTTAGACATCAATATTCCAAAGAACCCAGAAACTGTTTATGGAAATTCCACTCGGTTCATGTTTTATTAAAATAATTAATTATTTTAATGTGGTCCCTAAGTCTAAACTTAGCGAAATTAAATAATTAAAGGGTATTAATAAAAAAAAGTGAGAATCTTCCAGAGAACGAACATCAAGTCATGTTTTAATCTTAGCCATTGATTAGAGATCTAATCTGGGTCGTTGAATCATCAACGAGTAAGATTATAAGAAAAGGCTTGAGGGTCATTTGAAAGGCAAGTCGAACACACACTCAGTACTCGAAGGAAATCGATTCTAAAGGAATAGAATTCGATTTCACAGGGAGAGTTGTAGAGGCAGAAGAAGGAAGGGGAAATCAGCAGAGGCAGAGAAAGGAAAGAAGAGGAGAACACAGGGAGTCACAGAGGTCAGCGCTAAGCAACAGCACTAAGTCCCCACGCAGAGTGACGCAATCCAACACAAGGATTGCGAAGAAGACCAAGCAAAGTGACGCAAAGGGAGATAGGGTCTCTTTTGGGTATCAGAAATTCTCCTAGGGGATTCAGGGAATTTATCTCAAGTGTATTCTAAAGTCTGCTCATCTATTTCTTGCAAAATATTTTCCTTGTTGAAGAATAATACAAACCCTCATCTAATGCACCGGTTTTCCCGCATTGGGTTTTTTCCATGGACAATTGTCCAAAAATAACTGTGTACATGTGATTGTTTCTATTGTGTCATATGTGTTCTGTTCTATTTTCGGTTTATGGTTAAGTGAAAACTATAGTTGTGTTTATTTTAGAATTTACTGGTATAAAATCTATAAATAACTTATCATAAATAAGTAGGCGAAATAAACCTATCACTGCAGTAGTATTTCAGATTGAAAATTTCACATAAACCAGGAAGAGGCACAGGAAGGGGTGACGTAGTCACTAGAGGGACTCACGCAAAGCTTGCATCAACCAGCTAGGGTGACGTTGTAGCTACAGCAGAGGCCGTGTAGTGTTTGTTGGGCCAACGCAGACGTTCTGAGCCCCAAAAAATTTCCGCTTGTCATGGCTGGAAGTGCAGTTCGATTTTCTTCTGGAGTTGTTGGTGGAGCATTGTTTCTGTTGGTGCAGAACAGTGTCTAGTGGGGCAGTGGCAAAGTACAAGGAAGTAGTTCCTCAGAAGATTTCTTGCCAAGAAGTCTAGATCCAATGCAAATCAACAGCAGAGAGTGATCGAAGAGGAGTGTTTCGACAACAGTTGGCAGAAGGATTTTCATAAAGGAAATTGATTTTCAGAGGGAGCTTGTTCCTTAGAGGGTTTCTAGTGCCAAAGAAACCCATATCTGAGTTTTGCTGGGGCAGCAGCAAAAGAGGGAGAAAAGAACCAATTTGAGATTTTCTTGTTGAGCAGAGATGGCTACACATGGACTGAGGGATCAGGACAGGTTGGATGGAGCATCCAAATTTGTCATTTGGAAGGCCAAGATCCTGTCAGTTTTGGATGAACATCGCATCAAATTTCATGTCTTGAATGCAGTTGATGTCCCTCTTGATGTTCATCCTCTCAAGAAGTACGAAGAGGCTCAAGCAAAGGCAAAACGCATGATCATGGACAGAGTCAAGGATCATGTGATCCCACATATTGCTGAGCAGAACATAGCAAGGACAATGTGGACTTCCTTGACCACTATGTACAAGGGAACTTCAGTCCAGCAAAAGATGTTGCTTGAAAATCAATTGAGACTGTTTCAGATGCAGAAAGGAGAAGAGATCGACCCCTTCTTTATCAGATTGCAAGTGATCCGAGATCAGCTAGCTTCCGTAGGGGCTACTCAAGATGATGGTCTTATGGTCAAGACTGCCCTGAAGGCAGTCTCTGAACACTGGGAGAACTTTGTCCAAAGCATTTTGCGTACAGCAACTCTTCCAAATTGGAAAGAGATGTGGGCATCTCTTCGACAACAAGAGATCAGAAGGTTGACCAAGGCTGGAAGCAGCAGCACGGGGATCAAAATCAAGGAGGAAGAGGAAGATGTAGCTCTCGCATCTAAGGGACAACATGGGCATTAGAGAAGGAAGAAGAAGGACCTCCCAAAGGTCAAATGCTTCAGGTGTGGAGAATTGGAACATTTCGCCACACAGTGAAGAGGTGGGACGAAGAGGAGGGGCGACTTTGATCTGTAGTTCTTTGAACTGCAGTCAGGGGCAGGATCCTTGAGGTGCCCAAACTCTTAGATCACATACGGCTACGAGAGTCTTTAATGACAGTAGCAGAGTGACAGATGTTAGTTGGTGTGAGAGATGATGGAGCAACAGTTGCAGAGCTAGAGAGTCGATGTCTGAATCAGCGCAGAGCATAGGCAGCAGTAGCAGCGTAGTAGCATCAGAGGTTCAGCGCAGATTAGCAGCAGAGGTAATTCCAGCATCGAGGTGCATCCAGACTGACTAGTATGTCAGTTTTGGGAGGCTTTTCAGTTGCTTAACTCTTAGCAACTAAGTTGCAGTGCAACAGTTAGTAGTCGCAGTGCTATTGGCAACATGATGCAGCATTTGAGACGGAGCTGCAGTACAGATGAGGCAATGTCATGGGCAACACGCAAAGGATGAGGGGCAGAATCCGAGCATCAGCAGCACAGAGGACCAATGTCGTGGATCAGGGTGATGCTTCTAGCGAATAAGTATTGCTATGGCACATTCCTTGCTAAGAGGCAGTGTTGATTTTTGGGTAGCATCAGATGTGCTCTACCTACGAAATTTTGTGGAGGGGCTAGAACGCATGAGATCTCGAAGACCCAGAAATCGTTTGGAGAAATTCCATCTAAAACTTAAGTTATTCAAATAATTAATTATTTTATATGGTAACTAAGTTAAACCTTAGGGAATTTAAATAATTAAAGTGAATTAATTTAAACATGTGGGTGAGAAAGTTCTAAGTGACAAAGATCAAGTCTTTTCTAATCTTAGTAATCGATTAGAGATTAGATCATGACCGTTGATTCATCAACAGGAAAAGTATAAAGGAAGGCTTGAGGGTTAGTTGGAGGATACACACAAAGTCTGAATCTAGAGATCGAATTCTTGATGGAGCAGTGCTCAAACAAAGATCAAATCTAAGTGATTCAGTGCAGCAATGAGGGGCAGAAGCAGCTGTTGGTCGGAGGACCAAGAGTACAGTGCAAAGAGGCAGCAGAGACAACAAAGAGACTAGCGCAGCCACCACGAGAGGTGACTTAGATCCCAAAGAGGGTGACGCAGGGGCTACGCAGTGGCTCCAAGAGAAAGTCCAGAAATTGCTGGAGATCAGAGTTTCTATGCCGGCATGGCTGAAACTCGATTTCTAAGAGGAAGATCAGCGCAGAGAGAGGGTGACGCAGTCTTCAGCTAGAACCACGCAGGCCTACGCATCTACTGCGCAGAGGCAACACAGAGGTAGCTGGGGTTTCACTAGTTTCTGATCAGGATCAGCCAGGACTTGTAGAGTGAGGTAAAATTCACGGTTTTCTGTCTGCCAAGAATATTCTCCGTTGGGTGATACAGATTATGGCACCCTAGATGTACTCATATTACTGATGCTTAATAATATAAACCCTCATCACTGTTGCACCGGTTTTCCTGCATTGGGTTTTTCCAGGGACATTTGTCCGAAAATAAGTGTGTCCTTTCTCTAAATGCTTCAATAATTTTTCAGTACTTGATATGTATAGTTATGTAGGCTGCAGTGTATTTACATTAATATTTTCTTGATGTATTCAGAAAATAACTTGTTAAATTAATGAAAACAGGTAGGTAATGTAAATCAGATTTCTACAGTAGGATTCTGAAACTTAGAATCAGAAATTTTCACACTCCTCTTCAGTGGATTTTCACCACAAGGGAGGCTTCCCTATGTTAGGTGACCTAAAGGATATATCAAGTCCAAGGATTAGAGGTGAGTCAGGTGACAACGAATAAGGCTTAGGAGAGATGCTCTACGTAAGGACAAGGCTCAACAAGCTTTAAAAACGCAATGCACATTCTCCAAAAGGCCTAAATAGGGCACAAAGTGACCTACAGTTTAAGAGTAAGCAAGGTCAATAGGCTCATCCAGGATCATAAGGCTATGAAAAGGCATGGAATGGATATGTATGATCAATTTTAGGCACAACTCTTCATCAAGCCTCAAATTGAAGCCTACGGAAAAACCAGGGCTTCACTAGGGCAAAGGATTTTAGCCCTAAAATGGAGAAATTAGCAATGGGAAAAGGTTGATTTTGAGGCCAATATCTCACAAACAAGGGTTGAATCCCTCCTCTAAGGAATGTTTCCAACCCTAGTTGAAAGGGATGCACTAACCCTAGCTAGTAGCTTTCCTTAAGAGGTCAAAATTCGGGTTTTGGGTAAGAAAGTTGTGATTTAAAGGAAGTTTTAAGTGTGATCAAGAATGTGAATAAGGCCAGTGCACTGACCTTCGATGATGGAGTCTATCCGATACCTACTAAGGAGATAATATTAAACCCTAGCAAGGACTAAGAGAATATGAAACCCTACGTTTCAAACCCAGCTATCAATTTTGTAACAGAGCAAAGACAATGAGAGCAACTAGTTCAAAGATTCACTCATGGGATTGCCACACAAATTCTATAATGGGTAATGCATACAACACTATTGCTAAGATTCCATAGAATAATTTTCAACAATAACTAAGACCTAGAAGCCCTAGACAAATAACCATTCCATGCAACAACCACAAAATACAAATATTTATCAAATAGAAGATAGAATGCATGAACCAATCCTTTATTGTTCCAAAATGACATCTCCAATACCGAAGAATAGCTCGATAAGCAAAAATCCACAATAAAACACATCTCCACAAGATACAAGTTCAATTTCAGCTAGGTCGAAATCTCTAAGAGGCCCAAAATTGTTCCACAAGTGATGATCCAAATGAAATGTGACTACCCTCTTCTTATATGAGGTATAACACCACTAATTTAGCCTAATGAAGCCCATACAAACAAGTCTGACATTAAATGAACTTGGGTTACAAGCCAACCCACTAGCTAATGACGAAATAAACCAAATTAGCACACACATGTGCACCGTAGCCTCTCAAAGAGTTGAGGTCATGCCCAATTAGGGCTCAAAATGTCATGCTTTGACTGTGTTTCGGAAGGCATTTCATGGGATTTCTTGAAAGCTCTCTCCTCCATGAACTTAATATCTCGTCGTAGTACAATCTTCCTACTGCCAAGAATGTAGATTCTATATGCCTTAGCATCCTTGGTATATCCCACCAAATATCCCTTTTTTGTAGTCTGATCCAATTTCTTCCTCTTCTCTTCGAGTATATGGCAGTATCCCAAACTACCAAAAATACTAAAATGCCTCACTTTTGGATTCTTGCCAATGAAGACACTCTCTGGTGTAATCTTACCTAGTGCCTTGTGAGGAATCTTGTTATGAACATACATAGTTGTACTGCATGCTTCCACCCATAGAAATTTGGGCATATCTTGATCATACAACATTGCCCTCACTACTTCAACAATAGTTCTATTCTTCCTCTCTACAACTCCATTCTGCTGCGAATTATATGGAGTGGTCCACTCTCTTTTGATGCCTTCCCTTGCACAGGAATCTGTGAAGTCTTTATCAATATATTCTCCACCATTATCTGACCGCAATATCCTTATCCTCTTTCCTGTTAAATTCTCAACCAGAGCCTTAAACTCTTTGAATCGATCAAAGACCTCATCCTTGTGAAAATTTCTAAATATGTCAAATAGAAATCCTACTGTTAATTTTCAGATTTACTTCTCCTACTTTCATTAAGTTATTAATGTGAAATATTCAGCATTAACATCAAAGTAAATACATCAACAACCTACACATACAGATCTAAACTGAATAACATGCACAATCACAAAGTGACACACAAGGATTTTCTGGACAACTATCCCCGGAAAAACGCAATGCGGGAAAACTGGTCTTCTGGCTGCTGGAGGGTTTTAATATTAAGTAGAATCTAAGTACAACAGATTTGGGCACCAAACTTGTTAACTTGACAAAGAAATAAAACTGCAACTATACCACTGTTCTGGAGACAGAAAACTGACTAATTCACACCCTCAAACGGGATTTACAGAACTCAACCATTTTCAGTCTTCAAAAACCCCAGCATTGCTCTGAAGCCCTTTGCGTCAGCCCCTGTGCTGCTCAGCAAGGGCCTGCGTCACCCCAAACTCGGTTACGTTGCCCCTGCGCTACCCTGGCTAAACCTGTGTCAGCCCTGCTGGCCTCCTGCTGCCCTTGCGCTGCCCTTTCTGGGCATGCGTCAAGCCTGCGTAGCCCCTGAAGCCTTTGCGCTACTTCTACTAGGCTATGGCTGCTCTGCGTAGCTGTTGCTCCCTCTGCGCTACTCAGTCTGTTGTTTCTCTGCCCTTGTTGCATTCTTGGCCTAGGATCAAACCATCCCTTTCGCCAATACTACCCCTTGCTGCAGTTGAAACACTTTTGGAAATTCTTAGCAAACCATGCCCTAAAATTCCAGCTTAGTCTCAGTGCTCTGCCACTGTGTGTACTCCAACTGACCCCAAGCCCTCTTCTTATACTTTTTTCATTGGAACATCAAAGGTCGTGATCTAATCTTGAATCGACGGCTAAGATTAGAAGATGCTTGATTCGTGTGACTTAAGTCATTTTCATCACATGTTTAACTTAATTAACTTTAATCTTTTAATTTTCTTAAGTTAGACTCAGGCTCATTAATTAAAAGGATTAATTAATTAAATATCTCTTAAACAAGATGGAATTTCTTAAATTGCTTTCTGGGTCTTGGAGATCTCATGTACTCTAGTCCCTCCACAAAGTTTGGGAGCTAGAGCACATCTGATGCTACCCCAACACCTCAAACTCTCAACACTCCCTCTTAGCTTTCAACACTCTGAACAACAATCAGCTTCTGGACTGCATCACCCTAGCTGGCCTCAGCGTGAGCAGACAATCTCAACACAGCTTCTGCGTTGCCTCTACGCAGTAAGTACGTGGGCTTGCGTGAGTCTGCATGGAGACTGCGTTATCCTTGCCTCTGCTTGACTCTGCTTCCCTCTACTATTGCGCTGCCTTCTCTGGTCCGGTTTATTTGTTGCTGCTGCTGCTTTCTACAACACAGATTCTTCAGCCTTCTTGCTAGAGATTTAGGCTAGATCTGCAATCGCTCTGATACCATGTGAAAATTTATGAATATCTCAAATAGAAATCCTATTGTTAATTTTCAGATTTACTTCTCCTACTTTCATTAAGTTATTAATGTGAAATATTCAACATTAACATCGAAGTAAATACATCAACAACACATACAGATATAAACTGAATAACATGCACAATGACAAAGTGGCACACAAGGACTTTTTGGACAACTGTCCCCGAAAAAACCCAATGCGGGAAAACCAGTCTTCTAGCTGCTGAAGGGTTTTATTATTAAGTAGAATCTAAGTACAACAAATTTGGGCACCAAATTGGTTAACCTGACAGAGAAATAAAACTCCAGCTATACCTCTATTCTGGAGAGAGAAAACTGACTAATTCACACCCTCAAATGGGATTTACAAAACTTAACCTATTTCAGTCTTCAAAAATCCTAGCTCTGCTCTGAAACCCTCTGCGTCAGCTCTGCTAGCCTGCGTTAGCCCCTGCAATGCTTAGGAAGGGCCTGCGTCACCCCAGACTAGGTTACACTACCCCTGTGTTGCCCTGGCTGGGCCTGCGTCAGCACTACTGACCTCCTGTTGCCCTTTCGGAGCCTGCGTCAAGCCTGCGTAACCCCTGAAGCCTCTGCGCTGCTCAGTCTGCTGCTTCTATGCCCTTGTTGCACTCTTGGCCTGGGATCACACCATCCCTTTCGCCCATACTACCCCTCGCTGCAGCTGAAACACTTCTGAAAATTCTTAGCTAACCACGCCCTAGAATTCCAGCTTAGTCTCAGTGCTTTGCCACTATGTGTGTTCTCCAACTGACCCCAAGCTCTCTTCTTATACTTTTCACGTTGAAACATCAACGGTCGTGATCTAATCTTGAATCAACAGCTAAGATTAGAAGATGCTTGATCCGTTTGACTTAAGTCATTTTCATCACATGTTTAATTTAATTAACTTTAATCTTTTAATTTTCCTAAGTTAGACTTAGGGTCCCTAATTAAAAGGATTAATTAATTAAATATCTCTTAAACAGGATGGAATTTCTTAAATCGCTTTCTAGGTCTTGCATATCTCATGTACTCTAGTCCCTCCACAAAGTTTGGAAGCTAGAGCACATCTGATGCTACCCCAACACTCAAAATCTCAACAATCGTTGGTCTTTAGAAAGTAGATCCAAGTTTTCCTAGAATGGTCATCAATGAAGGTGATGAAGTATTCAGCACCACTAAGACTTCTAGTGGACATAGTTCTACAGATATCTAAGTGTGTTAGTCTCGACTCCCAACACACTCTTAGCTCTATTGCTGCTCTTGGGGTAAGTTGCCTTGGCGTACTTATCTAGTACGCATCCTCTGCAAACATCATCTAGCTTGGTGCTCAATTATGGAACTCCTCTGACGATCTCTTTGAGAATTCTTAGAGCCCCATGGTGTAAGTGCCCCATTCTTTTGTGCCATAGCTCATTCAAATCCTTCTCACCATTGCTTCCTATAAGTGACATTAGAAATTTGAGTTGTAACGTATACAATTTTTTGCTCCAGACTCTGATTTGTGCCTTCTTCTTCCAACTCGGGTGTTTGGCATATACTCTCTTGTTGATGAAGTATATGTCATAGCCCTTGTTTTGTAGCTAAGACACAGAGAGTTCATCCCCAAACCAGGCACATGCAGCACATTGGTAGCCCAAAGCCTATTCCCTGCTTCAGTTTGAAAAACTATGGTACCTCTTCCAACAGGGGTACATTTCACTTTATTCCCCATGGTGATCTTGAAGTTCATTTGTTCTTCTTGGTAGCTTGAGAAAATTCTTGTATTCCTGTCATATGTGCAGAAGTTGACCTATCAATATACCAAGCCTCTGAGGAAGCAGAGCTTGACAAGCAAGCGAACTCTTCTTCCAATCTGGAAGCCAATATAAAGATGTCGTGATCCAACCTTCCTTCCATGCTTTTCTCCTTGAATATTTCTTCGGAGGACTGCGTAAACATTTTCGAGTTGTTGCTCCAACCGCATCAAGACTTCGTTCCATTTCAGAACCTCCAATCCTGTTATCCGATCTCAGCTCTGATTCCATGTGAAAATTTCAAATCTGAAATACTACTACAGTCACTGATTTATTTCTCCTACTTATTTGTCACAATAAGTTATTTACAATAAACCCTTTAGTAAATTTTGAATTAAATTCTACTGCAGTTATCACACAAATACATATAGAGAAAACAACAGTGAAATACAATCACACAAATCAATCACATCGACACAGTTATTTTGGACAATTGTCCCTAGAAAAACCCAATGTCGAAAAATCTGTGCAGCAGATGAGGGTTTATATATTAATCTTCAGCCACAATTTCTTTACAAGGAATGACTGGAAAAATGATTGAGAAACTTACAAGAAAACACCAGAGATAATTTTTCTCTTGACCTCCGGAGAATTTCTGACACCTGAGAGGCTCACTAGCCTTCACTGCTTCACCCCTGCGTGTTTCCCTGCGCAGAGACTGCGTGAGACTGCATCACTACTGCATTGTCCCTCTGTGTTGCTCCTCTACCCTTCTTCCTTCTTCCTCGAGCTCTGACTGCTCATGAGACCCTCTGCTTCCTCTGATCTGCAACTCTCCCTCTGAAATTGAATTCTAAATTCTGAAGAATCGACCTCCCTTGGGTTATTGAGTGTATGCCCGACTTACTTTCCAAATGGCCCTCAAGCCTTCCTTTAAAATCTTCTCATTGATAAATCAATTGTTGATCAGTGGTTGTCATTGATGTCAACCCAAGCAGCACCAGGGGCTACCTCAATCTTCCATGGAAATTTTGACTTGACAACTTACTCTATTCCGAGTCAAGGATATTTTGGATGGTTTCTACTTGTCAAGATGTTTTCGTTGATATATGGCATGCCACGTAATTATTCACGGTTTGAGAGATAATCGTGTTTGAATCTAGTAACCCCAGTTAGTGGGCTAAAGCCCCATGGAGTTGTGGCATGACACTAATCATTGGTTGTGGTCATTGAATAGTCAATAATTAATAATTTTTTAAGATCCTAAAATCCCTCCAACTTTCACTTCTTGCAGACGCTCTCAACCTAAGCATTTATATAAATTGTGTCCCTCATATCCTCCTTACGTAAGGATTTCTCTACTTAAAAACAGGGCACCGTGGAATTTTCGCTATAACTTTTTTTTCTGCAAAGCTTCAGATGCTGAAAAAAAACCATTTGAGCCAAAATCCGATGAAGTCTGTGTCCGAATTGCAGATATTGGTTCGCTATATTTTCGGAGATATGATCTGAGGAAGTTCGCTCTACTGAACTAGTTTATAATCAGGTCATTGTGATTTGTAGGAGATTGGGCATAACTATTTCTTGAAGAATCCAATATTGATCAGACCAGTCGGGTTGGAAAAAGGATTTAGAGGTCTACCACAGGACGCAATTTCAGACCTTGGAGATCTGAATTTACATAGATACAGAATATTCAATATCGAGCTTCTAGAAGGCAAGACAAAATATGCATTCAAGGATCATTGCAGTAAGGACAACACATAAACAGTCAAGGGTAGTCTGCTACAACAAGGTATGTATGATTAGTGTTTGAATTTTAATTTGAATAACATCTCTGACATGTGTTTTTGCAAGACAGTGTAAGTATTTTGTATGTATGTCTGATTGGGTTTTGTTCATAAATGTTGAATGTATTTAAATTTGAATTTTGAATATTTCTCATGGTTTGCAGGAGAGTGTAAGTATTTTGTTTGTATATTGTTTTGGGTCTTGTTCATTAATGCATGTGTAGGAAGGAGGACACAATAGGACAACTCAGACACATACTAGATGGACAATGCAACGCCAAGTACCATTACTTGAAGCAAGCACAACAATACCTCAGCAGCTGCTAGTCTTCAAAGAAGTAGTGTCAAGTCAAGTATCAAGTCGTATTAAAAGTCAGTATTGTAAAAATCATCGTTGTAAAATTGTAAAAGAGTCATTATTGTAAAAAAGTCAATCTGCCTAGAGTTGGAGAGACATTGTTGGGAGGTATAAGTGTCATTGTTGGATAATGTTATGGTTGGGTTGCAACTTGCAGGTCATAGTGTGATTGGTCTAGTTCCAGAAAATCATTGTGAATCATATTGTATCGTGGATCATTGTCCTTGGTTGGGAGTCCACACTCTTGTCTTATTCATGATCATTATAGGGTGGTAGGGAGGTGCTAGGTTGGTGCACGAAGTCACCTACAGGTTGGAGCCTGTGAACACTTCAAGGTGGTAGATCGGTCTAGGATGTCGGGGCATCCATTCAGTTGACTACTGAAGAAACCAGGGTGTTGGGGCATCCTTCCAGTGGGAGCTAGAGAAGAATGCTTTTCTAGATTTCTAGGAAGTTGTACCTTTCATTTCAGTTGGGGCTGAAGATTAAAGAATTTATTAGAAAAGCGTTCGGTGGTTTTTGACCCAGAGAGGGTTTTCCACCTAAAATTTGTGTGCCTATTGTGTTTTGTTGTTTACTGTTGTTACTGGATAAACATCAAGAATAATTGAAGATTAACTACTACTCTGAAAAGATTTAAAAGTGCTAACTGATAAGAAATACTGATTCACCCCCCCTCTCAGTATTTCCAACATCAACTGCCCAGATTAGAAGTCTAATCAATGGCTAAGATTAAATCTTGACTTGATCTTCGTTCTCTAGAAGATTCACACTCTGTTCTATTAATACCCATTAATTATTTAATTTCCCTAAGTTTAGACTTAGGGTCGCCATTAAAATAATTAATTATTTTAATAAAACATGAACCGAGCGGAATTTCCACAAACGGTTTCTGGGTTCTTTGGAATACTGGTGTCCAAGCCTTCTCACCAAATATGAGACTTAGATCACTTTCTGATGTTACAAAAATCAACATATATGGTTGGCATTTATTTATGAGCTCAGGAAGGATAGTGTATCAATGCATATGTATATATATCTACAATACTTATGTATAACCTGGTTGGGCCAAAGCCTTTATAAACTCAAGAGGGATGGCGATAGCTATACATATATGTGTGTGTGTGTGTGTGTGGTAGGCACTAAGGGGAGAGTCTCTTCAAAACCACCAGTTTCAATCCATTGTCCACAACGAACAAGAAGGGTTGAGCGGCAGAACCCTCGACAAAAGGGTGGCTTCACCTTCACAGTGTATAAATCCAAGGGGTGCAGGTCATATGGCAATGCGGCTCGATGTCGAAGAGCCTGGACGCTAATGCAAATGGACGGTGGATTGCAACCACCATCAAACGGCAGGAGGGGTCCACTATTAAATTGGAACTAACAAGAGTGGAGTAGTGTGAAAAATCTATTAACCTCTGGAATCCTATTACAACAACTGGAAGATATTCACCTAATTTTTATTTTTTAACTTAACAATATATTTGCAATTTACTACGACCAATATTGAATACATCACACTGCAACCTACACAAATAAACTGCGAAAGAAATACAAGTGCGGAAACCAAGTTGAACAAGAATATATCACACAACCATTTGACACAGTTATTTTTGGACTAATGTCCCCGGAAAAAATCCAATGCGAGAAACCGGTGCAACAGATCTGAGGGTTTATATATTATGCAGTGAATATTTCTGAGTACAAATCTATGATTGACACGCCCGTCAAATCATATAGAGAAACTGACAGAAGAGATCTTGTGAGACAAACCTCACTCTTCCACGGGAACCCGACACTGATCTACGCCAAGACTGGACTACCCTGCGTTGCCTCTGCACAGTGACTGTGTCGCTCTACATCACAACGATGGTTTCCCTCTACCTCTGTGTTGGTCTCTCTGCTCGCTGGAAACGAAGGTTTTCTTGATCTTCAAATGCCGCATTCTCTTCCTCCTCCTTCTTGATCTTCAAACCGCTGTTGTTGTCGCCCTCAAGTTGACACTTGAGTAAGTCTCTCCTCATCTCTTCTTGCTGAAGAGCTTCACACATTGACTCCCAGTCCAACAAGTTCTCTCTGTCGAGGATGCTCTAGACAAAGAATTGGTAATCCTCAAAAACTGAGTTGAGGGCCAATCTGACCATCTTTGTGGCCTTAGGAGCTTCTCCTACCGCTGCCAATTGATCTCAGTTTTCCAAAAGTCTAAACAGGAATGGATCACTACGCTCTCCCTTCTACATCCTAGTGGTCGACATTTTCTCCTCTAGAAACATCTTCCACTGCTTGAAAGACCCCTCATACAGCATGGACAACCCTTCCCACATCTCCCTTGTTGTCCCTCCACTGGAAATGTGAGATACAATGTGATCCATCACTCCGTCGATGATCAACCTCTTGGCTTTAGCCATATTCTTCTTGAAGGCCCTTAGTGGTGCTACATCCACCAGTTCAGCCTAAGCATTATCAATAAAGTGCTTGAGGTCTTGCTCATCTAGAAGGAAGGAAATCTTTGCCTTCCAGATTACATAGTTGGAGGCACCCTCCAACCAGTCTTGGTCACGCAATCCACTGGTGGCCATCTCACCCAACCATTGTTGATATGCTACCTCTCACACTCTGAACAACTGGATTTACGCACTCCTTGTGGAGCAAGCCACAAAATCTGTTGCTACTGCATGGGGAATCTAAGTTTCTTGGGCAAGAAACTTACTAAGGTCAGAAGTACCCAAGAATTGTGTTTCAGCTACTCTTCTTGACGCTGTGCACCAACAATCATTGTTGCGCAGTCAACTGCATCACTCCAGTTGTTGATCTGCGTAAGATATGTTGCGTTGCTCCCTCTACCTCAGACAAACTGCAATCTGGAACAATACTACCTCTTTGTCGGCTCACTCGAAGAGAGATTTTCCTGCTTGTTTAGCCCTCCTGGCTTGGACTGCGCAATCAACCGGGAGATCAATCTGTTGCTTATGCAGCTCTTTGATCCCAGCTTCACCAACGTTGAATCTACTGGATTTGTTCTTCTGTTTCTCCTGCACTCAGCTTAAACTAGCTCTGATACCATGTGAAAAATCCATTAACCTCTGGAATCCTATTACAACAACTGGAATATATTCACCTATTTGTTAATTTTCTAAATTAACAATATATATGCAGTTTACTAAGGCAAATATTGAATACATCACACTGCAACCTCCACAAATAAACTATGAAAGAAAGACAAGTGTGTAAAGAAAGTTGAACAAGAATATATCACACAACCATTTGTCACAGTTATTTTTGGACTAATGTCCTCGAAAAAAACCCAATGTGGGAAAACCAGTGCAGCATATCTGTGGGTTTATATATTATGCAGTAAATAAACCCAAGGTGGCCTGTCATGAGGGACCCATTGGTGAGGACAAGTGCCGCGTGACATGGGCGAGTTCGCTTGCCAATCAAAAGGAAGTGTCGTTGTGAGGCGGAAGTGCAATGCCACGTGAACCCGAAAGATTGTCCCCAGAGATTTCAGTGGGGAGCAATGTCAAGGCTGGCAAGGACTAGACTAGTGCCTAACCTATTGGGAGAAAGGGTTCAATATGATTCAATGTTTAAAGATCATTATACCCAATCAAGGAGTTCCCTAGCAACTTCACATGGCCCTAGAAACAACAACTATGTTACTAGGGAAATTTAAACTTCTTTGATGTTGTAATTGATGATTTATCAAGGAAATTATGAATAATCATATACCCCTAGGACATTACATATGAAAAATCCCTCACAAAGACAAGATCAACAAATTCACATTTCATTAAGGCAGCTACACCAGCTTCATGAGCGAAATTTTTCCATACATTATAGAAGTGCAAGACATGAGAAAGAATCCATGTAAAAGACACTTACAAGTATAGCGAAATTTTCCAAACACCAATAGAGACAAAAATCGAAGCTCTAAGATAAGAGACAAGTCTTTCCAAACATCGAAATGCATTAAACTTCAAATTCATCCATCTATAAGGCTAGAGAAATTCTCAAGAACAAATGCAAGTCCAAATCCAAATGATGATCAAATGAAAAGATCATCACATCAATACATATCCTCCCTAAGGGGTTTAATTTGCCTAACAAGGCCCAATAATGCCCCAACTAATAAAATAATGTGTAAAAATAACAACCGTTGGTGACAAGCCCACCAAGATAGCTCCATAATAAAAGATAAAACTTCCAAGAGGTCAAAATAATAGACACAATAGGTCGAAGGGCCGTTGAGGAGGCCTAGTCTAGGCCAATGTGTGCCAAGATGATTGAATGATCTCAAAACATAGTGATAAAGGGGGTGGCCCCTTTATATCCAAGCAAATAACCTAAGGTGTCCCCAAGTGGCTATGACAGCACAAAACATCGTCATAGGTCTCCAAATGGAACGAACAAGCTTGTATCCCATCTGTAAGGGTTGGAAGAACGATGCAAGCCCTCCCACTGTCTCCCATGACGAGACACATCCTCATTTGGGCCGTGGATTAGCTGCCAAGTATGTGGTACAGAAGTGGAGTAGGCTGAGCAAGGTGGTCTAGGTGCATCATCATCAACCCATAGGTGGAACACGAGCAAGCAATAAGTGAAATTGGAGGATCCCATGAACTAGCAATTTTCTCCCCGCTATGGTGGAGACCCATTGCTCCAAACGCTCACCTTACAAATGCCAATATGACCCTCTGGTGGGCTTGGACTATTGATTTGTGGTAGCACTGGAGTGCTCTAAGTCTCTAATTTTGCAGAGAGGCTTAGACACATGCATTACACATAACCCATAATTTTTTTGGAAAATTCCACCCAGAAACACTTTTATTTGATAAATTAATTATTTTTAATGAGGACCACAAGTCTAACTTAGGAAATTAAAATAATTAATGGGTATAAATTTAAACTGTGGGAGAAACCTCTAGAAAAAGCAGATCAAGTCTAAATGTAATCTTAGTCGTTGATAACTGATCTAATCTCGGTCGTTGAAGTCTTAACAAGAAGAGTAAAAAGGAAGGCTTGAGGGTCATTTGTAAAATACACCGAGAGGATCTAGCGATCGAATTTTCTGACGGAGCAGTGCTCGGAGGAAAACTTCAATCTAAGTGATTCTTCAGCGCAGTTGAGGGGCAGAGGCAATTTTGGTAGGAGGATCTTCTCTAGGGCCAGGGATCATCAGCAGAGAGACAGAGAAAGACACAGAGGGAGCAGCGTAGTGCCCAAAGAGGGTGACGCAGCACCCAAAGACGGTGACACAGGGCCACGCAACCCCCACACAGAGGCAGAGCAACATTTCTGAGTTTCAGTCTGAATTCAAATGGGAAATCAAGATTTGAAGCCAGGAGGGCCAGATTGAGTTTCCTAAGAGTTGAAACATCACGCAGAAGGGCTGACGCGGTCCATCCGAAGTCCCCATGCAGGCCTATGCAACTACTACGTAGACGAGGCGTAGAGGGTACTGGGGTTTCGTCATTTCAGCTACCAGATCAACCGGGACTTGCATAGTGAGGTAAACTCGCTATTTTTCTCTATCAGTACTCTTTGTAACTGATTTTTCCAGTGATACAATCAGAGATGTATTCAGATATCGCTGTTGCTAAATAATAAAACCCTCAGATCTACTACACCGATTTTCCCGCATTGGGTTTTCTGGGGACATTTGTCCAAAAATAATGGTGTCCTTTGTGTGTTATTTCTTTTACTCGGTTTCTTGTTTCCACATCTAAATTAATTAAGTGAAGGTTGCTTCAGTAAATGCTTCAATGTTTTCAGAAGTAATCTGCAAAATAACTTGTTAATGTAATTTACAAGTAGGAGAAGTAATTCAGTTTGTTGGAGTAGGATTCTAGATCAAGGACTTGGAATTTTCACATGGTATCAGAGAATTGATTATGAAACAGGAAGAGCGGACCCAGCGCTGAGACGGAGGCCGAAGAGCTGCAGAAAGCAACAATTTGAATCCCTAGAGGGATTGTGCAGTCCATGCCTGTAAGGCTGAAATTTCTGGGAAAGTCTCTAAGTGAGTCAACAAAGAGGAAGGGCTTCAAGATTGAAATTTTGCTAAGCCAGAGGGAGCACCGCAGAGCTGGTGGGACGCATTTTTCTACAGGCAAAATTTGTTTTGTTGCGCAGAAAGTCATCAGAAAAGGAAGCGAAAACACAGTGAGGGAATTTTTTTCCTCTGGAAGTTCCTAGCCAAGGAATTTCATTTTTCTAGGATTTGGGCGGCAAATCCGGGTGGCAGATCTACAAACTCCAGAAGGAGTGCGTAAGCCAACCAGTGTTGCGCAGAGGGGGAAGAAGAAGAGTTGATTCGACAATTTTTTTTATGCTCACGGGCTTAGAGATCAGGACCGGTTGGAGGGAGCCTCCAACTTTGTGATCTGGAAGGAAAGAATCACATGCCTTCTAGATGAGTAGGATCTCAAGCTCTTTGTGACGAGTACGTTAGTTATCCTTGCAGATCCAGATCCGCTAAAGATGTTCACGGCTAATATGGCGAAGGCTAAGAGCTTGCTCCTTGATGGAGTCAAAGATCATATTGTGTCCCATAAAGCTAGCAAGGGCACAGCGAGGCAGATGTGGGAAGCCTTGGCAGTGTCATATGAAAGCTCTTCTGAATAGCGAAAGATGTACTTAGAGCAGAAACTCACGATGATGTAGATCCAAAAAGGGGAGCATATTGTTATGTTCCTGTCGAAACTTCAGGAAATCCATGATCAACCAGCAGCAGCAGGGGCCACCCCACAGCAATGGTGACACTGCCACTTAATGCAGTCTCTAAAGAATGGCAGGTGTTGTCCAGAGCATCCTGGGCTGAGCCACCTTGTTGGGTTGGGAAGAGATGTGGGTTTTTCTTCATCAAGAAGAGCTAAGGAGGGACCAGGTCAAGTGTAAACTTGACAACAGCTATGGCAATGGATCGAAGATGAAGCAGGACGAGTAAGAAAATGCAACCCTTGTATCCAAGGGACAGCAAGAGCAGCAGAGACGTAAGAAAGACGTCTCGAAGATAAAGTGCTTCAAGTGTGGTGAGCTTCGTCACTATGCTACCCAGTGTCCTATGAAGAAAAAGGACAAGGACGAGAAACACGATCCGAAGGCTGCACCCACAAAGATCGAGGAGGATGAGTATGCCATGAGTGCCCATGCATCTCCAAGAGGAAGATGGGGCGACATTGAGCTGTAAGTTCGCAAGAACTTCAGTTGGGTAGGATCCTTGAGGAGTCCACCTCTTGGATCATGACCTTGCTACAGGTGCCCAAGATCAGTAGTAGCAGGCTGGAAGAGTTTTCAGTCGGTGCAAAGGAGTGCAGAAATGGCAGATGCAGTGGTTAGCAGTAGTAAATCTGAGCAACGCAACGCGAAGTTGCAGCAACGCAAAGGGACGCAGTGCAGAGCAGCAACAGCGCAGTGCTTCAGAGAGACGGGGTGGGACTCGCAATAGTCAGAGTTTCAACATTGAGATACATCCTAAACACTTGTTCATAATATTTGGATGTTTTTTAGTTTCTTCTCTCAGCAACTGAGTGATAGTGCAGAGTTAGCAGTGGTAGTGCTAGTAGCAGATGCAACATTTGAGAGGGAGTTGCAGTACAGATGCAGTGTTGATCGTGGCAGGGTCAACAGCAGTACAGTTGCAGCAGCAGCACAGTTGTTGGTGGACAGCATGTCAGACATCAACAACGCAGAGGGAGATGCTTCGGAGTCAAAGTAGTGTGCAGCAGGGTACATTTGCTACAGCACATTCCTCGCTAAAAGGGAGTGTTGATTTGTGGTAACATCAGATGTGCTCTAAGTCTCAAATTTTGTGGAGAGGCTTAGACACATGCGTTACAGATAACCAATAAATTGTTTTGGGAAATTCCACCCAGAAACGGTTTTATTTGATAAATTCTTTATTTTTAATGAGGACCCTAAGTCTAACTTAGGAAATTAAAATAATTAATGGGTATTAATTAAAATTGTGGGTGAAACTTCTACAAAACGCAGATCGAGTCTAAATGTAATCTTAGTTGTTGATTGGAGATCTAATCTTGGTCGTTGAAGTCTCAACGAGAAGACTATAAAGGAAGGCTTGAGGGCCATTTGCAAAATACACCGAGAGGATCTAGTGATCGAATTTTCTGACAAAGCAGTGCTCGGAAGAAAACTTCAATCTAAGTAATTCTTCAACGCAGTTGAGGGGCAGAGGCAGCATTGGTAGGAGGATCATCTTTGAGGCCAAGGATCATCAGTAGAGAGGCAGAGAAAGACACAGAGGGAGCAGCACAATGCCAAGAGAGGGTGACGCAGGGCAACGCAGGCCCCACACAGAGGCAATGCGGCATTTCTTAGTTTCAATCTGAATTCAGCTGGGTAATCAAGATTTTGAGCCAGGAGGGTTGGATCGAGCTTCCTGAGAGCTGAAAGATCACGCAAAATGAGTGACACAGTCCATCAGAAGGCCTCACACAGGCCTACGCAACTACTATGCAGAGGGTGTCGAGGTTTCGTTATTTCAGCTACCAAATCAGTCGGGACTTGCAGAGTGAGGTAAACTCACTATTGTTTTCTGCCAGTATTCTCTATAACTGATTTATCCGATGAGACAATCAGAGATGTATTCAGATATAACTGCTGCTTACTAATAAAACCCTCGGATCTGTTGCACCGGTTTCCTACATTGGGTTTTTTCGGGGACAATTGTCCAAAAATAACTATGTTCATGGGATTGTTTCTATTGTGTTTATGTATTCTATTTGTTCTTCTGCTTTTGATTAAAGTGAATACTGCAGCTGTATTTATTTAAATATTTAATGAAGCATCTATGAATAACTTATCATAAATAAGTAGGCGAAATAAATCAATCACTGCAGTAGTATTTTCAGATTGAAAATTTCACAGATACCACTTACCATGAGAGGTAAGGATCAATCACATCCCAAGTCTCCTCATCCATTGGCTAGATGGGTGGCAATACCAACAAGCCTAACTTGTGGGTAGGATGCATACTGGGTATACTCGTAGTAAGGGAGATACCATTTACCATAGGAAAGGATAAAACACATCCTACTGTGACAATAGATAAGATACCACTTACCATGAAAGGTAAGGATCACAACCATCATATTGTCCATCAGTTCCCTCAACCACAGGAACTCCATGTCTCCATTCCCCTTCATGGAGCTTACCAAAGGGGGAAGAGCATAGCTCATTTTTCTCAGCCATCCATGACCACTTCCCAAAAGGGTCACCTCCATTAATCCAAGTTGTTCTCTAAAGACCAAGACCTTCCTTTTCGGCAAAGGCTTTGTAAGATTGTCAACTATATGCTCATAAGTCGAAATGTGATGGATCCCACTATTTTTGTCACAATATATCATAGTCATATCCAATACCTGCTCAAACAACCCTCCAAAGACCTTCCTCAACCATATTGCCTCACAGCTAACCATGTTAATAGCAATATACTCAACCTCAATCGCACTACGGGAAACAGACTTCTACTTCTTGCTCCTCCAAGATATCATGGCAGATCTCATGCTAAAACACCAACCTAATGTGCTCTTCCTATCAATAACGTTTTCAGCCTAGTCAGCATCAGTGTATCCATGTAGTCTCACATCTCGGGCAGCATATCTCAGTCCAAGATTAACAGTACCATGCAGGTATCTCAACACATGCTTAGCAACAACCCAGTGTGCATGTAGTGGCTCTGTCATAAATTAACTCAAAGTGTTGACAGCAAAATATATGTTTGGTCTAGTCTTCACCAAGAACATCAATGCCCCAATTAATTGTCGGTACTCAGAGGGATTTGCCAAGTCAGGACCTGCAGCTTCACCACATAGCTTCTTAAAATCCATCTCCCTCAGTGTGGCCATGGACTTGCATTCCACCATACCAAATCTCTCTAACAACTTGACAACATATTTCCCTTGAGAAAGGAAAATCTCACTAGGTCTCTGCCACACTTCTAAGCCCAATAAGTAGTGCATCAAACCAAGGTCTTTCATCTCAAATTCAGAGGCCAACTCCCTCTTACACTGGAGAATAAGAGGCTCTCCACCTGTCAAGAATAAATCATCAACATATAAAACCAAAATTAGGGGCATACCTTGGATGACCTTGAAGTAGAGTTTGGATCAACATTGCTTCTTGTAAATCCAAGATTCATTAGATAACTATCAATGCGGGCATACCAAGCCCTAGGGGCTTGCTCCAATCCATAAAGTGCTTTCTTCAACCTGCATGCATGAGTCATCCTGTCATACTCCTCAAAGTCTTGTGGTTAGTCCAAGTATACTTCTTCCTTGAGTATGCTATGTAGAAACGTTGTCTTCACATCCATCTAATGTATTGTCCATCCCTAGCTAGCAACACGATCAATGATCAATCGGATGGTAGTATATCGGGCAACCAACACAAAGATCTCAACATAGTCCTCTCCTTTCTAAGAGAATGCTCTAGCCACAAATCTCACTTTGTACTTATCAACACTACCATCAACACCATGCTTGATTTTGTAAATCCAAGTAAAAATCACAACAGTTTTTCCTTTGGGTCACAGAACCACTTCCCATACATCATTCTTCATGATGAATTCATATTCGTTGGCCATAACATCCTTCCATACTTGTTCTTTCACTACTTCTTCAAAAGTGAATGGTTCAACTTATATGATGTTACTCATACCCACAACATATCCCTGATATCGACATTGCTTCTTGCTTTCCCTGAAAGTTTCGATTGTAGCAGCATGACTCTCAGCATCCTCTAAAGTGCCACGAAGCCATAATGGTCTTTTCCTAGTGGGAAGATAGCACGAATGGGGATCCAAGGGGTCCATAGGTTCCATGGGATCATCAGCAAGATCAGGCACTAGCTCAAGCATAGGAGGCTCTTGTTGATCATCCATGGCATCATCCCTTCTTCCAACATTGGCAGGGGGAGGAGTGTCTCTTACTTTCCCAAGGGCAGCATCTTGATCAAATGATGCATACCTACCAAACTCTATACTTCTTTGACCAGGTACATATCTTCTATAAGCTTTAGAATTTTCACAATAACCCACAAAAGTACCTTTCTTTCTTGAAGCTTCCAACTTGGTCCTCGTCTCCTTCGGCACATGAAAGTAGACATGGCAACGAAAGGTCGTCAAATGTCCAACTTCAGGCTTTACACCTATGAAAACTTCTTTGAGAGTCTTGTCACCCAATGCTTGATGAGCAATCCTATTTTGAACATAGACAGTAGGGTTACTAGCTTTTACCCATAGAAATTTCGACAGCTTTTGATCATGCAACATAGCTCGAGTAACTTCCATGATAGTCTTGTTCTTCCTTTCAGCGACACCATTTTGTTCAGGGTTGTAAGGTATAATGGTCTCGTAGATTAGGGTTGATTTCTCTTACTTGGTAATTACTTGTGAATTTGTATGTAATCTTATTTCAACAAGCAATTACCAAAAGTAAAAAAACATGAAGATCACAAGAGACAAGAACACAAAGATATAGGCTCCAAGCTAGGGAAAAAACCCCACAAGTGGGAAAACTCGGAGAAAAAAAAAATTTCCTCTTCTTATAGAATCAAATCAAAGTGAGGCATCCAAGGACCAAGACCCAAGACAAAGAAAAATACTACCACATCGACCCAAGTCAACCCTCCTTTAATCCATCTCCAACAAATTCTTGTCAAAAGAAGTCAATGCTAGTCAAACCTCAAGAAATCTGGTCATCTTCTGAAATTTCAACACCTAAATTTTGGGCCTGCAATCCCACATGTGAGCAGAAAACATAACTTTCTCTATCCTCTCCTTTTAGTTTTCTAGTTATCTTCTTCTTCTTGGCACTGAAATTGAGTTGGTTGCGAAAACGTGGCAGACAATTTTCAATATATAGTTGTTCAACCATATGAAGAGACACAACTTATGGGTTGGCTAACATGTCCATCTGGAGGGCCGACTTGGCCTTGTGGTGACAAAATTGACTCTTTGACTCAAATAAAAATTTATTTTCTTTTTCTTTCAAAAATTTCAAATGGGACTTTGACTCAATGACTCATAATAATTTTTCTTTGACTAAATAAACCCTATAAGCATGAAGAACATGCTTTGACTAAAAATAATGATAATAATTATAAATAATTTTCTTCTTTTTGCTTTTACATGAAATACATATTGATACAAGTACAAAGTAATTATAAAGACCAAACCTAGTTACATTTTCAACACTCTCTCTTAACTAGAGAGGCATTCATAATTACACAACAGAATACAAGGATACTGTCAAATTGAAATATTCTCATAAGAAGAGTTTGGATTGATAAGCATCACGAAGCATCATCATAACCAACATTGTCAATTACAAAATAGCAAGGCCTTGGCTGACAAGCTCTAACTCTCCACTAAATTAGAAAATAATCCTGGGAGACATACATTTGGACACCACCACTGCTTGTCAAGGAACATACCCCATCCGCATGTTCACCAGGTATGTCCTTACAAGACTATTCTTATCTTGGATATAACCCCATCCTCAAAGAATATTGGTTCTCAAAGATACTCTTATCTTGGATTCCCAATCCTCAGAGAGTATCAGTCCTCTAGACTACTCCTATCTTGGATACCATTCCTCGAGGAGTATTGTTCCCATATGTTTGTCCAATCCTCCATTCTCCCTACCAATGCCTTCACTAGGCTTAGGGTTGTTGATCCTAACCATAGTGCATAACACATGGAGAATTGGTTCTCAAAGATACTCTTATCTTGGATTCCCAATCCTCAAAGAGTATCAGTCCTCTAGACTACTCCTCTCTTGGATACCATTCCTCGAGGAGTATTGTTCCCATATGTTTATCCAATCCTCCATTCTCCCTACCAATGCCTTCACTAGGCTTACGGTTGTTGATCCTAACCATAGTGCATAACACATGGAGAATACAGTGTCCACAATCACTCCCTCTCAACTAGGGAGGAGATCCTTACTCCCTCTCAACAAAGGAGACATAACCACAAGCCTCAACTTGTCCCATTCATCAGCTACTTGTACTTCCATGGAGATCTAGTTATAGTTGTTGGGCTCCTATCTTGCATCACATCATGACGAACTTCGACCTTCCTAGCTTTTTGACAATCTTCATCTAGCTTTGAATGCAACATGTCGTCAACTTGTTCTTCAAACATATTATGGAGCCAAACTTCTTTACAGCTAATTTCACAAGTCTTCACATATTCTTCCTCCGTAACAAAATTATTCTCACACGCTTTCCCAACCTATATCAGCTTCCAATCATCATTAGTATCGCTATCAGCATCAGTGTTGTCAATCGAACCAATCAGCTGCTGAGATAACGATATCATAACTCTTTTTCTTCTTCTTGCCAAAGGGTCTCATCATTGATTTGTCATCTTCTCCTTTTGATCATAACCTTCTCTGGGTTTATTTCCTAACTTCAAGTAGTATTGTATCTATTTAGGATCTTAACATCTTTCTCTTTTTAGCTGAGATAGGTAGACTTCTTCCCTTTTGCTTTCATGCTGCTATCCAATTGACTTCTTTTGGAGCATACTTCAAACTTATTTCTTCTTGTCTTTGTGCGTTGCTATGTTCTTTCAAATCTTCCATCTATCAATCAAGCTTAGATAGATCTTGTCTTGATCTGCAATCTTTGTTAGAAGACTATGAAAGAACAAAAAGACAAAGTGCATAGACAAAATAGCAACACTAATAATTAAAGAAAGTAGATATATAATACTTATCCTTTTGAGGAGAGTCAGCTCCCTCTTAATCTTGGAGCTCTTCATCAATCCTTGTCTTCACATCAGCATGATGTCATTCCTGTCATTCTCAAAAACTTGATTTTTCTTTTTACAGTGGATACAATTTGTTAGTATTTCTATTTCTAGGGTTTTCTTACTTGCTAGGATTTACAAACCCTAGATTCTCCACAATCACCAAGACCTGCCATACAAGAATTGCAGAATTCTACAAGCATACTAATGGGTTAGCTGCAAAACCCTAGTGACACTATTGACAAGCCTTTTATTCATTTTGTTTCGTGATCTCAAGACCTAGACTTCATATGCAATGAAATACTTGGCATATCAACAATTTCTCATATGTCTATACTAACCATTTTTCTAACACATTTATATCTATGTTAGCCTAATCATGAACTCAAAGACTCAACATTACATATACTATAGTTGGCATAGGTCATTGCAAAGATTATACGTACCTCTATTACTTGTCCATTCATGTAGTCTTTCGACTATTGTACTATATTGAAACTCCTTGAGATTGTTTACAAAACTTGTCTTCTCATCTAACTTACTTATGCAAACAGGTCTTCATATTGATCTCAGTCCTGGAATATGAACTCAGAGATGTCCTTGGGTTGCTTGCAGTGTCCATCATCTTCCAAGCTTTAATGTAGGTCGGCTTCTTGGTGTATTTCATTCTATATGTACAGGAAAAGAGTTTGTGACTGCTTCATATACTTGTACCACAGAGATGGCTTTCATTTATTTCCAAAATTTCTTGTCACTGTCCTTGTTTTCATTGTATCATACTCCCACGAGGATATTGCTTTAAATTTTGTTATCTTATTCTTCATTGTCGTAGGCTTGATGCTTGATCTTTGAGAAGTCTTGGCATTCAATACTCAGATAACATAGTCCCACAGAGACTTTTGTATACCATATTGATGAAACTTTAACTTGGATGTTCTTTCAGAGAAGCACAATTATGTACCTTAGAGATATACCACGTGTCTTTTCCTCCAGACCTCATGCTTTTTCAAACTCAGTCGTATATTTTGATTAACCTTTCGAGTAGCCTTTTTCTGTATGTTGATGGACCTCAATTTGAAGATGGTTTTTCTCCATAAGTGAATGGGTGTACTTTCAAACGAATTCGGATGCCTGCTTTTGATTTGTCCCAAAGATCTTGGATTTGTTTCTTTTCATATTCAGATTAATTCCTTCTTCCTTTAAATCGAATGTCAGAGATGAAGCTTGTCATACTTTGTAGTAGATGCTTGAGTGACAACTATTAGAGATCAAACGACCTTTAGGTATATCACTTCAGAACTTGCATATAATAATCACAGTGCCATAGAATCTTTTGCATTGAGCAATGCCTGAATATAAAGACTCCAGATGCTATTTTCTTTGTATGGCAATACTGCCTCAGGGTATCATAGGTCTTGGTTTCATAGAACTTGTATTTATGCCACAAAATAGTACTTTGTTCCAAGTGCCATAAATAAATGTTTCCATTGTGAGTTCGAATATAGATATACCTTCAAACCTTTGTCATGCTATTTCCATGCTTTGTACTTCTGTCAAAGCAATATATACAGAGATTTGCATCACACGTCCACAGGAACTTGTGTTATAATTTGCACTTGCATGAATCTGTATCACTTGGCCTTGATTCTTTAGATTTGACAGATGACTTTCATTTTAAATAAAACAGAAAATTCGGATTAGTGGAGATGCTTCTGAAATTAATATGTCACAGAGCTCTGGGATTCGGACTATCTTTTGGTCTCTTGAAAATATATGATCCATGTCTACAATTTTGTCTTATTACCATCCTTGTAGTCTTATTTCAATCCTTAGATATTTGGTCTTCCACAAAGTTATAGGGCTTGGATAAAGAGCATACTACAGATCTTCGCAATCCTTTTTCTTGAACTCGGATTCTAAACAGAGAATAGTTGATAAGTCACAAACATATGTTTCGAACATGGATCTTCCTGAGGTAGTCTTAACACCTAAGTTACCAGGATTCGGATATGGATACGGATCCGGATCTGCTAGTTGTTTGAAAATCCAAGATCTAGATACGGCAAGGATACGTCAAGTACAAAAAATTTAAAATATAATATATATTTTAAATTTAATAAACAATTTAGAGTTCAAAAATCAAATACTCCCTAAAACCATCAAACACTTTTAGAGCTGAAACCATTAGATATATTATAAATATAAAGACTGAAACATTGAAATAATGCATCCTCCCTCACAGAAAGTAACAAAAAGGATAATATCATAAATGATAATAGTAAATGCATTTACAGATCCTCAAATGGATCTACATTATCTTTTGCCTATTGCAACTCTACATCATGAAAGGATGATGGGGGTCTTGGAATGTGGGAAGTTGCATTGGTAGCCTAGACTAGTGGTGGAACAATATCCTCAAGTAGATTGAGGTGAGTCATGGTATTCAGTGTCAGGTTCAAGTCAGAGATATCGGGCTCCACATCCCACATCCTACTAAGACATTTTTTATACTCTAGTTCAACATGTGATAGAAAACGGAAGTTAGAATGAACCTACACAAGATCCTCAACCTTTGTCACTCCCAGCCTATTTTACTTCACTGAATGGATGAAGCCATATGTACTCCAATTCCTCTCAGTTGATGAGGAACTAGCAACCTGTGATAACAACTTGGTGGCTAGAGTGGAGAGATGAATGCTATCTCGACCATGGAAGTCTCACAAAGTAATAGGATCAAGATGCCCTCGATCATCCATAGCCATTGGATCTGAAAAACTACCAGTAGATTGTACAAATCCTCCAAATTCTTGGCGAACTTCCATTGCAACTCCCATATCTCTGTAAATTTTCCTCAAAGTTGTCTTGTATCCTTGTACCACTTCAGAATCCTTGTTTGGCGTTGTTCTACAAGGTAAACAAAATTTTTTGGAATAATACTATTTAGGGTGCAATGCATAGGCCAAAAGGTGTAATGGTGTGGTCACTTTGTTCCACCTTTCTGTAATTATGTCTTTCACTTCATAATAGAATGTTTCAAAAGGGTCATTTTCACTGGCCCTGATAATTTCTCTTATCCTCTCCAACATACTATCAATGTTTTAATAAACATCCCCGAAGCAAGGTGCATCTATGTCAAATGTCCTGATCAAGGTCAAGATTGGTTCAGTAAACCGCAGAAAGTATTGGACCTTGTCCCACCATGCAGCATCATGAATGATGGACTTGATTTTTTTCCCTCTATCAGAAGTGGAAGTCCTCCATGATTCCCAAAGAGGGTCAATGACCATTGCTTGTAATGCTTGTCTCACCTCCACAAGCCTCTTTTTAACAAGAGTGTGGGAGGCAAAACGAGTTTCAGCAACCTACAAGTTTCAAAAAGTCATATGTCAAATGAGAAATCATATCTAAATTTGTAATTAAAATTAAGAATTTCCAATACAAATTTGAAATAATATTGATTAAAAAAAGAGTACCTTCAGTAGCTCCAATTTTGCAAAACCTCGATATATGGCCTGGGACATTGAATGATTGGTTATGAACATTTGGATTTATTTTGCTACTACCTATATTTTGTTAATCAATTAAATCTCACCAATCTTGGAAAGCCTAAGGTTCAATTAGTGTACTACACATAGAGTCCAAAGGATGTGATCATATTGACCCTTCACAATCAAACCTGCAGTTTTACAAACCTGTGTGTTGTCCGTAATGACTTGGAAAACAATACTTGGCCCCACACTTTCTATTGCATCAATAAGAATTGTGGATATGAAAGATGCATATTTCTCTATTCCATTGCAATCAACCATCTTCAAAAACATTGGCCCTTCGGGGCACATTGCAACAACATTAATTAATGGATGGTTTCTTTGGTCTCTCCATCCATCAGAAATGATGGACACACCTGTTTCTGCCCATGTATCCCGAATTGCCAGTAGTTGTCTATCCACGGATTGTCTCTCTGATGCCAACAAAGTAGTGAAGACATTTCCATATCCTGGGCTTTTGTACGCTTTTAGCGCTTCATTCACTGCGTTAATCATTTGTTGCAAATAAGGGGAACTGATGCAAGTGCATCTAACCTAGGTTTGACTGTTTACTAAAGGAGTTAGTTTCCAAAGTTAGGATTTAATTATTTATTGTATTTTCCTATAGTTTTAGGAGAGAATGAGAAATAGTGTAAATAGAAGAAGCTTCGAGAGTATTTTGGAAGATTTGGGAGAACTATGTATAAGTTAGCTCTTATCTAGGGATAAGGGATTGGATGAGAGATTTTATGGATGATAAAAGATATTGTGGGAGTTAGTTTAGGGATCTAGAACCTACTTGGCTACTAATCCATTTGTATAAATCTAGGTGAGCCCATGAGGCATGTATGTATGTAGAAGTATGTAGAAGTGTAAGGTGTGAGTGTGAGGAATGGGAGGCCAAGCATCAGGCCAATAACCCTCCTGTAAATATTTTATTTATTAATTACTTATTTTGATATTTATGTTCATATGTTTGGTGTGAAACTTTAGAATTTTGTTGTGTGCGCTAAGTATGTAGAAGTGTAAGGTGTGAATGTGAGGAATGGGACGTCTGTTGAAAAGTGTAACTAGGTTTGGTCTTCATAATGACTTGTAATTATGAATTTATGTAATGAATAAGGCAAAGATAATAAAATGTATCTTGTAATTCTTGTCTCATGGGTTTCATGAGCAAGGAGTTTTATTATAGGTCAAAGACTTCTTCTTGATGTCTTTAGGAGTTTGTCGTCTTGTCATTTAGAGTCATGTATATGACGTAATCTTACATGTGTAAAGGGACAAATATTGATGCAAAAGTATACTCCAAGACCTTGTCAATATGCTCCACGAGCCAGCTTCAGATGTGATGAAATACCCTCCTTAAGTGAAGTTGGCCTACCCTCTAGCTCATGTCAGCCTAGAAGCTAAAGGACAGTCACTATATAAAGGTGATTGCGGCCTCATTGTAACCATAAGAATTCAGACAAGTCTACAATAGAAGTGCAAGGAAAAAAGTTTATGTCTCGTGCGAAGTAAGGAGACAAGTTCAGCGAAGGAATAAAGGCTCCCACATATCTCTGTTTGGTTTTATTCATCTTGGTCTAAATCTAAAGAAAGATATCCGAACTACAATGCGAAGAAGGAGGACTATACCACAGAACAAAGGGTTGCAAGGGCATGCAAAGAAGAGGACTGTAATAAAGATCAAGAGAGAGATATCTCAGCAAAGTAAATTGCTCTTTGTTTGGGTACTTGTCTAGCTCACATATCTCAGAAGTAATCTCAGCGTGTAAGAAAGAAAGGAGGCCAAGATTAGGGCCTTCCAGTTTCGGTATTGATCTGGATTATATTTCGAAAGGGTTAGGGGTTATTCAAGGACCTTCCTCTTGAAAGGTGACACATGTAAGATGTAGAAAGAAGACTAACGAAGGAACCTAAGGAGACCAAGAAGCATATTGTTTGGAACAGACAAGTTAGAGACAAAAATTCTCTAGTATTGGTGCAGAACGGTGCAGAAAAGGAAGATCAGCATAAGGAGCCTAGATAAGAGCAGTGACAAGGTCTTGGAGGCATACATAGGTCAAGGGTTTGTGTCATGATCATGGTACTTGTCAACTGAAAGTCTATAAGAAGAATTACTTGCGGGTTTTCCTCTCCAATAGGGAGAGGTTTTGGCCCAGGCTTAAAGAGGCAAAATCTTGTGTCCTTTGTGTTTTGATAATTGACTTTATGAAAGACCTAATAAGCTAATGAAGAGAAGATCTAAGTAAGAGAAATAAGTTCACAAGTAATTATCAAGTAGAGAATTGAAGTAAACTATGCCCTACCAAATTCTCAACACGGTATCAGAGTTAAGGTGCTAGAAAGGGCATTAAGACACTCAAGTATCAAATTTCATGGAAGGCATCAAAAGAGGGTGAAGGATTGAAGAATCAAAACCAAAGAAGGAAGTCTACACAGCAGTTTGGATAACAGTATACAAAGCAAGGATTTGATTAGAAGAAAGGTTAGTTTTCCACAATGAAAGAAATAAGACAGTTTGGTGTTAAAGGCAGTATTATAGTACCGTCTTAAATGTGCCAGCAGCTCATTGCCATCTCAAAATATTGCCATCAAAATCTTCAAGGCAAGTTACCTATTATCCTTGATCATTCAAGGAAGCAGCAAAACATCCTCATCAATCACCATCAAAAGGGAAGCCAGATCTAAAGGCTTTGACATCATAAAAGGAGAAATCTCCTTCATTGAAGGACTTTTCATTTGGAAGAAAATCATTCGAAGGAAGCTTTAACCATCATCAAAGTAATCAAGCTGAAGATTTCATATTCACTTGTCAAGTAAGTATCTATCATTCTATAATCAAAAATGGTAAACTAACATCATGTTTGCAAGGAGATCTGAAATTTGTTTAGATCATCGAAGTTCCTTACATGAGAAAGGAAGATAGAAATAATCCTTGAAAGAGAAGTCATTGATATCTATGGAAAAATCTTTGAAGGTCAAGTATTGATTGAATACATGAAAAAGGATCAAAAGACTCAAAGGATTGGAGATATCAAAAAAATATGTGATAAACTATTCCCTGAAGATGCAATAAATATAATCTCAACAATGAGATTTGAAAGAAATGATAAAGGTTGATCATCACTATTCTAACTGGTGAGCAAGGTAACAAGTATCCATGGGACAAGAAAGTTACCTCATTCAACAACTTATGGTTTCCATGCAAGATAGAAAAAGACAAGTTGTGGGCAAAAGTATTAAAGGTTAACGAAAGTTCATATCACCGGAAAAGGATGGAGGAAGTTGAAGAAAGGAAGTTCAAGGAAAGAGGGAGTAAAAGATCTTTACTATGGTTCATAGAGTCTCCCTCACAAAAGGTCTTTTCATAGCTTCTAAATCCTATATAGGACATGACTACAATAAATAGATGCGGTGTGACATCATGAAAGCATTAAGAAGCAAGAGCTTGTGACATCACCATAGGGAATCATGGAGGACAAGAAGAACAAAGTTCATGGCAATCAAATATGGAAGATATAGCTCTTGGGAACCTCATCAAAGAAGTCATCCAGGACGAGGCTCATCATACATCAAAAGGAAACATTTTCCAAAATAAGGATATTCAAGATCCTCAAAATTCTCTGATAAAATCATCATCGAAGGATTCACTCATCTAGAGAAGAAGCAAGTGTTTCATCAGGAAATTCAACTTGTAAAGCTCATGGAATGATGATGACATAAGAGATGAAGCAGATCAAGGGATTGAAAACATTTCAATCAAGGAAGCTGCTGAAAGAATACTAGATGACCTGAAGGTAAATGATGTATGTATGCTTGTATTTAATATTATAATGTCATGTTGTATGGTTGCAGGTAACATGGATTACTGCTCCTATCCTGAGGAGCATGATCAAAGGAAAGGAATCTCCTCCTCTAAAGGATGTCGAAAGGCATGGTTCATACTAGATGAAATCGACATAATATATTCTCATATGAAGTATGATATCATCGGCAACTATTAAGGAACTTTGATTGGAAGCTCCTAGAAATAAAATTGTGTGGAAGGAAGAGATCGTGAGAAGTGCAACTATGGTAAAAGGCAAAAAACATCCAAGGAAGAAGAGTTAACTAGGAGATATCTTGGGAAGATATTTGGACTCTGATAAAATTCTGGAAAAGATAGAGACCCTTGACAATACATATCTTTAGGAGATGTGTCAATCTGTAAACAAAGGATGTTGATGCCTACAAGAAGATGTCATGATGAAAGATCATCACTAAGTTAATTTTTATTTAAGTATTCATATTTATAATTGAATAATATCTGGATGAGCTTATGCAGGGCTACCAAAGGGAAGCATATGTCTTCCACAGTTGACAACCCTATGAAAGAATGGAAGATCCTTGGAAGAAATATTGTTCGAAGGAAAGCAGCATGACATGAAGCTAGACCAGATGAGGAGACTGATGGATCTCTCTGAAGGAATTATGAAAGTGATGGAAGGTTTGTGCCCATTGAGAAGTCCCGAAAGAAGAAGACTTCACAACATGACATCGAAGAAAGAAAGTTACTCCGAGCAGTTGGACATTCCATGGAATTGCTACAGGTCTTTGATTAAGAGGGAGCTTAGGTACATTCCTTGTATAGGAATGAGTACATTCCCTTAAGGAATGGATTGGTCATCCCTAGTTAAGAGGGACTGACAATTGTGTTTTTCAATCTCATGTGTCATGCACTAGACTAGGACTAACAGCTGTAAGTCTTAGTGAAGGCCATGGAGAGGAATGTAGACACATTATATATGTATCCTCCCTATGTGAGAGGGAGAGATAGACACGCATTCTTGTCTTCATTGGAAGAAAGAATGCAGTATTTTAAGATTTGGTAACCATCTGCCATCCGATGCTCTTTGAGAATGTGGTAGAGCATTCCGAAAAGAGTAGTCGAAGGACTGATATTCTTTGAGGATTAGCTATCCCGATAAAAATAGTCCTATGACACCATACTCGATGAACACCCAGATGCGATATGTACCTTGAGAGACAATAATGATGATTAGAAGTCATTAGTCTCGCTAGTATTGTGCTCTGATCTTGGGGAGAGATAGAGTTGTTAGTCAAGGCCTTGCTATGTGACAATGTCAGTTAATATGACGCTATAACAGATGGATTACCAATCAAATTCTTCTTATGAGATTCTTCATATTGAAAGTGACCATGTACCATTATGAATATGTCCCTACTTAAGAGGGAGTTTTGAAAAGTGTAACTAGGTTCGGTCTTCATAATGACTTGTAATTACGAATTTATGTAATGAAGAAGACAGATAGTAGAATGTATTTTGTAATGCTTCTCTCATGGGTTTCATGAGCAAGGAGTTTTATTATAGTTCAAAGACTTCTTCTTGATGTCTACAGGAGTTTTTTGTCTTGTCATTTAGAGTCCTGTATATGAAGTAATGTTACACATTTAAAAGGACAAATATTGAGGTAAAAGTATACTCCAAGACCTTGTCAATATGCTCCACAAGTCGGCTTAAGATGTGATGAAATACCCTCCATGAGTGAAGTCGGCCTACCCTCTGTTGATTTTTATAGCATCAAGAAGTGCTCCAAGTCTCATTTTTGGTGGAGAGGCTTGGCCAGCAGTTATCCAAAAAACCCAAAAATCGTTTGTGGAAATTCCACTCAGATATGACTTTATTAAAATAATTAATTATTTTAATGCAGAGCCTAAGTTTAAACTTAGGGAAATTAAAATAATTAAAGGGTATTAATAAGGCAGAGTGTGAATCTTCTAGAAAACGAAAATCAAGTCATCTTTTAATCTAAGCCATTGATTAACGATATAATCTTGGTCGTTGATTCATCAGCGAAAAGACTATAAGAAGAGACTTACGGGTCATTTGGAAAGTAAGCCGGGGACATTCTCAGTACCCAAAGGAAATCGATTCTGAAGCAAGAGAATTCGATTTCAATGTGTGAGTTTGTAGAGCCAGGGTTGCAGAAGCAAAAGGAGGAGGGAGGATCCAGTTATCGAAGAAGCAGAAGTCTAGAGGAAGAAGGGAAGGGTGAGTTGATTGGCAGCAAGATCCCCTCCACGTAGAGTTATGCAGTCCAGGGAGAGACTGCGCAGAGCTCTCATGTTGGATGACGCAAAGGGTGAAGGAGGTCACTCCGAGGGTCTGAAATTCTTCTGAAGGTTCCAGAAAATTCTGCCAGGTGTATGTTATTTACTCTGCTCATCAGACTCTTGTAAATGTACTTTCCATTTCTAAAGATAAATACAAAACCCTCATCAGCTGCACTGGTTTTCCCACATTGGGTTTTTCCGGGGACAATTGTCCAAAAATAACTGTGTTCATATGCTTGTTTCTACTGTGCTACTTGTGAAATTTTCTGTTCTTATGCTTTTGATTAAAGTGAAGATCTGCAATTGTGTTTATTTTAGAATTTACTGAAGCATCCGTAAATAACTTATCTCATAAGTAAGAGAAATAAACAAAGTATTGCAGTAATAATTTTCAATCTAGAAAATTTCACATGGTATCAGAGCTAAAGGCTAAAGACAGAAAGGGAGGATATGCCATGGACCAGAGATCCATCATCTAGAAGGGTTCACACAGTCAAAGGGACTCACGCAGTCCTCTAGAGCACACAGAAATGTAGAGGGAACACGACATGAAAGTGTTGGCATCCAGACAAGAGAAGTATCTTGCTTGTGCGTCGGGCACAGCTCCTCCAAGTGTTTGGTATATTGATAGTGGAGCATCTGCTCACATGACAGGGGCCCGAGAATGTTTTTCGAGCTACCAAGAAGAACAGATGAATTTTCAGATAACTATGGGAAACAAGGAAAAATGTACCACCATTGGGAGAGGTACCATAACATTTCAAACTGAAGATGGCAACAAGATTCGAGCCACGAATGTTCTGCATGTACCAGGGTTGGGGATGAATTTACTCTTAATGTCTCAGCTACATAACAAGGGCTATGACGTATACTTTATTAGCGATAAACTATATGTCAAACACCCTAGTTGGAACAAAAAGGCACAAATTGGAGTAAGGAGTCACAAGCTATATAAACTCCAGCTTGAATCTCTGGTGGCCCTCATTGGCAGTACAGACGACAGAGATCTGAATGAGTTATGGCACAGAAGGATGGGGCATCTACATCATGGAGCCTTGAGGATTCTCAAAAATACTGTCATAGGGGCTCCAAAACTCAGCACAAAGAAATATGAAGTTTGCAGGGGGTGCGTACTAGGGAAGTACGCTAAGGCATCATTTCCAAGAAGCAGCAACAGAGCCAAGGGTGTATTGGAGTTAATACACTTGGACATTTGCGGTCCAATGTCCATAACCGCTCCCAATGGTGCAAAGTATTTTGCTACCTTCATCGATGATCATTCCAAAAAAACTTGGATCTATTTTCTAAAAACCAAAGATGTGTTGAGATTTTGTGTATTTCGGGTAGCATCAGTTGTGCTCTAGGTCCCAAATTTTGAGGAAGCACTAGAGTACACTTGATCTACAAGACCCGGAAATGGATTTGGGAAATTTCATCTGGTTTAGGAGATATTAAATTAATTAATTATTTTAATGTATTTCCTAAGTTAAAACTTAGGGAACTTAAATAATTAAAGTAAATTTAATTAAACATGTGATGAAATTGTCTTAAGTCACACGGATCAAACTTTCTTTTAATCTTAGTCATTGATTAAAGATCTAATATTGGTCGTTGGTTTCCCAACGAGAAAAGTATAAAGGAAAGGCTTAGGGTCATTTGTAAAGACACACAGAGGCAGAGCACTGAAGCTAAGCTGAGATTCTAGGGCAGGTTTGCTAAGAATTCTCAGAAGTGTTTCAGCTGCAAAGAGGGAAATTTAGACCAAGGGGATGATCTGATCCTAGGGTCTAGAATCAGCAAGAGGCAGACATCAGCTTAGAGAGACAGTGCAGAGAAGCAGGAGGGTAGCAACTTGTGCTACGCAAGTGCTGCGCAGTCCCTCAAGGACAACATAAATTGCTGCAGGAAACCCTTAGGGGTTACGCAAAGACCCTAAGGAGCAGCGTAAGGCCTGCGTCACCCAGTCTGGGGTAACGCAAACCTTTCCGGAGCAGCGCTGAGGGTCAGAGGGGCTTCAAAGGCTGACGCAGAGGCTTCAGGGGCAGCGCTGGGGTTTATAAGCCCTAATTTTGGCTGAGTTCTGTAAATCTCGTTTGAGGGTGTGGATCAGTCATTATTTTGGCCCTAGATCAGCCAGTCAGCTGTAGATCTATTATTTCTCTATCAGGTTTTCCAGATCTGGAACCCAAGCTTGTTGTATTCAGAAAATTCTTAATAATAAAACCCTCTAGCAGCACTGGTTTTCCTGCATTGGTTTTTTCCGGGGAATTTTTGTCCAGAAATAACTGTCACTTTGTCTATATGTGTGCATCAACTTGTTCTCGATCTGGATTGGTGGAGATCTATTATGTGTTTTGCTTCGATTTTAACTGGAATTTATTCAGTTTATAACTTGTCTAAGTAGGAGGAGCATAAACAGATTAACAATAAATAATTTTTGCAGAAAGTGTAAAGATTCAGAAATTTCCACAAGATGAAGTCTTTGAATGATTCAAAGAATTCAAAGCCTTGGTGGAAAACCCTATGGGAAAGAAGATCAAGAAGCTGTGATCAGATAACGGTGGAGAATATATCGATAAGGACTTCACCAATTTCTGTGCAAGCGAAGGCATTAAGAGAGAATGGGCAGATCCATACAATCCAGAGCAAAATGGAGTTGTAGAACGGAAGAATCGAACCATAATAGAAGTTGCAAGGGAAATGTTGTATGTCCAAGATATGCCCAAATTCTTATGTGCAGAGGCCTGCAATACAACAGTAAATGTACAGAACAAAGTTCCCCATAGAGCCTTGGGGAAGGTGACTCCCGAGAGTGTGTTCACAGGCAGCAAGCCAGAGGTGAGCCACATCAGGATATTCGACAACATGGTGTACTACCACGTTCCAGATGAAAAGATGAAGAAGTTGGATCAAACTGCAAAAAAGGGTTTCCTTATGGGCTATAGTGAGAATGCGAAAGCATATCGCATCTATATTCCAGAAAGCAGGAAAATCGTGGTAAGAAGGGATGTGAAATTCATGGAGAAGAGAGCCTTCATGAAATCTTGAGAAATGGCCACAGATACACAGATTGAGGAGGATCCACTAGTACAGCCTCAACGGCCTACAAAGGATGGGTCAAGTGCCTCTCCAAGGCTCAAGGATTCTGAGGAGAGCTCATCCGAAGAAGAACATGAAGGAGAGCAAGTGAAACCACCCACCACTGATGGGAGACCAGGCAGAGAACTTCAACAAATTCTAAAGGATGCAGAAGAATTTTTTGGAGCCCCTAGAGAAGGGAAGAGGATACGGAAGCAGCTAGACATATATTAGGAATTGGTAGCTCAGGTTGGAGAACCTTCCACCTTTCGAGAAGCAGCTCAGCATCAAGTGTGGGTGGATGCCATGGTGGAGTATAGCTCCATCATGACAAATGATGTCTGGGAAGTAGTCCCTAGACCACAGGATAAATCAGTTGTAGGATCCAGGTGGATCTACAAAATCAAGTATGTTGCAGATAGCAACATAAAGAAGTTCAAGGCAAGATTTGTAGCTAAGGTGTATGCACAGAAGGAAGGCATTGATTATGAGGAAACCTTCGCCCCTGTAGCTCGTTACACTTCTATCAGATATCTCATCTCTCTGGTTGCGTAGATGGGATGGGAGCTTCACGAGATGGATGTCAAGACAACATTTTTGAATGGGGTGATCGAGGAGGAAGTGTACACAGAACAATCAGTGGGCTTCGAAACACATGAGCAGAAGACTCATGTTTGTAGGCTTAAGAAATCTTTATATGGGTTAAAACAAGCCCCCAGGGCATGGTATGGGTGAATTGATAGCTACTTGCAAAAGAAGGGGTTCGTCAAGAGTGACGCAGACCCCATCCTCTACTACTTGAGAGTAGGGGATGAGCTGTTGATTCTGGTACTATATGTGGATGATCTGTTTCTGACCGGATCATCCAAGCTCATCAAGGACTGCAAGGAGAATCTGGCTACAGAATTCGACATGAAGGACCTGGGGCAGATGCACTATTTTCTTGGATTAGAAGTCTGGCAGTAGAAAGGGGAAATCTTCCTGGGGCAAGGAAGTTACACGACAAAAATCCTGAAAATATTTTAGGTGGAAGACTGTAGACCCATGGCCACACCAATGATTAATAATTGGAAGAAGATAGACATGCCAATGATTAATGATGAGGTTGATCCCACCTTGTATAGGCGGCTCATCGGATCATTGATGTATCTGGTACTTACTAGACCAGACATATGTTATGCAGTGAATACCCTTAGTCAGTTCATGGCGGAACCAAGGAGGGCTCATTGGGCAGCAACGAAGCATGTTCTCAAATATCTGAAGGGGACAATCGAGTATGGGTTGAAGTACACCAAGAGAAATGAGGTCAGTTGAGTCGGTTCACAGATGCAGAGTGGATTGGAAGCACAGTGGATCGGAAAAGTACCAGTGGGTACTGTTTCAATCTCGGATCAAGAATGACCTCCTGGTGCAGCAGGAAACAGAAGTCCGTAGCACTAATTTCAGTTGAGGCAAAGTACATCACAGCAAGCAAGGCTTTGTGCAAGGCCATTTGGCTCCGCAAGTTACTCCTAAACCTGCTCAAGAAGGGGATGGAACCGATCGGGATTATGTGTGATAATCAGAGTTGCATTAAGCTCTCTGAAAATCCTGTGTTTCATGACTAGTTGAAACACATTGACATTCGGTGCCACTTCATTAGGGACTATGTCCAAAGGGGAGCAGTACAGTTGCGATACACTCCTACAGGGGAACAGGTGGCAGATATCCTCACAAAGGCTCTAAGTAAGATTAAATTCACTTACTTCAAAGAGAAGATGGGGATGGTCGAGAACCCTTTACATTAGAGGGAAGGGTGGTCCTCAGAAACAGAGGGAGCTGCAGTACGGATGAGGCAGTGGCAGAGACAGTGTCACAAGGCAATAGTACAGGAGGCAGCAGCGCAGAGATTAGGGGCAGCAACCAGGACAGCATCAACACAGCAGATGTTATAGAGTCAGAGCAGTGCAGTGGCAACTTGCTTGAACACTTTCCTCGCTAAGAGGAAGTGTTGATTTTTATAGCATCGGAAAGTGTTCTAAGTCTCATTTTTGGGGGAGAGAATTGGATCGCAGTTATCCAGAGAACCCAGAAATCGTTTGTGGAAATTCCACTCGGATATGACTTTATTACAATAATTAATTATTGTAATGCAGACCCTAAGTTTAAACTTAGGGAAATTAAATAAATAAAGGGTATTAATAAGGCAAAGTGTGAATCTTCTAGAAAAGAAGATCAAGTCATCTTTTAATCTGAGCCATCGATTAACGATATAATCTTGGTCGTTGATTCATTAGCGAGAAGACTATAAGAAGAGACTTGAGGGTCATTTGGAAAGTACGCCGGGGAAATTCTCCTTACCTGAAGGAAATAGATACTGAAGCAAAAGAATTAGATTTCAGTGGGTGAGTTTGTATAGGCAGGGTTGCAGAAGGAGGAGGGAGGATTCAGTTATCGGAGAAGCAGAAGTTTGGAGGAAGACGGGAAGGGCGAGCTGATTGGCAGCAAGATCCCCTCCACGTAGAGTTACGCAGTCTAGGGAGAGACTGTGCAGAGCTCTCACGCTGGATGACGTAGAGGGTGAAGGAGGTCACCCCGAGGGTCTGAAATTCTTCTGAAGGTTCTAGAAAATTCAGCTAGGTGTATGCTAATTTTACTCTGCTCATCAGACTATTGTAAAAGTACTTTCCATTTCTGAAGATAAATACAAAACCCTCATCAGCTGCACCGGTTTTCCCACATGGTTTTTCCGGGGACAATTGTCCAAAAGTAACTGTGTTCATATGGTTGTTTCTACTGTGCTACTTGTGTGATTTTCTATTCTTATGCTTTTGATTAAAGTGAAGATCTGCAAATGTGTTTATTTCATAATTCACTGAAGCATCGTTAAATAACTTATCTCATAAGTAGGAGAAATAAACCAAGTATTGCAGAATAATTTTCAGTCTTCAAAATTTCACACAGCTCATGTCAGCCTAGAAGCTAAAGGACAATCACTATATAAAGGTGATTGTGGCCTCATTGTAACCACAAGAATTCAGACAAGTCTGCAATAGAAGTGCAAGGCAAGGGTTTTGTGTTTAGTGCAAGTAAGGATACAAGTTCAGCGAAGGAATAAAGGCTTTCACATATCTTTGTTTGGGTCTATTCATCTCGGTCTAAATCTGAAGAAAGATATCTGAACTACAGTGCGAAGGAGGACTATGCCACAGAAGAAAGGGCTACAAGGGCATGCGAAGAGGAGGATTATAATAAAGATCAAGAGAGAGATATCTCAGCAACTAAAGTGCTCTCTTTTTGGGTACTTGTCTAGCTCGCATATCTCAGAAGTAATCTCAGCATGTAAGAAAGAAAGGAGGCCAAGATTAGGGCCTTCTAGTTTCGGTCTTGATCTGGATTATATTTTGGAAGGGTTAGGGGTTGTTCAAGGACCTTGCTCTTGAAAGGTGACACATGTAAGATGCAGAAAGAAGACTAACGAAGGAACCTAAGGAGACCAAGAAGCATACTGCTTGGAATAGACAAGTTAGAGACAGAATTTCTCTAGTATTGGTGCAGAACGGTGCAGAAAAGGAAGATCAGCATAAGGAGCCAAGATAAGAGCAGTGACAAGGTCTTGGAGACATACATAGGTCAAGGGTTTGTGTCATGATCATGGTACTTGTCAACTGAAAGTCTATAAGAAGAATTACTTGCAGGTTTTCCTCTCCAAGAGGGAGAGGTTTTGGCCCTGGCTTGAAGAACCAAAATCTTGTGTCTTTTGTGTTTTGATAATTAACTTGATGAAAGACCTAATAAGCTAATGAAGAGAAGCTCTAAGTAAGAGAAATAATCTTACAAGTAATCATCAAGTTGAGAGTTGAATTAAACTACGCCCTATAAAATTCTCAACAAGGCCAAGCATGAGGCCAATAATCTTCCTGTAAATATTTTATTTATTAACTAATTATTTTGTTATTTATGTGCATATGTTTGGTGTGGAATTTCAGAATTTTGTTGTGTGTGCTAATTATTAATTGTCAGGCCCTATGGTTAGACCTGCATCAAACTTTTAGTATCAGAGTCGCAGGATTGCTCTGTAGTTGTTAATTCTTGTTTTGTTTGAATTTCCAGCGGTGATTTGAAGACAAATTGACGCAGTTCCTGTAACGTACGATGATGTTAGGCCGTCTACTGGAACACTAGGTTCAGATTTTGTGCAGCGGCAGCTCTCATTGCTAAGCGTCGTAGAGATTACAATGATGAAGAAGAGGTCTTGCGGCAGTTTGATATGAACACGAAATATGGACCATGCATTGGAGTTCCTAGGTTGGAATGATGGGAAAGAGTGTCCAAACTTGGTTTAGATCCTCCACAGCGAGTGAAGTGTGATCTGCAGAGATTTTGTGTTTATAAAGACTGCCTAGAGAATGGATTGCAATGGAGATTCGATGGCATGATTGTTCATGAGTTGTGTGTTGTCTCTGTGTGGATTGTTGGAGCGATCAACTATATAAACATCTAGAAAGAGCCTTCATGAATATGTGCACATTCTGACGTAGCAGAAGCGTGGAAGAATTTGAAGTCTATGTTGTCGTGTTGTTGTCTGGTGAGTTTTTGTTTTAAATTTTAATTATTGTTCATATGGTTAGTGCATCATTTTATATCAGTGCCTGGTGCAACTGTTGTTGAAATAAGAGATCAACATAGTTTTGTAGAATTATTGCGGACATGTGAAACACACTGATTTGCAGCCAACGATCTTTGTGGAGACTTGCATTCTAGACTTATTGTGTATCGATTCTTGTGATGGATGAATTCCATGTGGATCTGTACATATCACTATAGGAGACCGAGGGAATCGAGAAAGCCTTGCTTTACTGTACAAGATTACCAATAAGTTGTTGCCGATGAGGTTTGGATTAATAGCCTTGCTAGCGGTTCTAACATCTGTTGAACAGTAGATATTTGGTGTTCATCCTCCTAAAGAAAGGCGACAGAAAATGAGAGTAAACTTGATTTCAAAAGTATTGCATTTAAGACGGAATAAACAGTTTGGCAATTTCGAGAAGGAATCTTGCAACCACATCATCATAAGAAGCATTGGAAATCCGCGAAGGTAAGGCAGTAGAAGTCAACACAAAGTTTAAACCATGTGTAAGTTTATTGGCAGAGGAAGTTAAAGAATTGATGAGCAAGGGCTACGTATATCCATGAAAGCATAAATCAAAAAGTGATTTAAACAAAAGGTTTTTATATGAGGTTAAAGCTTATTAGAAAGTCAAACTTTTGAAGAGCACACATATACTTATTGGACAACATATTGAAAGGTGATTCATAAATGTGGTTGTTTTTATTTGGTTTTGGATAAAAGGTTTGTTTTTAAAGGAAGTCACATTGAATGAAACTTATATGAAGTATTTTCATCTTGTTAAAAGAGGTGTCGAATTGCGTGCGCAAGCTTTTAAAGATTTAAAAATTATTTATTTGAAAGGCTCTTTAAAGTTCAAATGAAACACCTTTAGTGCCTTGATTTAAAAGCTTTGGAAAAGCAAAGGTTTATGAAGAAGAGAATTATAAAGGCTTATAAAAGGGTCTTATTTTATTTGAAAGGAGTATTTTTTTTGGAAAGATGGTAAAATGAATTGCATTTATTTATTTTGTAAGAGAGGGAAAGATTGGAAGTTTTGTAACAGGAGATTAGATTGTCTTTATTTCTTATTTGAAAATTTTGATTTATTGAATTTTTGAAGGTCGTGAGTTTTATGGTTAGAGTCATAATTGTGAAATCCAAAGGAGGTTATGAGTGATAAAGTCCTTGCACAAGTTGAGTTGAAGTGAGAAAGTCTCTCAATGTAAAAACTTCAAGTCATGGTATTTATTGATGTCAAATGAAATAAGTTGGTCAAAGTAAGATTGAAGTCATTAAGTTTTTGTGGAGTCATAAAGATATTTTGTAAAGGGTGCATTTTCGATTGTACCCAACACCCAAGGTCCATTAAAGAGTTGATGCCAAATTAGAAGTCTGGAGTTAAAGAATCATAAGTTAAGTCAAAAGTGCATTAAGTTTGAGTCCTTGAATGTAATGGGTGCATGATCGGTAGAGCCCGACACCCGAAAATTTGGTCAATATATTGTAAAGACAATTTGAAGAGATACTGCAATTGTTTGCAGCAAAAGGAAGCAACATACAAAGGAGTGCTCAGAAAGAAGGTTCAAGTGAAATGAACCATTGGCCAAGTTCAAAGGAAATAACTTGGTAAAGTTTAATTGCAGCTTACAGTGAACAGGGTGAAGTTCACAAAAGGAGATGAGGATGCTATGAATAGTCATTTACAAAATTCAGAGAAAGGCCATAATGATGTCATAGCAATTGGCATTAGTGATGAAGAAATTGAGAAGGAGATCGATGAATTAAAGGCAAGGCTTGGCGTATTGATGGATCTACTACAGAGTCAAAAACATGGATGGGTCATAAAGAGGACAATTAAATGGCCAATAAGCAATTGAGATAGAAACACAAGCTAAAAAATCTGTTAAAGCAAAGAAACTCCAAATGAATGTATGCATTTGTGAACCAGACCAAGGATCGTTGCTTGGTGAGAACGATGATGCTATGAACGTGCGTTCGATTCCCACAGATGGCGCCACAAATTAGGAAGATAAAAACTATGTTGATTTTAAATCTAACAATTGGTTTGTGGATGCAAGATATGTTGTTGATATTAATGAAAAATAAATTGATAAAGAAATGAAGCCTAAGGATGCTAAAGACGAACAAACAATCGAAGTTGTTGATGATCACCAAATAAATGGGTCAAATGTCAACATGAAAGATATTGCAGTACAACTAAAGTTCCTAGAAGAATGGTTGGATAATTTGAAGTCAAAGTATGATGTAAAGGAAATTATGCGGATTACAATAGGCCTTCAAATCAACGAATCTGGCGCAGCAGAAGCATAGAGATGGATAAAAAAGTTCAACAAAGAAACAGTAATGCACACCAGCCAGAAGACAAGTTATATATCGAAATCGAAGAGATAAAGAAATTGATGTTGGAAGAATCTCAGAAGATGTTCTTTAGCAAGGATGAAAACATATTACTAATGACTGAGCAAATCTACATCAGCAAAGTAGGTGGAGAATTGCAGCATCAAATTTGGAAACCCGACAAATTAAAGTCACAATCATTGAACTAGGACGACAAATGATGAATGATCAACAACAGATTGAAGTTTGGGATCCAGGAGGAGTTTATCCAATTTAAAAAGATTAATGGTCAGAAGACCATGATTTTCTTTTACCTGCAGAGTCTGATGCAGGTGCATCTAGATTCTAACCTAAGGTTGACTGTTTACTAAGGGAGTTAGTTTCCAAAGTTAGAATTAAATTATTTATTTTATTTTCCTATAGTTTTAAGACAGAATGATAAATATTGTAAATAGAAGAAGCTTCGAGAGTATTTTGGAAGGTTTGAGAGAATTGTGGATAAGTTAGCTCTTATATAGGGATAAGGGATTGGATGAGAGATTTTATGGATCATAAGAGATATTGTGGGAGTTAGTTTAGGGATATCAAACCTACTTGGGTTCTAATCCATTTGTATAAATCTAGGTGAGCACATGAGGCATGTATGTATGTAGAAGTATATAGAAGTGTAAGGTGTGAGCATGAAAAATGGGAGGCCAAGCATGAGGCCAATAATCCTCCTGTAAATATTTTATTTATTAATTATTTTGATATTTATGTGCATATGTTTGGTGTGGAATTTCGAAATTTTGTTCTGTGTGCTAATTATTAATGTGCAATCCCTATGGTTAGACCTGTATCAGGAATGCACCAAATTGAATGATATCCCATTTGCATAGATGCAACGAGCTACATGTTCATTGGCTATGTCTCTACCTTGATTATGGAAAGTTGCTTCAAGAGGGCTTAGAGTGGGCCTTTTATTAGTTGTGGCAACAAGCCTAGATCGCAATGGAGGCCTAGTTGTAGAGCTTTGCATAGGGTGTTTTCCCTTAGCAAGCTTCCTATCAGCAGCTTCTTGCAAAGATGCATAGAATTTCATTTTTCCAGGACTCAAACCTTGGTTAGGTTTGCCATTTGCATCTTTTGCCCCGGTGCATACTTGCATCCCTATGTTAGTTTGACCAGTGAGATTGCCCTTCACTCTAGCATATGAGCCATTTTTTATATCTTGGCATTCATTACACTTCCATTTAAATGAACCACCTCCAGGATTTTTTTCAATAATCTCCACATACTGCCATAGAGGAGATTTTGGGTCTGTTTTGATGATTTCCCCTTCACTTTGCTCATGTTGTAATGGTTCCATAATGATAATAGTCTATAGGTTACCTTACTGCATATAAAATTCAAATTATAATATATTATCAATACACAGTTAAAAATTAAAATAAACTTCATCTAGCACATGATATAAGGTCATGATATATTATACTTTCAATAAGACTTTAAATCATTGTTCCACGGGGACGCGTCCCCCAGGGTTGGGGACACGCTTCCCCGTTCCCCCGCTCTCCGGAGATGGGGAAACTTCTAGGGAAACTTTCCCCACATCCCCTTTTTTGGAAAACTTGGGGAAACTCTAGGGGGGAGTTTTTTTAGTGACGAAATGTGTCTCTCTTGTGGGGGGGACGAGGGGATGCGGGGGGGATGTAAGAGGGATGCGTCCCCCGAATTTTTTCGCTAATAACAATTAAAAAAAATGTATTTCACTGATTTCTATGCTTGTTTTTAGTTCAATTTTCTATGGCTGTTTTAGACTTCAAATGTCAATGCCATATGATGAATTTAATTTTTTATGTGCATTGCGTAGTTTCAATTGTCAAATGATGAATTTAATTTAGATATTCCTTGCATAATATTAATGCCCATTGCCAAATGATGAATTTAGATGGAACATTGCATAATGTCAAATGATAGATTCAATTTAGTAATTTATTTTTATATTTACATTGATGATTGCAGAAATGTCAAATGAAAATTTTACTTCACAATAGTCTAATACAAAATGATGATCATATTTAGATGTGCATTTCATAATTAATAAGATTTACTATCTACTAATTTAGTTATTAACATATTGTTAGGATTTTATCTTTTTTATTTTTATATATTAATTTTTTAATAATTTTTTAATTTTTATGGCTCTGACGTCCCCCTGTTTCCCTGAAATTTCCCTAAATTTTGGGGTTGCTTATATACATCCCCCTTGTGCGTATCCCCGCTCCCGCGTTTCCCCGTCCTGGAAACTCGGTGGAACATTACTTTAAATATACTTTGTATTCCACCAATCAACGGCCAACTTCTTGATATAAATTATAATATACCATGACCATAACTTATAAGCCTAGGTCTTGATATAATATTATTATATTAATATACCATGTCCGCTTGAAGAATAGGTCGAGAAGAATAGGTCTCGATATAATATTAAAAATTAATATACAATGCTCTTAATGGCTAAATTGAAATAGGAGTAAACACATCAAAAATACCAAAAATTAAATAAAATTAAAAATAATGAAAAAATAAAAACAAACTATAATAATAATTTAATTTCTTAAATTAGGACATATACAAAAAATTCTGATGCGTAACCATATTTAAAAAAATAACGAATGCAGTGTGATAATGATAATCATATATCAATATGATATAAGGACCAAGCCTCAAGGTTTAAATTGTATAACATATATACAATTGCATCGTACGACAATACCTTGGTCCTCGTGAAACGCCAAGTCGTGGTCCTCTGTGTATATATTATTGCAACGATACCTTGGCCCTCGCGGAACGTCAAGCTGTGGTCCTCTGCGGAATGCGGAACAGGTGAGAAATAGTAGGAATAAGTCGCCTGAATGGTGATGCACTGATAATCCGGTGAGAAATAAGTCGCCTAAATGGTGATGCACTGATGAGCCAGTGAGGAATAAGCTGTCTGAACGATGATGCACTAATGTCGTTGATAACCCACCTATTCACTGCCTCGGTGATACTAATAACTCGCTTTTTCACTGCCTCTGTAATTGTTCGTGCCGCTTACTGCAACTTCCATCTGTTTCGCCCGTTCACTGCCTAGAGTCAGTGAAACGGTCATGCACATTCCAGTGACGATGATGCTTTAACAAAAATTCTTTAACCTAAAACCTAAAAGCGTTGCTAATGTTTTTTAATTTGGAAGGTTCCGCCAAAAGCACACAGGATCTGTTTCCGTTGACAGGGATCTGTTTCCTAAATTTGTTGATCCGCCTGCATGCTGTATTTTCCACGTATTTAGGTGGATCCAGATCCGGGGGTGTTGGCCCTCCCCCTGCAGGATCCAGTAACTTAGCTTAACATAGATATGTAGCTTGAATGGAATGACCTTTTTGATGGAGAGAGATAATTGCTTCAAAAGTGTCTTCAAGAAAAGTGCCAACATTTTGTGATCTTCAGATTGTCCCTCCTTTGCCATAGCTTTGATACCATGTTGAGAAATCAATAATTTTGTAGATTAGGGTTGATTTCTCTTAATTGGTAATTACTTGTGAATTTGTTGGCTTTTTTATTAAATTTTTATGTTCCCTTATTTCATCAAGCAATTACCAAAAGTACAAAAACATGAAGATCACAAGAGAAGAACACAAAGATATAGGCTCCAAGCCAGGGCAAAAAACACCACAAGGGGGGAAACCCAAAAAAATAAAATCCTCTTCTTATAGAATCAAATCAGAGTGACATATCCAAGACAGAAGACTAAGACAAACACTGCCACATAGACCCAAGCCAGCCCTCCTTTAATCCATGTCCAACAAATCCTGGTCAAGAGGGTCAAATTGGCCAAACCTCAAAAATCTGGTCATCTCCTGAAATTTCGGGCTTGTAATTCCACAGAAACTACCTCAGAAATCTCGCACATGTGAGCAGAAAATAGGGCAGAAAACATAAATTTCTCTCTCCTTTTACTTCATTGGTTATCTTCTTCTTCTTGGCACAGAAATCCAGTTTGTTGCCAAAATGTGGAGCACAATTGCCAATACATAGTTTTTTGACAATATGAAGAGACAAAACTTATGGGTTGGCAGACTTGTCCATTTGGAGGGTCAACCTGGTCTTGTCGTGATGAAATTGACACTTTGACTCGTAAAAATTTCTTTTCTTTTTCTTTCAAAAATTCCAAATGGGACTTTGACTCAAAGACTCATAATAAGTTTTATTTTGACTCAATAAACCCTATATGCATGAAGATCATGTTTTGACTAAAAACAATGATAATAATAATAATTTGTTTTTCTTCTTTTTTCTTTTACATGATATACATATTGATACAAGTACAAAGATAATTATGAAGATCGAACCTAGTTACATTTTCAACATGTTCTTCCTTCAATTACACCATTTCGTTCGGGGTTGTAAACTACGATGCTCTCCTTCTTAATTCCTGCTTTCTTGCAAAAGTCAATGAATTCATTTGAAGTGAATTCTCCTCCATTGTAAGACCTAGAGATTTTGATCCTTTCCTATTTGATTTTCCACTAGTGTCTTTGTAATATTCCTAATGGAAAATTAACAATGATAACAGAAAAAACATGGAATTACAATAGCATGGAAATTTTCAGAAATTAACACATGAACCAGAAAAATGTGCACCAACTCCACAAACTGGCCAAATTTTATTATCTGATAATGCTGTGGTACAAAATAGTTGGATAAAATACACCTGGGCTCGCACAAGGCAAGCTACAAGCACAAGGTGATGAGTACAAGCAAATCCAATAGCTCCAATAGCAAGCTCCTCCAGAAAACTGCGTTGTTGCTCCAAGACTGTATTGTTGCTTGACTTCGGCCTCTGATTTACCCACTAAAAATTGTTCATAAAATTCTAGGACTTTGGGAAGGTGATCCTTGCCCAAAACCAAGAAAAACCAAGAAAAGGTTTCCACTAATTCCAAACTTCAAAATTTGACTCTTTGTAGCTTGGCCATCTTCCAATTTCGTTTTCTGGCATTGCAGCTGCTACTATCAATCACTGCTCTCCAAAATCCCAGCCAACCTCCTCAAATGGCTCTCTAATAAATCTCCCAACACCCCAGCTCCAAAATCCCACCAATGCAGCTCCCACAAATGAGCCTCCTCCAATGACTACGCAATCCAGAGAAGGGCTTATGCAATCTCTGGGTGTTCTGACTAGAAAGGGTGTGAAGGTTACTCTTCTATAGTTGTTGTTGCTCGCACACTCCTCAAATGGGACCCCAATCACTCCTGCAACTCCTCCAGTGAATCCTCTGATACCATTGTAATATCCCTTTTCAGAATATTTTTCCACTTTTTGCCAAAGTTAATTCAACAAGTTATTTCTCCATAAAATTACGATTCAATTAACAAAAGATCCCATGTAAAATGGAACAAGAGAACACATGCAATTCGAACATGCAGAAATAATGTCAACTTTATTATAATATATATACACTAGGGTTTACATGCTGAAATGACAAATCGCCGAAATAGTTGAGATAGAACTGGCCTCAAGGATCTGTTGCAATGTTGCACGGGCCCTCCACCAAAATTGAACCAAATTACCACTACTAATCTCTCCTGTGAATTCTTGATGAATTCACCAAGGGGAGATGGGTATCACCCGAGGGTTTCCGTCCTGGGGCTACCAATGGAGTAGAGAATCGGGTTCTCAACCTCACATACAAGAAGCAATACCAAATCCAAGATGATCTCTAATGGCCCTTCCTCCTCTTTTTATAGATTTGATGGACTCCTCTAGAAGCTCCTATTTTTTTATTATTTTAATCATTGAGCGTGTTTCTCTTAATTAAAACATTCTTTTTAATGTGGGAAAATGATCAATTGGTCACCATGCCTCCTCAAATCACTAACAATCACTCCTAGTCATCACATCCTGAAGATCTTCTCGTTTTGGTCCCAACGAGCTATTACACTAAGGTGTTCTGCCAATAATTCCTCCCAAAATGCCACCTTAGGCATAATTAATTGAGTTAGGCCTATTAATAACTCACTTTTTTGAAAGTTGTCGAAATGCAACTGAATGAAAGGCAAATTGTGCGGATGGTGGAATATACCAAGAAAATTCCATCGGACCTCATAAGAACTCCTCAAAAGCCCCTAGGACCCGCTGATGATGCCAACCTGCACCTGTGACCTTCCTGCCACCAACTCTGAAAGTCCATCCTAACTATGTCATAAGGAATACCGAAAAAATGAACATTACAAATCCTCTGCCCCAAGATCACGCCCTCAAGAAATCCCAATATGTGGACCAACCTATTGGCCCGATGCAACTGATACCTAATGCCCGGATCCCATACAAATCATTGGGTGATTCTATGCCTCTATGTCAACCCACCTGGAACAGACCCCTCAATGCCCAGATCCCAAAACAATCTTTCATTGAGCATGTCACCAACAAATCCTCCTGGATCCCAATGCCACCAACAACAAGCATTAGTGCTCCACGGCTCCTGCTGCAATATAACTTTGGCTGAGAATGTTGGCCCACTGACTACGTACCAACTGATCACCTCTCTCCAGTTCAATCCCTGACTCAATCCAATGCTAATCCTGCTCTCCTGATGTCGGGACGGAATGATGAAGAGTTTATGATCTATATCCCACTGTCAACTGAAACCTGTAGTACCCGTCATGTCTAAGGGTCCTCGCTCCACTATGCTCCTGACTAAGAAGATCGTACCATCAATAGGACACCAAGTCATGATCTCCTGCCAATCTAATGTATGGACACCTATGCAAGAAGCATGTCTACTAGGTTGATACTGGTCCAACCTCAACTCATGACACTCTACTCGATCAACCAACAAAATTTGTCCAAGAAATCCTACCTCTATCCCTATAATGGACCTAGGTGGGCAAGTTATGATGCAAGCCCTATCTATGTACTCCTGGAGAGGGTTGTTGCCTGAAAATGTTGTAGCTCTGTTGGCTGCCACTACATCTGCTTGCACCTCATCAATCGACAAACCCAAAGATGGATGCAATGTTGTCTCCCTCGCTTGATAGGGAACTCCACGCTCCTCTAGCCCACCAATCCTTTGCCAAACTATCTTGCCAGACTCAAACACTTCATGAGGACAAGTGTCTGTCAATACTGCCACCCTGCTAGTTGTCTGTACGTATGTCTGCTCCTCATCAATGGTTGATCCCAACGGTAGTTGTTCATCCTCCTCTATCACAGCCTCAATGTGATCCTCCGATTGACCGTCCACAAAAGGCTCAATGCTCACACTAAATCATCACTGGTGACTCATCATCCTGAATGTCTCCCAGAGGGTCCACTGGCTGCTCACCAAACATACTAGAATATAAATCCGGCCTATTGTCCACAACTCCATGACTGCTCATGCTCCCCAGAGGCATACTTGTATGACCTCATGACTCATCCAAAACAGAGTCTTCCTGACATAAAGAAGGAATGTCCTCCTGCTCTACCTTTGCATCTCCCAAAATTCAGTGGTCAGGTCCCCAAGGTTCTTCGCAGATGAAGCAAAGACCCTTACTCCTCAACTCATTTTTGTTGCATGGTCCACCAATCCTCTGCAACTCCTCCTGGGTCAATCGTCTCCTAAACAACTCAATGTCTTGCACTACTAACCTTTCGGCTAGTCCATACGCAGTAGGTGAAACCAACTGTTCCTCCCTCCAAATGGCTAATAACTCAAACTGTAATCTCCTGCAAATGGAATCATGGCCCCCCATACATGAGGACAAAATAGACTGCATGTGTGTTATGACTGTGTCAGGATGATGTTTCCTAATGCTAAAGAAGCATTGGAACATCTACAGGATCAAATCGTCACACTCTAACTCAAACATGAGGTCATAAGATCTAACCAGGGCCATGACTTCTAGAATCTCTATCCTCTTTCCAAAAGTAGGGCCCTCACTGTTATCCAAATCCTGAAAGGTCTCTACCATCAGTCTGAAGACTCTCCTCATAATGTCATCACTGTAAGGAGGTACAAGTGTGGTCAACATCATGATACTACCAAGACAAGAGGCAACTGGAAGTTTGACTCCTATACAAGGATGCTCCAAATACTTGGGTTGTATTAAGGCAAGCATGGTTGGTTTTAGAGCCAAAATTAAGCTCTTCCCATTTGATTGATCCACCTTGGAAAGGAGTGAAGCAAGTTCTTCTAGTTTGAGAATAGCTTTTGTTGTAACCCCCATGCATCTCAAATATGTCCCAAGTTTAAAAATTGTGTGTCCCAATTCATGTTCTTCCTGGGGTTGCTCTTGTTGTAGCATAGAAAGTATCCCTTTGGAAAGGGATCTGTTGATAGCTGTTGCTAGTTTATTAAAAGATTTTATGAAGGTTTGATCCATGTCTTAGTCTAATGAAGTCAAGTACATCAAGAACTGCACAATAGTGAAAAGTTGACTCAATACATAGACCTCTCACATAAAGACATACTCATCCCTCACAAGACACGTTCAACAATTACATAGAGATCCAAATATAATATGAACACCTCACGTAGACTCATCATACTCTCATTAATTAAACAAATATTGCAAACATTCTTTGAGAGGTTTTAACAACTTTTGTCAAACACTTTGCAGATAAAGTGGAAACACTTGCAACATGAATAAACATGAGAGGCAAATACTTGAGGGAAATATAATGTTCAAATGAATTTGATGCGACATTGCATCCATGCAAAACCCATGTGAAATAAAGTAGACCCAAGTGTTGAAAATGATTAAAACAGGTAGCATGCACTGCCCAAAAAATACTACAGTTGTTGTTGAACAAGAACTGGAGTTCCTACCCTCAAAACAGCTCAAAACATTCTGAAAATTTATTCCAAAGCTCCTCACACCAAACCCACAAAAACCCAGAAATGGTTTGGCTTAACTCCAAGCCACGATCAAGTTGACCAAGTGGTGTGAATTACCCAGCTCACTGATAAAATGCATTGCTGAAAGAATGTTTGTTTCCAGCTTGAATATTGCCTGCAAAATTCTGAAATTTTAACCATGGACTCCTCTCACAAAACCCAGAAAAACCCATAAAAATATCGGGTGAATTCTAGATGTTCTAGAAAATACCCAATTTAGTGTGAATTTCCTAGTCTGCCCAACTATGCACACTCCTCCACATAAGATAACTTCATATCACAATGTTCCAACTCTACAATCCTGCAAATTCACTGCAAAATTACTGTCTAAAATAAGAGAAATCTCCTGAGATATGCTGACAAACTCAGCCTTGGAGGTCTGCCTATAGCTTTAGCAAGCTAATGAACCTTAGGTTCGCCTATAGCTTCAGCAAGCTAATGAACCTTTCTCCGCCTAACCTCCGGAATGAACCAACAATAATCACTGCAATTGGAAACCGAAAAACCCACAGGCTGAGCCAAGACCAGGGCTCTGATACGACCATAATATTCCTAATGGAAAATTAACAATGAAACAGAAAAAACATGCAATTATAGCAACACAGAAATTTTCAAAAATTAACACATGAACCAGAAAAATGTGCACCGACTCCACAAACTTGCCAAATTTTATTATATGATAATGTTGTGGTACAAAATAGTTGGAGAAAATACACATGGGCTAGCACAAGGTGATAAGTACAAGCAAATCCAACAGCTCCAATAGCAAGCTCCTCCAGAAAACTGCATTGTTGCTCCAAGACTATAATGTTGCCTGACTTCGTCCTCTAATTTACCCACTAAAAACTTCTCAGAAAATTCTAGAACTTTGGGAAGGTGATCCTTGCCCAAAACCCAGAAAAACCCAGAAAGGGTTTCCTCTAATTTCAACCTTCAAAATTTGACCCTTTGTAGTTTGGCCTCTTCCAATTTCGTTTTTTGGCACTGCAGCTACTACTGTCAATCACTGCTTTCCAAAATCCCAGCTAACCTCCTCAAATGGCTCTCTAATCAATCTCCCAACACCCCATCTCCAAAATCCCACCAATGCAGCTCCCACAAATGAGACTCCTCCAATGACTACGCAATCCAGAGAAGTGCTTATGCAGTCTCTAGGTGTTCTGACTGGAAAATGCATGAAGGTTGCTCCTCTATAGTCGTTGTTGCTCCCACACTCTAAAATGGGACCTCAATCACTCCCGTAACTCTCCAGTGAATCCTCTGATACCACTGTAATATCCCTTTTCAGAATACTTTTCCGATTTTTGCCGAAGTTAATTCAACTAGTTATTTCTCCATAAAATTACCATTCAATAAATAGAAGATTGCAATTTAAAATAGAACAAGAGAACACATGCAATTCGAACATGCAGAAATAATCTCAGCTTTACTATATATATATATATATATATATATATATATACACTGCGGTTTACATGCTGAAATGACAAATAGCTGAAATAGCTGAGATAGAACTGGCCTCAAGGATCTGTTGCAATGTTGCATGGGCCCTCCACCAAAACGGAACCAAACTGCCATTGCTAAGCTCTCCTGTGAATTCTGGATGAATTCACCAAGGGGAGATGGGTGCTCGCCTAATGTCTCTAAATCACCCAACGGTTTAGGTCCTAGGGCTACCAATGGAGTAGAGAATCGGGTTCTCAACGTCACATACAAGAAGCAATACCAAATCCAAGATGATCTCTAATGGCCCTTCCTCCTCTTTTTATAGATCTGATGGGCTCCTCTAGAAGCTCCTATTTTATTATTATTTTAATCATTAAGCACATTTCTGTTAATTAAAATATTCTTTTTAATGTGGGAAAATGGTCAATTGGCCACCATGCCTCCTCAATTCACTGCAAATCACTCCTAGTCATCCCATCATGTAGATCTTCTCGATCCAATTCCAACGAGCTATTACACTAAGATGTTCTGCCAAGAATTCCACCCGAAATGCCACCTTATGCGTAATTAATTGAGTTAGGCCCATTAATAACTCAATTTTCTAAAAGTTGTTGGAATGCAATGGAACAAAAGGCAAACTATGCAGATGGTGGAATATACCAAGTGAATGCCATCAGGACCTCATAAGAACTCCTCAGAAGCCCCTAGGACCTTTGGATGACGCCAACCTGCACCTGTGACCTGTATGCCCCCAACTCTGAAAGTCCATCCTAACCATGTCATAAGGAATACTAGAAAAAGGAACATTACAGTCTTGAAGTCCCTGAACATATCAAATGCTTGGTCCTTGTGCTTTAAGAAGAAAATCCATGTAAGACATGGGAGAAGTCATCCACAAAGAATATATATTACAGGTAGCCACCAAGAGAGGTCACTGGCATAGGTCCACATAAATCAGATTATATGAGTTGAAGTATCCAATTGGTCCTGCTTCTACTAGAAGGGAATGGTCCCTTCACCTTCTTTGCACTTGCACATCCCTGACAAACTCCATCATGATTTACTTGAATTTTGGACATTCCAAAAACCATCTTTCGCATCTTAGGAAAGGCTACATAGTGAAGGTGAGCAAATCTTCAGTGCCACAACTCACATTGATGAGAAGCACCATGAACCAAGGCTCGCATAGGGCTCCCACAAAATTTATATAGGCCTTCATTTAGAGTTCCAAGAGTGAAGGCACCTCACATGCTAGTTATCCTTGGCTAAGAAAAGATGTTCCCATTGATAAATGCAACCTTGAAACCCTTGTCTTCCATGGAAGAAATTATGACAAGGTTCTTCTTCAATCTCAGCACATATAGAACATCATGTAGATGTATAATTTTCCTATAATTCAAATGAAAATAAATAAATCCAATCCCCTTCACAAGATTGGTAGCATTGTGCCCAAGAATTATCTTCAAATCGGACTTCCTCTCAACTAGGTTTGAGAGGACTTCTCTATAGCCAGTGAAATGTCTAGAAGCCCCACTATCTACCAACCAGTTATCAAAAGAATCTGAAGGAGAGGAACTAGAAAGTGCAGAAACAAGAAAGTACTTAGATTGAGTTTCAGTTTCATTATTACCATACCTTGGATTTCTCAATCTCTTTTGATGATGATGACCTTCATGAGCAGCAGGAGCTTCTTTTCTTCTATTGATAAACTTGTTGTTGTAACCACAATTGTTGTTGTTGGACCTTAGCGCATTGTAATTTTCCAGACAATCTCGAGCATAATGACCATGCTTGTGGCAATTGTAGCATTAATCTTATGTCATGACCGTTCTAAATCTTCTATGGGAATCCTTGGATGCTGGAATAGGCCTTTTTAAGTTAAATGGTCCTCCCCTTTCTTTTCTCTTCTTGGCTTGAGCAGCAGATGTAGTGGGTTCTCCCTCTTCATGCTTTTGAATTCTTCTTCTAGAGATCATCATGGTATCCTCTTGAGTGCACTTGCCAAAGAGCTCATCAAATGAAGGAAACCTGTCATTGTTGCTAATGGCTATAATAAATGTCTCCCATATCATAGGAAGACCTCTAAGGGTGATCAGCACCAGCTCTCTATCGGATACAATCTCTCCAACAGTCAAAAAATTGACCCTTGAGTTGGGATATCCTCATGAAATATGATTGAATGGTCTCCCCATTGTTCATCTTGATGTCCTTGAGTTAATTCTTCAAGGAAAGAATTTGACTCATGTTGTTGACTTCATACATCCCAACCAGCTTATGATACATTTCCTTAGAATTCAACTTTGAAACATAAGTGATCAAAATGATTTCCCAAAGAATCAATAATAATTTTCTGAGCTTTGATCTCACCTTTCTTGTACTTGACATGATAGCAACAGAAGCATTTTCCTCAATTACCTTGCATTCAACATATTCCATAACATCATTTTCTTCCAATGTCAGATCCAGCCTAGCCCACCATGGAGCAAAGTTTAGTGAGTTAGTCAACTTATCCTCAATCTTGAAGTAAGAGGTGGACAACTTGACAACCCAAATGAGCTTCAACAACAAATAGGATCTCTTTCAAAGGTGTGATTACTCTTGTCTCCTTGGGCTTGTCTTCACCTCATCTTTGATACCAATAACAATCACTTTAACAAATTCTTCTTTCGATAGCAATCACTTTTCAAATTTATTTTCAATCACCTAATAACAATAAGCAATTGTAGATAGCACGATAAACAATATGCACTATAAAAGACAGCCAAGATCAATAAGGACAGAGATATTTTTGGTCAAAGACCAGGGGAAAACCCCACAAGGGGTAAATCCCTAACCACATCCTTCTTCTATAAGATGTTGATCAAATGTTCAGCAAAGATACATAGTCCAAGTACATCAACAATTAGTCAAAGGTCAAAGCTTTGACTTTCAAGCCAACCAAACCAATATCCACTTAAAGATGAGCAATAGTCAAAGCTGGTCAAATACCAATCCTACACTTTTTTCAGTAAAATTCAACAGCAGTCAACACAACCCTAAGTCCATGATCAACGGTCAAATTAGCTTCATAAGGTTCAGTCAACTAGTCAAAGGATGTGGCCTCTTTTGCTTAGTCAAACCCAGTGAAAACAGTCCATGAAATCTGCGCACAAATTTTGATCAAAGTCAAAGTCAAAGTCAACCTACGGAAACCATAGTTGTATATCTAAGGTCAACGCTAGTCAAAGTGCCTAGAAAATTTCGATCAAAGTCAAAGTCAACTTGCAGAAACCGTAGTTGTATATCTACGATAAACGCTGGTCAAAGTGCCCAGAAAATTTCAATCAAAGTCCCAATCGAAACGGCCTTCCAAAATAGATCCAAAACCATTCAAACTCTCCTCAAGTCAACATTGGTCAAACAATCCCAAAACAGAAGTCAAACTTAGTCAACTGAAATGTCCTCTCTCTCCTCCACACGTGTGAACTCGAACCCTGCAATTTCAGACCAAATCAAACCAAATGAGGAAGAATGAATGTGTGATGTGATGCCTCTAAGTGATACCAAGTGAGGTATCTTTATATGTGATCTAGGTGGACAAATTTCTCCTTTAGGCCAACTTGTACGTTCTTTAGTTGCCTTTGAAAATCATATTTTTCCATGTGCTAATTAAATTTTCACTAGTGTAAGACGTGTCTCCTTCGGGTTTGTTGGGCTTCTTCAAAGGAGGGAGTTTCTCCCTCCGCTGCCAATTTTCAGCACTTTACTGGGACCCTTCCCATTGGTGAAAACCCATAAAGAGCAGTGGGCTTTGGCTGAGGTGACATTGGGTCTCTATCCCATTGTTATCACTTTGTCTAACTCTTGTCTTGTAGGGTTTCCCTCTCTAAGGCTTGCCAGATTTTGTAGCAACAGGACCTCCTCTTATGCCTTAGGGTTTTATGAGGGGCAGAAGCACTAACTAGTGTAGTGTGTCCAAGCTATCCATATTTACCACTTTCCATCCTTCCCATTATTCATCTCCATTCTTTGGGTTGGTGATCATTAGTTATTGGGGTTGCCACCCTTCATCCTCATCCTTAAGTTTGGTCCTGGAAACTTAGCCCTGGAGGTTGATGCAACTAAAAGAAAGATAAAAGCATAAGAAAATCAAAAATTAAAGAAAAATTAAAAATTAAAAAGATGGAAGGGACATTTGGTTAGCACGTGGACAAAATCTTGGCATGAGCTCTATCCCCCTAATTAGCCACCACCTATTTCCTCAAGCATTTAATGCTTCACGCACAAAAAGGAGTTCTTGGATTGTTTGCACCCTGATAAGCAATAAATTGCTTCATCTTAAAGGAGTAACGGAAAATCTCAAAAGAAAGCTTGCTTACTGAGCTATGAATCCAAATAAAGGCAAATCATAATGAAGTAAAAGGTGCACCAGAAAGGTAGAAAAAGCAGGTCGAGGAAAGGAGTAACTCATACCTCCACAATTGCTCCCTCCTTACATCTTTACACAAGATGTTGGACTCCCATCAGCTAGTCACATGGCTATGGCACCTTGCCCCAAAGTCCATCCCACTATGCAGCCATCATTATCACACACACCTACAAATTAATGAACTAACCTGGGACATGCCATTCCCTTTGGGGGTTGGAAATACCTAATACGATTGTTAACCCAACTATCCCTAATATAAGTAAGGTAACTTGTTTACATGTCCTGATCTAGTTAGATAGTTGAAGGTGAGCTTTCTATGTGAAGTATTACTGTTCCCCAAACACTGAGTGTGGTCCACTATGATGCATTTATGTAGTGTTCCACAAGGATGCATCCCCCCACCTGGGAATCAGACTTGACTTTTATTTCAATTCTCAGTATTCAGAGTTGCAACTTCAATATGGTTTTAACTTCTTATTTCATTGTACAATGTTACAGTTACATCGATGATTGTATCATGCCTTTCATTCTAAAATTGTTTCAGTTATATGATTCATCGATTTATCCTTCATGATGTAAGTGTTATATAATGATAAAGACAGTTAAATTATAAAATTTCAATGATATATTTATAATTTTTTAGTATTTTACTATTTTTTTCGAGGTCCCTTCTGTTAAAGACCCTGACGTCCCCCCACGTTTCCTAAAAATTGGTGGGAAGCTTCTGCATAGGCCGCTCTTGCGCTTCCTCGCTCCCCCATCCCCACGTCCCGAAAACTTGGTGTAACATTGCATTTATGGTTATTGTCCCTAATGATTGTTGATTTCACCTGATCTTGTGAGGGTTTTCCTAGTTGGTGTTATGACAACAACAAAGGTGTCTTCAGAGATGATTATCATACAATTCAACAACATTCCAGAGGCCATTTTTACCAATCCAGAGAGCAAGTTTGACCTTGTTGATGCAATGTTTCCCATCTAGAGGAGAGTGTTGGGCTATGAGATGGTTCCACATAGTACATGATTCCCTTAAGTACCCCTATATGTTGAAACATAAAGCCACTAAGGCTTGGAATTGGATTTATTGATAATGTACACAAATGGACCCAAGATGCCCCCAAGCTTTCCTTGACACTGTTTGATGGGTGTGGCTTCCTCCAAAGCTCAGATGATGATGGTTATACTTAGAAGACAAGGGAGGGCCTGCACATCACTAGTAGGCCCCAACACTTAAGCATGATGTTGTCACATCACCCCTTTTTCCCTTAGAAGGGTGATGTAGGGCACCTTGGTGATGATGTCATCATTTTGGAGGCATACACATGTACTTTGAGCTATTCCTTGGAGTGTTGGGCACTCATGACCCATTCGTCACTTGTGGCATATCGATCATTTATGGAGGATGACGTCATAATGGTGGAGACTATTTTCCCACACATGTGGGCTATTTTGCCATTATTTGTTATGTTTTTTGAGTTATTATGAGGTCGACTTGTAACCTCTCATTGTCGAATACTGAAGCAAACTTGTATTAGGGCTTTACTTGTAAATTAGTAAAAATAAGGGTGTTTAAGCCTCATATCAATAGAGGCTCCCTTATTTCATTTTATATCATCGCACATTCAACACTCTCGTTCTTCTAAAGAGTCCAAATCGGTCTCTTTTCTCTACTTTAGCCGAAATGTGACTTTTGTAAGGAGCAAATTCTCTTAGAGATGGAATTTTGGGTGGAGGAGTTTTTCTGGAATTGAATAAAGTGTTTCCTTGGAGAATTTTGTATGTTTCATCCCTATTTTCTTTATTTTGCATAATAAATTTGTGTAGTAGGGCTTCTATTTTGTTCCATAATTAAATACTAAATCTTTGTTGAAATCTTGCTCCTTTATAGCATGCAAAATTGTTCTCTTTGAAACATATAAGGAAACTTTGAATGTGCATTCCTTATATTTAAATTCTCCCCTCACAAGGAAAATAGATACGGTTTTAAAAGTGGATGTCTGTGTCATTCCCCTTACTCTATCAAAGTAGTTTCCATTGAATTTTTTCCTAGAAGACTCCATTAATAAGGCACTAATCATAAATTGTATCGATCACCCATTCAATTAGTTAAATTCCTTCTTCATCATTTTCCTAGATACCTATGGTTAGTTAGGGTTTTTATTTGGAAAATTGCTTTGAAGTGAGTTTATGTTTCATATTTATGGTTTAGAAACTAGGAATTGCATCAATAAATAATAAAAATGGGAAACATGACATTGTTGCATGGTAAAACCCTCCTCTTCACTGTCAACATCATCCTTAATTTGTTGTTTATGCATGTTTTCAGCCATAGATATCCATTACGAAACCCTAATCCTTTGTGTTTATTTAAAAGCCTTGCTCCCTCTGTTGATTGTCCACTACAAGGCCTTTTCCCTTGGTTATTATATGATATCGTGTACCATATCATTGAAAATCAGAAAAACCTTGATTTATAAGGGCCAAGAAATTGGTCTAGGAATTAAGTACTTGAACTTTAGCATAGAATATCCAAGCTTCTAGGATCATTTTGTACTTTATCCCATCTAATAAAACCTCATATTAATCACTTTAAGCCATCATCAATGAATATCCTTTAGGTAAGTTTAGAGACACCTTCCTTGTCGTCAAATAACACTAAAGACTAGGAGAAAGGTTGTTGAGGTCATAGTAGCAACATCTTCTCTTGTTGCCATAAGGCTCAGTTCTGCCTAGGGAGACATTGCACTAGGCCTATTAGGTTTTGCGGTAACAGGGCCTTTAGCAAATTCCACATGGTTCCACACTGCTTGATGTACCTTTATATGTTGAAACACTGACTTAGGAAGCTTGGATGTGTTGAGAAATTAACGATTAGTAGAATTAGGGTTTGATTCCTCTTTCTTGATAATTACTTGTGAATAATGTTGGCTTCTCTTACTTCTTTATTATATTATCTTTCATCAAGCAATTACCAAATTATGTGTGTATAAAGATAATGAAACAAGAGACACAAGATGTAGGCACTCAACTAGGGCAAAACCCCTATCTAGGGGAAAACCCAGTCAAACCTCTTCTTTCAATAGTTTTCATGAGATAATCCAAGACTCTTTGACCTAAACAATGACTTTCTCCAATCACTAAGTCAGCCCTTCCTTCCAGCGGCTTCGATCTTGTAATATTCCCAATTTTTCACAAGATAATTGGAATATTAGAGTTCTTAATTTTCTTAATTAATTAAGTAAATAAAAGGGTAGAGGGACCCATAATCCCCAAAGATGAATAAGATCCACTTTTTGTGTGTGAATGTGGATTGTTTAATCATAGATCTACATAATGGAGTAGTGGAGCAACTACTAATGTGAAAGGAGTGGTGGTCATGTCTCATTAATGAGATAGATCATAGAGGTTGAAGCAGTCAAACTGAGATCATGGAGGGAATCTAATGTAAGATCATAGAGCATTCATGATGAAGTGACGGAGAAAGTAGTGCATTTAATGCACACATGATGGAGAGGGTGCACATTGCATGTAGACATGATGGAGAACTTGGTGAGATAGCGCAGTCAAACATGGAGGCTTATGTCCACATGCACAGTGCAGTTTAGAGGTGGGCTAGGGCTTGGGAAGGCTCATTTTGTATATAAGGAAGATGAAGGCAACATTGGAGGCAGGCTTTAGTTTATGATTTTGTAATTTGTTTAGATCTGGAGTTATCTTTTGACATTCCATGCACTCTTATGCTGTTTAGCTAAGTCTGCAGTGCTATTTAGCACAAGGTGTTCCTGAGCGGGAATCCCACCCTTACCCACGGGGGACTTGTGTGCCTACTCTGGGAAGGTATTCTGAGCTGCTATTTCATCATCCATATTCATAGATTACATTATTTCTAAAGATCAGTTTGGGAGGAGGAGGTTGTCTTCAGTATTTCAACTAGAGAACCGGTGAAGGATTATTCCTATCATCTTGGACTTCAAGATCAGCATTCCCAAGGCCTCATTTCAGATTTGGCATTCGGCCAAATATTATTGACCTCCTATCAACAGCAGTCCCATCAAGGATTGCACAGTCCATCATTGTAGATCCAGAGCAGGAAGGAAGTTTCTAGCATTTCGGCTAGCAATCCTGTGAGGGATCATCCCCTCACATTGTCATCACTATTTCCATCAGCGTGAAGCTTATTGCAACATATTTCAGCACGCATTGAATCTCTCCCTCTTGTACAGCACAATTAATTCAGCAGCTACATATTCAGTTGCTGCATTTTAAGGAGGAGGAAGAAGGGACAAGATCTCAAGCTTCCAGCTTGGAGATCTGAAGGAGGGATCAGCCCTCAAAGCTTAGATCTAGTTGTACATCATATTGCAGCCATCTTATGATCAGATCTAGCTTCAAATCTGCATAACCCAATAGACTAGGGATCAAACCCCAAGAGGGTAAATTTCCAATCTCATAGATCTGGAATTTCCTTTTCTAGGTTATCTTGGGTTGCCATCATAGAGCCCAGATCTTGAATCTTGGCATCATCAGAGCTCCTAAGCTCCATATATTTGCATTCCCCTTTTCAGCAGCTATATGTACATCATCAACAAAAGGGGCAGCACAGTATTGCTTCTTGCAGCTCTCCAATTACGCAGTGCTTGTTGTAGCATGTTTGCACTGTCATTTTAGGCCATCTCTTTAGCTTGAGTGTCTCATATTTTGAGCACTGTTGTACTTGTTATTCACCTCCTATATAATAAAATGGCTCATCTATTCTGTCTATATCTGTGTTGATCATAATCTTTATGTACATTTAATGTGTTTCAAATATTGTGTTTTTGTATCAATGCATTATTCCATTTTGGGATATTACAGATCTAGACCTTCGCCCTTGTAGCAGCAAAACTGCGATCCCTACAGCAGTAGAACTTCGACCCTTGCAGCTTTGACCCCGGCAACGGCATAATTTCAATCCCTGCAACTGCAGCACTTTGATCTCTTCAATTGAACAGTAAATTCGTAGGATAGAGAGAGAGATAGCCCTCAAATTTTGATCCTGCAATTCTCCTTCTACTCCTTATACTTCGCACTTTTCCTGCACTACTTCTTGTGTATATTGAACTTGTTGAGTGGATGAGCAAATAGATCGAACTACACTTCTATATATAGCCTTCTTGTGGATCAAGTTGCTCTCATGTAGGTCGACTTCATCAAGCAAAGGCCGACTTGGTGTGGAGGTGACAAATTACATATTTGACTCAAAAATAATTATTTTTACATGATTCAAAAGCCCAAGAAGGGTCTCATAAAATGTACAATGACTCTGATGACTCAATATAAATCCTAGAAGTCCTCAATGGGGACTTTGACCTATATAATGGTGACCCAAGCATGAAACCCATGCTTTAATAAGTCATTGTAATAATAATAAAATTTTCTTTTTCATTCTTTTGACAAATACATTTCATAATGACTCAAATACAAATATGAAGACCGAACCTAGTTACACTCTTCAACAGGATGTTGGTTTACTTGATGATGCACCCAGATGAACTCGGGATAACCCCAAGTTGGCCTTGACCCTATTTGATGGGTGTTTCCTTATTCCAAAGCCCAGAAGAGGAATGTGAAAATTCTATAATGTAGAATTCTACTGTAGCTACTTATTATATTTCTTCTATTGTATTCTCAATCACAATTACTTAACATTTAATTGTGTTAAATACCGGAATAAAATATGTTGCAAACTTCACGATCAATAAACAACATAAAAGAAATAGCACAAGTAATCACACATAAACACCATTATTTTTGGACAATTGTCCCCGAAAAAACCCAAAAAGGGAAAACCGATGCAACAGATCTGAGGGTTTCTTTATTATGCAGAAGTTTTGAGTACAAATGTGTGATTGTAAATATCAATCAACCACCTGAAGAAATCTGATTAGAGTAGGCTTAGTGAGACAAATCTCACATCACCACGAAGTTCAGGCACTAACCTGCACCCACACTGAGTTGCTCTGCGTGATTTCTGCGTAGTGACCGCGTCACTGTTGTTGCTGCTTGTTGTGGTTGCCTCTATGTTGACTGCAGCCTGAGACTACAGTGATTTCCCCTTCCAGAAATGACCTCCGGAAACTGGACAAACCTCAGCTGCCTCCACCAACAAAAATCGAAACTCCCTCTGCTGGTCTGCGCTGGCCCAACGTAACTACTGCTTGGCCCTCTCTGTGTTGCTGCTATGGCTCTTCTCTCTCTTCTCTTCCTTTACTCTTTCTCTTTCAAAAATTCTCCCTCTTGGAGATTTCACCTTCCCCTCTCTGAAATCGAGAATCACTTCAACTCTTCCATCAGCTGAAGAAATCGATCTCTTGATTCTTTCTCCGTCTGATGTATTTTCCATAGGCTCCTCACCCTCCTTCTTATAATCCTTCATTGACCTTTCAACAAACCAGATTAAATCTTAATCAAGGGCTAGGATTAACTTGGAGGTGATCCATGACTTTATCTAGAAGATTCACACTTATTTTAATTAATACAAATTAATTAATCGGTTTCCCTAAGTTTAGACTTAGGAAAATATTAAAAAATGATTAATTGATTTAATTAAACCATCTCTAAGTGGAATTTTCCAAAATCCTTTGTGGGTATTATGGAATACATGTGTCTTAGCCCATATTCAAAGTTACAAGGCTAGAGCACATACGATGCTACCATAAATCAACACTCCCTCTTAGCGAGGAAAGTGCTCTAGCACTACAACTCTAAGTGTTGCTTTGACTTTTGTAACATCTCCTGTCTTGCTATTGATGTTGCCTATCAACACTGCACAAAAAATGTTGCAATTGTACTACTGTTGACTCTGCATGTTGCTGCCAACTGCCACTGTACTGCAACTCCCTCTTTCAATTGCGCTAAAGATCCATTGACTACTGAAATGGATTTTCAGTCATACCCAATTGTCCTCTTAACTGAGTGAACTTAATCCTCCCTAGAGCCTTAGTGAGTATGTTTGTTGTCTGTTCTCCTGTGGGAATGTACTGGAGTTGTACTGCCCCGCACTGAACACAATCTCGAATAAAATGACACCTGAAGTCAATGTGTTTGGACCGATCATGAAATACTGGATTTTCAGAGGAGTTTGATACAACTCTGATTGTCACAGTAAACGCAAGTCGGCTCCATCCTGCTCCTGAATAGACTCACAAGGAGTTTTCTAAGCCATATGGCTTCGCATGTAGCTGTAATAGCTGCCATGTACTCTACTTCAGTTGTGCTCATTGCAACTGACTTATGTTTCCTGCTGCACCAGGACACCATTCCTGAGCCAGCGTTGAAACAATACCCAGAGGTACTTTTCCTGTCCACTGAGCTTCGTGCCCAATCTACGTCTGTGAATCCACTAAGTCTAACATCCTTTCCCTGGCCATACTTTATACCAAATCTGATTGTTCCTCGTACATATCTCAAAACGTGCCTTGCTGTTGCCCAGTGCACTCTTTTGGGTTCCACCATGAACCGACTAAGAGTGTTGATAGCAAAGCAAATGTCTGGTCTGGTGTTAACCAGATACATCAATGACCCGATAAGTTATCTGTATAAGGTGGGGTCCACTTCTGCGTCTACTAATGCATCTATCTTCTTCCAATTGGTGATCATGGGTGTGGCCATGGGCCTGCAATCCTGCATTCTGAACCTCTTCGGAATTTCCAAGGCATACCTCTCCTGCCCCATGAATATATCTCCATCCTTCTGACAGACTTCCAATCCTAGGAAGTAGTGCATCAACCCCAAATCCTTCATGTCGAATTCAACTTCTAGATTTCATTTGCAATCCTTGATGAGCCTAGATGATCCAGTGAGAAACAGATCATCTACATATAGTACAAGTACCAATGGCTCATCCTCTACCAGCAAATAGTAAATATTGGGACCCGCGTCACTCTTGACAAACCCCATCTTTTGCAAATTGCTATCTATTCGACCATACCAAGCTCTCGGAGCCTGCATAAGCCCTTACAGGGCTTTCTTCAATCTACATACATGAGACTTCCATTCATGAGTCTCAAAACCCTCTGGATGTTCGATATATACCTCTTCCTCAATTTCTCCATTCAAGAACGTTGTCTTGACATTCATTGGATGAATCTCCCATCCCATCTGTGCTACTAAGGATACAACAGTCCAGATGGAGGTATATTTGGAAATTGGTGCGAAGGTCTCTTCATAGTCAATGCCTTCCTTCTGAGCATACCATTTTGCCACGAACCTTGCCTTATATCTTTCTACACTACCATCTACAGCGTATTTGATCTTGTAGATCCATCGTGATCCAACAACTGATCTGCTCTGAGGTCTGGGCACTACTTCCTAGACATCATTTGTCATGATAGAAGCATACTCTTCTATCATGGCATCTACCCATACCTGGTGCTGAACAGCTTCCTAGAATCTAGAAGGTTCCTCTACCTGGGCAACCAAAGCCTGGTAACCTGTCAGGAGGTCTATGTTGTCTCTTCCCATTCTTGGGGGTCCCAATAATTTTTTTTGCATCTCTCAGTATCTATTGAGCTTCTTTGCTGATTCGACCAGCGGTGGAAGGTTGCTCTCTCAACTCTTCCTCCTGATCTGGCTGTTCCTCACACTGAGTATCTTCCTGATCCTCTTCTATGAAAACATTAGTACCTGTACTTGGTACCAAAGTTTGTCTTTCTGTCCGTTCTTCTTGGTGCCCATGTTGTTCTTGAACCAAGGGAACTTTTGTAGTCTGATCCCCTACCGGCATATCACGCTACTTTTGAAAAGCTCTATCCTCCATGAACTTAACATCGTGTCTTATCACAACCTTTCTACTGCTAGGATAGATCCTATATGCCTTGGAGGTTTCACTGTATCCTACAATATACCCCTTTTCTGCGGTTTGATCAAGCGTGCTTCTCTTCTCGCTTGGTATACGACAATAATGCCATGCTACCAAATATCTGAAGATGCCCTACCTCCGGTTTCTTCCCTATGAAAACATCTTCAGGAGTCTTCTTCTTCAATGCTCTATGAGGAGTCCTATTATGGATATACACTGTCGTGTTGCAGGCTTCAGCCCATAAATATCTGGGTAAATCAAGGTCAAATAACATCGCCTTGGTTGCGCCCACATTTGTCTTGTTCTTCCGTTTTGCCACACCATTCCGTTCAGGATTGTATGGCACAGTCCACTCCCTCCTGATGCCCTCCTTTGCACAGAAATCTATGAAGTCTCCATCTATGTATTCTCCACCAGTATCTAAATGCAATGTCTTGATTTTCTTCCCCATCATATTTTCAACAAGAGCCTTGAATTCTTTAAACTTTTCAAAGACTTCATCTTTTGTCTTAAGGGAGTAAATCCAGGTTTTCCTGGAGTGGTCATCGATGAATGTGAAAAAATATTTGCCACACTTGAGAGCATTAGTGGACATCGGTCCACAGACGTCTGAGTGTATCAATTCTAATATGCTTGCTGCTCGATTTTCACTTCTGGGAAAGGATGCCATAGCGTACTTCCCAAGTACACATCCTCGGCATACATCATCATGCTCTGTGCTGAGAACGGGTGCCCCATCAACTGTTTCTTTGAGCATATTCAATGCACCATGGTGCAAGTGCCCATTCTTCTATGCCAAAGTTCATTTAACCCTTTCTTGTCGTCAAGACTACTACTGATTAGTACCATTAGAGATTCAAGCTGCAACCTGTATAGTCTGTTGCTTCTAACTCCAATCTGCCTTGTTTGCTTCCAACTTGGGTGCTTGACATATACCTTCTTCCCGATAAAGTGTATGTCATACCCTTTGTCCTGCAACTGGGATACTGAAATTAAATTCATCCCAAGCCCTGGCAAATGTAGTACATCTATGACTTGACACTGGTTTCAGCTTCTGTCTGAAACACTACGGCTCTTCTCCCAACTGGAGTGCATTTCGTGCTATTCCCCATAGTGATTTGGAAGTTCATTTGTTCTTCCCTATAGCTCGAGAAATATTCTTGTACTCCAGTCATATGAACTTAAGCCCCGTTAGCAATATACCAGATTCCTACAGATGCTGAACTTGACAAGCATGCACCATATCTTTTAACCTAGAGGATAAAACATCTAAGTCTGCCATACTTATCTGTGCTTTCTTTTCTCTATGTTGCGTCCCCTCTGAAGCTTCTGGATTGCGCAGTCCTCTTTCTGACCCTGCTTCCTTTGGATTTCACTGCTCTGATACCATGTGAAAATTCTATAATGTAGAATTCTACTGCAGCTACTTATTATATTTCTTCTATTGTATTCTCAATCACAATTATTTAACATTTAATTGTGTTAAATACTGAAATAAAATATGCTACAGACTTCACGATCAATAAACAACATAAAAGAAATAGCGCAAGTAATCACACATAAACACCGTTATTTTTGGACAATTGTCCCTAGAAAATCCCAATGTAGGAAAATTGGTGCAGCAGATCAGAGGGTTTCTTTATTATGCAGAAATTCTGAGTACAAATGTGCGATTGTAAATATCAATCAATCACCTGAAGAAATCTGATGAGAGTAGGCTTAGTGAGACAAATCTCACATCACCATGAAGTTCCGGCACTGACCTACACCCACACTGAGCTGCTCTGCGTGATTTTTGCACAGTGACTATGTCCCTCACGCTGTCACTGCATCACTATTGTTGATGCTTGTTGTGGTTGCCTCTATGTTGACTGTTGCCTAAGACTACAGTGATTTCCCCTTCCAGAAATGACCTTTGGAAACTGGACAAACCCTCAACTGCCTCCACCAACAGAAATCGAAACTCCCTCTGCTGCTCTACGCTGGCCCAGCATAACTGCTGCTTGGCCCTCTCTGCATTGCTGCTATGGCTCCTCTCTCTCTTCTCTTCCTTTACTCTTTCTCCTTCAAAAATTCTCCCTCTTGGAGATTTCACCTTCCCCTCTCTACAATCGAGAATCACTTCGACTCTTCCCTCAACTGAAGAAATCGATCTCTTGATTCTTTCTCCGTCTAATGTATTTTCCATAGGCCCCTCACCCTCCTTCTTATAATCCTTCATTGACCTTTCAACGGCCCAGATTAAATCTTAATCAAGGGGTAGAATTAACTTGGAGGTGATCCATGACTTTATCTAGAAGATTCACACTTAGTTTAATTAATACCCTTTAATTAATCAATTTCCCTAAGTTTAGACTTAGGAAAACATTAAAAAACGATTAATTAATTTAATTAAACCATCTCTAAGTGGAATACATGTGTCTTAGCCCATATACAAAGTTACAAGGCTAGAGCACATACGATGCTACCATAAATCAACAAGGAAGAATGTCATCGAGATGAATCAAGAGGGATAGCACACCATGCCTTAATGCCAAGGCTTTCCATAGATGATCCCATGTCATTCCTATGTGCCCTAGGAGAGTGACGTAATCCTTTTTGTGGAATTTGTATAACATCATGGTGGAGGAGGTGCCATTTGGAGATGTACCCATGCATTTTGATGATTTATTGGATTGAGGTGTTAGTTTTTGGATATGGTAGCAGCGGACAGGTGTTCTAGTCCCAGATTTTGTCTAAAGGCTAAGGAACAAGAGATCTCCAAATCCTGGAAAAGGTTTCGAGAAAAAACTCTTGGAAACACCTTAATTAAATTAATAAGCCATAATTAAAATATTTCCCACGTCTAACTTAAGAAAACTAGTTACTTAAAGGGAATTAACTAAGGAAGTTTGATTTTCTCTAAAGGCTTCTATTGATGAAGTCAAATTGATCATAGCCATCAACTGAGATGCAATCATGGTCGTTGAGACTCCAAAGAGAAGATTATAGGAGCAAGTCGAAAGGATTGGACAAGACATAGTTCATGAGCAAAGCAGTTCGACTACCCAAGTGCAGGAGTTCAACAAGGGCGCAGTTGAAGCTAGGGAAAGAATCAGAGCAAGAGTTTTAGCAAAGATTTGAGAGCAGGAGTCTGGAGGAATTTTCTTCAGTATTTTCCAGTGTCCAAGAGACAAGAAAGAGGAGGTTGAACTCATTTGCAGAGGAGGCTGAATACAGCAGTTTGAGTGGCCGGAAAAGCCACATTTCAGTTTCCAATTGTCAGATCAGTGTCTCGGAGATAGAGCGAGTGGGTTTTAAAGGCATAGGAAGGCTAAACGACTTGGCTGTTGGTATTTTTGGGGTTGTACGATTTTATCTACGCAAGCAATGTGCATTTATTGTACTCTTGAATTGCACAACATAATAATAAAACCCTCATCTACTACAGTGGTTTTCCCTTCGGGGTTTCCAGAGACGATTGTTTAAAAATAACAACATCAATTTTATTGTGTGTGCACCTATCTCTCAGTTCCAGTTTTTATATTTCCACAATGTTTTTATTATGAAGAATGCAATAGTGAATTTATCGTTATTTGTTGACTAATAATTCAGATAACAAATAAATTGCTAACAGTTAGAAGATAAATATACAGCTATAGCATTCAAGGAATTTTCACATGGTATCAAAGCAACATAGATTGGATGAGAGGCTCTAGAAGTGAAGGAAGGGAGATTTGTGCAGTTCAAAGGGAGATCTAAAGCACAAAATTCCAAATTTGTGCAGGCCTAACTAGGCAGTGTGAATTGTAGGAGAGGCAAAAATTCAATTTCCAATCAAGATCGGAGGAAAAGTTCGATTTTCCTCAAAGTAGTAGCAGGCTGCAGCAGGTAGTGACGATTGTTAGAGAGGGTTTCCAGTGAGCAAATCAGTTATTTCGCAGAGAAGATCCAATGCGGTGATTTAGCAGCAAGGGTTTTACACCAACGGATCAACATAGGGGAAGGAAGAGAAAGCACACAAAGAGGAAGTTTCCAGAAATTCTCAAAGGGTTTCCATTTTTCTAGTAGTAGGAAAGGAGGACGTGATTTTCAGCGAGAAAAGGTCGTGGTAGGCAAAGCCATTCTCCCATGCGAGCTTCCCAATTGAGCCAGGATGTGCTTCAGGGTCAACAGTGCGTCTTCCAATACCTGAATAGGTTTTGGAGGTAGAGGCTAGAGCAAGTTGTCCAAAGGATACGTAGCAGGAAGTGCAAGTAACCTAGAGCAAATCTGCACAGTCCAGAGAGGAGTGCGAGTGCAGAAATGAGGGCAAGCTAATTTTCTAGAAGGAGAAGGAGATTTCCTAGTTTATTTCTCTAATTTTTGAGTTTCAAAAGATGGTCGCAGCAAGTTTCAAAGATCAAGACAGAGTGGATGGAGCCTCCAGAATCTAGAAGGCCAGAATGCAATTCCTATTGGATGAACACGGTATAAAGGAGTTTGAGACAAAAGTTATTGTTGAGCCAACAAATCCTATCCAGTACCATGAGTACAAGAAGGATATGGCCAAAGCTAAGAGGATGGTCCTCTACGGCGTTCGGGACCATATCGTTCCACATATCGCAGAAAAGGTGACAACGATGAACATGTGGGATGTCACTGTAAAGGTGTACCAAGATCCATCTGAGAATCAAAAGATGATTCTCAAGAAGCTGAGACTCCAACGCAGAGGCATCAACAGTGTGAGATTAGAGCATGCACACTAGCATGGTGGACAGTGACTACCAGAGTATTTTCTTCATAGTGATTTCCAATGACAAGGAGTCAGTTCAGCTTAAGGATGTGAAGGAAGGAGGTATCACAAATGTTAGACACCAGCAGCATGGATGAGTTCAGCTACAGCATATTCCCACAGACCAGCAGGTGGCTGATATACTCACGAAGGCCCTAGGGAGGGCCAAGTTCATCTACCTTAAAGAACATATGGGTATAGTGGAGAACACCTTCCTCGCTAAGGGGAACTGCTAGTTTTTCGATATGGTAGCAGCTGACAGGTGTTCTAGTCTCAGATTGTGTCTAAGAGGCTAAGGAACAACATCTCCAAAACTCTAAAAAGATTTCACGAGAAAAGACTTAGAGACACCTTAATTAAATTAATTAGCCATAGTTAAAATATTTCCTAAGTCTAACTTAGGAAAAGTGGTTAATTAAAAGGAATTAGTTAAGGAAGTTCGATTTTGCTCTAAAGGCTTCTACTGATGAAGTAAAATTGATCTTAGCCATCGGTTGAGATGTAAACATGGTCGTTGATGTTGATTTTTGTAGCATCAGAAAGTGTTCCAAGTCTCAAACTTTGCAAGGAGGCTTGGACGTCAGCATTCCAAAGAACCCAGAAACCGTTTGTGGAAATTCCACTCGGTTCATGACTTAATAAAATAATTAATTATTTTAAAGGAGACCCTAAGTCTAAAGTTAGGGAAATGAAATAATTAAAAGGTATTAATAAGTTAGAGTGTGAATCTTCTAGAAAACAAACATCAAATCAAGTTCTAATCTCAGCCATTGATTAAGCTTCTAATTTGGGTCGTTGATTCACCAATGAGAAGATTATAAAAGAAGGCTTGAGGGTCATTTGGAAAAAAAGTAGGGCATACAGTCAGTACCCGAAGGAGATAAATTCTGAAGTAAGAGAATTTGATCTCAGTGGGAGAGTTGCAGGGCAAAGATTTGCAAAAGCAGAAGGAGGAGGGAGTCAACAAGTGTCTGAGGTCAAGGACAGAGGGACGTAGTGGGTCATATAAGGCAGCTCTGGGCTACAACGCAGTGAACCCACGCAGTGCCTACGCAGACTTACGTTGTCCAGCGCAGGGACTGCGCAAAGAAACACACAAACAGGCACAGGAGATAACAGAGGCTGATCAGGGTGTAAGGGATTTGTCGAGAGGAGCCGAGAATCCAGTCTCAAGTGTTTCGGATTTTATCTAATAGTATATTTCCTTGTAAAGAAATCATTTGTTGAAGAATTTAATAAAACTCTCATCTGCTACACCGGTTTTCCCGCATTGGGTTTTTCCAAGGACAATTGTCCAAAAATAATTGTGTACATGTGATTGATTCTTCTGCTTATGTCCTTTATTCTTTACTTCTCTGCATATATATTTTTCAATGTTGCAGTAGTATTTATTTCGATATTTGCTCGAAGATTTCTAAAAATAACTTATTAAAATAATAAGTAGGAGGAATAAATCTAGCACTACAACTGTATAGTTTTCAGATTGAAAATTTCACAGTTGACTCCAACGAAAAGATTATAAGAGCAAGTCAAATGGATTGGAGAAGACGCAGTTCATGAGCAGAGCAGTTCGACTACCCAGTTAAAGGGATTCAATAAGGGCTCAATTGAAGTTAAGGAAAGCATCAGGGCAAGGGTTTCAGCAGAGATTTGAAAGCAGGAGTTCGGAGGAATTGTCCTCATCATTTTCCAGTGTCTGAGAGACAGGAAAGAGGAGATTGAATTCATCTGCAGAGGACGCCAAATACAGCAGTCTGAGTTGTCTGAAGTGCCTTGTTTCTGTTGCTAGTTGTCGGATCAAGGTCCTAGATTCAGAGCGAGTGGGTTTCAAAGGCAAAGGTAGGCTAAACGACTTATCTAGAGGTATTTCTAAGGATGTACAATTTTATCTACACAAGCAGTGCCCATTTCTCTACTGCAGAGTGAGCAGCAGGAGAAGTGCAAGTTTGCCAAAGAGGCTAGATCAGAGGCAACGGGAGACCAGGGTGTCTTCCAGATTATTTTTCTAGTAGTATATTGTTCGAGATTTGCCAAATTGGAAAGTAGATTATTGTACTCTTGAATTGTTGAACATAATAATAAAACCTCATCTGCTGCATTGGCTTTCCCTTCGAGGTTTTTCAAGGGACAATTGTCCAAAAATAACAGTGTCTATTTTATTGTATGTACATCTATTTTTCAGTTCCAGTTTTTATATTTCTGTAGAGTTTTTAGCGTGAAGAATGCAATAGTGAATTTATCGTTATTTGTCTAATAATAATTGAGGTGACAAATAGACTGCTAACAGTTAGAAGATAAATATATAGTTATTGCATTCAAGGAATTTTCACATCAAGAGCACTCATGGACCATTTCATCACCTGCTTGATGGAGATTGATCATTCTTGGACGATGATGTCATGGTGGAGGCTCTTTATTCCAACACGTGCGGGTTATTTTGGCACTTTTATTATGTTTTTGAGCTATCTCAATGTCGACATCTAACCTTGGACCACGTTGAATGGTTCAAGCACACTTATATTAGGGCTTTTCATGTAAAATTATTGAAATGTGATAAGATTACGCTCATACAAATAGAGCGGAATCACTTTCCGTTATTCATCATCATCATTCATCACACTTCTCATGTCTAAAGGAGTACGCACTAGGTATTCTCTTTCTTCTTGGACGTAATGTGATCTTTTATGGAACGAATGTATTAGAATTTGGTAGCTCAGGGATGAATTTCTCCTATAAGGAATCAAATCTTTCAGTTTTGTTTGAACCTCCTATAATAAAATTTCATTTCTAATAATTCTAATATGACTTTCCAAAAATAGTAAGTCACATCTCAATGTGAAGATGACTTTCCAAAAATTTATAATTCATGTCTAAATGATCAAGGATGATCTCGACATATGGAATCCACTTTAAAATCAAATCAATCATGATTATACAAGTCAAGCATTAATATTTTTATCCTTACTAATATTATTATTATTATTATGATACTATTATTTATAACATAGTCTAAAGTCAGTCACCTTTAATGGATTAATAAAACCGAATTCTATCATGAAATAAGTAAATTAAATTCAGAATCTCTTACTTGGCAAATTTAACCTCTCTATTGGAATAAAATAGTCACTCTACACTTAAGAGAATGTAACTCTCCCTCACTAATTCAATGTATGGCAAAAGTGTAACTCCTCCTCATTAAATGCACTTGTAACTCCCTCATTCAATTCAATTTGTAACTCTCACCAAATATTCTCTCATGTCTAAGTGTAACTCTCTCTCTCTCTCTCTCAAATTCGAATTGTAACTCCTCAAGACATGTGTACCTCTCTCTTTATTCTTGGGATGAGTTACACTTCTCCTCAAGTAACTCCTCCCTCATGGAATTCAACTCTCTTATTATTGGCTTAAGGAATGAATTCATTTTGTAACTCCTCTCCTTTCTCATCTATTTAAGCAAGAGCAAGTGAGAGTTGAAAGTAGCATGTTCATTGTGAAGAAGGAGAGCTAGAGTTGAGTGTCTACAAGACAAGTGTGAGAGCAAGTGAAGAGTAAGAGCAAGGGAAGAGTTGGAGCAAGTGTGAAGGACAATATCTAATCAACAGGAGGAGGAGATCTTCAAGCAAACAACAAGAGCACTTCAGCTGCAAGTTGAAAAAAAATTGATGACTTTATTCATTCACATTCTTCTCTCTTTGTACTATGTTGAACAATTGAAGAAATCTAATAGAAGAAGAATCATTTGGGATTTCCCCTTGTGGGTTTTGCCCTGGTCATTGGACCTAACTCTCAGCGTCTCATATTTGTGCTTGGTTGTCTTCATATGATCCTTAAGTTTATGTTCTAGTACAATTGCTGATCTGAAAAGTTGTGAAGAAATTTTCATTCTAAGTAATTGTAACAGCATAGAACCTTCAATTTTCTGCAAAGTACATTCAACTTTCTACAAAGTACAGGCAGTTTTCTGGAAAGTACATTCAATTCTATTCAGTTTTCTACAAAGTACATTCAATTTTCTACAAATACATTCAGTTTTCGGCATAGAACTTTCAAGTTTCTACAAAGAATTTTTAAATTTTTGCATACAACTTTCAGATTTAATAAAATTTTCTTAGATGGTATATGTTTGCATGGAGAGACTTTTGGGATCGGTTGAAGTGATTCATGTTGGAATTGTGTGAGTTTAATGTCTTTTTCTTCCATTTTGCATGTTATACTTCTCAAATTAGGGCTTTTATGTGTGCCATATTGAAAAGAGCAACATCTTTCTTGAAATCTTGATTCTTACGGTATGTAAAACTTTTCTAGCAAGAATCAATCAAAGGAACTTGTTACCACTCAAACTCGTAGGGGACCTAAAAGGTTTTCCTAAGAGGGCAACTACTATGTTAAGGGCAATGGTGGAGGCTTAGACCACTGTCACCACAGCTAAGGCTCCCTGCTCTTTACGGACTTTCACAGATGGGAGGAGTCCCGATGCTTTTTGGAAGCCACTTATAAAGGATATATCAATGAATAGATGGGAAGTGACCCCTTAAACCCTTTCCCTAGGAGGAGGTGAAGAATGGAGATTGCTTGCTCTTTAAGCAAGGGCCTTGACTTTCCAGGGAGAGGAGGTGAGGATTAGAGGGTGAGGATGAAGGGTATAACTTGTAGAGGTTCTTCCCTAAAATCTTATAAGATCTTCGATTCCCAAATAGCCCTTGATGAATAGTATTTCACAACAAATGGGACCACATGGGGCCAAGTGGTCCCAGCCCAGGTTCGGGGATGAAATTTAGCAACCAATGATGTTCCTATCTTGGACAAGGTGAGAGTAAAGGATCAGACAAGGACGTTTACTTCAAAAGGTCAAATTGATGCCTTGGGAAACAAAGGGCAAAACTTGATCCTAGAGCTAGGGATTGGGATATCCCGAGATTCCACTGTCAGAATGACTTCAAAATTTGAGGAGACTTAGGGGATCCACCAACGTAGTTGACCCTAGGAGATCGAATTTTTCCTATGGCCAGATTTCTGGAAAAAGGATGCCCTATGTGACCTAATGGGGCTAGAGCTGGGAAAAATGGAGAAAAGGTAAAAATAAGGGTTAAAATGATCACCATGTAAGATCAGTGCCTAATTTCACTTAGGGATATGGAGTCAAGGATAATTAAGAATATGGAATGTATTTCTATCGTTCAAGGAGGCTTCAAAGTCAACTTTGTCCAATGTTAGATGCTAGAGAAGAAAAGTGACTCTAAAACACTTATACTTCTTGCAAGTGATGAAGGCTTATCAAGATAACACGATCTCTGGGAAATTTCATTCATATAACATGGCTCGTGAAAATTTCTGAATGTTACTTATGCAGAAATCTACTGTTAGATCAGGTTATGCTCCTCCTACTTAATTAAGTTATTAAGCTGAAAATTCAGATTAATATCAAAGCAAAACACATAACAGACTTTCACCAATTCAGATCTAGAAAAAATACATGCACATATAGACAAAGTGAAACAAGGATTTTCTAGACAATAGTCCCCAGTAAAACCCAATGTGAGAAAACCAGTCTGCTGGTTGCTGGAGGGTTTTATTATTAAGAGTATTTCTGAATACAACAAATCTGGGTTCCAGATCTGGAAACCTCGACAGAGAAAATATAGATCTACAACTCACCGGGTGTTTTGAAGCCAAAATATTGATTGATTGATGCAGACAAGCTACAATAATACTAGAATACGCCGCGGAATTTTATTTTTAGGATTTCACACAGAGTTTCCCTTCCTCGCAATAGGGTTCAACCTCGGGAGTTAACAACATACTACTGATTTATGGTAGCATCAAATGTGCTCTAGCCTTGTAATTTTGTATATAGGCTAAGACACATGTATTCCATAAAACCCAGAAATGGTTTTTGAAAATTCCACTTAGAGATGATTTAATTAGTTTTATTTATCATTTTTTAATGTTTACCTAAGTCTAAACTTGGTCGTTGAAGGGTCAACGACAGATTATAAGGAGGGTGAGGGTGAGGGGCCTATGGAAAACACACTTGATACTTGAGCCATTTAGCATTTTCGAATTTGTGTGAGGAGACACAGCTTTTGATCAAGAACAAATCACTAGGGTTGGGTTTGCTAAGTGATTTGATTCAGTGATCAAATCCAAAGAGGGTCAGAAGGACCAAGAGTACTTTTTCAGAGAGAGACACAGGTGACGCAGATGGAGACAGCGCAGTTTTCTGAAGAGGTGACACAGACCCTGTAGGAAATCACGCAAAAACAGTGCAGTGTCTCTTGGAGTCAATCCGGAGATAGCTAAAGGTTGGGTTTTCTGAGCCAGGAGGGCCAAAATCCAGCCCTAAATCAGCTAGATCAGTTGCAAATCATAGTGATGGAGTTCCTCCAGTTTGCCCACGCAGACTTACGCAATTCAGCTTAGGAAATCACACAGAGGTAGTGAGGGCTTCACTTACGCTGTCAGATCAGCCAAAGATTAGCTGAGTGAGGTATATCTCACATTTCTCACCAGATTGTCTAGATTTCTCTGAAGGGTTTGTCAGATGTTGGCACCCTAGTTGTACTTAAAATTATGCTGATTAATAATACAAACCCTCAGATCTGCTGCACTGGTTTTCCCAAGTTGGGTTTTTCAGGGGACTTAGTCCAAAAACAATTGTGTCAATGTGGTTGTTTTTCATTGCATTTTGTTCAAGTTGTTTCAGCACTTGATTTATTCCGCAGGATTATTTGTGTAGACTGCTTTAGTAATTACTTCAATATTTCACTTAAATGAAATAATTATGTAACATAATAGAAGAAGTAATTCAGATTTGTTGCAGTAGGAATCCAGATCTAGGATTTTTCACATGGTATCGGAGCTTATTTAAGTTGAAGTGCAGGAGAAACGAAGAGAACCAGCAAATCAACACTACAGAGTCTGGGATTTGCGTAAGCAGCAGCAGACCCTCCCAAGAATCACATTGTCCAGGCCAGGAGGGCATTCCAGTGCAGAAAAGACTCCCTCTGAGAGAGTTGACAGAGGGTTAAGATTTTTCAATTGCAGAAGAGATAGCATTACAGATCAGCGTAGCTGAAGGACACAGTTACTGCACAACAGTAAGCGCTGGTGCATAAGCATCAAAAAATTTCTGAAAAAACACAGTTGGGGATTTCTTGATCTCAAAGAGTTTCTTACTCAAAGAAACTTAGTCTTTTCCCGTGCAGCAGCAGAAGAAATGACTTACTCCACAAGGAGTGCGTAAGTCTAGCTAAGCAGAGGGTTAGAGCAAGATACCGAAAGTTGAGGAGATGGCCAACAATGGACTGCGTGACCAAGATAGATTGCAGGGTGCCTCCAACTATGTTATCTAGAAATCAAGGATAGAATTTCTCCTTGATGAGCATGATCTGAAAGCCCTCATAAACAGCACAGTTGCAGAACCTCTTGATGCAGCACACCTAAGGCAATTCAAGAAGAATTTGGCCAGAGCCTAGCAATTGATCCTAGATGGAGTGAAGGATCATATCGTACCTCATATAGCAGCCAAAGCTACTGCTTGAGAAATGTGGGAAGGGTTGGAAAAGCTATACCAAAGATCTTCCAAGCAATGGAAGATGTACCTTGAAGAGAAGATGTGTAATACCAAGATGAAGAAGGGAGAGCATTTTGACTCCTTCTCATCTCGTATTCAGGACACTCGAGATCAGCTATCAGCAGTAGGAACTGCTCCTAGAGACTTAGAGCTAGTAAGGCTCACTCTGAACTCAGTTTCAGAGGACTATCAGGTCTTTGTCCAAAGTATTTTGGGCAGAGAAAGACTTCTAGGATGGGAAGCAATGTGGGCAGCATTACAACAAGAAGAGTTAAGGAGAGATCTTCTCAAGATCCATTTAGAGGATGGCAGCAGTGGGTTGAAAGTCAAGGAGAGAGAAGATAACATTGTCCTTGCATCAAAGGGGCAACAGAAGCAAAAGAAGAAAGATCTGTCCAAGATCAAGTGCTTCCGGTGTGGTGAAATGGGACATTATGCCACAAAGTGTCCTCTTAAGAAAAAGAATAAAGAGAAGGAAGATCCATAAGCAGGAGCTGCGAAGATTGAGGTAGAAAGAGATTGTGCAATGTTAGCTCATATTCCAAAAGGAGAGAAATGGGTTGACTTGGAGTTGTAGATCCGGAATCTACAAGAAGGCGAGATCCTTGAGTATTTCCAAACTCTTGGATCACATGTGAGCTACGACAGCCTAAAGACAGTAGCAGGATGGACAGTTGCAGCAGAAGATGAGAAGACAATGCAGTGGCTAGCAGTACTAGAGCCTGATCAGCGCAGAGAATGAGCAGTAGCATCAGCAGTTGAGCAGCAACAGCACAGTGCACACTAGTGCAGCGCAGTGCACACTAGTGCAGCGCAGTGCAGAGCAGCAACAGTGCAGTATTTTCAGAGAGCTAGTGCAGAAACTACCACCAGTCAGTCTTATTTTACAGTTGCAGATTTACTTGTCCAATTTCGGATGTTTTTCTGTTGCAATTAGCAACAGTGCAGCAGGAGCAGCAGTAGCACAGTGCACAGGTGGTGCAGCGCAAAGCAGAGTAGTGCTCACACAGTGCAGAGAAGTGCTCACGCAGTACAGCAGCATGTGTGCAGAATTTAGAGGGAGTTGCAGTACATTGGTAGTTAAGCAGCAGCATGCAGAGTCAACAGCAGTACAGTTGCAGCATTTTCTGTGCAGAGCTGGTGAGCAACATCAACAGCACAGCAGCAGATGTTCCAAGAAGTCAGATCAACAGCACTTTGAGGTGTTTTGCTAGAGCACTTTTGTCACTAAGAGGGACTGTTGATTTATGGTAGCATCAGATGTGCTCTAGCTTTGTAATTTTGTATATAGGCTAAGACACATGTATTCCATAAAACCCATAAATGGTTTTTGAAAATTCCACTTAGAGATGATTTAATTAAATTAATTAATCATTTGTTAATGTTTTCCTAAGTCTAAACTTAGGGAAATTGATTAATTAAAGTATATTAATTAAATCAAGAGTGAATCTTCTAGATAAAGTCATGGATCATCTCCAAGTTAATCTTAGCCCATATTATGTTTTAATCTTGGCCATTGAAGGGTCAACGAACGATTATAAGAAGGAGAGTGAGGGGCCTATGGAAAACACACTTGACACTTGAGCCATTGAGCATTTTCGAATTTGTGTGAGGAGACACAACTTTTGATCAAGAACAAATCACTAGGGTTGGGTTTGCTAAGTGATTTGATTCAGTGATCAGATCCACAGAGGGGCAGAAGTAGAGATTGGTCAGCAGGACCAAGAGTACTTTTTCAGAGAGAGACAGAGGTGACACAGATAGAGATAGCGCAGTTTTCTGAAGAGGTAACGCAGACCCTACAGGAAATCACGCAAAAACAGCACAGTGTCTCTTGGAGTTAGTCCGAAGATAGCTAGAGGCTGGGGTTTCTGAGCCAGGATGGCCAAAATCCAGCGCTAGATCAGTTGCAGAGCATAGTGACACAGTTCCTCCACTTTGCCCATGCAGACTTACGCAGTCGAGCGTAGGAAATCACGCAGAGGCAGTGAGGGCTTCACTTACGCTGTTAGATCAGCCGGAGATTAGCTGAGTGAGGTATATCTCACATTTCTCACCAGATTGTCTATATTTCTCTGAACGGTTTGCCGGATGTTGGCACCCTAGTTGTACTTAAGATTATGTTGCTTAATAATACAAACCCTCAGATCTGCTGGACCGGTTTTCCAAAGTTGGGTTTTTCCGGGGACTTAGTCCAAAAATAATTGTGTCAACGTGGTTGTTTTTCATTGCATTTTTTCAGTTTGTTTCAGCACTTAGATTAATTCCGCGGGACTATTTGTGTAGACTGCTTCAGTAATTACTTCAATATTTCACTAAAATGAAATAATTATGTAACATAATAGAAGAAGTAATTCAGATTTGTTGCAGTAGGAATCCAGATCTATGATTTTTCACACATATATACGCGCGCGAATCAACAACAGATTTTCGTAACATACACAAATCATACAAATAACCCAAACCAATGCAAATACGTGGGTTTCTTACCGGAGGGTCCCACAGTAGCTCCGACCAATCAATGGTGAACGCATTTCACGAAATATAAAATATAACTCAACACGTTAAATTCCATTCCCTGTGGCTTGCGATGTTGCATCGTGCTGCCACGTGCCCTCCACTTTGCATCACAAAACTTTTAAATTACCTAGCGACGATCCTTAGCTCCAACCCCTAAACTTTGTGATGTGCAATCACCGCTTTCAATCTCCACCGTTGGCTTCTACTGGATCCGATGGTCTGTACAACTCCTTCTCCATACCACTTCGCATTGCAAGTTTAAATCTTTAACTTGCGAAGTCTTAACCGTGACTTCTATTATCTGCAACATGCGAAAACGTTACAGTTGCGACGTGCTTTATCACCGTTGATCGGTATCGGATCTACGGTCCTCGTCGAGCTTCTGTGTCTCTATTCTCTCCTTTCTTGCTACAGATGGCAGAACCCCACAATGGTGGATTTGGTTTCGTTTTATGCCTTTCCCAAAATCCCCATATGGTTGAGAAACTGTCATTTACTTGTAGCCTTTTAGTTGGATGCTCCTACATTAGGCTCCCAGGATAAATTAAATTCAAGGCTCCTGTCCATGAGCTCTTCAATAGAGTACCCTGCACTTTGAATTTAAGTAGCGTCCAACCAAGAACAATCCTCCAGAGGATGGTCTTTCCATTTGATCAGATACTCTAAATATTTTTTGTTTCGTGTCTTCCTAGCCACCTTTGTGTCCAGAATCTGTTCAATTTCCAAAGGTTGTGCTACAGGCATCTGCTTAATCCATGATCTCTCCTCATCCTGGGTGTCCCGTGTTCGTCTCTCCGAATTGTCTTCTTCATCAACAACAGTGTATGGGTAAAGATCTGCCACATTAAAGATAGGCAAGATTCTTACACCCACACGTAACTGCAACTCATAAGCATTTGCAGAAAACTTCCAAAGAATTCTACAAGGCCCGATCCTTTTCATCTTCAATTTGTTGTATTCGCTTTTACGGAACCTCTCCTTGCGTAAATGTGCCAGTACCAGGTCTCCTACTTCGAATTGTGCCTCCCGCCTTTTCAAATTTTCTCGTTGTTTATACTTTTGGTTGCTGCCTTGTAGCTTCAATTTGACCTGTTCATGTAGATCGTTGATTGCTTTCGCAAAATCTTCGCCATCACCACTCTTGCATTCTAACTGACCCAAATCCTGCAACTCAAATACTCCACGTGGGTGCATTCCATATAGGATTTGGAAAGGACTTATGCCCGTGCTTCTGTTGGACGAGTCATTGTAAGAAAACTCCACTTGTGCAAGCACACGATCCCACTGTCTGGAATTTGACCAACCAGACTCCTCAGCGGATTTCCTAGACTCCTGTTCACAACTTCAGTTTGCCCATCTAATTGTGGATGGTAAGCAGAACTGAAATTTAGCTTGGTGTCTAACTTCTTCCATAATGTTCGCCAAAAATGGCAAGTGAACTTTACATCCCTGTCCGAGATGATGGACTTCGGCAAGCCATGTAATCTGCCTATCTATGTAAAGAACAAGTGTGCTACATGTGTGGCATCACTTGTCTTTCTACATGGAATGAAATGTGCCATTTTGGTGAAACAATCCACCACCACCATGATAGAATCCAACCCCGTTGTTTCTTTGGTAGACCTAAGACAACGTCCAAGCTAACTGAGTCCCATGGTCTGTTCAGAATGGGTAAGGGTCTATACAACCTTGCATTTTGGCTGCATCCCCTTGCATGTTGACACACTTTACACCTGATCATGAATCTTTGTACATCCCTTCGCATTCTCGGCCAATAGTAAAAGTGGCTCAGCTGATCCAAAGTCTTATCTATGACAAAATGTTCGGCCAAACCTCCTCTGTGTTTTTCTTGGATTAAGTTCTCTCGCATAGAACATTCCGGGATACACAACTGTCCTCCCTTGAACAACAACCCCTCTTGCATATTATAGTCCAACCATGGACTATTGTCTCTCAATAGTGGATTATGGCAAGCTTCATAAGCTTCCTTAAAATCTGCATCCACTTCATACAAGTCTTTGAGATGCTCAAATCCCAACACTTGCACTGCGCTTTCTTGTAATATCAGACTTCTCCCGCTTAATTCATCTGCCACCTTGTTGGCCTGACCGCTGATGTGTTTCAAAGCAAACATAAAACTCTGCAAGTACTCCACCCACTTCGCATGTTTATGATTCAGCTTGTGTTGCTGCATAATATATTGTAATGCAGAATTGTCTAAAAACAAGACAAATTCATTAGCCAGCAAATAATGTCTCCAATGCTTCAACGCTTGGACGACTGCATAAAACTCTTTGTCATAGGATGTATACTTCTGCCTGCTCTCATTTAACTTCTTGCTAAAGTATGATACTGGCTTATCTTCTTGGCTAAGTACTGCACCAATGGTTGTCCCATTGGCATCACAACGAACTTGGAAAAGTTTGTTGAAGTCTGGCAATTTTAGGATTGGTTTTTCCGTGATCTTCTTCTTCAAAAACTGAAAACTCCTCTCAATAGATTCTGTCCAATGAAAAGGCACAAATACCACTGAAGAGAGAATGTTCCATGTCTTCCCCCTTGATCATCATGAATGACCGCATCTGAGTCTCCAAAAGCATCTTCCTCTAGACGGATTTTCCCTCATATAGGGACGTTAAAACCTTCCACATCTCATTAGCTTTTTTCTTCTCAGCTATATGTGGGACAATATGGTCCTTAATTCCATCCATTATCAGTCGCTTGGCATGTCCAGCAGCTTCATTATGTTTCCTCAAGAGATCTGCATCGGTCGGCGTGGCCAGAACTTGTTCTGCATGGTCTCTTAGATGATATGCCTCAAGGATTATCAGAATTCTAGCCTTCCAAACTGAAAAGTTAGATAGGCCATCCAATCTGTCCTGATCACGCAGTCGATGAGGAGCCATCTGCTTAGAAATTTGGCAGAGCTCCTTTTCTCTGTGCTATAGATTTGGATCTAAGGTCCTTGGCGAAACATGCACCTTCTGCTCCCCATGACAATTGATTTCCTTTCTTGGAAATCCGCCAAACCAAACAATGGTTTAGCTCTCTTCGATCCTCTGATCAATCTGCAAGTTTCTTTGGCTAGAAACCCTCTGAGAAGCTAATCTCCTCCCACCCTTTCTCACTAGTGCTTAGGCTAAAAATCTGAAACTTCAGAAATTTAACCCCACCAGCACCTTCTGAAGTTCTGCAGCTCTACTTCAGGCACTTCTGGATCTAATAACTTCAGATTTGTGTCACCCTTGTTGGCTTCAGACGACAATCCCAACGTTGTCTTTGCGCTGCCTCTGCGCAGTAAGTGTGTGGGTCTGCTGGGAGACAGCGTAAGACTGCGTCACCCTGCCCTCTGCGTAACTCTGCTTCTCTGAAAACTGCATTGTCCCTTCAGATCTACCCTTCTGTTGTTGTTGTTTCTCTTCCTGTTGCTTTCTATAGCAAGATCCTTCAGTCTTCTCCTGGCGACCCTCCTAGATCTGCAATTGCTCTGATACCATGTGAAAATTTCTGAATGTTACTTATGCAGAAATCTACTGTTAGATCTGGTTATGCTCCTCCTACTTAATTAAGTTATTAAGCTGAAAATTCAGATTAATATCGAAGCAAAACACATAACAGACTTTCACCAATTTAGATCTAGAAAAAGTACATTCACACATAATCAAAGTGACACAAGGAATTTTTGGACAGTATTCCCCGGAAAAACCCAATGCGGAAAAACTGGTCTGTTGGCTACTAGCTGCTGGAGGGTTTTATTATTAAGAGTATTTCTGAATACAGCAAATCTGGGTTCCAGATCTGGAAAACCCGACAGAGAAAATATAGATCTACAACTCACCGGGTGTTGAAGCCAAAATATTGATTGATCCACACCCTCAAACAGGATTTACAGGACTCAGCCAAAATTAGGCCCTAGAAACCCCAGCGTTGCCCCTGAAGCCCGTGCGCCAGCCTCTGCAGCCCCTGCGTCCCTCACGTTGGCCCGAGAAGTGCTGCGTAACCCCAGACTGGGTGACAGTCCCTACGTTGCCCCTGAGGGTCTCTGCATAACCTCTAAGGATTTCCAACTGCCTACCACTGCCCTGGGAGTGACTAGGCAGCACCTGCGTAGTTAAAGCTGCCCCTGCGCTGCGCAACTGCTGCCCTCTCTGTTGTTGTTGCTCCTGCTTCTCTGCGTTGCTCTCTGTCTCTTGCTGATTCTAGACACTAAAATCAGACCATCCCCTTTGTCTAAACTCCCCTCTTTGCAATTGAAACACTTCTGAGAATTCTTAGCAAACCCTGTCCTAGAATCTCAACTTAGCTTCAGTGATTTGCCTCTGTCTGTCTTTACAAATGACCCCAAGCCTTTCCTTTATACTTTTCTCGTATGGAAACCAACAGCCATGATCAAATCTTGAATCAATGGTAAAATTAAAAGAAAGCTTGATTTGTGTGACTTAAGACAATTTCATCACATGTTTAATTTAATTAACTTTAATTATTTAATTTTCCTAAGTTTAGACTTAGGAAATACATTAAAATAATTATTTAATAAAATATCTCCTTAACGAGATGAAATTTCCCACATCCCTTTTTGGGTCTTGTAGATCATGTGTACTCTAGTCCCTCCACAAATTTTGGGAGCTAGAGCACCTCTGATGCTACCCCCACTACACAAAATCTCAACAGCTCATACACATATATATACTAAAATAGACACATAGCTCCACATTTAACATATGCAGCAATTAGCGCTAATCATAGAGAAGTTTAAATGTATGCAGCAACAAGAAAAATGACATCAAATTTGTACTAACACATTATAGAATATATCCAACCAGCATCACATTTGCAATATAAGAAGCTCCAAGATAGAGAGAACCCAAATCCATACATCAAAATTCATCCATCATCCAAAAATCTCCACCAAGGAAAAAATGTGAAATTCTTTTCTGAGAGACAAATTCCAATCCAAGTGATGATACAAATGAATCCAAATAACTCCTATTTATACACCTTTTAGGAGTTCGATTTTGCTAATGAGCCTACATTAGCCCCCAACATAAAATAATGTGCAAATAACTTAACTTTTGGTGACAATCCCACCAAACTAGCTCATAAATGAAATAATAAGCCTCTTAGGAGGTCAAATAATAATGTGCATGTCGTGGGGCCCTCCAAAAGCCCTGATAATGTCTGGAAGTGCCATAATGATGAATAAATTCCTCAAAATGTGTTGGACAAGGGGTTGGCCCCGTGTTCTCCAAGTAGTAGACCTGTGGTGCTCCCAATGGGTGTGGGGGCACATCAATGACCCCATGGGTCTCCATATGAGTCGAAGATGGATGTAGATCATCTGTAAGGGCTCAAATGATGGAATGGGCGCCGCCATGTCATCGCACAAGTCTTGGGACACTTGCCAAGTGTGTGGTGCTCCTGTGGCGCCTGCTGGGCATTGTGTACCAAGTGCATCATCCTCGTCCCAAAAGTAGAACTCTAGTAATCTCTGGAGATCGATGGGGATCCATGGAGTGTTGTCCGTTGTTGTGTAGGCCCATGGCTCTCTACACACACCCTACATGTGCCAATGTATCCCTCTAGGAGGTTAGGACCCCATATAGGGAGACCAAACCCAAATGGACACCATCTGCAAATCCTATATCAGATCCAATGCGTCCCCTAGTCTTCCAGTACAACAAGTCATTATTGAAGTCGCGTAAAAGAGCTTACAAACCATAGACAACAAAGTGGGCACTTCATAATGGCATGCCCTTCCGTAGTAGGCTTTAGCATGTGCTAATGTCTCCAAGCTCCAAAGGGTATTAGCCAGGTACCTTATTAGGTGGTTTCTACCCTTAGAGGGGATAGTATGTCCAAGGTACATCCCTCAAATGGGGGTGGCAAGTGATAAAGAACTGAAATGAAATAGGGAATAAGAGGTAATCCTAAGCCAAATATTGGGGCTCAAGGGTAGCTAGATAAGGGGAAGCCCACACCTAGGTATATAATGTGTAGGAGGGAACAATCGTGGCACATGAGGTGCCCCGGGCTTGATTTTTGCACCCTTCTTTATATGCCTTTTGCCTTTTATGAATTTTCTTTAATTAACTGCTCGAGGCTCAAAGGACAAGAGCATGATGTGTATGATTACCCCCTTTTAGGTAGGGCGATTCATTGCCCTCCATGGGTTGGGACAATCATGGGTTCCTAAATGATAAAGGAGGCTCATCTAGGGCCTATGGAACCAGGGTAATAACCATGGTTAAGGGGTGGAGTTCATGTATTGGCTTTTGCCCACGTGCTAATTATTTTTTTGTCCCAACCATCTTTTGCATTGTGTGGTACAATTTCCTATTGAATGTGGCCATTTATGCTTTTTCTTTTAGCTGCTTCAACCTCCAGGGCATCATTCCAAGCCTGACCCAAGGTGGGGGCAAGGGGATAGGGAGGCTGACCCTATGTGGACCCAGAGAGGCAATGTGGACCCAGGCAGGAGAAATGATGAACGGGGGTATAGTGAGTGGAAAGGGAGTAATATATGCGAGTAAAGGAGCGGGGCCACGCACCCAAAGTCAGAATTTCCCAAGTAGTACCATCCTAGAACCAAATGGTTAATAAAGGAGATCCCACGGGACTAAGATCCAAGGGAAACATCCAAAAGAGACCAAGGGGACAGGAGCACAAACTCAACCCACTCGTTCCGCCAAATACCCCCATCGATCCATGCCCAAAAGTATCCATGATAAGTAAACTTAATACTCAATTACCAAATGACAAGACATACCTTTAGATTTGGGAGGCCCACCTTCAAACATACGATCAATACAGATGGGTGAGGCACCACATGACTAGCTCAAGTGGCAGAGAAATGGCACAACGAGTTAGTTGAAGGCTGCAAGGGGTTGTTGGCTATCAGCCAAGGTCCATCATGGAGAAAAAAAAATCTCCTAGGGATATCACCCACAAGGTGTTGGGTAACAGAACTTCGTTCACGCATCCTTTGACCTTGAAATCTCCCTATAGAGAAGTCACTAGGGTTTCAAAGAAAGGAAATTTTTTCTCCCACCCTCTTCATTCAAGGCCCTTTGTCATTAACATCGCCCTAATTAACTCCATTGCCTAGTTAGATAAAGGCACTAGTCTAGGTGGTGTTGATCAACTTAAATTTCTATCTTTCTTTAATTGCTTGGTAACTAGGGTTAGGGTTAGCTTAAAATCTACATTTTATAATAATTTTATATCCATATGTTATTTCCCTATTGGAAGGGATTGCATTTAATAAGTGATAAAAGGAAAATCTGGAATTAATTGCATATTTTAACCCTAAAATCACGGCTGATTTCTTGGTATTTAATGTTTTCAAATGCATTTTCAGCGATTCAAAGCTATTGTTTACTTAAACCTACCTTGCCTCTTTTATAGCCTATTGATAATTTTTTTCCCTTATCCCTTATAGGTTAATTTTTTAGCTCTGCTGTATGCCATCGTGTGCCATAAATCTGCATATATTTCAAACCCTAACTTATAACAGTTCGCTGCTAAATTGTGAGGGTCTCAGGGAAGTGTACATGAACTTTAGGCGACTCTCAACTCTGCCTTTCAAGGCTTTGCTAGTACATTTTCTTCCAATCATCAGACCATGCATCACCATTGAGCCCTCATTAATTGAATACCTATATGATGATCTTTTGTAGGGAAGTCTCCCTAGTGGAATTAACTTCACCACTAAACAGCTGGAGAGAAGCCACTATGGCGATAGTGGTGGCTGATTTCTTGCTGCCATAAGGCCGAGGTCGCCTAGTGACACTTTGCACTAGGCCTGCTAGATTTTGTGGTAATAATTACAAGAAAAAAAAACATCTACCCATATGTTTTTCTATCTCTAGCTTCCCTTTTATAATTAACCAGTTACCTTATAGAAGGTTGTGTGCCAACTAAGAAGGGTGAGTTTGTTTAGGGCATTATGGAAGGTGACACCAAGGAGAAGATCCCACTTGCCCCTGCCCATGAAATGTTTGTTGTTGTTATGGATCTTGCGACTCCTCCCACTGCAATCTAGAGTCTCAAAGCTTCCCTTGCATATTTCTTTTTAACCATTTCAGTAAGTGTTTGAATGGCACTATGAAAAGTTTCAAGCTTGATACTGAATAAGTTCCCACTTCATGCCCTAGAATTTTTCAAAGGTGGTATTCAACAATTGATTCTCCCTGTCAATTCCTCACCACAATAAGTCCAATGCCTTTAGCATTTTCATAGGGCAATGATTAAATCTAAGGCAAAAAAGGAAATGGAAATCAGTACATAAGACTGCCAAAAATAAAGTAAAAGACCTAAATAAATGTTAGATCTCCCATTAAAATTCGCAATGAATAGAGAAAACTGATGGGCATTGCAAAAACCTATCAAAATATCAAATAACACAATTAAACTGTTACACATACCTGCAAATATTGAAACAATCAATGGCAAATGAAAACACTCTATTTTCATTCAGCTTGATGGAAGATGGTGGATATCTCCTTTGCTCTCACTCCCCTTCCACTATTTTTCAAAATGAGTTGAAAAATATCAAAAAATCCACTATAGCAAACCTGCACATTGGCCTGGTGATATATTGGATCAACCCATGATTTTTTTCCTCTTTTCAGGTCTATCACAATATTTTGAGCAAGGTAAAATGTCAAGATTTTTTATGGCAAAAATTGTTACAGATACCAGCACATCTGGAAACAATCGATGGCAAATGAAAGAACTCTATTTCCACTCCTTAGCTCAATAGAAGATGTGGATATCTCCTGTGCTCTCAATCTTCTTCCACTATTTTCGAAATGAGTTAAAAACAGTCAAAAAATCAATTTTATAGTGGAACTGAACATCGGCCTTGTGATACATTATACCAAACCATGATTTTTCCTTTTTTCAAATATATCACAATATTTTGGCCAAAATAAAAATCAGTGATTTTTTATCGCAATATTAACACCAACTTGAGAAACTCACAATAAATAACAATGTTGGCAATATATTGTTGATATTTGCAACACTCCTATGAAGAGTCATCGACGTTGTAGCTTTGAAACTTTGGTATGAAATAAGGAACAACCTTACATGGTGTGTAAGAAAAAGGTAGTTTGACTATCAAAAACAAATTTCTTAGAGCACTCCAGGAGCTCCTGCTCCTGCACCAAAATTGCACGTTGGACAGTAGCATTCTAGTAGCAAATCCAGAGTGCTGTAATGAACAAAACTTGGATTTTTTTTTAAATCATGGTAAAACAGCAACACGTTGGACTCTGGAGTAATCTGGGTGAGGCCCAGGATCAATTCTTCCAGCTGCCACTATAACACCAAGAGTAAACTGTTTGCCACAAAAGTTATTATGCCCTAAGGGTTGTGCCCCTTAGCATGGACATGTCTCTTGGGCAATAATCAAGGACACTTCTTGACTACCTTTCGCTCATCATTGTATCATACATTCTTATAAATATTATGTCTGTCTTTTCGACATTATATTATGAACCCTTGGTGTGATGGTTCAGCTAATGAACTGTTTGGTTCATTACAATACTATCAGAGCAGTTCAGTCTGCGGGAGGAAATGGACTTTAGGCCAGGAGCCATTCAATTTCCACACCATTCCTAGTCCATTCTTCATTGCCTTCCTCTGTTCCAAATTCCACACTCTCTTTCTACATTCTCGACAGTCTACTGCCATACCCTTTGAAATCAGTGAAAGACAGAGAGCATTTGTTCCTACTACCTTTGGGATTCAGAACTGTTCCACTGCATAAAAACTAAATTAGAAAAATATTCTTGTCAGCAGTCGTTAGAAAAAATAAAATTTCAAGGTCCTATATTTGGACTCAAGCAACTTTCCAGCAAGAACATAGTTTGAGGCATTATCTGTGATGACTTGCACAATATTCTGCTCCCCCACTTCCTGAATAATCTCATCCAAAAGCTCAAATAGAAGGTTTGCATCCTTCACCTTATCAGATGCATCAACTGATCTCAAAAACATTGTTCCTTGAGGGCAAGAAACAAGGAAGTTAATGATAGTGCAGTTCTTTCAATCGGTCCATCCATCTGACATGATGGAACAACCTGTTTTGAGCCATGACTCTCTATAGTCAGCCAAATACTCATCAATGGAACAAATCTCTTTTTGCAAAAGAGATCCCCTCAAGCCATGCACACTAGGGCCTTTGAAGCCCTTTCCTGCAGCTAAAACAGAGTCCCACATAGCTTGGTAATAAGGTAAGCGAGCAGCATTAAATGGGATATCTGCATCATACCACCATCTAGCAATGTACTGATAAAAAGTTTCTTTGCATTGTTTTTTCCAATGTTGATCCAAAGTGGGTTGACGACTTGGTGGGAGGAAGTGGCTATGGGATCAACAGTGGATGAGAAATAACTTTGGATGTTGGGTCTCTTTGTTGGTTTTGATTTTTGGCCAATAGCAGGAACATAGTGAAAGGGGTCATTGGTGGAAGGGATAGAAGTGGAGTGTTGAATCTCATAATCATCATACCCACTCTGTCTCATGGTTTCTATTAATTCCCTCTTCCTTGCAATTTCATCTTGGATGGCCTTCTCCCTAGCCTTAGTCTCCTCAAACTCTTCAAACTTGGCAAGGTATTCTGCCCTAACAGGACCTATCACTTCATTAGGTGCATCACATGGCTTTACTTGGCCTCTGATCCCAGCCAAGTGTTGTTTCAATCTAAGAATACCCCCACCTCCAATAGATTTTTCACAAAATTTGCATATCATCTTTCCATCAACCACATCACAATGGGCCCATGCACTATCCTTGGCTTTTGGAGCCATCTTGACTTGAAATAATTGAAATTTGGAAATAAATCTGCCATTTGAAAAAAATTGCAGCTAAGATAAATGGAAAACCAAGGCTAAAATTAGAAAACAAAATGCACATTCAAACATACAAAATTTGATAGCATAGGACTAGAGATTTGATAACAATAGCATAGCTAAACACAAAAAAAAATGAATACATGAACAGCAATGAAATGAGGGGATTTTCAAGTGAAAATCCTTACCTGAAAATGCAAACTAGCTTCCTTAGCCTCCTCTTGAAGATGCCAACTCTACTGACAGCTCTAAACTATCTCCAAAATAGCTCCAACTCCAACTCCAAGACTCCAAGATCACTGCTCCAGCAAATACTCAACACTCTTCAAGCTCTCAATCAAACTCACAAAATCTCCAAATGAAATAGTGTGAGACAAATGAGAGGCTGCCCCTGCTTATAAAGGATTGGGGAGGGTGTTTTTGGAGGGAAACAACACTTCCTTCCCTCCAAATCAACCCTAAACCGGCAAACTGTCCGTGCGTGGGTCCCAAATGAGGGTTAGCAGCTGACCAGCCGGTTCCGGCCGGTTAAGGATGGAACCGGCCGGTTTAGGGATAAACCGGACGGTTCCACCCTTAACCGGACGGTCAGCACCGGTTTGACTGGATTTTCATGCGAAGGAGGGTGATAAACCTGGTTTTTTGACCGGTTTTGACCAGCTAGGCCTCTGACCGGCCAGTTTGACCCGGCCGCTTTTTAATACTATGGTCAAAACAGACCCTGTTTCTCAAAAAGATTTATCAGGAAAATGAAAATTAATACTCTGCTATACCAGTTAACAAAAGAAACAAAACATCATATGGAAGGAATATCATTGTCATATACAGCACGAAATTAATTATTTAGATTATAAAAAACAGCTGCAATTGTCTTTGGGTAAGACTGCAGGTCTGAACCACCACAAATCATTTCAGAAGCTTTTCTACTAGCAACCATAACCAACAACAACAACAAAAAATTTATAAGCAGAATATCAGGTGTCTAGAACCTGCAACATGGAGCATCACATACCAGCTGTGTAGACAAATAACTGTTTCATGTTAATTGTTAGAATATTAGCTTTTGAACGTCTTTTCCAGAAAGGAAGAAAAAGGTATGTCAATTTATGAAAAGAAACACAAGTTGAGAGCAATCAGATTCATTACGACACTGAAGAATATGTTATTACTATTAAGGATTGCTTTAACTGCCATGTTAATGTGAAATGCTAAATTTTTACTTTTAAATTACCTTCATCACCTGCTGTTACTATGACTTCTGATGATGTATTCTGAGGTCCTGATATGTATGATTTCAGATACTGTGGTGCCCTGAAGTGTAGTCCCAATAATAGACTGTAATCCATAATACGTTGTGATTCTAAGAATCTGCAGTCAACCTCTATTTGCCTGCATAGAAACAAACCAACAAAGTTTTTATTGAATCAAAAACCTATCAAAAATCAGCAGTTGAATTTGACACCTATACTCCATAACATTCAGTAAAAAATAACACCACAAAAGCAAGCTCAACACATTTTTCTCAAAAGCAACCAATACAATAAGAAACCAGCTCTGTGATGCATACCTTTCAGTCATGCTTTGGACATTATCCAGTACAAAAATATCTACATACAGGACCATTGAATAATTTCCTACAGGTTTAGGGATAAGAATCCTTCTCTATTCAACGATTCAACTGTATTTTAATAACCAGATCAACCAATATTTCTTTGAGTATACACACCAGATATTATTTATCACTTTGTAACGATGCAGTTTTCTTAATTTTTTTTTATGAAAATCCTTGAACAAGAGTGAAGGGTGACATTTTAGGCCTGGAACTCAGCAGGATTTTAAACTATGTTACACCAAGTTTCTGGTACAAGGGAGAATGCATACGTGAGCACACCTACGTGACCTACCCAATACATATGGAGAACCCCACCCAAACTTCAGGGTGCAGCGGAGCTGTGAAATTTGCCTTTTACTCTTGATCATATCATGGCTGCTTGGGAGCAGGAGCGGAAGTGAGAAGTGGGAAGTGGGAACGAGGAGCAACATTTTCAAAACCTCCTAGATCGGGAGCGAATTTTGATATAATATATATTTTGATGCATATATGTCAACAAAAGCATGTAGAATGATAAATTAGAGATAAAAATACATAAAAACATGGATTAAACCATATAACATCATTCATCTAGTAGTTAAAATCTTCATCAACCACAGGTCCACAAATTACAAGTTCTCATTTATATAACCAGCAAGGGTTACATAACCAAAATAGCATCGAATGCAATCCATCTCTAAACCGAAAATACATCAACAAATATCCTATAGGCCCTAGATGGCCTCTAGCATCCAAAAAAATCACGCTACAACAAATACTTACATATCATCAACATCAATGTCTATCTTGGGATCTTTGTCATTAATATCACCCTCTAAGCATTAACATAAGATAGAAAAATGTTGCATGTGAACTCAAGATTTTGTATGAGTGATGGGCACATTTTTAGCAGGGTCATGATAGAGGAGTTCGACAACCAATGTCTATGAAAATTTCAATCCTGAAATACTACTGTAGTGATAGATCTATTTCTTCTACTTACTCTTCCAATAAGTTATTTACAAAATTCTTCCAGTAAATTTTGAAATAAACACTATTGTAGTAGTCTAAATGCAGAGAACAGAACAGTAAAGAATACAAGCATAAGAATCAATCACATAGACACAGTTATTTTTGGACAATTGTCCCAAGAGGAAAACCAATGTGGGAAAATCGGTGCAGCAGATGAGGGTTTATATATTAATCTTCAGCAATGAAATCTTTACAAAAAAATTCTGGCATAAATAACTGAGAAATTTTCTCGAGATACACCTAAGATAATTCTTCTTCAGTCCTCCGAAGAATTTCTGACACCTAAGGGGTTCCCTAGTGTAAATTTTTGTAGATGTTCTATGCTTGATGCAATTTTACTTTTATAACAACAATCAGATAAATAGTTAAGTAAAATGCTGATAGAACATACCAGTGGATCTATAGAAGACAAACCAGAAACAAGAGAATGTGTTGGTGCGTTACGGCGGTCAGCAGGATGCTTCAACCAGCAAAGTCTTCTTGGTCGGCCAACCCAGAATGTGTCACAACAGTCCTCAAATCAATCATCCAGTCAACTCAAAGTCAAGCCCAGAAAAGTCAACGCAGTCCAGAAAAAGTCAACGCAAGGCAGCAACAATAAAGTCAACACAGCGCCAACTTCGGTCAACCTTTTGACCTCGATTTTTGTGCCAATGAGTACGGCCTTCAAAAATCGAACTCTCCACAAAATTTCAGCACAAACGGACCATGCGTTGACCAAAGTCAACGCTGGTCAAACTTGCCTAGAAACCCTAACTGCAGAAAATTTCGTCCAGAAACCCTAATTGCAAAAATTTCGTCGTTTTTCCAGCTGTAGCTACTTCGTCCTTTTCCCACGTGAGAACTACTTCTTAGGTGCTCGTATCCAGTGAGAAGTGTGTGGATGAGATGAGTGAAAAGCTCTCCAACGTTGACTGTATTTATATCCATCATTGAGGTGTGTGACACATCTGTTGGGGGTGTAAAACCTTAAGGCCGACCTGCACTTAAATTTATTATAAATAATAAATTCAAAATAAATGTTCTGCTCATCAGATTAAAATCAATTTTATATCGATTTTACACCTCTCAGAAAGAGGAATCCAATACAAATATTGGTATCTTCATCTGAGCATCACAAGATGGAGTTTGGACCTAGTTGTCCAAATTTAACACTCCCTCTCAACTAGGGAGAACTCCATCCACCAGTGCAATCAAACATCGTGCGTCATCCCACCGTAACTTGCTTTGCTAGCCTCTTTATTTCAGAACAGAAGTGGGTCAGTCACAAAGACATCATCCCCCGGCTGACAAATTCAGCCCAGAGGTCCGAAACCTCTATCGGACTCACAAAGAGTCTCCAACCAACCCGAAGTTGGTTCATCTGACCCGAAGTCAGGTGGAGGTCCGAGACCTCACTAGACTTGATCCCAGATCAAGTGGTTGGACCGTGCCATCCTAGATAGAGAGTACGGCAATCTCTGATGCGTCCATCAGTCTTTGCTACTAATCTCTAGCTTTTCCCACCTCATTGGCCAAATGAGAGGTACTTCCCATGAGCCCTGAACTCAATGGGTAGAATGCATACGGGGCACAGATAATGAGAGGTGAACCAACTCAATAATCACAACGGTGGGGTCCAAGCACACCAACAAGGTTTGGCAAGCCTAGCCTTGTGGTTTCTCATAGCTCCGAGAAGCTGTCCCCAAAGCCCCCCAGAGCTCCTCGAGCTCATCGTCCAACAAGACCCACATCATAGGGTCATTCCACGATACCAAGTCTCTCACGAAAGGTTAGGAACTTGACCTTCCCTAGGGGCTTAGTGAGAATATCCGCGACCTGCTCATCAGTTCCTATATGATCGAGCCTTACGGCGCCTCGCTGTACCATATCTCGGATGAAATGGTACCTGATATCAATATGCTTGGATCGGTCGTGGAACACAGGATTCTCGGTCAAGCGAATCCCACTCTGGTTATCACAGAGTATCACGGTGGTATCTAGCACATGTCCAAACGACTCACTAAAGAGCTTTCGCAACCAAACTGCTTCACAACAGGCCATACTTGCTGCAATGTATTCGGCCTCTGCGGTGCTCAAAGCCACCCACTTCTGCTTCCTGCTCATCCATGAAATCGAAGTAGAACCAAGATTGAAGCAGCATCCCGATGTGCTCTTACGATCCACCACACTGCTAGCTCAATCGGCATCAGTATATCCACGGAGTGTCACGCTCCCGGCAGTGTATCTCAGCCCATGGTTTATCGTGCCCTGAAGGTATCTCAGAAGATTCCTGGCACCAACCCAGTGAAAGTGATGAGGCTCAACCATCTGTTGACTCAAAGTGTTCACTGCAAAACATATATCTGGACGGGTGTTCACTAAGAACATCAGAGCCCCTACGAGTTGACGATACTCAGTAGGATTTGCCAATACGGGCCCAGCAGCGCTACCACTCAACTTCTTGAAGTTGAGTTCCATTGGTGTTGACACGGACTTGCAATCCACCATACCAAATCTCTACTTTTATTGCACCATGCAGAAAAGCGGTCTTGACATCCATTTGATGAAGACTCCATCCTTGCGTAGCAGCAAGGGGTATGATTGATCAAATGGTGGTATATCGTGCCACAGGTGAAAATATGTCATCATAATCTATTCCTTCCTTTTGAGAGAAGCCACGGGCAACAAATCTTGCCTTGAACTTTTCAGCACTTCCATCAGATCCATGTTTGATCTTGTAGAGCCATTTCGCGGTGATAACTTATTTGTCCTTTGGTCTTGGAACCACATCCCAGACATCATTCTTCATTACGGACTCATATTCTTCGTGCATAGCATCCTTCCAGACTTGATGCTTTACGGCATCCTCAAAAGATCCAGGCTCAAATTGTACAATAGTACTCATGGCAGCCAGATACCCTTGGTATCTACACGGCTTCTTGTTTTCTCGGAATGTCCCCCTCGGGGCAGCATGTCCCTCGGCATCTTCGAGAGTGTCCCTGAGCCATGATGGTCTCTTTCTTAGTGAAGGAGATGGATCTATTGGGTCCATTGGTCCTTCAACATCAGGCATTGTCTCATCCTGCGGTTCTTCTTGATTTCCAGGCCTTGCTTCATGATTTTCCTCAAATCTCGGAAGATCTACTACTTTCTTCAGGGAAGCATCTTCGTCAAAAGTGACATCATGGCATATTTCTACTTCCCTTTGACCAGGTACATAGACTCTATAGGCCTTAGAAGTCTCACTGTAGCCCACAAACATTCCTTTCTTCCCAGAAGCATCCAGCTTACTTCTCTTTTCTTTCGGCACATGAAAATAAACAGGACATCCAAAAATTCTAAAATGTGAGACATCAGGTTTCTTACCAGTGAAAACCTCTTCGGGAGTTTTGGAGTCCAGAGCGGAATGAGGGCATTGGTTTTGAATGTATACAGCAGTATTTGCAGCTTCTCCCCACAGAAACTTCGGTAGACCCTGGTCACATAGCATGGCACGGGCAGCTTCCACAATAGTCCTGTTCTTGCGTTCAGCAACACCATTCTGCTCAGGAGTATAAGCAGTAGTAGTCTCCCTCTTAATGCCAGCTTCTCTGCAAAAGTCCTTGAACTCATTTGACTCATATTCAGTGCCATTGTCGGTCCTCAAAATCTTGATCTTCTTCCCTATCATATTTTCCACCAAGGCTTTGAAGGTACGGAACCACATGAAAGCCTCATCCTTCTTCTTCAAGAAGTATATCCAGGTTTTGCGGGAGAAGTCATCAATGAATGTCATATAGTAAGAACATCCTCCCAGGGATGTCACGGGTAGCATACCAGATAGATCAGAATGGACCAGTTGCAAAATATCAGATGTCTTTGTGACACTTGAGGGGAAAGGTCCCCTTGTATACTTTCCTTCGGCACAACCCTTACATACACCTTCATGATTATTTCCAAAATCGGGCATCCCTGTCACCACCTTCCTTGCTTCGAGAAGGGCCTTGTAATGAAGGTGTCCAAACCTCCGGTGCCATAGTTCAGTTTGTCGGATAGTATCACATGTCATAGCTCCTAGTGGACTTCCTTCAACCTGGTAGAGTGTTTCAACTCTAAAACCAATCACGATAGCTTCCTTGAGATTCTTCTTCCACATGCGCACCTTTCCATCAGTGAATGCCACATTGAAGCCTTTGTCTTCGATGGCTAATATAGACACAAGGTTCTTCTTCAATTTTGGTACATAGAGTACATCCTGCAAATGTACGACTTGTCCTTGAGACAAGTGGAGGGTCACAGTCCCTGTCCCTTTCACGGGATATGTGGCATTATCTCCAAGGATAATTTCCAGATTAGTATCCTTCTCAACCATGTCAGAGAGTGCTTCCTTGAACCCAGTGATGTGTCTTAAGGCACCACTATCTATCAGCCAGACATCCATAGTGTCGGGCGGGGATGCAGCAGAGAGGGCAGATACAAGAATGTATTCATTTCTTTTATCAACAACATTTGACTCCTCATACCTGGAGTTTCTAGACCTTTTGAAAGGTTGATTGTTTTCGCTAGAGGGAGCCTTCCTCTTTCCTTTGGACCTGTCGTTTCTTTGATTTCCATTCCTCCGGTTGTTGTTGTTGTCATCACTATCGGGAGAATCTTTCTTGAAAGGACATTCTCTAGCATAGTGACCAGGCCTATGACAAGTGAAACACTTGCCCTTCTTTCCTTGGGCCCTTGCTCTTCCTTTGTTCTTAGGACCACCAAAGTTCTTCTTTCTAGAATGAGCAGCGTAGGCAGCATTTCTGTCATTTTCGTATTCCTTCATTCTTGTCTCTTCTTGCATGCATCTTGACAGTAGCTCGTCAAAGTTAGGAATTGTACTATTATTGAGAATGGTAGTGTTGAATACTTGCCATTCATATGGGAGCCCTCCAAGTGCGGTGAGTACCGTCTCACGATCGACTATTGTCTCCCCAATAGTCAGCAGATTGTTCCTGATCTCGGTCAATTTCAAAAAGTATGTTTGGACAGACTCATCCCTGCCTTTCTTCAGATTCTTCAATTGATTCTTGAAGAATAGCACTTGGTTTGCATTGTTTACTTTGAACATTTGTATCAGTTTATCATACATCTCCTTGGATGTGCCTAGCTCAGATATGTAGGCAACCAGACTTTTATGTATGGATTCCCTGATCATTAGCTTTGCTTTGATCTCCCCTTCTTATACTTGGTTTTAGCAGCAGCAGTAGCAGTGGATGGAGGTTCTTGTATCTTACCCAGTACATAGTCCATGAGATCATGGTCTTCCAATTTGAGATCTAATATCATCTTCCAAGCATGGAAGTCATCCCTTCCAGTCAGCTTGTCATCCTCCTTGAAGCCATAACTTGTGGAACTCATTTTCTCAGCTGGTGATTGCTATAAGTTAGGGCTTGTCTTCACCTCAGCTCTGATACCATGTAAATTTTTGTAGATGTTCTATGCTTGATGCAATTTTACTTTTATAACAACAATCACATAAATAGTTAAGTAAAATGCTGATAGAACATACCAGTGGATCTATAGAAGACAAACCAGAAACAGGACAATGTGTTGGTGCGTTACGGCGGTCAGCAGGATGCTTCAACCAGCAAAGTCTTCTTGGTCGGCCAACCCAGAATGTGTCACAACAGTCCTCAAATCAATCATCCAGTCAACTCAAAGTCAACCTCAGAAAAGTCAACGCAGTCCAGAAAAAGTCAACACAGGGCAGCAACAATAAAGTCAATGCAGCTCCAACTCCAGTCAACCTTTTGACCTCGATTTTTGTGCCAATGAGTACAGCCTTCAAAAATCGAACTCTCCACAAAATTTTAGTTCAAACGGACCATGCATTGACCAAAGTCAACGCTGGTCAAACTTGCCCAGAAACCCTAACTGCAGAAAATTTCTTCCAGAAACCCTAACTGCAAAAATTTCGTCCTTTTTCCAGTTGCAGCTACTTTGTCCTTTTCCCACGTGAGAACTGCTTCTTAGATGCTCGTATCCAATGAGAAGTGTGTGGATGAGATGAGTGAAAAGCTCTCCAACGTTGATTGTATTTATATCCATCATTGAGGTGTGTGACACATCTGTTGGGGGTGTAAAACCTTAAGGCCGACTTGCACTTAAATTTATTATAAATAATAAATTCAAAATAAATGTTCTGCTCATCAGATTAAAATCAATTTTATATCGATTTTACACCTCTCCGAAAGAGGAATCCAATACAAATATTGGAATCTTCATCTGAGCATCACAAGATGGAGTTTGGACCTAGTTGTCCAAATTTAACACCTAGCCCTCCCTTGTCACTCTGCGTGCCTCCTACGTAGATCTCTGCGCATAGCCAGCATAAGCCTGCATCACTATTGTGTGAGGCCTCTGCGTTGCTCCTGAGTGTTGCCTCTCTGCTTCCCTGCTTCCTCCTTTCCTCATGCCCTAACACTGTTGATGCCCTCTACTTCCTTCGCCCTTGCAAATCTTCCTCTGAAATCAAATTCTATTCCTTTAGAATCGACTTTCCTCGGGTTACCGAATGCTTGCCTGGCTTGCTTTCCAAATGACCCTCAAGCCTTCTTTTATAATCTTCTCATTGAAAAATCAACGGCCTAGACTAGAAGTTTAATCAATAGCTAAGATTAAAACTTGACTTGATCTTCGTTCTCTAGAAGATTCACACTCTGTTTTATTAATACCCATTAATTACTTAACTTCTCAAGGTTAGACTTAGGGTCTCCATTAAAATAATTAATTGTTCTAATAAAACATGAACTAGGTGAAATTTCCACAAACGGTTTCTCGGTTCTTTGGAATACTGGTGTTTAAGCCTCCTCACCAAATTTGAGACTTAGATCACTTTCTGATGCTACAAAAATCAACAATGTCACTAACATCAAGGTACATAGAGGGCTTGGTGTTCTTGATTAAATACGAGTTCCATACCCTAGTACACAACAAAATCCAATGGAAACATCGCAATCCCCCCAATCCTAAAAAACAAATAAGTCTGTTGGATTTTGAGTGAGACCCAAAATTCTACTTTCTCCATATGAAATCGAATGAGGTCGGAACCACTCTCAAACATCCCAAATCATTTCATGGTAATGTTTAAAATTTAAGTAAAAGGATGAAGAATTTATCATTACCATGAACTGCATATCAATATTAGGGTCATAGGTTTGAATAATAGGTTGCCCCACTCAAAAACTCTTGTTTCTTTGAAAAAAATTGCGATTGGATATCTTTACGAAAAGAAATTTCCGAAAAAAGCGAAGGAGCGATTTTTTTTTTGCGAGAGCGTACTCCTTACATATGCTCCCGCTTGAAGCTTCGGGAGCAGATTCGAGAGGGGGGGTGGGGGGGGGCGCTCCCTCATAGCCCTGGATCATATATGAACCTAGACATCGCTCATGTAGCACAAAACAAAGTTAGGTTAAACTTATCTTTTTTGTTACTCCAACAACATAACAATGTTGTTTTTCTAATCCTACGCATAAAGCAACAATATAACAATGTTGTTTAACTACTTACTCATCTCTCGCAATCTCTTATCATGTTATTAGAACTAGACCGAAACTGGTTAATAGGGTTGGTCCAACTATTTCGAGGCCCTAACTGGTCTGACCAGTTGTTAATTTTTATGGTATGTTCTATGCTTGCAACAATTACTTCAAAGTCGCAGCATCATTGACAGTAATTGTAGATAGAGCATCAACAATGCATACAAGAAGATATGAGATGATTTGATTACAATGGAGGGTCCCAATTATATACCTAGGTAGGTACCCATTCACGAAAGGTCATGTCCTTGGAGACATGACTCTTCAACACTAATTATTAGTTAATTATTCATTATTTATGATTGTTATTATTTATAGTTTGATATTTTATATATATATATATATATATATAAAATTCATAACAAGCTTCTGGGAAGGCGAATTAGCCCCTAGTTGCACTCTTTAACACTCCCACTCAACTAAGGAATTCCACTTGTCAACATCCATCCACTGCTATGCCATCATGTCCATCATGTGCCATCTCTACAACTTGTCTAGTCTGTACTGAAGATTGAAATCATAGTCCACTAAGAAAGGATTGAAAGAGTGTGGGTTGTTAGTTTTTGTAGCATTGTATGTGTTTTAGCGACGAAATTTTGTGGAGAGGCTAGAATACATGAGATCTCCAAAACCCAGAAATCGTTTGTGGAAATTACACATAGAAGTGTCTCAATTAGATAATTAACCGATTTTTAAATATTTCTTAAGTCTAAACTTAGGAAATATGGTTATGTGGAAATTTGGTTACCGGAGGACAGGTGGTTCCCTAAGGCTTTGATCTTTGGCCTAGGAAAAGTGTCCAAAAGATTTTAATTTTTCTCCTAAAGTGATTTTATAATTTTCTAAAGTCAAATCTAATTTAAAAATGACTTTAAGTGATAAAGTTACTAAAGTCTAATTTTAAAGTGACTTTAATAAAGTCAATGTAAAATTAGAAAGTGAAAAGCGACTTTGGAAATAAATGACTGAGTGGGTCTTTATTAAAGTGGGGTGAATTAAAAAATAGAAAGTGAGATTTAAATGAACATTTAATCTCAGCCCTAGATCTCAATCTATTTCAGCCATTGGATTTAAGGATTCCCCAAAAGTCACTTAGGGTTAGGTTAAAGGAGGAAAAGGAGGGAAAAGGTCATTCATTCTTTCATGAGTAGATTGAGAGAGGAGAAGAAGGAGAGTTGGAGACTTTTTTTCTGAAGAGAGCTTGAGAAGGTGAAGGAGAGGCAAACTCAGCAAATTCGTACATCAGCAAGGAGGGCACGATTTTTGAGCGACGGGGAGAATTTGCCACGAATATCGACGACAGGAACCGTACGGCCGGCACGAAAACCAAGACGGCCAATCCATACGACGGTCCGTACAGGCTTGTTTTGTAGCACGTTTTTGAGAGAAAAGCGGCGCGTGGTTTTTTTGAGGAAAAATACGACAACAAAGACTCGATTTCAAGGTTCTTTGGGCATGTTTTCAAGCTGATAGCACACTTTTCGAGAAAGGCAGTTTGCTGTAATAAATTTCTGTTTTGAGTATTTTGCTATTCTGGCACGTTTTCCAAGGCGGAGGCAAGCACGGAAAACCAGATAAGTCTGTAATTAATTTGCTAGAATTTTTTCTGTATATTTCACCTCTTTGTAAAAGCATTTTCCAGAAATAAGGAGGAGCTCTCAAACTGGTTTTCCCCAAGAGTTGTAGGGGGTTTTTCCAGGGTCATGTTGACCAAAAATATCCGTGTTAAAATGTGTGAATGACTGTTTTGAGCTTGCTGATTTTTATTTCTGCATTTTCCAGCATTCTATAAATTTTCCAGAATTTGTGTTTTCAGCAAAAAATTATTTTCCAGTTGTTGAATGTAAGGATATGGGAAAGGGCATTTAACTATTTGGAGAAATAAGGTGAAACTGAAAACCGGGGTGGGAAACAGGTAATTTCTACATGGTATCAGAGCTTGAGTGCTGAAAGTGCAGTTTGGGACAGCAAGGAGAAAAATAAAGCCTGCTGATTTTTCACTCAGAAAATTCCAGCAAGCTGAATTTTCACAAACAAAATTTTTATCTTTACTACAGCAGTGCTATTTTTCAGTTTTAGAATAGCAAGATGTCATTGGGATTGAGGGTGGAGGATAGGTTGGATGGGCATACCAATTACAGCGTTTGGAAGGAGAGAATACAAAGTATCTTTGAGGAGGCAGAAGTCTGGGATATCATGGTTCATACCCAACAGCAGCTTGTTAATGTGCCTACTGATGCTGTTCAGTTGGCAGCATATAATATTAAAGACAACAAAGGTAAGAGGCGATTCTAGATGGAATCAAAGACCATTGCATTCCTCATGTGAGAGGAAAGAGAAATGCTCATGAGATGTGGACAACATTGTTCAATCTCTACCAGAGTACCAATGAGAATCGGAAAATGGTCCCGAAGGAAAAGCTGAAGACCATTAAGATTACAAAGATTACTAATGTCAGAGATGAGTTGGCAACAGTTGGAGAGGTCATTCCACCCACTGAGTTGGTGCGGATTGCGGTGAATGGCCTCCCCAGTTCATGGATGAACTTTCCTGATGGGGTTTGTGTACGTGAGACCCTTCCCACATGGAAGAGGTTTTGGGATGATTGCATTCGGACAAAGATCAGGAAGGTCGGCTTGGGGCAGCCAAGCCAGGTTGAGCGGGATGAGGAGGTAGACCTATTGGCGAAGGCAAGAAAGGCAAAGGAAGAAACGAGGCTTCCACAAGCAATGGTGGGGGCAAAGGCAAAGGTAAAGATAAACGGGGTAACACACAGAAGGACTATTCCAAGGTGAAGTGTTGGAATTGTCGGAAGATGAAAACACTATACGATTGTGTGTCGGAGAAGAAGAAGAAGAAGGGGAAGAACCGGAGCATGGCGACATCGAGCGAGAGGTTGAGGACTTAGTAGATCGCTTTGACCGGGAGTTTGGGTTTATTGCTTGTGAGTCCACTAGTGCAGGATCACCTGCCACGGAGGTTCAGAGGGAGCATGCATTTCCCTCAACTAGGAAAGCATCTTCGGGTATCTGGTATGTGGACAGTGGGGCTTCACATCATATGACAGGAGTCCGTGAGTACTTCTCGGAGCTTTCAGAGAGTGGCACTGATATAGAGATAGTACTCGGTGATGACAGAGTTGTTAGAGAAGTCGGTGTGGGGACACTGACATTTGATAGGGAACCCAAACCTCCCTTGAAGGTGTCAGATGTTCTTTATGTGTCAGGGATGAGGAAGAACCTCATATTTGTCTCAGCTTTGGAGGACAAAGGATATGAGATATTGTTCAAGAGAGGACAAGTGTTGATATATATCCCGGGCGCTCCGATTGATTCGACTAGGTGATGCGTGTACTTTTTTGCCAAAGGTGTACAAGTTTGCGTTTCAGCCCCTTTTGGCATTGAGCAGTAGTACTAACAATAGAGCTAGCAGTTCTGAGCTATGTGAGATTTGGCACCGCAAGATGGGGCATATGTATCATGGAGCCTTGAGCACCCTACGGGAGATCACTACAGGTATGCCAGATTTCAGTACTGATCACATGGATACTTTCAGAGGATGTGCGATGGGCAAGTTTGCCAAATCCCCTTTTCCCAGCAGTGATAGTAGAGCGACTGGGATACTTGATTTGATTCATTCCGATGTGAGCGATCGGATGTCTCATGTGTCCTTGAGTGGCTTTGAATATTATGTCTTATTCATTGATGACCACTCCAGGAAGACCGGGATTTATTTCTTGAAGACCAAAAGTGAAGTCTTCAAGCGGTTTCAAGAGTTCAAAGCTCTTGTGGAGACCCAGACAGGCAAAAATATCAAGGTACTGAGGTCGGACAATGGAGGTGAGTATACTCTTGGTGAGTTTGTGGATTTTTGTGCCGAGGCAGGCATTAAGAGGGAGTTCAGAGGCTCTTACAACCTCCGGCGAACGGGGTTGCGGAGAGGAAGAACAGATCCATTGGAGGGGCTGCCAAAGCCATGTTACATGATCAAGGGTTGCCATTGTTTTTGTGGGAAGAGACTTGCAACACAGCTGTTTACTTGCAGAACAGGAGTCTGCATCGTGCCTTGGGGCACATGACTCGGGGGATCCGGAGGAGGCTTTTACAGGGAAGAAGCCTAATATTGGTCATCTTCGTATCTTTGGGTGTATCACATACTCCTACATACCCAAGGAGAAGAGGACCAAACTAGAAACTCCCAGTTTGCGAGAGAAGGGTATCTTTTGTGGGCTACGGTGAGACCTCAAAGGCCACCTTTCGGATTTATATTCTGCCTGAGAGGAAAGTTGTTGTCGAGGCGGGATGTGAAGTTCGAGGAGGATAGGGCCTTTGGGAGGTCACGAGAGTTAGAGGTCACGAGAATTAGAGTATCTGGATCGGCGGACCCTTAGCGGCGGTTGAGTCGGTTGCGAGGGGATCAATGGGCGAGGAGTCGGGAGGGATCGGTACATCGATTACGGTGTTAGGTCCGTCAATGAGCAGTGGCTCACAGAGTCAAAGGGGTGGTGCTTCGGGCAGCATGCAAAGCAGTCCGTAGAGCAGTTCACTAGGGAGTCCACTGATGGACAATTCACACGGTACTTCAGCGTCTATAGGTTCAGGTTCAGGCAGGAGGACAACAGACAGACAGTTAGGAGTTTAGGCTCCTGATGAGGAGGAGTTTCATTCTCCAGTGGGAGAAGCGTGCTCAAGGAAGAGGAAGCCCAAGTGGCTTCAGGATACCTTGAGAGAGGCCACATCTGTTGTTGGGCCTAAGAGTCCGGTCAGAGAGAGAAGACCACCTGATAGGTTTTGTAGCTATATGGCAATGGTTGCCAACATCCTTGACTCTGAGCCTTCTAGCTATGAAGAGGCAGCTAGCCAGCAGGTCTGGAGAGAGGCCAAGCAGGAGGAGTATTCTTCTATCATGAAGAATGATGTTTGGGAGGTGGTGCCAAGGCCTGAGGGAAAATCCGTGGTTACTTCCAGATGGCTTTACAAGGTAAAGCATGTTGCAAATGGCAGCATTGAGAAATTCAAGGCAAGGTTTGTGGCTAGAGGGTTCTCCCAAGTAGAGGGAGTTGATTATGAGACCTTCGCTCCGGGTAACAGGTATACCCGATCCGGCTCCATTATATCAATAGCGGCAAGATGGGTTGGAAGATCCACGGATGGATGTGTGAAGACCACATTTCTCAATGGCTCCATATAGGAGGAGGTGTACATTGAGCAGCCACAGGGCTTTGAGGTGCATGGGAAGGAGTCCCATGTGTACATACTGAAGAGGGCCCTTTATGGCCTAAAGTAAGCTCCCAGAGCTTGGCACTCCAGGATAGATACATACTTGTAGGAGATGGGTTTCACAAAGAGTGAGGCAGATCCGAACCTTTATTTTATTGTGATAGGTGAGGAGCCTCTCATTATGGTGTTGTATGTGGATGAATTAGTCATTATGGGTGCAGAGAGACTCATAGAGCACTGCAAGAGAGATCTTGCATTGGAGTTTGAGATGAAGGACATTGGCTTGATGCATTACTTTTTAGGTTTGGAGGTGTGGCAGGAGGAGGGACATTTCTTCTTGGGACAGGGGAAGTATATTGTGGACATCCTTGGCAGATTCCACATGGAGGATTGTAGATCCATGTCGACACCGATGATCACCAACTGGAAGAAGCTTCATGCTTCAGATTCCGAGTTGGTGGATCCCACATTGTATAGACAGCTGATTGGTTCCTTGATGCATTTGGTCAACACTAGACCAGATATATGTTTTGCAGTCAACACGATGAGCCAGTTCATGTGTGAGCCCAAGAGAGTGCACTGGGTTGCTGTAAAACACATTTTGCGGTACTTGCAGGGGATAGTGGAGTATGGTTTGGATTATAAGCAGGGAGATGGAGTGAGATTGGCAGGGTACACTGATTTTGATTGGGCAGGTTGTGCTTCTGATAGGAATAGCACTTCAGGGTGCTGTTTTGGGTTGGGTTCGGCAGTTGTGTCATGGTTCAGCCGAAAGCAGCAGTCAGTAGCATTGAGTTCAGCGGAAGCAGAGTATATGGCGGCCAGTCTAGCTAGTTGTGAGGCCATCTGGCTTCGCAAGATGTTGTTTGGCTTATTTGGTCAGCCGTTGAGACCTTCAATGATTTACTGTGATAATCAGAGTTGCATTAAACTCACAGAGAATCCAGTATTTCATGACAGGTCAAAGCATATCGGGATCAAATATCATTTCATCAGAGACTATGTTCAGAAAGGAGCTGTGAAGCTTGAGTATATTCCCACTAATGAGCAGGTTGCAGATATTCTTACCAAAGCCTTACCACGGGACAAGCATGTCTACTTCAGAGACAAGATGGGTGTGGTGAGGAACACTTTCCTCGGTAAGAGGGAGTGTTGAAATTTGGTTACCGAAGGACAAGTGGTTCCCTAAGGCTTTGATCTTTGGCCTAGGAAAAGTGTCCAAAAGATTTTAATTTTTCTCCTAAAGTGACTTTATAATTTTATAAAGTCAAATCTAATTTAAAAGTGACTTTAAGTGATAAAGTTACTAAAGTCTAATTTTAAAGTGACTTTAATAAAGTCAATGTAAGATTAGAAAGGAAAAGTGACTTTGGAAATAAATGACTAAGTGGGTCTTTATTAAAGTGGGGTGAATTAAAAAATAGAAAGTGAGATTTAAATGAGCATTTAATCTCAGCCCTAGATCTCAATCTATTTCAGCCATTGGATTTAGGGATTCCCCAAAAGTCACTTAGGGTTAGGTTAAAGAAAGAAAAGGAGGGAAAAGGTCATTCAATCTTTCATGAGCAGATTGAGAGAGGAGGAGAAGGAGAGCTGGAGATTTTTTCTGAAGAGAGCTTGAGAAGGTGAAGGAGAGGCAAACTCAGCAAATCCGTACAGCAGCAAAGAAGGCATGGTTTTCGAGGCAGCATGAGGCTACACGAATATCGAGGCAGCAAGGCCGTACAGCAGCACGAAAATCGAGACAGCAGTCCATACAGCAGTCCGTACAGCTGTTTTGTAGCACATTTTTCGAAGAGAAAGGCAGCACGGTTTTTGAGGAAAAGTACAGCAACAAAGGGCTCAATTTCCAAGGTTGTTGGGCACGTTTTTCAAGGCAGCCGGCACAATTTTCGAGAAAGGCAGTTTGCTGTAATAAATTTCTGTTTTGAGTATTTTGTTGTTCTGGCACGTTTTCCAAGGCAGAGGCAAGCACGGAAAACCAGATAAGTCTGTAATTAATTTGCTAGAATTTTTCTTGTATATTTCACCTCTCTGTAAAAGCATTTTTCCAGAAATAAGAAGGAGCTCTCAAACTGGTTTTCCCCAAGAGTTGTAGGGGGTTTTTCCAGGGTCACCTTGACCAAAAATCACTGTGTTATCATGTGTTGAATGGAAAACAGGAAATTTCTACAGGTTAATTAATCAATATTAATTGAGATAAGGTAAGAATAGTCTAGAAACTCACACGGATCGACTCTAAGATGATCCTAGCCATTGATTAAGTTTTAATCTTGGTCGTTCGTGCTCAAACTAAAGATTATAAGAGGTGGTTGATGTGGTGATGGAGAAAATACTTGCAGATTTCGATTTCATTGGCAAATCGTTTTCCTGCAGTCAGTTGCCGGAGAGAGAGTTAGAGCGATCGAAGTAGTGAGAGAGGGACAGAGACAGTGAGGCTGGAGGAGGAATTCCATATCCAGAGAGTGCATTTGCAAAGAGGCAGAAAAGCCACAGAGAGGCTAATGTCGAGGTAGCACAGTTGTCTCTAAAGGAAAATCGATTCGCTGTGGAGGAGAGACGTTTTCATTTCCAAAGGCCAAGAAGGAGTCCCATAGTGCCAAAGAAGCATCTTTCCAGCCAAAAAAAGGCAGAGCGACTTCATCAGAGCTTAGTCTGAGGCTAGACGTCCAACTAGCTATGGAGAGCAGTGTAGAGGCTGACGCAGAGGGTCAAAGGGTCGTATTTCTGAAGGCAAAGCATGTCAGGAGATTGCGTGTGGGGTGAGGAAAACTTCTCTCCAGATTTCTACTAGTTTTTTCTCTGTAGGATTGCCAGTATTTCGGCATCCAGTTGTACTCAAATTTTCTCACTATTGCATAATATTAAAACCCTCAGTTGCTACACCGGTTTTCCAAAGTTGTGTTTTTCCCGCGACATTGGTCCAAAAATAAAGGTATTATTTTGTGTGTGTGCATATATTTCTTCCATAATTTATTTTCTTCCGCAGTTTATTTGTGTAGGTTGCAGTGTGATTGATTTAGTATTTTGCTACAGCAAACAGTAAATAAATTGTTAAGAATTATTTTAACAATTAGGAGAATTATTTCCAGTTACTACAATAGGATTCGGGGTTAGCCGAATTTTCACATGGTCTCAGAGCACAATTGATCAGCTACAGAGCTCAAGACGGAAAAAAAGGTAATTTGTTGCTCAGTGTGGGCAGCAAGCCAAAATTCCAAAGGGCAGCACAGTCATTCTAATAGGAGGCCGAGTTACTTGTGGGGGTTCGATTTTTCTGAGTGAGGGGCAGAAAAATAAGATCTCTCCAGATCGATTGATTCCAGAGGCAGAGGGAGCAGCTCGGATTTTTTTGTTGGGAAGATCTCTAGCTCAACGCAGAGGGTTTTTTAGCAGATTTCTTTTGCAGAACCATCGTCGAGGTGGAAGAGAGAAGAGCACACACAGAGGGAATTTTTCTCTCAGGAAACTTCGAGTTTCAAAAGTTTAAGTTTCCATTGCAGATTGGCAGTTGATGTGAGCAGATTTTCTCACTCCAGAAGGGATTTCAAGTAGCAGATTCAGCAACAGAGAAGAGGGAAAGAGGGAGATTTTCAAGGTTTATTTCTCCAGTTTTGAGTTTCTAGATTTTGCAACTCTGTTGCGATGGTCGTACGAGATTTCCAGAGGAGGTCGTGCGAGTTAGCCAGTATGCAGATCTAGGCAGCAGATCGACTTCCAATTGCCAGAGGCAGATGCTAGAGAGAGTCTGAGTTGTCTAGTGCGAGTTGCAAAGAAAAGGGTCCCATCCAGGGACTAGCCCTGAAAGGAGATAATGGGGCACTAGATCCAGGTGGAGGAGCATGACACTCCAGTGTGCCAGATGGGTAGAATCCAAGAGGAATCCACCTCTTGGATCAATACCTTGCTACATGGGCCCATAATATTCAGTAGCAAGATGGACCAGTGACAGTTGATGCAATCAAATGCCAGAGTAACAATTTCCAGAGACTAGTAGCAATCAAATGTTGGGGAGCGCAGTGCAAAGTTGGCAGTAGTGCAATTGGCACATTGGAGGGTCAGCAGTAGCGCAGAATCCCTAGTGGACAGTGCAGTAGCTAGTAGCAGTCAGAGACTCGGGTGACAAATGCATCATACTGATCACAGATGATTCAGTATTTTGGATATTTATCAATTGCAGATGTTGCAATTACAGCAACAACAGATGAGAGGGAGTTGCAGTCTGTGAAAATTCCATCATCGGAATCCTACTGCATCAACTAATTCAATTTCTTCTACTTGTTTAACTGAACAAATTATTTAACGTATGCTACAGTAAATATCGAAATAAAATATATTGCACCCTTCACAATAAGAAAAAGCAAGGAAAAATACTAGCACAAGTATACACACAATAACACCATTATTTTGGGATAATTGTCCCCGGAAAAACCAAATGTGGGAAAACCAGTGCGGCAGCTGAGGGTTTGTATATTATGCAGTAATTTTCTGAGTACAAATCTATGATTGTCGAATCTGACAAATCATGTAGCTAAACCTGACAAACAAGATCTCATGAGATAAATCTCACTTTGCCACGGGAATCTGGCACTGATCTGCACCTAAAACGAGTTGCCTCTGCACAGTAACTGTGTCACCCACGCAATCTCAATGTCACAACTGAAGCTACTCTCTGTCTCTGCGTTGGACCTCTCTACTGGTTGGACACTAGAATCTTCTACCCTCTGAAATTACCCATTGGGAACTAGCACTGGCCTTATACTATCTCCTCAACAAAAATGGAACTCCCTCTGCAACTCTACGCAGTCCCAGCGGAGGCTTCTCTTTGTCTTTGTATCCCACAGAAGGTCACAGTGCTTCACATATGTCTCTCTAGCTCGCATTTACACTTTATGGTTTGCATTTACATGGTCCACAACATGTTTATAATATGTGGTGGCATGTGCATCGCATTACATAATTCAAGGCTCGCGTTTTTAGTGATACCACAAATCTGAAGCATCACATCACATTCATAATTGAGGGATCGCATCACTAGGACATCGTATACGCTCTGTAGTATGTAGCATATCAGTGGAAACGTTATAATACTTATTTTGGTGGGTATTAAACAACAATGGCATTAATATATTGTATACAGTGACGTGATGATTCGCATTGATCCTTTTGAGGCTCGCTTTATTCTCTAAGTCTAAAACTCTACACCTAAGACCAAGGTTGTTAGGAATCGTCCGCCCCCCTCCCCGATCTCGCTCCCAAAACACGCGCGTTTTCGGGAGTGCGCTTCCGAGCCTGAATAAATGCTCCCTGTTTTCTCAGGAGTTTTTCAGGGAGCTCTCCTCGAGTGCTCCCTCCATTAAAAAACGATTCGGGACCGTTTTTTAAATGGAGGGAGCAGTCGAGGAGCGTTCTCTCCCGAACGCTCCCCGGCAAAAAAACGCTCCTCGACGCGGAAAAAAAAACCGACTACGAATTTTCCGAATTTTTTTGGGAGGGACGGGGGGTTGGGTAAATAAAAGCCAGCCCCCTCCTCATTTGTTTGTTATCATTGTTAGTTTGAGAGCAAGAGAGAGCTTGAGAGTTTGAGAGCAAGGAGAGAAGGAGAGCAAGGAAAGAGCAAGGAGAGCAAGAAGAGAGCAAGAAGCAAGCTACAAGAGAGCAAGAGGAGGATTGAAGGAATCAGGACTCAGGCCAAAGAGGTGGGACTTCTAATCTAGTTTTTTATTTTGTATATAGCATTTTTAAGTTGTTCAAAAATGAAAACTTGAATTTTTTTCTCAATGTTGCATTTTAGTGTGTTGAAAAGTGAAAAATTGAATTGTTTTTTTTCTATGTTGCATTTCCTATTCCCATTTGACATTCCTCCATTTTTTTGCAAGCTAGAAACTTGAAACATCATGGCTATATGGTTAGGGATTTTCTTAATGTTGGTTCATTTCTTTGTAATAATGGTGTTGGAGAGTAGAAGAAAGAGGCCCATTAGAGAAGAGGAGGATGAAGAAGTGGGTTATAGTGGATTTGATGAAATTTCTGAAGAGGAGGAGTATGTTGAGGAGAAAGCGGAGAGTGGAGAATATGAGGCCACATAGACCCCAACTAAACAAGACCAAAGTCAAACACCATTGTGGAAATATGTTCAAAGGCAAGAAGGAGGGAAAGGTGGTGGAACCACTAAATTTCTTTGCCCCCATTGCAATAAAGAATACACAGGTTCATACACTCGTGCCAGAAGGCACCTTTGTGGGAAAATGCCAAGGGATGGAGAGAAAAATCTAGGAATCAAAATTTGTATAAGTGTGCCAGCAACAGAGAGAGAAATACAGAAAGGAAGAGAAGGTTGCCCTACATAGATCTAAAAGATCTAGGGGTTTCATTGATTCTTATGCACCATCAAGTCCATCACATCATGGACAAAGAAGTCCATCAACTTCCACCCATGGCAATGGATATGGAGCCACACCTAGACCAAACATCTCTTTAAGGCTTAGAACCATATCCGATTTCCTTGAAGAAGGGTGTAGGAATGATGTGGATTCAAAAAATTTCTGGTTTCTCTATGCATGTGGTGTGCATTCAATGTTCTTCGCTCACCTTATTGGCATGAAATGGTTTCTGCCATTAATGATGCCCCCAAAGGATACAGGAGCCCTAGGTATGACAAGGCCAGAACCGTGGGACTTGATCATAAAAAAGCTAAAATAAGTAATTCTTTGGTTAGAATGACAAATTCTTGGAATGAGCATGGGGTGTCCATTGTATTTGATGGATGGCCCAATGTAAAAGGAAAGCCATTGATAAGTGTTTTGGCTGTGTCTATTAGTGGTGCAATATTCCTTTCAGCATATGATTATTCAGACAAATTCAAAATCAGCATTAACATTGTAGAACCATTACTTGAAACAATTGAAAGTATTGGGCCATAAAATGTCATCCAAGTCATCACTGCTAATGCTGCTAACTGTAAGGCAGCGGGAGCAATTATTTAGGATAAATACCCCAACATATTTTGGTCTGAGTGTTTGGTTCACACAATGAACCTTTTGATGCATGGTATCATTAAAAACAAACAACCTCAATACAAATGGTTTGGTGATTTGTACAAGAGAGGTAAAAAAATGATAAAATTTATTACAAATCATAGCAATACCCATGGGTTTTTCCGTACTCACTCAAAATTGGAGCTGTTGAAGATAGAAAAGACTAGATTTGCTAGCTATTACCTCACCTTCAGATGCCTTTTGAAGGTAAGATTCATTGGCAGCCATGGTCTCAAGTCTACCCTGGCAGGTATTAAAGGACAGGGCAGCAACAATAGTTGACAGTCAAGGTTTTGAAAATGTGGAGGAGACCGCCCTTGATCCTTTGTTTTGGGCACGTGTGAGGGAAATTTTGAATTTCACCAAGCCCATTTATCACATGATTCATTTTTCAAAGACAGATAAGCTAGTGATTGAGGAGGTGTATGAGCAGATAGATAGCATGTTAGGGCAAATAAAAGATGTTGTTAAGGAAAATGATCCCAACTTGTATGCAATGATTCACGACTATGTGTGTGCACGGTGGAATAAACTTAATGTTCCACTAACATGCCTTGGCATATATCCTTATGCCAAAATACTACTCTCCATCTTGGTTGGGCCAACCTGCACCTGGAGGTGGGGTTAGGATCAAACCTCACACAGATCCAGAGGTACAAGAGGGATACCTAAATGCATTAGACAAGTTGGTCCACGACAGGGAGGAGTGTGCTAGATTGTGCCTTGAATTAGGCAGATACTTTAGTTGCACTGGTAACTTTGGTTCTTTCCACGCAATGGAAGACAGAGACATATTTGATGCTCTCACATGGTGGGAAGCATATGGCGGCATGGGACTTTTGCCAAAGTTGGCAAAAAAAGTTCTCTCACAAGTTGTAAATACTTCTTCTACAGAGAGGTGTTGGAGCACCTACAGTTACATACATAATGTAAGAAGAAACAGGTTGAATGAAAATCGAGCAGAAAGCTTGGTTTATGTGCATTACAACTTGAGGTTGTTGAGTCATTACTGTGATCGGGCATATGAAGATCAATCATATAAAGTTTGAGACAACAACCCAGAGGATGATAATTTGGAGGACGGCACTGTACATATGGAAGAATTGGAGGCAGAACTTTTGAGGGATGATGATGAAGCAACAGCAGCCATGCCACTGCCACACACAGAGCCAGTCCCACCATCCAGTAGTAGTGCGGGTGCCAGTGCCATTGCTCGATTTCCAACTATTGTTCCTTTGCAGATTCATCCTCCACCTACATCCTCACGTTGCCCTCTACCTTCTAGTTATGGTTGTGGTACACCTGAGAGTACTAGAAGACCACCATTGCCTCGTGGTTCTCACAAATTAGACATTTCTCGTGGGCGTGGCAATGGGCCAGCCAATAGATAAAATAGATTTGTTGTTTACTAGTCTTTTCTATTTTTTAGTAGTTTTTAACTTTTATAACTGTTGAACAGTTGAAACTTGACTCTTTCATATTTATTATGATAATTTTTGTAAACAATATAAGACAATTTAAGTTTGAAGTTTGAATTTGAAAGGTGAAACTTTGAAGTTGGCATCTATAAGTTTATAAGTCATTATGAATTATGAATATGATGCTTCGTGAAAGTTCATTTCGTTTCATTTTATAACATTTCATTTCATGTTAAATATTCTTTGTTGTAATGGTTATTGGTTACACTTAGCTTACAAGCACAACTATGGTGATCAATGAATCAATGATGATAAATGTTATATATCAATGATGATAAATGTTATATATTGAATTTTGAAATCAATGAATCAATGATGATAAATGATATATATCAATAATGATAAATGTTACATATTGAAATTTGAAATCAATGATGATAAATGTTATATATTGAATTTTGAAAGCTTGAAACCTTAAGATTGATGATTCATAAGAATCAAGAGTCAATATGTTGTATGTTTCCAACTTGTGTGCGTGGTTGATGAAGATTATAACTTCTAGTTGATTGATGTCTAATTCATCATTCTACATGCTTTTGTTGACATATATGCATCAAAATATAAAAATATATATATATTTAAAAAAAAACACAACCCGAAACGCTTCGGACCGGGAGCTTTTGAAAATAGCGCTCTCGCTCCCCACTTTTGCTCCTGCTCCCAAGTAACCATGCCTATGACTAACAATGTTTTATATAACTCGCTATATCACTGTGCTCACCTTGAATCTTAGTGGATCAACTTTATTATTAGTACCTCTATGAGCTCAAACCTATGTGTAACATATTGCAGTAACAGTGTTGGATGATTATTATACTTGACAATATTATATGAATGCAATGTTTGTACTTCAGATAGTGAAGAATAATAGGGATAATCAATTTGTGACCTGGTTGCATAACAGTATGACAGTGACTTTGCTCCTTGATGGAAATGACCTTGGTATAACTGTGATCTCTTATATGACAGTGAGACAAAGCAATACATGAGAGTAAGATAGAAACATATGTGACAGTGAACAATCACCTATGAGAGAGTGAGACAGAGTCATATATGCAGTGAACTGTGACCCATGTGTGACCTATATAACATTTAAACAGTGATTGGTATGACAGTGAAGATAGATGTCATATGATGTCAATTCATTAGAGACATGATGCATGTCACAATAACCCTACTTTTATGACACATATAACAGTGACCATGCTTCAGTGATCTACAATGACCTTGTGATGACTGTGATCTACAGTGAACTTGTGATGGCAGTGATCTACAATGACCTTGTGATGACAGTGATCTACAATGACCTTTTCCCTTGATACATGATGACAGGTTCATGATGAATAATGTATAAGAGTGAGTGACTCTGATGTATACCCTTGTTTATGGCAGTATGTGATAGCTCCTTTAAGTCAGTTGGTATAGTATATATGTTTGTTTGGAAAGTCTATCTTTGACCATGATGTACATGGTTCTGCTTGTTGAGAAATAAATGCTTAGTAGAATTAGGGTTTGATTCCTCTTTCTTGATAATTACTTGTGAAATATGTTGGCTTCTTTTACTTCTTTATTATATTATCTTTCATCAAGCAATTACCAAATTATGTGTGTATGAAGATCATGAAACAAGAAACACAAGATGTAGGCACTCAGCCATGGCAAAATCCCTATCTAGGGGAAAACCCAATCAAATCTCTTCCTTCAACAGTTTTCACAAGATAATCCAAGACTCTTTGACCTAGAGCCGGACTTCCTCCAATCACCAAGTCAACCCTTCCTTCCAGTAGCTTCGATCTAGACCTTCAACCTTGTAGCAGCAAAACTTCGATCTCTGCAACAGTAGAACTTCGATCCCTGCAACTACCTAGTAAATTCGTAGGAAAGAAAGAGAGAGATAGCCCAAAAATTTTGATCCTGCAATTCTCCTTCTTCTCCTTGAACTTCACACTTTTTCCTGCACTACTTCTTATATATCGAACTAGTTGAGTGGATGATCAAATAGATAGACCTACACTTCTATATATAGCCTTTTTGTGGGCCAAATTTCTCTCATGTAGGTCGACTTCATCAGGCAAGCGCCGACTTGGTGTGGAGGTGAAAAATTACATATTTCACTCAAAAATAATTCCTTTTATATGATTTAAAAGCCCAAGAAGGGTCTCATAAAATGTACAATGACTCTAATGACTTAATAAATCCTAAAAGTCCTCAATGGGGACTTTGACCTATATAATGATGACCCAAGCATGAAACATGTGCTTTAATAAGTCATTGTTATAATAATAAAAATTTATTTTTCATTCTTTTAATAAGTACATTTCATAATGACTCAAATACAATTATGAAGACTGAACCTAGTTACATTCTTCAACACTCGCTCTTAACAAAGGAGGTATTCATAATGACATATACCAGTACATGGAAGATCTCAAAACATATGAACCATGAAATTTTAGGCATTATGATGCCATGGACTAGATTCCTGACCAGGGAAATCTATCAAGGTCCACAAACAGTTTAGGCAACCATGGTGCCACGGACTAGATTCTTAACCAGGGCAATCTATCCGGGTGGGACTAAGATGGACTAAAGCTCTCAGCCACTATAGGCACCATCAAGCTTACTTGTTAACCATCAACCCAAGGATCCAAGTGCGTAATGCAAGGTCAAAGCTCTATCACCAACACCACCTTCCCTACTCCGGGAACCAGACATCAACACATAGTGTCTGCCAGATATCTTCCCAAGCAATGTGTATTACACACAAAGCCTCAAGAAATCTCTTCCAAACATTAATCATCAACAAAATCAGCAATATCAACTAAACCAAGAATGCTTCTAAGATATTCAAACTTCATATTAGGAAGATATTTTGTTAGTATATCATCTACCTGATCGTCGATTGGGACATATTGTAGCTTCACGAACCCATCTTGCACCAAGCTCCTATTGTAGTGGAACTTATTGTTGATATGCTTCGTCCTTGCATGGAACACGAGATCTTCAGACAACTTGATGTAACTTTGATTGTCACAACTTATCACAGTAGGACTTAGAGTCTTCTCAAACAAATTTAACAGAAGTTTCCTCAAAAACATACAACCTCCTTTCCTACTTCACACGCAACCACATACTCTGCTTCAACACTACTCAAAGCAACCAGATCTTGCTTTCTACTCATCCATGAGATTATAGCAGATCCCAAACTAAATTATCCACCTGTAGTGCTTGTTCCATCAGACTCACTTCAACCCCAATCAGAATTTGTGAAACCTGTCAGCTTGACTTCCTTGCTATCATACTTCAGGCAGTGATGTATAGAGCCTCGTAGATATCTCAATATATGCTTTGCAGTTATCCATTGATCGTGACGAGGCTCCAATTGGAATTGACTAACAATGTTTACAGCAAAACATATATTTGTCCCAGTATTTACCAAATACATCAGAGAGCCCACCAACTTACGATATGGTAGGATCCACAAGACTTGAATCAAAGCTCCTCAACTTCTTGAAATTGGTGATCATGGGAGTAGTGATGGGCTTCAAATCCATCATACCAAATTTCTGCAATAACTTGATTATATACTTTACTTACCTTAGATATAACTCCCAAAGTTTATGCCATACTTCCAGACCTAGGTAATAGTGCACAAGTCCCAGAACCTTCATCTCAAATTCGGCTACCAACATCTTCTTACATTCTTGTATCCTTTGCTCCACACCTGTGATGAATAGATCATCCACATATAGTAGAATAATGACTGGCTCATTATCCACAACCTTGATGTAGAGATTTGGTTCAGCAATACTTTTAACAAACCCAATTCTTAGAAGGTATGCATCCATTCTTGCATACCATGCCCTAGGAGCTTGCTTCAACCCATATAGGGCCTTCTTGAGTCTACAAACATGTGTGTCTTTTCTATTTATTTCAAAGCCTTCTGGTTGTTCAATGTATACTTCTTCATCGATGGTCCAATTCAAAAATGTTGTTTTTACATCCATTTGATGGATATTCCATCCCATTGTAGTTGTCAATGAAACCAAGGATCTTATAGTAGTATATCTTGCGATAGGTGCAAAGGTTTCTTCAAAATCTATGCCTTCCTTTTGAGAGAAACCAGTCGCAACAAATCTAGTTTTGTACTTGTCTATGCTTCCATCAACAGCGTGCTTGATCTTATAGATCTATTTACAAGTGCCAATAGATTTGTCACTTGGTCTAGGAACAATTTCCCAAACCCCATTCTTCATGATGGATTGATATTCTTCCTGTATTGCCTTCTTCCATACTTTTTGATGAGCAGCTTCTTCAAATGTAGTTGGTTCAGCTTCTATTAGTTTTGTCATGTATGCAACATATCCAAAATATCTTTTTGGTCTTTTGCTTTCTCTAAAGGTTCCTTTCGTAGCTCCATGTCCTTCGGCATCTTCAAGAGTAGCTTTTAACCAATTTGGCCTCTTCCTTGTGTTGGGTATAATCACAAGTTGAATAGGCTCACTTGGTCCATCTTCTTCTTCTTGAATAGTAGTAGGATAGTTGTTGTGTTCTTCTTCTTCGAATGTTGGTATGTCTTCGTCATCGGAATCAATAGGAATATATTTGAATCTTTTGTAGGCATGATTTTCATCAATATAACGCTCGTGCTTACTTCAATATGTGTTCCTTCCTTGATGTAGATTCTATATGCTTTTGAAGAAAGATTGTAGCCAACGAAGATCCCTTTAATACTTGTAGAATCTAGCTTTTTTGTTTGTCCTTTGGAACGTGAATATAGGCAGCACACCCAAAGATTCAGAGATGATGCACAATTGGCTTCTTTCTTGTGAATGCTTCCTCAGGTGTCATCTTCTCAAGAATTCTATGAGAGCTTCTATTTTGTATATATACAGTTGTCATTGCTGCTTCTCCCCATAGAAATTTTAGTAAGGCTTGATCAAAGATCATTGTTCATATACCTTCTTCAATTGCCCTATTTTTCCTTTCAGCTACTCCATTTTGTTCGAGATTATAGGGAACAATGAGCTCCCTCTTAATTCATGTTTCTTTACAATATGCAATTAATTCTTTGGAAGTGTATTCCCCACCAATGTCAGATTTCAAAGTCTTTATTCTTCTTTCGGTTAGGGTCTCCACTTCAAATCTAAACTCCTTGAATTTATCAAATACTTCATTTTTCTTGAGAAGATAGAGCCATGTCTTTCTAGAGTGATCATCAATGAAAGTCACATAATAAAGATGACCTCAAGTGATTTATCAGACACAGGCCCACACCCATCTGAATGAATGAGGTCTAATACTTCTTTAAGCCTTGCACATCCCTTGCAAATTCCTTCACAATCTTCTTTGATATTGGGGATGCCATTTACCAATTGATTGAGAGAGGGAAGAACCTTGTAATGTAAATTTCCATATCTTCTATGCCATAGCTCAATGGGAATAATTGCCATGTGAAGTAGGGCTTGTGCAGGTAGTGTTATGACTCTATAAAGACTTCCTTCACGTACACCAATAACCCTAGCTTTATCGATGCTTGAATCTTTTCCCCAAACCAAAACTTTTCCATCTACAAAAGCAACTCTATCTCTTTTATCTTCTAAGCAAGAAATTGAAAGCAATTTTTTTTCATAACTAGAACGTAGAGTATATTGTTGAGATAAAGCTTTGCTCCATTTTCCAGCTTCAAAGAAGTTATTCCATGCCTCTAACAGCGTAACTTTTGTTGTTAATTTTTCAGATTGTTTTATGCTGTTTCAATTACTTCAGCCCAATTCAAATCTTCATTAAACAGTGCATCCAATTATTAGCAATGTTTCCAAACAAAAGCAGTGACAAAAGATAGAACAATATAAGCAATGACAAAGGAGACAATAGCACAACCATAAGAGACCAAATTGGTCAAAGACCTGGGGAAAACCCACTATGGGGAAAACCCTTTAAAATCTTCTAATTAGATCGTCATCAAAAGTTTCAGCAGAGAATACAATGACCACAATACATAAACTTCCAACACAAATTTTCCCAATACGAAACAGAAACAGGTTTTCAGAATGATTGTACATTAGAGAGAAACCATCCAGCCATCATCCTACTGAAGTCAACTACATTCAACTATCAAACCCTAACTCAGAACCCTGCACTCATCAAGCAATACTATGAGTGACTGTAACTTCTCGATCGCTCCCTTAGACACTGAATGTAGGTGATTGGTCATTCCCAGGTCAACTGTAAGCATGCGACTAAGGATAAACTGACCAAGATCTGCTCAAGGCTTGTGTGTGCGACTTTTCCTTCCCAGTCACACTGAGGAAGGCTGTAAGCATGCGACTGAGCTAAAATCTTTCGGATCTACCTCCAAACCCCTAGTCGCTCCCTTAGGCTAATGTGAGTGCGACTTTAACCTCCTAGTTGCACTAAGGGACACTCTGTGCGTGGGACTAGGGACGAAACCCTCCAGATCTGCCTCAAAGCCTTAGTCGCTCCCTTTAGGCTACTACCCATGTGACTTTGACCTCCCAGTCGCACTAAGGAACACTCTGTGCATGCGACCAGGGACTAAAATGCTCAATGACGTGCATGCAACAGAGAAACAGAAAACCTAGATGCGTGCAAGCCTCAGACCTGTGCGAACCAAGACAAACACACCGAATATCGGGAAAGAAAAAGCACAACTTTATTTTTTTGAAGTGAAAGAAAAAGTGGTAAATTGAAAAATGAGCGGAAAATGAATTTCGAAAATCTAATTTCATAAAAAAGTTCTTTAAATAGTAAAATCTATTCATTATTTCATTATTTTTGCAAAAAATTTCAGGGAGGGATTTGCACGAGAGCACTGTGGAGCAGCAAAATACTTTCGAGCAACAACAATATTCAGAGAATCAGAATTTGAAACATATGGTGCTTCATACAAAAACCCTGTAGTATAGTAAAATTGTTAAATTTTACTGTAACAATTGATTTTTTTATAGTTTCTGTTAGATTTAATACGTGCATAGTAAAAATTTTAAATTTTGTTGTGCATTTTACTAATAAAATCATTTACAATCTCTATTCCTATTTACATTTAATTAAAATTCAGAATAAAAACAAAAAAACAAAAAAATCCATTCTTACGTTAAACCCTTGCTTCTTCTTGTTTATGTGACTTCACAATTAGGGCAGACTTGTCCTAAGCAGAAGGACAGGGAAGCATCTGATTCCAAGGCAGCAACAGCGAAAGGGGATAGTGGTAGTGAGGATGATGTGGCCATGAGTGCTCATGTGCCTCGAGAGAAGAGGTGGGGCGATATTAATCTGCAGAGCAGCTACAGATGATGGTGGCGGGTTCCTCGAGGTGCCCAAACTCTTGGATCACATACGAGCTACAGGAGCCTTAAGACAGTAGCAGGATGACTGGAGCAATGAGTGCAGAAGATCATGAAGAAGAAGAGGCAGTGCCGAGACACTGAAGTCTAGAGCAACAGAGAGGAGAGGCAACAGCAGCGTGGAAGTAGCAGCGCAGAGGCTGATGGGATTTCAGCAGCGCGGAGGCAGTGCAGTGCAACAGACAGCCTAGTACTTCAGAGAGACACTGCAGAGCAGCAACAGAGGGTGCTTCAGTGATGAGATGCAACCCGACTGACTTGTCTGTCAGTTGTTGGGTGATTTTTAATGGGGACCCTAAGTCTAATTTAGGGAAATTAAAAAATTAAAGTGAATTAATTTGCACATGTGATGAAATGTTCTAAGTGACGTGGATCAAGCATTCTTTAATCTTTGTCGTCGATTAGAGATTAGATAACGGTTGTTGGTTTACCAACGAGAAAAGTATAAAGGAAGGGCTTGGTGTCAGTTGGAGGATACACACAGCGGAAGCATTGAAGCTAAGTTGAATTTTTGGGGCGAGGTTTGCTGAGGAATTCGAAATGAGTTTGCAGTGCAGTTCAGTGAGGGGCAAAGATCGACAAGAGATGATCTGATCCAAGGCCGAGAATACAACAGCAGAGAGGCAACATTGTACCAGGCAGCGCAAATCCCAGCCAAAGTGACATAGTCCAGCCAGGACCACACAGAGGATTGCACAGAGGCAGCGTAAGCCCAGTTAGGGTGAGGCAGGCCCAGCGAGGGCAGCGCAGGGGTAGCAAAGACCCAGCCAGAGTGACGCCGGCCTAGCGAGGGTAGTGCAGAGGCAGCGCAAACCCAGTCAGGGTGACGTAGTGGGTACGTTGGCTAGTAGAGGCTGACGGAGAGGCTGGAGGAGCAGCGTTGGAATTCCAGTGGGCCAAAAAGGGCTCGAATTCGTAATTCCCCGCAAAGGGTTGGATCAACCATATTTTCTATCTCCGAGTGATAAGGTACAGCAGTCGTGTAATTTCTCTGTAGGGAAAACCGTTTCTGGTGCCCAAAATGTTGTATTCAAATTCTGCATAATAATAAAACCCTCTAGAGTTGTTGCACCAGTTTTCCCGCATTGGGTTTTTCCGAGGACATTTGTTCGAAAAATCTGTGTCATTTTGTTACATGTGTGTGATGTTCAGTAAATGATTTGTAGTTGTGTAGGCTGTTATTTGTGTTTACTTCGATATTTTTCTGAATATTCAGTTAAATAACTTGTATAATAAATCAAGTAGGCAAAGTAAATCAATAGTTAGCAGTAGGGTTTATGTATTAAGTATTCAGAAATTTTCACATTTAATTCCTTACTCGTTAAGCTAGCAAACAAGGGTTTCTTCATTACTGCTCAGGAACCTTGCTGAACATTCAATTTGGAGAGTGGCAGTCCTAGGTTTGGATAAGAATCCTTATCTATTTGCATCAAGATTGTGAGGCAGCATGCCCTTAGCACCCCTGCCATTAACCTGTGGAAATCAGACTACATTAAAGGAAAGTAAGGACACACACATTCCAGCATCAGGCAACATTCCAAAGGCATCAATACAGTCACATTTCATGTCCTCTTTGCTTCAGGACCCAGGTGCACTCTCTATTTGCTCACCCCTCTTTTTTACATCTTTGGAGTAGATCTACGATTTTTTTGTGGTTGTCTTGTTTTTGGTTACAGATCTATTTTCTCTCAGCTTTCTCACATATTATTAAAGGAAATCAAATTGAGTTTGACTGAGCACGAACCAACGGGGTCCTTCTCCTCCTTTAACACCCTCCAAGTTAGCAGCCTTGTGGGAGTGATCTCTGTGTTTCAGTTTGTTGCATGCAAATAATTTGAATCCATCAGGTTATGTGCCTGTGAGAGGGATCATATGATTGTGCATGTGCACTTGTGTGTGTCCTTTCCTATCACCCACTGCCAGAACCTGTACAGTTCATTTGATGCCCTCTATTTCTGAAAGTTTAGTGAAGATAAGATATGAAAAAATATGAACTTATTAATTTCCACAAATGACCAAGAAATATGTCAACAGGACTAAAGAGCACAATTAGTGGCCATTAAACAATGGGAGTGTTTTGAACAATACTATATGCTAAAATACTATCAAAATAACAGATATACAAATGGCAATAAGAGAAAGAGAAGAGATAAACAGCTAGCTGAGCATTATCATGCCCTAAAACTTTTTTATGTCCTAGCTGTCCCACTAGCCTGTGGACAGAATTCCAGTGGTCATCAAACTTTGGTAAGCCATTGCAATCTGTACCTCTGCAATTTACTTCCCATCAAAGAAGCAACATAGTTTGCATATATGTTTACTTTGGATTCCATATTTACATGCACAGCTGTTTTTATACAACCTAGGCATAAACCTAAGTCTATTTCTAGCACTATATTGGTATTTTCATAATACCAACTGTTCAGGCATAATCAAACAAAATAATATATTCATATATGTAAATAACAATTTATTATCTGGAGTTTTGCAACATCATTTAAACAAGGCAACCAGGTATCAACTATGGCCATTTATACCACATGAAATTCAGCAACAGCAAGTGACCAACAAAGGGCATGAAATCTGGTTGAGCATAATATAAAACAATTTAGCACATATAACATAAAAGGCTTTGTGCCTCTTTCATGATGGCAACTTGAATGTCGATATCAGGCACACTTAAATTATGTCCAAAATAACTTTCTACCATGGAAAATGTTATGAATATTTTTATTAATTATTAGTTAGATATAGTTATATTAGGTTTTATTAGCTGAAAGGGCATGATCAAAGATCATGCCTCTTCGCCAAGGGACACCTTGAGGCTGTATTTAAAGCCTAGGCGATCCCTCATTGTAATCATCTCATCTTTCATCATTAATAATATATATTTATCAAGTTTTACCAGAGTTTTTACACTCCATTGGTATCGGAGCCATCGCTCTTAGGGATCTGTGTGAACTGAAATTACGGGAATTCAAATTTTATCAGGAAAATTGCAGTTTTTAAAACTGATAAATTACTTTCTGAGTTCATTTAAAAATGTATTCAGAAAATTTTAAATCCTGCAATTGAAGACGCCAACAGTCTGAAAAAGTGCGAGATTGTGGTCCAAACAATACTCACAGGTTCTGTCCATCTACCCAAAAAAAAAAAAAGATCAGCAATCGATCAGCGATCCATTCTTGCCGTCCACAGTCCACATTGTTCCTAGTTTTCCTACGCGCTTCCTCACCCACGCAGTCCACATCGTCCCTTGTCATTCCGCGTGCTTGACCTCCTGTCTTAATCTGCTACCCGCTGACACCGTCGTCCACCTCTTCCACTGTCACCCTCGACCCCCGCCTTCCACTTCTTCCGCTGTCGATCCCCTTCATCCGCTAGTCCGCTCTCCATTGCCCGTGTTGCTGCCGCCAACCGTGCCCGTGCCCTCGAGCACTGTCGACCACTGTGCCTGTGTATCGACACATTCCAACCCCCGTCAACGGTCAACATTTTTTCCGTTGCATATCTGCTTAAACAACCTCTCCCAGCCATCGATCTGTCCGTCTTAAACCAGCCTCGAACTGTCTTAACTAGCCTCGAGCCACGGGTTCTGGAGACGCCTCTTTGTTAATCATTTCGTTGACCCTGCAACCACTGTTCTTTTGGGAAGTCGGACGATTGTCTAAGTTGTGAAAGATTAAATATTACGGCTAACACAGGATTGGCTTCGAGCGGAATCCATACAACCTGCCGCATCAACTGACCGTCCATATATATATATTGGTAGAAGGGTCTCGTTTTTAAAGCGGACGAGTATATTTTTTTGACGGGTAACGTTTTTTTAAACGGACAGTTTTTTTTTATGGTTACCATCTGTTAGTCCTCGGGCCAAAGTATCTATTGTGGACTGACTACCATCGTTCAGCACCTGCAAGCCACCGAAAACCCCGACAACCAGTGAAAAGCCCATCGACCTGCGGTGACTCGGTGAAGGACTCGGATGTGGAAATATTGTGGATAGGCCTGTGTGAAACGCGAAATTACAGACTTAATCTGAATCTGTTGAAAATCTTGAAATACACAGCCGCTTGACATTTGCTCTCCGCTTGCCCTACCCTTCCGCCGTCCCTCATTCCAATTCCGTTGACCACGGTACCTCCTTCTTCTGCTGTCTCGTAGATCAAAACAAATCAAAGACGTTTTTTTCTAACTCAAGAAACAGTGTGCCGGTTCACGGAACGATTTTTATTATTATTATATAAAATATATATTATATAGTTTAATTGATAATTATATACATATATTATAATTATATAATTCATTTATATATTATATAATTCCCATTTAATAATTATATATATATAATAATTATATAATTAAATTATATGTATTATATAATTTTTAATTAAAAATTATATATATATATATATATATAATAATTATATAGTTAAAAAAAATTATTAATTAATTAATTAAATATTAATTAATTAATTAATTTAAAAAAAAAAAAGGAGAAAAGAAAAACTGGCAGAAAAATACTCCCCACCTCATACGCGTTCGATGTCGTCATCAATGTCAATGGCTGAATTCCAGAAGAAACTAGTGGATCTCGAGAAACATATTAATAATAATTCCGAAGAATTCGGAAAGAGGTTAATCGATCTGGAAGGTACAGTTGCAGGGCACTCCAACGACATCAAAAAGATTCATGATACAACAAATCGAATAGAAAGACAAATGTGGCTAAATCATCACGAGGCCACAGAAAAGCTTAACGAAGCAATGAACAAGATGACAGAGCATAGCGAAGCAATGAACAATATGACAGAACTCTTCAGTAAGCTAAATGATAAGATAGATAAGTTAAGTCAGACACAATTCCCAATAGTTCCTAACATGGAACAAAATCAACAAAACAATTCTGCAGATTCAAGGAACTTAGAAGAGCATCAGGAAAAAACTGATTCCCCACATCACCATGAAGATACAGATGTTTATAAACAACAAAATGTTCCATCCCCAGAATTGAATGAAACATGTGAAGCGACAAACACATCCGAAGCCGCTGATATAGCGCCAGACGTTGTTGAGGCCTTCGGTGATGAAGCACATATGGTTGTTAAGAAGGAAGCGTTTGATGATGAGAAGAAGTTGCATCAATCGATAATTGTGGGTAACTTACCTCTAAATCTAAAAAGGAACAAAGAAGAATCACCAGCAGTATTTCTCAGAATGTCAGGATCCGACCCTCACACACGTGGGACCATCTTGTCACTATCCACATCACCAAAAGATTGAACTCAAGAAGATGTCTACCCCATCTTTTTAAAATGTGGGAAGCAAGAGCCCATCGCTGAGAAAACTAGATTATCTGCTGGCATTAATTGTCATAATTATGCTTTGAGGACAAAGACCTTAAGAGTGGGGGCAATGTTATGAATATTTTATTAATTATTAGTTAGATATAGTTATATTAGGTTTTATTAATTGAAAGGGCATGATCAAAGATCATGCCTTCTAGGAAGGACACCTGAGGCTATATGCACTCCTAGGGCGATCCCTCATTGTAATCATCTTTTCATCTATCATCAATAATAATATATATTTATCAAGTTTAATGCAGAGTTTTACACTCATATGTTTACTTTGGATTCCATATTTACATGCACAGCTGTTTTTATACAACCTAGGCATAAACCTAAGTCTATTTCTAGCACTATATTGGTATTTTCATAATACCAACTGTTCAGGCATAATCAAACAAAATAATATATTCATATATGTAAATAACAATTTATTATCTGGAGTTTTGCAACATCATTTAAACAAGGCAACCAGGTATCAACTATGGCCATTTATACCACATGAAATTCAGCAACAGCAAGTGACCAACAAAGGGCATGAAATCTGGTTGAGCATAATATAAAACAATTTAGCACATATAACATAAAAGGCTTTGTGCCTCTTTCATGATGGCAACTTGAATGTCGATATCAGGCACACTTAAATTATGTCCAAAATAACTTTCTACATCTCATGGAAAAACTGCATGAAAAAAAGCCTGCGGACACAAATGTTTTAGATAATATGGCTTTGTTATCAAATATTATTTCTACCCTTTCAACACTCAATGATACTTTTATAGGAGACTAAACGTATTTCCTTTTACTCTGTCTTCCTTCAAATTTCAAGTTACTTCAAATGGTCAAATTATATGACACACATTAATCCAAGCAAAGAACAAGAAGATGCAAGTAAGCATTGATTCCTCTTAGATTTGAAATTTTAAGTTTGCATCCCTTACATTAAAAGTTCCTCGCGCCAAGAAGGTTCCAGATAGAATACATATTCTAGATCCAAATCTTTCAGTGTTGTGTTCTCATCAATTTCAATCTTATCTGTTGATCGTCCCTGAGATGAACCTTTTAAGTCAAACCGTCGATGAATCCGCAATTCTGTGCAAAACATGTTCCCCATCACTACAAATCGAACCTGCAAAAAAAGTCTAAAATACGATCATAATGTAACAATATTTTCATTTTTACAGCTTATGTTAAGAGTTCACAAATTGACCCTAAAACATAGAAAAAATTAACAAGCAAAGAGAAGTTAAGAGCTGTGTAGTTTCCAGTCTTTGCAACTAGCATATTATAAAATTATTTGTTGCACAAAACCATGAGGTCATTTTTTGAATATTTATGTTACCTTCCGGCCACCTGCCGGCTTGATACGATGTAGACCAAAAAATTTGGTAATGAGGGTGTTTTCATACATCTGAACGTGATGGTGATAATTTGGAAGCATTCTCAGAAGAACCTGCACATGCCAGCCAATCAATTCAATCTACGGCCTTATTTTTTGTCAAAAACAACCCCAAATAGAAATGATGTATCTAGATCATAAAAGGATAATTTACTTTTAATACTCATTATTCCTTTATTTCTTAATAATAATCCCGACAAAGTTATTATATCAAATGGAGAGGAGATAAAATAAGGACAAGATCATTTTTTTAATTTCCAGCAAATCATCACAAAAGTAACACAGTGGGACTGCTGAGTACAATAATGTCAATACAATGAGGAAAAAAAAAAGTACAAGGAGAGCAGATCAAGAGAATAGAATACAATAAAGTACGCGTATGACGGTTTTGCTAGAGCTAGCTCCCCTAGCATCTGAGGCAAAATGGAGGAAACTCTACATAGAAGGCTGTATGGAAGAAGAGCAAAAAAAGATTAAGAAACTACTAGACTGTCTAGAAGAGGATCTAGGAAAAGGATCTGAAACTGCAACAACACTAAGGATGGCCCTAAGAAATCTAGAATCGGAAGCAATACTGCTATCAATTAGCCTCTTGATATGCCCAGTAGATGGGGACACAACAAAAGTAAAGGATCATCTAGGTGCACACTATCTAGGAGGAGGTTGACGAATCTAGGAGTGAAGTCTGAACGCCTTTTGCATCTATAAACCTAAACATTTCTAGTCAAGATATCGAACACTATATAGGATCCGAGACTCCATTAGCAAACAATGGAACCATCCTTGGATCTCATAATATATGGGGCAGCTTAAGATGAAGTGCTCCACTATCTCGACCTTCCAATGATAGCAGAACTCAAGACAAGTTCAGCCTCCAACAAAAGGCTATCAAATCCCACTCTGAACTAGCCCAGAGGAATCCAAAGAGCAAGCATCCAGTAACAACATGTGTACAAAGATTCGACACTGACTCTATTCCTCATAGACTGCAGATTGAGATTGACCACTAGATGGACCTGTTACCCACCAAAATGGGTAACCCCATAGGAGAAAACTTTTCTCCTATTCAGGACAGCCAGACAGCCAGCAGCTCCTGATAGACACCATTAGCTGATGATATGCCATTTATCTCCACCACTTGCATCAGCCATTTGTTTCTCACCCATCCAACATGAACACATGACAAAGGTGGGCTTCCACTCAATAGGTACTTTGGTCATTTTGGAAATGGGTGATTATACTTGTCTGTTCCTGGGCATTTAGTATGGTATGGGGTGATATGGAAGATTGACAGTCTTTGAACATGATCTTGTTCTCTCACCTTACTTGGGGGGTTACTCTTTGATCCTAGTCCAATCAGAGTTGAGACCTCCCTTAAGGTCCTTAGGGTATAAGAGGAACACTACTTGGGAAGCCCCGATTGAGATGCCATAGTTCCATCTTCCTATATGTCATACTTAACACTTTCCATCTTACATTACAAGCCAGTATCTCACCTTGATTCTTTGGGTTCAACTTGTCATTGGTTTTTTGGGATTAGGCACTCATACGTCCACATACTTGGGTAGGCCCCAAAAACTTTGCCTTGGGAGGTTGATGCAGCTAAAAGAAACAAAAAGAGCATATCATAGCCACAACAAAATAAAAGAAAGAAAAATCAAAATGCAGAAGATGGCTAGGGACATGAAGATTAGCACATGGGAAAAAGCAAGGTTGCAAGGTGTTGATCTTTGTAGCATTGGAAAAGTGTTTCAAGTCTCAAAATTTGTAAGGAAATTTGGACATCAGTATTCCAAAGAACCCAGAAACAGTTTGTGGAAATTCCACTCGGTTTATGTTTTATTAAAATAATTAATTATTTTAATGGAGAACCTAAGTCAAAACTTAGGGAAATTAAATAATTAATGGGTATTAGAGTCTCTTCTAGAGAACGAAGATCAAGTCAAGTTTTAATCTTGGCCATTGATTAGACTTCTAATATGGACCGTTGATTTGTCAATGAGAAGATTATAAAAGAAGGCTTGCGGGTCATTTGGAAACCAAGTCGGGAATACACTTAGTAACCCGAAGGAAGTCGATTTTGAAGGAATAGAATTCAATTTCAGAGGGAGAGTTGCAGGGCAGAAGAATGAGAGGGAGTCAGTAGTGACAAAAGTCAAGGAAAGAAGGACGCAAAAGGCCAAAGAAGGCAGCGTAGAGCAGCAGCGCAGAGTGACACAGTCTGACGCAAGCACTGTGCAGCGAGACACACAGAGGGAAGCAATGGGTCTTCCGAGTGTCAAAAATTCTCCAAAGGATTCCGGAGAATTTATCTCGGGTGTTTTCTAAAGAAGTCTGCCAGTCTTTTCCTTGTAAAGAATTTCATTATTGAACAATAATATATAAACCCTCATCTGTTGCACCAGTTTTCCCGCATTGGGTTTTTCCAGGGACAGTTGACCAAAAATAAGTGTGTATATGTGATTGATTCTTATGCTTGTATTTCTTACTGTTCCTTTCTCTGCATATACTTAAGTGAATACTGCAGCAGTATTTACTTCGAAGTTTACTGGAAGAACTCTGTAAATAACTTGTTGGAAATAATAAGTAGGAGAAATAAATCTATCACTACAGAAATATTTTCTAGATTGAAATTTTCGCATGGTATCAAAGCAAAGATGAGTAACAGGAACAGAGAATCGGCGATAGAACATAGATCAGGCGTTGTTGCACCAGCAACTCGAAAGGGTTCACGCAGTTCTCCAGAGAAGAAGGAAAGCATGAAAGAACAGATGGATCACGACATTTTTGTTCTGGCATGCAATTGGAAGAAGAATTTGCTTGCGTGTCAAGCTCTGATTCTCTTGAGATCTAGTATATTGTGTGGAAATTTCTGAATCTTAACACTTTGTGCAGAAATTATTTTACTATTAATCTGGTTATGCTCCTCCTACTTAGACAAGTTGTTAACTGAATAAATTCAAGTTAAAATCGAAGCAAAACACATAACAGATCTCCACCAATCCAAATCTAGAACAAGTACATGCACACACAGACAAAGTGACAGTTATTTCTGGACAAATAAACCCCAGAAAAACCCAATGCGGGAAAACCAGTCTCTGTCTACTAGAGGGTGTTATTATTAAGAATTTCTGAATACCACAAGCTTGGGTTCCAGATCTGGAAAACCCGACAGAGAAATAATAGATCTACAACTCATTCGCTGATCTAGGGCCAAAATAATGACTGATCCACACCCTCAAACGGGATTTACAGAACTCAGCCAAAATTAGGGCCTAGAAACCCTAGCGCTGCCCCTAAAGCCTCTACGTCAGACTCTGAAGCCCCTCTGACCCTCAGCGCTGCTCATGAAAGGTATACGTTACCCCAGACTAGGTGAAGCAGGCCTTATGCTACCCCTTAGGGTCTCTGCGTAACCCTTGAGGATTTCCAGCTGAAAATCAAGTTGTCCTTGAGGGACTGCGCAGCACCTACGTAGCACAAGTTGTTGCCCTTCTACTGCCGCTCTCCTGCTTCTCTACGTTGCCTCTCTAAGCTAATCTCTACCTCTTGCTGATTCTAGACCCTGGGATCAGATCATCCCCTTGGCCTAAATTCCCCTCTCTATAGTTGAAACACTTCTGAGAGTTCTTAGCAAACCCGCCCTAGAATCTCAGCTTAGCTTCAATGCTCTGCCTCTATGTGTCTTTACAAATGAGCCCAAGCCTTTCCTTTATACTTTTTCTCGTTGGGAAACCAATGGCCATGATCAGATCTTGAATCAATGGCTAATATTAAAAGAAAGCTTGATCCGTGTGACTTAAGACAATTTCATCACATGTTTAATTAAATTCACTTTAATAATTTAAGTTCCCTAAGTTTTAACTAAAGAAATACATTAAAATAATTAATTAATTTAATATCTCCTAAACCAGATGAAATTTACCAACTCAATTTTTGGGTCTTGTAGATCAAGTGTACTCTAGTCCCTCCACAAAATTTGGAAGCTAGAGCACAACTGATGCTACCCCAAATACACAAAATCTCAACACTCCCTCTTAGCATCAAGGGTGTGCTCTAGCAATACATCACACTATGCATTACATGATTTTGGGCACTGGTTCTATGCTGTTGATGCTTGGCCTGCGGCCACTCAACTCTGCACTGCTGCTGCCATTCTGTAGTGTTGCCCATGACTCTGCCACTGCCACTGCAACCTCTGTACTGTAGCTCCCTCTCAATATGTTGCATTTGTGATGCTCATAGCACTGCCACTGCTGATCTGCTGCACTGCAACTTCAGTTGTTGAGAGAAACAACTGAATCTCTTGCCCAATCTTTGACAGACAAGTCAGGTGGGTTGCATCCTCATCACTGAAGCTCCATAAGCTACAGATCTGTGTTGGCATCTAAAGAACGGTGCGCAGCTATAGCTCTACACTACTGAAGTCACATCAGCACCTTGTGCTGAATTCTCTCATGTTGTTGTTGCACTGCATTGTCCCTCTGAAGCCTTATGCAGTGCTGCACTCTACACTGCGTAAGCAACTCTTCTCTGTGTTGTTGAAGTCACAATAGCCTATGCATTGTTGCTGCTTCTACGATGTTGTTGCTCTGCTCCTCCCAGTCTTCAGATGTGCCTCTGCCTCTGCTTCATCTATGATCTATGCACCCACTGCTCCACTTGTCTCGCTACTGTCTTAAGGCTATCGTAGCTCGCATGTAATCCAAGAGATGAGTTGCTCAAGGATCCCGCCTCTCTTCTATGTAGCTTCTCTACGTATCCATATCACCCCACCTCTGTGGTTCATGACCACTCGTGGCTGTCCCATCTTCCGACCCAGCCTCTGCCACAACAGCTTTGGAAGAATATGCTTCCTTGTCCTTTTTCTTTTGAGGACAATTGTTGGCAAAATGTCCCATTTCACCACACTGGAAGCACTTGATCTTTGAGAGATCCTTCTTCTTCTTTGGCTACCTCTTTGATGCCAAGGCTGCATCTTCCTCATCTTCCTTTTCCACTTTGCTCGATCTGGAGCTATACTGCTTCTTGGTGAATCTGCGAAGTTCTTCTTGACGCAGAACTGACAACAAGATGTCCCAATCTGGGAGGTCCGCTCTGCCCAAGATACTTTGGACAAAGGTTTCCCACTCATCCGTGACTGCATTGAGGGCAGTCCTAACCATCACATCGTCTTCCACCTTAGCACCAGTTGCAGTCAACTGATCTCTAATCGACTGCAGTCTGAAGAGGAAATGCTCCATGTCTTCTCCCTTGGCCATCATGAATGACCTCATCTGTGTCTCCAACAGCATCTTCCTTTGGACAAATTTTTCCTCATATAGGGAGATCAAGGCCTTCCACATCTCATTAGTTGTCTTCTTCTCAGTTATGGGTGGTACAATATGGTCCTTGATTCCATCCATAATCAGCCGCTTGGAATGCCCAACAGCTTCCTTATAATTCCGAAGGAGATCCGGATCTGTCGGTGTGGCCAGAGTTTGCTCTGCATGGTCTCTAAGATTATATGCCTCAAGGACTATCAGGATCCTTGCCTTCCAAACTGAAAAGTTTGAGAGGCCATCCAGCCTGTCCTGATCACGCAGTCCATAAGGAGCCATCTACTCAGAATGTATCGGAACTTCCTTTTCTCTTTGCTAGAGAAATGGATCTAAGACCCTTGGTGAAAACAGGCACCTAATGCTCCCTCTGACAACTGATTTCCCTCCTTGGAAATCTGCCAAATCAACATTGATTCAACTCTCTTCGATCCTCTGATCAAACTGCAAGTTTCATTTGGCTAGAAACTCTCTAAGAAGTTGATCTCCTCCTGCTCTTTGTCACTTGTGCTTAGGTTAAAAATCTGAAAACTTCAGAAATTTAACCCCACTAGCACGTTCTGAATTTTTGTAGTTTTTCTTCAGTTTTTTCTGGATCGGACAAATTCAGATCTGCATCACACTAGCAGGCTTCAGACTAATGCAGCGCTATTTCTAAGTTACCTCTGCGCAGTAATTGCCTGGGCTTCACGGAGACAGCGTTAGACTGCGTCACCCTTCCCTCTATGTGAATCTGCCTCTGAAAACTGCGCTGTCTCTTCAGATCTAGGTTTCTACTGCTTTTCCAGCTGCTTCTTGCAGCTAGAACCTTCAGATTCTTGCTGGTGTCCTTCCTAGATCGGCAATTGCTCTAATACCATGTGGAAATTTCTGAATCTTTACACTTTGTGCAAAAATTATTTTACTGTTAATCTGGTTATGCTCCTCCTACTTAGACAAGTTATTAACTGAATAAATTCAAGTTAAAATCGAAGCAAAACACATAACATATCTCTACCAATCTAGATCTAGAACAAGTACATGCACACATAGACAAAGTGACACAATTATTTCTAGACAAATAGTCCTCGAAAAAACCCAATGCGGGAAAACCAGTCTCTGGCTGCTAGAGGGTTTTATTTTTAAGAATTTTTTGAATACAAGCAGCCTAGATTCTAGATCTGGAAAACCCAACAGAGAAATAATAAATCTACATCTCATTGGCTGATCTAGGGCCAAAATAATGACTGATCCACACCCTCAAATGGGATTAACAGAACTCAGCCAAAATTACGGCCTAGAAACGCCGGCAATGCCCCTGAAGCCTCTCCGTTAGCCTCTGAAGCCCCTCTGACCCTCAGCGCCGCTCCAGAAAGGTCTGCGTTACCCCGGACTGGGTGACACAGGCCTTATGCTACCCCTTAGGGTCTCTGCGTAACCCTTGAGGGTTTCGAGCTGAAAATCACCCTCCTTGAGGGACTGCGCAGCACCTGCGTAGCACAAGTTGCTGCCCTTCTGCTGATGCTCTCCTACTTCTCTACGCTGCCTCTCTGAGTTGATCTTGTTGGAAATGTTGGCATTGATGGCAAAGGTAAAGACAGGAGCAGCACCTAAACTATCCATAAGGCAAAAGGATACAAAAGAGAGATAGGGGCAGAGTAAGCAACAGACAGAAACAAAGAGAATTGGAAGTTGCATAACAGAGGAATTAGAGACAGAGCAGTGAAGTTGAAAGGGCCTGAAGGAGTTTAATACAGAGGTTTATTTATGAATTAGGGGTTTAATATAGTTTGTAGATGAATTATTGAGCAATTATTCATTAATTGAGTTTGTATGGCATAGACTTTGATTGAAGACTAAAACCCTATGGTAAAGACTTAATATGCTTGGGGATGAGTTGGAGCATTGCTTAAATGGCAAGGAAACCATGAAGTGGTCAAAGAAACTAATAATGAGCAAAGGCACAGTTCGAAAACCAAACTCATGAATCAAGGATCACGATGAGTTAGTGGATTGAAGAGCCAAAGGAGAACAGTGTATTAAAGATTTGGGCAGTCTCTAATTGAGAATCAAAGGGAAAACGTTACACAGAAGCACCAAAAAAGTTCGAATCAAATTGTTTGAACATAATGTGGGTTTGAATTGCCTACAGTATGTAAGGGCAAGAATCTAAGATTGAGGAATTCGTAAGAGCTGTGAGGTTTGTGGATAGCTCCTTGAGATATCATTATAGATATCGTATGGAGGACTGACAAATGGGCTCGATGGGAGATCGAATGGTGGAGTGATAAGGTGAGCCAAGAATAAAACAAAACAGAAAGGCAGCTTCATGAATGGTGTCAACCAGAAGTAATTCAAGAGAAGAGTCGTGAATTGGAGTGGTTCAGTGCACAGTCATAGGCGGAGTTAATTACAATAAAATGTTGAAGCGTCAACTTTAACCCCCGAGCTAAAGGGGAGCTGGGGAATCCCTTGTACTAGACTCGAACCGGGATCACTAACATTTAACTCTACATCGGAATCCGAAGGCGGAATTTGGAAGAATAATCATTGTACGTACGTGAAGGGGGTTTCCGTTTTCATCGCACCACCTTCGACGGGCAAGCGGTTTTCAAGAAATTGGAGCGATTCCATAGAGCAGCTGACACGTGGCCCTGAGCGAATTCGCAAAACCGCTTCCATAGCGCGACATCGCGCATTATCATCTGTGCATCTTCACCGTGCGATATCCGTTGGATCGTCAAGGCCTGGGCGACGTGCTCTCAGCCGTTAGATGAAAAGGGCGACATAACGCCAAGGTACATTATCTGAAGGTGGGCCCGAACATTCGTTTAAATGCCGTTGAATTCGAAGTTCAAGAAAGGGTCATATATTTTGTATGGTTCACTTTATAATACGAAGCAGTGTGATATGATTGGTATATATATATTATATGATAAGGTGCATATGAATGGTTGATGTAATGTGTGGGCTCAGATATGAAATACGCTGATATGGTGAGGTTATTAAAGTATTTTCATATACATGAGGCCTAATCAATAGTGAGTATATGCAGAGAATTCTATGTAATAGCTTGGCCAGAATATTTGAAGATTAATCTGAAATATTATACATTGGGTTTTTTATTATGGTTTAACCACAGTTTTGAAGATGCCGAGAGTTGATTAAACCAAAGGTTCTGTAGTAAAATCTATTCAAAAGGCGTTTTCACTTTGAAGACTTTGGAATATGTGGGTCCCGATATAAATGGCCCCGTATGAAATATTGTAAAGATTGAAATATGAATGAATTTATACGTATGGTTTTATAACCATGGAAAAATGAAGTTTTCGCATTAATTCAAGTTTGCCCAAATTTAAAATCAACTGTTATATTAAAATAAAGTTATATGTGCAGCAGTTACACAACTGCAACAAAAGAGAGAGAGACAGTTGCAGAAAAATGTACAGTGATCCAAAAAGTATGAAGGGGGTTGATTTGAAAGTATATTATATGGACAGAGAGGGTGTAAGCAGGGAGCCCGAGCACAGAGATTAATAATGAACAGATATTGCCTAGATTTATATTTATTTGAGGATAAACTTGAAAAAGAAGTTATATATGCAGCAGGTGCACAAAAGTACAGTGAACAGGTGAAAAAACACAGGGATGAAAATGTGGGCCTAACAGAGATAAACAAAGAATGTAGGAACTAGAAAAGTCACAAGGAATTTTTACAGGCATGATGAACAAAAGTATGCAGATCAGTTACTTAACAACAATAGAAAAGACAAATCCAGTAAAGTCAAAATCCAAAAAAGGAGCTGAGTGAAATTGAAATGTGTAACTGAAAATATGAATGTAAATGTTGTAATTAATTTTTATTGTTTGTGATGCATTGGCAAGTCTCCGGTAGGAAAACAAAACTCCCACTGTAGTATTGAAATTAATGCATATTGTTATATTTTTCTGAATGAGCGGGTAAAAGAAATGAGAAGGCAAAAGGAAAAAAGTCAGGACTATTCACTTCAAATTCCTTGAGGAATGTAAAAAGTCATGTGATGAACTCTATATATAATATCAACTTGATATGCATAAAAAGGTTAGAGAGTGTGAATATAGAAAATGCAAAGTATGAAGAATTGAGGAGAAAAGACAAGAAGAAGGAGGAGCTGAGCAGAGATGATGCAGGGCTGATATGAGGACTGATGGACAACAGAAGAGATGCTACAGAACAGAGCTGATATCTGAGGTAAATCAGCAAAAATTTCTTGTGATAAATTGAGGAAGTTGGAGCTTCCCTATCAAGTGGAAGCTTGATAGATGTCAGTTGTAGCTGATTGAGGTTGGAGCCTCCTGTAGGTTGGTGCCTGTAGAAAATTGAAGGGAGTTGGAGCTTCCTTGCAAGTTGTAGCTTGCAGAATTGAGGTTGGAGCCTCCTGTGGGTTGGTGCCTGCAGAAAATTAGTGGTGAGAGGGAGTTGGAGCTTGCCTTTGCATCACAACAATAATAAGATGTGGGTTTCTCCCTTTATGGGTTTCCACTTATATCTGGTGTCTCTGTGCATGATGTTTATGTGTTGATCTGGTTTATATCATCTGCTTAATACTTGCTGCTCTGATATTAAGTCTAGTGTTACATTATATTAATGCTTGTTGTTCACATTCTAAGATTACTCACATGTTAAGTTGAACATGAAATGAAGGTGTAAACAAGTGTTAATGAAAAAGTTTTAAAAGTCCATGAATGTGTTAAACTGATTCACCCCCCCCCCTCAGTTTAACTAAGGGTTCAACAGATCTCTACCTCTTGCTGATTCTAGACCCCTAGATCAGATCATCCCCTTGGCCTAAATTCCCCTCTCTGCAGCTGAAACACTTCTGAAAATTCTTAGCAAACCCACCCTAGAATCTTAGTTTAGCTTCAGTGTTCTTTGTGTGTCCTTACAAATGACCCCAAGTCTTTCCTTTATACTTTTCTTGTTGGGAAACCAACGGCCATGATCAGATCTTGAATCAATGGCTAAGATTAAAAGAAAGCCTGATCTGTGTGACTTAAGACAATTTCATCACATGTTTAATTAAATTCACTTTAATTATTTAAGTTCCCTAAGTTTTAACTTAGGAAATACATTAAAATAATTTATTAATTTAATATATCCTAAACCAGATGAAATTTCCCAAATCAATTTCTGGGTCTTGTAGATCAAGTGTACTCTAGTCCCTCCACAAAATTTGGAAGCTAGAGCACAACTGATGCTACCCCAAATACACAAAATCTCAACATATTGACAATGGGACTCCTCCTCACATGACGAGAGTGCGAAAATGTTTCTCAAACTATCAAGAAGAGTAGATGAACTTTAAAATCACCATGGGCAATAAGGCGAAATGTACCCCTATTGGAAGAGGTACCATAATATTTCACACAGAAGCTAGTAATACGCTTTGCGCCACCAATGTGCCACATGTGCCTGGTTTGGGGATGAACTTACTCTCTGTTTCGTAGTTTCAAAACAAAGGCTATGACATTTACTTCATTAGCAATAGAGTATATGTCAAACACGCAAATTGGAAAAAGAAGGCACAAATCAGAGTCATGAGTAATAAACTCTACAAGTTACATCTCGAATCCCCAATGGCACTGATAGGCAACACTGATGAGAAAGACTTGAATGAGTTATGGCACAGGAGAATGGGGCACTTGCATGATGGGGAGTTAAGAATTCTCAAGAAGACTATCACGGGAGTTTCAGAACTGAGCACCAAGCGAGATGATATCTGCAGACGGTGCATATTGGGAAAGTATGCTAAGGCAATGTACCATAGAAGCAACAATAGGGCTAAGAGTGTGTTGGGCTTAAAACACTCAAACATCTGCAGACCAATGTCCACTAGAGCTCTTAGTGGTGCCGAATATTTCGTCACCTTTATTGAAAACCATTTCAGGAAGCCTGGATCTACTTTCTGAAGACTAAGGACAAAGTCTTTGGTCGATTCAAGGAGTTTAAAGCTCTGGTGGAGAATCTGACAGGAAAGTGGATCAAGACACTGCGATCAAACAATGGTAGAGAATACACTGATAAAGACTTCACAGAGTTCTGCGAAAGGGAAGGGGTCAGAAGAGAGTGGACCACTCTATATAATCTGGAGGAGAAAGGAATTGTAGAAAGAAAAAATATAACTATTGCCGAGGCTGCAAGGGCAATGTTGTATGATCAAGAAATGCCCAAATTTCTATGGGTTGAAGCTGTTAATACAGTTCTCTACGTACAGAGAAGGATTCCTCATAACGCATCGGGTAAGATCACTCCAGAAAGTGTCTTCACTAGCAGCAAGCCTGAAGTGAGCCACTTTAGGATCTTTGGTAGTGCGGCATATTGTCATGTGCCGAAGAGAAGAGGAAGAAACTGAACAAGACTCCATAAAAGGGATATCTAGTGGGATATAGTGAGAATGCAAAGGCTTATCGTATATACATTCCTGAGAGTAAGAAGATTGTCGTACAGCGGGATGTGAAGTTCATAGAGGAAAGGGCCTTCAAAAATTCTCGGGAGATTCCTTCTACTACGTAGTCTAAGGAGGATCCGCTGGTCCAACCACAACTGTTGAGATTTTGGGGTGTTGGGGTAGCATCGGATGTGCTCTAGCTCCAAAACTTTGTGGAGGGACCAGAGTACATAAGATCTCCAAGTCCCAGAAAGCGTTTTGAGAAATTCCATCCTGTTTAAGAGATATTTAATTAATTAATCTTTTTAATTAAGGACCCTAAGTCTAACTTAGGAAAATTAAAAGATTAAAGGTAATTAAATTAAACATGTGAGGAGAATGACTTAAGTGACATGGATCAAGAATCTTCTAATCTTAGCCGTCGATTCAAGATTAGATCACAGTCGTTGAAGTTTCAACGAGAAAAGTATAAGAAGAGGGCTTGGGGTCAGTTGGAGAACACACACACTGGCAGAGCACTGAAGCTAAGCTGGAATTCTAGGGTGTGGTTTGCTAAGAATTTTAGAAGTGTTTCAGCTGCGGAGAGAGGCAGTATTGGCGAGTGGGATGGTCTAGTCCCAGGCCAAGAATACAACAAGGGCAAAGAAGTAGCCGACCGAGGCAACGCAGAGGCAGCGGCTACACAGCTCAGCCGAGATCCCAACAGGGGAAGCGCAGAGGCAGCAAGGGGCCAGGAGGGTTGACGTGGGCCCAGCCAGGGAAGCGCAGGGGCAGCGTAACCCACTTTAGGGTGACATAGGTCCTTCCTGAGCAGTGTAGAGGCTGACATTGGCCAGGAGGATTGACGCAGTAGGCTTCAGAGCAACACTGGAGTTTCTAGAGGCCAGAAAGGGTTGAGTTTTGTAAACCCTGTTTGAGGATGTGAATAAGTCAGTGTTTCTGTCTCCAGAACAGAGGTATACCTGCAGTTTTTATTTCTCTATGGGATTAACTGTGAAAATTTCTAAATGTTACTTTTATGCAAAAATCTACTCTTAGAACTGGTTATGCTCCTCCTACTTAATTAAGTTATTAACTAAAGAATTCAAATTAATATCGAAGCAAAACACATAACAGACTTTCACCAATTCAAATCTAAAAAAAGTACATGCACACATAGACAAAGTGAAATAGTGATTTTCTGGACAATATTCCCCGGAAAAACCCAATGCGGGAAAATTGGTCTCTGGCTGCTAGAGAGTTTTATTATTAAGAATATTTATGAATACAACGAATCTGGGTTTTAGATTTGGAAAGCCCGACAGAGAAAATATAGATTTGCAACTCATTTGTTGTTCTGAAGCCAAAATATTGACTGATCCACACCCTTAAACGGCATTTATAGGACTCAGCCAAAATTAGGCCCTAGAAACCCCAGCGCTACCCCTGAAGCCCCTACGTCAGCATCTACGTCCCTCAGCGCTGGCCTAGAAAGGGTTGTGTAAGCCCAGACTGGGTGACGCAGTGCCTACGCTGCCCCTAAGGGTCTCTGTGTAACCTCTGAGGGTTTCCAGCTGCCTTACGCTGCTTTGGGAGTGACTGCGCAACATCTGCGTAGTTGAAGTTGCCCCTGCACTACGCAGCTGCTACCCTCTTGCTGTTCATGCTCCTGCTTCACTCCGTTGCCTTTCTGAAGCTCCTCTTTGTCTCTTGCTGATTCTAGACACTGGAATCAGATCATCCACTTTGCCTAAACTCCCCTCTCTGCAGCTGAAACACTGCTACGAATTCTTAGCAAACGCTACCCCAAAATCTCAGCTTAGCTTCAGTGCTATGCCTCTGTGTGTCTTTACAAATCACCCCAAGCCTTTTCTTTATAATTTTTTCGTTGGGAAAACAACGGCCATGATCAAATCTTGAATCAATGGCTAAGATTAAAAGAAAGCTTGATATGTGTGACTTAAGACAATTTCATCGCATGTTTAATTTAATTAACTTTAATTATTTAATTTTCCTAAGTTTAGACTTTGTAAATACATTAAAATAATTAATTAATTAAATATCTCCTAAACCAAATGAAATTTCCCAAATCCCTTTCTGGGTCTTGTAGATGATGTGTACTCTAGTCCCTCCACAAATTTTGGGAGCTAGAGCACATCCAATGCTACCCCCAATAGACAAAATCTCAACACTCCCTCTTAGCACGGAGTGTGCTCTAGCAATACATCACACCATGTATCACAAGATTTTGGACACTAGTTTCTATGTTGTCGTAGGCCTGTTGCGATTCAACTCTGCACTGTTGTTGCCATTCTGTACTGTTGCCCATGACGTTGTCACCGCCACTGCAACATCTGTACAGCAGCGCCCTCTGAATCTGTTGCATCTGTGCTACCTATAGCACTGCCACTGCTAATTGGTGCACCGAAACTTCAGTTGTTGAGAGAAACAACTGAATCTCATGCCCAATATTTAACAAACAAGTCAGTTGGGTTGCATCCTCATCACTAAAGCTCCATCTGTTGTTGATCTGTGCTGACATCTAAAGGATGATGCACAGCGACAGCTCTGCACTACGTAAGCAGACTCCCTTTGCACTGTTGAAGTCACATCAGCCCCTTGTGTTAAAATCTCTCACACTGTGGTTGCACTGTGTTGTCCCCCTGAAGCCTTCTACGTTGCTGCAGCTCTACTCTACACTATTGAAGTCACATCAGCCCCTACGTTGTTGTTGCATCTGCACTGTGTTGCTCCTTCCAGCCTTCAGATCTGCCTCTGCTTCATCTGTGATCTATGCACCCACTACTCCACTTGTCCCACTACTGTCTTAAGGCTCTTGTAGCTCGGATGTGATCCAAGAGATGAGTTGCTCAAGGATCTCGCCCCCATTCTATAGCTGCTCTACAGATCCATGCTGCCCCACTTCCATGGTTCATGAGCGCTCATGGCTGCCTCTTCTTCTGACCCATCATCTGCCACAATAGCCTTGGAAGAAGAAGCTTCCTTGTCCTTTTTCTTCTGAGGACAATTGCTAGCGAAATTTCCTAATTCACCACACTGGAAGCACTTGATCTTAGAAAGGTCCTTCTTCTTCTTTCCCTGCTGCCTCTTTGATGCCAAGGCTGCATATTCTTCAACTTCCTTCTTCACATTGCTCGATCCCGAGTTGTACTGCTTCTTGGTGATTCTGCGGAGTTCTTCTTGACTCGTGATTGCCCACAAGTTGTCCTAGTCTGGGAGGTCCGCTCTGCCCAAGATACTTTGGACAAAGGTTTCCCACTCATCTGTGACTGCATTGAGAGCAGTCTTGACAATCACATCATCTTCCACCTTAGCACCCATGGCAATCAACTGGTCTCTGATCGACTGTAATTTGAAGAGGAAACGTTTCATTGCTTCCCCCTTGGTCATCATGAATGACCACATCTGAGTCTCCAACAGCATCTTCCTTTGGACAGATTTTCCCTCATATAGGGATGTTAAGGCCTTCCACATTTCATTAGTTGTTTTCTTCTCAGCTATATGTGGGACAATATGGTCCTTAATTCCATCCATTATCAATTGCTTAGCATGTCCAATAGCTTCATTATGCTTCCTCGGGAGATCTGCATCAGTCGGCGTGGTCATAACTTGTTCTGCATGGTCTCTTAGATGATATGCCTCTAGGACTATCAGGATCCTAGCCTTCCAAACTGAAAAGTTGGAAAGGCCATCATGTTGAGATTTGTATAGTTGGTGTAGCATCGGGTGTGCTCTAGCCCTGAAATTTTGTAGAGGAGCTAGGACACACTTGATCTCCAAAACCCGGAAAGGGATTTGAGAAATTTCAGTTGGTGTTCAAGTTATTCAAATAATTAATTATTTTAATGGATTTCCAAAATCTAAACTTAGGAAAATAAAATAATTAAAGTGAATTAATTAACACGTGCTGAAATTGTCTTAAATCACATAGATCAAGCGGTCTTTTAATCTCAGCCGTTGATGAATAATTTAATCTCGGTCGTTGAAGGGTTCAACGAAAAGTATAAGAGAAGGGCTTGAGGGTCAGTTGGAGAAGACACACAGTAGCAGAGTTGAGAAATAGATCTAGCATTCTAGGGTGGGTTTGCTAAGAATTCCCGAAGGAATTTTCTGCAGCGAGGGGTAGTATTGGCTAAGGGGATGATCTGATTCTAGAGCCAAGAGTCAATAAGAGGCAGAGCAACAACAAGGACAGCGCAGAGAAGCAGAGCAGCCGCTACGCCGGACAGCACAGAGGCTCCAGGGGGCTGCAGAAGTTACGCAGAGGGTCTCTAGGGCTAGCGTAAGGCCCGCGTCACCCTTCCAGGGGTTACGCAGTCCCTCTCTGGGCAGCGCAGTGGCAATTCTGAGGCTAGCAGGGCTGACGATGGGGCTTCAGGGGCAGCGCTGATGGTTTCTAGGGCCAAATCCGGGCTGAGTTCTATAAATCCCGTTTGAGGGTCTGGATCAGTCAGTTATTTGGCACTCGAACTTCAGGTTAGCTGCAGATTCGATTTCTTTTATTCTCTGTCGGATTTTTCTATATCTCGAACCCAAATTTACTGTACTCTGAATCTACTTAATAATAAACCCTCATATATGTTGCACCGGTTTTCTCGCTTTGGGTTTTTCCGGGGACCTATGTCCAAAAATTCAGGTCTCATTTTGTTGCATGAACGTATTATTCAGTAAATGATCTGCATGTGTAGGTTGTAGTTGTGTTTATTTTTGGTATTTTCTGAATCTAATTTCTGAAAATAAATTGTATTAATCTAGAACAAGTAGGAGAAATAAACCAAGATACTGTAGTAGATTTTTCACATGGTATCAGAGCGATAGTAGATCAAGTTGAATCTCCAGCGATCAGCTGAAGAAGTATTTTTCTGCAGGGTGACAGAAGAAGCAGCAGATCCGGAAAGTTCATCTTGATAGTAGGAGAACAAAAATCCAGAAGAGGACAGCGCTGAAGCTGCAAAAGGCCTTCAGGCTTATGCAAACCCTTCCAAGGGCAGTGTAGGGACTGCGTCACCCAGTGTGAGGTCATGCAATCCACTTTTGAGCAGCATTGAGACTGCGCTGGGCCAGACAGTGAGACGCAATCCAGTCATTTCTTTTGTCGCAGAAAAGATTTGCCAACATCCAAAAGAAGTGCTTCAGTTCTTCAACAGTGCTGGTGAGGTGGAGATTTTGCAGGTGCAGAATTTTGCCTAGCTAAGGCAACAAAGGCAGGAGGAAGACAGTTACTCAACAAATCTGAGCCAAACAGATCTGAGATTCGCTCAGGAGGATCGGAGAGTACTGCCCGTTTGTGTTTTGGTGGAGATTTCCAAGAGGGAAATCAGTCTTTAGCGGAAGCGGCTACTAGAGGGTTCCTAGTCACCAAGAAACCCAGATACAGAGGGAGAAGTATTGTTTCTGTTAGATCTCAGCAAAGATGGCTTGATATGGACTAAGGGATCAAGATAGATTGGACGACATGTTCAACTATGTTATCTGGAGGGCCAGAATCCTCTCAGTTCTGGATGAGTATGGTTTCAAAGAGCATGCAGAGAAAGTTCTTGTTGTACCAATCGATGCAGATCCTCTCAAGAAATATGAAGAAAATCAAGCGCAGATGAAGCGTTTGATCATAGACGTGGTCAAGGACGACGTTATACCTCATATTGTTGGGAAGACTACAGCAAATGACATGTGGGTAGCCTTGGACACGATGTACCAAGGAGGCTCCGTACAAAGAAGAATGCTTCTAGAGAACCAAATGATGAAGGGTGAAGAGATAGATCCATTCCACTTCAGGCTTCAAGCCATCCGAGATCAGTTGGTTGGCATTGGTGCTACTCCAAATGAGGGGCCGTTAGTGAGCACTGCTCTGAATGCAGTCTCGGAAGATTGGGAAACGTTTGTCCATAGCATTCTGGGAAGGGCAGCGTTACCATCTTGGGCTGACATGTGGGCTATCCTCTGTCAAGAGGAGATCGAGAGGGTCACCAAGCAGTAGAATATCAGGGGAGGAAGCGGAAAGGCCCAAGTCAAGGAGGAGGAGGAGGATGCAGCCCTTGCATCAAGGGAAAAGATACAGCACGGGAAGAAGAAGAAGGACCTTTCCAAGGTCAGATGCTTTAACTGTGGTGATCTTGGACATTTCGCCAGCTGTTGTCCTAAGAAGAAGGACAAAGGCTCTTCTGATTCCAAGGTTGTGGCAGCAAAGGATGATGGCTCTGATGATGATACAACCATGAGTGCTCATGTGCCTCGAGAGAAGAGGTGGGGTGACATGGATCTGTAGAGCATCTACAGACAATGTGGCGAGATCCTTGAGTCAGCCCTACAATTAGATCACATAAGAGCTACGTGAGCCTTAAGACGGTAGCGGGATGAGTCGGGAGATGGTTGCAGAAGGCCACATTGAAGTGGAAGAGGGAGCTGAAGAGCTAAAGAGCGAGCAGCGTAATGCAGAGGGAGCAGCGTAATGCAGAGGCAGCAACAGCGTGTTGGCAGTAGTGCAGAGGGGCTGATGGGATTTCAGCAGCGCAAAGATGTTGTGCTCACGTTGTGCAGTGTTGCAGCATGACAGTGTCTCCAGGAGGACAGCGTAAATCAGCATTCAAGGAGCTTCAGTGGTGAAGGGAAACTTGACTTATCTGTCAAACAGTTGGGCAGAGTCCTTTAGTTGCTTACTTCTCAACAATTGAGATGCAGTGCAGCAGTTAGCAGTGGCAGTGTTATGGGCAGCATGATGCAGCAATTTGACAAGAAGCTGCAGTACAGATGTGTCAGTGTCAGTGGCAGTGGCATGGGCAACAAGCCAAGCATTAGCAGCACAGAATCCAGCTTCAAGATCTTGTAGTGCATGGTATGGATGCATTGCTAGAGTACACTTCGTGCTAAGAGGGAGTGTTGAGATTTTGTATAGTTGGTGTAGCATCAGGTGTGCTCTAGCCCTGAAATTTTGTGGAGGGGCTAGGACACACTTGATCTCCAAAACACAGAAAGAGATTTGAGAAATTTCAGTTGGTGTTCAAGTTATTCAAATAATTAATTATTTTAATGGATTTCCTAAGTCTAAACTTAGGAAAATAAAATAATTAAAGTGAATTAATTAACACATGTGTTGAAATTATCTTAAGTCAGATGGATCAAGCAGTCCTTTAATCTCAGTTGTTGATGAATGGTTTAAACTCGATCGTTGAAGGGTTCAACGAAAAGTATAAGAGAAGGGCTTGAGGGTCAGTTGGAGAAGACACACAGTGGGAGAGCTGAGAAATAGATCTGGAATTCTAGGGCTAGTTTGCTAAGAATTTTCGGAGGATTTTTCTGCAGCGAAAGGTAATATTAGCTAAGGGGATGATATGATCCCAGAGCCAAGAGTCAATAAGAGGCAGAGGAGCAGCAACAACAACAACGCAGAGAAGTAGACCAGTCGCTATGCAGGACAGTGCAGAGGCTCCAGGGGGTTGCAGAAGTTACATAGAGGGTCTCCAAGGCCAGCGTAAGACCTGCGTCACCCTTCCAGGGGTTACACAGTCCCTCTCTAGGCAGCACAGTGGCATTCTGAGGGTGGCAGGGCTGACACTAGGGCTTCAGGGGCAACGCTAAGGGTTTCTAGGGCCAGATCTGGGCTGAGTTCTGTAAACCCTGTTTGAGGGTGTGGATAAGTCAAATATTTGGCACTAGAACTTCAGGTTAGCTGCAGATTCAATTTATTTTATTCTCTGTCGGGTTTTTCCAGATCTGGAACCCAGATTTACTGTACTCAGATTCTAGTTAATAATAAACCCTCATATCTGCTGCACCGGTTTTCCCGCTTTGGGTTTTTTCGGGGACTTATGTCCAAAAATCCATGTGTCACTTTGTTGCATGAGCGTATTATTCAGTAAATGATCTGCATGTGTAGGCTATAGTTGTGTTTATTTTCGGTATTTTCTGAAACTAATTTCTGAAAACAACTTGTATTAATCTAAAAGAAGTAGGAGAAATAAACCAAGATACTACAGTAGATTTTTCACACATCCAATCTGTCTTGATTACGCAGTCCATGAGGAGCTTGTTAATCAAGGTTGTCATTGATGTCAATATGGCATTGACCGAGATGTCAATATTCTTGAGATGCTTGGTTCTAGATGATGATGTCATGACTCTTGGTCGACTAAGATACCATCAATGAAGAAGTCAAACCACTAATGAAGGAAGCCCTAAGAAGTACTTGATCTAATGTTGCATGCACTTGATGATCTTGGCCTTAATCTTTGATGACATCTGGAGAACTGCATGTGATGATGACATGGAATTTCTCATTTGATGGTTGGAAGACTATCTGACTATCTTGGAACTTTCCTAATGATGAAGTTGCCTATGTCATATCACTGCACTATGACATGAATACATGATGAGACTATGATGAATCACTCGGTGACATACGAAGATATGGAATACCTCATGATGATGTGGAAATAATATAAAGGCATTGTTGGAACCATAACAATGAAGAAGACCTAATGACCTCTTGCTGTCCCAATCAATGTTGCAGGAAATGCCGCCCCCCCTCCCCCCCACCCCCGGCTCCAAGCCCCGAAACGCGTCCCATACGAATCGGTACGGGATCCGCACCACGAACCGTGGATCCGAATTTCGGAAACGGGGTTCGCAAAAAAAATTGTGATTCCTGGAAATCTGGATCCGTATGTCCGGATCCGCGTTTACGTACAGCAGATCCGCGGATCATTTCTGTACGGATCGTCAGCGGTTTCGTACAGCGTCGTATGGATCCGACTAATGTAGGTCAGAAAAGCGATTTTTTTTTTTATTTTTTTTTGGTTGGGTTAGTAGGTGAGTTAGTGCTGAGTTAGGGATAGGATGAAAAAAATATAAGCTCTCTTTTACCTCCTTAGATGTTTCTTAGATGCTCCCTCATGGTAATGTTAAATCCTTAAAGAAAAAGTGAATTTTTAACATTACCATGAAATGAGTAAGGATGTTTGAGAGTGGTTCCAGCCTGATCGGACTTCATATGGAGAAAATAGAATTTCATATCTTATTCAAAATTCAGCAGACTTAACAGTTTTCAGGAATTCAGGATCAATGGTATGGTGGCATGTCATTAGATTATGTCATGTATGAGGGTATGTGATTAGCGTTTAATCAAGAGCACCAAGCCCTATATGTACCCTAGTGTTGGTGGTGTTAATTGTTGAACTCCTTTGTCATGTCGTTAGCAAAAAATTACATTTCAATCAAGTCAAAATAATCTATCAAGCATGTTAAGTTCTTTCTACCATATTTTAAGGCTTGCATTAGGGTTTGATCAAAATTGGGCAATTTTGACTAATGTCCCTAGATAATCGAGGTAGAGGCAAAGGCTAGACAAGAGGAGAAGAATCTAGATTATAGATGGTTGATGCCTCTAAATGGTTGATGCTCAAATAATTAATCATTAATGTACAATGGATGTCATATCTATCTTGATTTATGTACAAATATGCATGCTTCCATATCTTCTACAATTAATTTGGTATTTTGGATATTTTTTTAATATAAATGCAAAAAAATAAAAATAAAAAAATATATATATAGTAGACGCTTCCGAGACGCTTCGCTTCCTAGATTTTTTGGAAATGACGCTTCCGCGTCCCCGCTTCCAAAAAAACGTCCCCGCTTCGTCCCCGCTTCGTGCAACGTTGGTCCCAATCACTTTCTGCACATAAAAATTCAAGGACAGTTATAAAGAAAAATAAATTTTGCTATCTTAGAGGCAGAATTTCACTATGACACCTACACTAACTTTTAGAGCATAATTTTAGCTTTCTAACGAGCTCTTACTTGGCCGGAAACTCCAAGCGGTTTGGGATATATGAATTTTTCAAGTTAAGGAAATAATTTTGTCCTTGAGCCGACCTGTGCTAGCCTACACATGTTAGCCTACCTCCAGAAAGACACATCCTTTCATCTTGACGTCAAACTCATATAAAAAGGAGGCTCGGACTGTTCATTTGACCAAGGAATTTCGGTGAAAAACATCTCAGAAGACAAGGAACAGCAACCAAGGTCGAGGACAATTTTTAAATCACTGTTTTGGGCCAAAGAGATTTATGTTTAGGGTTAAAACATGTTGAGGACAGTCACAGCTCGGTGGACAGCTTGGTTTAACATCTCAGAAATCTGGAAATTGCAGTGTGGACTGGTTAAGGTTTCAGTGGGTATACTTTAGCTCTTCTAGAAGCTCAAAAAAAGGCTACAAGATCACAAAACTTTCCTTAAACTTTATAACAGTCACCTGTGGTAAAACTAGGCAGCATACCTGTGATCTTTAGAGCTCAGACAAACCTGAAGTGACCCTATGGGAGGCTCGGATTCGTTTAATGGTTGAACCTATGGACAGTGACACTTGAACCTGTGATCAATACTTCAGACTTGCTGCCTATGGAGGCTCAAACCGTGGGTAACTCGTAAAAAATTTGGACTGGCAGTGACACCTATGAAGAACACAGATTAGAAGCACACAGCAAGATAATTAAGTGTTCAGATTTGTGTTGTATAATTCAGATTGTTTACTGTGTGACCACATTTTTTTTGTGTCGGATCTGTGGTGTGTAGACCACTGTAAAAGCTCGGATTTGGAAGAAACTTAGACCTCACTCAGTCTTGTGGGAAGTGAGAGGAGATCTGTCTTGTAGCTGACATGGGATTGTTGCCATTACAGTAGCCCCGGATTGCTAGGAGAGATTATAGCCTGTAGCTTGATTGATTAAAGAAGTCTTGGACCTGTTTGGAGGACAAAACTATAACAGTGGGTTTGGGCATCATTTTTAGAGCAGTGATTGAAAAGATTGTAGACCCTTTTTTGAAGGCTTTGTTAAGTCTTGTTAAAGGTGCATTGATGACTTAAGAAGTTTGGAGCATCTAGCAAACTTGTTGAAGTCTATTATGCAGAACTTGTGAAGACTTGTGAAGGCTTGTTGACTTGTGAAGTGTTCTTGAAGATTTGGAACAAACCTTGGAGAAGCCTTCATTGTCTTGGAATATTCTTGAAGAATTGAAGGAATGAAGATCTTGAAGACATCGTTGAGGCAGAACTATTGAAGACATCCTTGGAGTATTGAAGACCATGATGCATCATTGACGTCATCATGAGGTAACTTGGAGAAATTGTTTGGGTAAAATGAAGAGTTGTGGAGACACCTTCGTGAGTAGATAAGGTTGTCATTGATGATGTGACGTGGAGACTAAGTGAAGGCATTGTTGAAGATTGTCAGGGCTCGTTGAAGAAGACTTTGGGAGCCGTGAAGAATAACCAAACATATTTTGACGAAGTGAAGTTGAGGGTTGGAGCCCAAGAGGTTGGATCCTCATAGAGACAAGGTCGGTGCCTTGGAAGATAGGGTTGGAGCCCTAGAGGATTGGAGTCCTCAAGAAACTAGGTCAGAGTCTATACCAGAGATAGGGTTGGAGCCCTAGAGGTTGGTGCCTCAAATTGACAAGGTTGGAGCCTTGGAAAGACCAAGTCGGTGCTTGGCATAATACAGGATGGAGCCTAGAAGATTGGAGTCTTCATCTAGGGTTGGAGCCCTATATCATTATTGTACTTTACTTATTGTAAAGAAGAAATTATTAAAAGTATCTATTCCATCATTGTTCATTTTGTGTTCTAAATATAAGTGATCTAACTAGTAAAATTAACAATTGAAAAGAAATATTGATTCGCCCCCCTCTCAGTATTTCCAACAATTGGTATCAGAGCGAGTACCTTCACTCAAAGCATAACAGCTTGAAGGTTGATCATTAGAACACAAATGGCAAAGCCAAGGAAAAAAGTCTCCAATCCTCCTAAAGATGTGTCTTCCACAACCATTGAAATTGAAGTCAATCAATTTGCGAAGGTTCCATTTTTCAACGGAAATTTTGATATATGGGAGGCAAGAATGAGAAATTTCTTGAAGACTCAAGGAATTGAAGTTTGGAAATCAATGATTAAGAATGACACGATGGACGAAGAATCCAAGTACAATACAAGAGTAATGAAGGCAATTTTGAATGGGTTACCAAATTCTATGAAGGCCAATTTTGAAAATTGTTCATCAGCAAAAGTCATATGGGACAAACTTCATGATCTTCAATCAAAAGGAGTGTTGACAATGATCTCTAGTCAAGACGATGATGGAAAACAAGAAAGAAGTCCAGAATCCATCAAGGAAGCTGGAGATAAGATAGATGACAACAAGGTTAAAGAAGACCTAGAAGATGAAAAGAACAAAGAAGACTTTGAAGAATATCTCATGAATAAACTTATGGCTTCATGGAAGAGATTAACAGGTTGAAAAATGAAAATGAGAAACTTAAGGAGAAAGTGCAAGTTGGTGACCAAAGCAAGACAAGGAAGGAAGTTGACCTTGTCAAGCTTCAAGTTCAAGAAAGAGATGAAGAGCTCGCCAAACTTAAGGAGGAATTTCATCAAACAAAAGAAAGCATCATGAAGAAGTCATATCTATGACAAATCAATTGGATAAGGCAACGAAAAAGGAAGAAACTTTGTCAAGCCACCTTGAACAAAGACTTAAGAGCTTGAACAATCTTGAAGCAGAGATTGGTCAATACGAGGAAGAAGTCTCTTCTCTTAGATCTCAACTAGAAAAAGCAAGGAAACAAGCACAAGGAGTCGAGAAGGTGATGGAAACTTTGGCATTCATAGAAGGACAAGTTGATGAAGCAGAAAAGGAGAGAAACACCATGATATGTCAACTAGAAGAAAAGGATGAAGAAATCTTCAAACTAAAATTAGACATCAATCTTCTCAAGGCCCAATCATGTGAAGCAACCAAGATGAAGAAAGAAATGGAGATCGATCTATCAAAGAAGGATGAAGAATGCAAGAAAATGAAAGAAGAAATTGATATCCTTAAAAAGGAAGTTGATCATTTGAACAAGAGCTTAAAGAGCTCCCAAACCCTAGATGACATCTTGAGTCATCAAAGATCTCATCTTGATAAATCGGGTCTTGGCTATGCAGGGGAATCTTCAAACAAGAATGATGCAATCCCTAATGCTTCAAACAACAAGGTTGTGGAAAAGCTTGGAAGAAATATTGACGCCCCCAGTTCCAGCAAAGGCAAGAAGAAGAGTCAAGATGATATTGTAAGAAACCCTACTCCAGGAAGATATGCTGATGGTGTCAAGAATGCTAGAGGCAATAAATTTGAACAAAGGATCCCAAGACAAAATTATTTTAGAAGTACATCAAGGCAATCTCCATCCTCCAGGTACAAAAGTATATTTTTTGGTTATTGTTATTCTTGTACAAAATTTGGGCACATGGCAAAGGATTGTAGGGCATACCACAAGGACAAATATAATGGTCCCCGTCAGTCATGATCTTTCATTCATGAATAAGATAGTGTGCTTTAATTGCCATAACATTGGACATACGGCACATGATTGTAACTTGACTTGGGTTCCTAAACAAGCTAAAACCATGACAACCAACCTAGAGAAGAAAGTTACACAAGTATGGAGAAGGAAGCAAGTTGAATCTGGAAGTCACTTGAACACTCCGGCCAACAACACATGTTGTTGACTTGATAAAGTCATCATTGATATTCTAGAAGTTATCCGTGAATGGGCCTTATGAAATCTTTGATGAGTCACCCATTGACATTCATCCTTTGATAGATCATCTCTCAAGAGCAGCTCCATTGAAGAACAAGATTCCAATATTGACTTCTTCCACCCAATCACAAGGTAGAAATCTTTCTTTAAGTTGGAGGAGGTTATGCAGGCAAGGGGAGTTGGTTCATCACATGAAGAAAGACACATCTATCATGGACCACATTTCCAGAATGAAGAGCACCATGACCGGGGGAGTAATATAGTTAGGAAGAATTACTATTGATGAAGAAAAGAAGCAACTTGACAGGGGAGTACTTGAGCACACCGTTTGCCATTGATGTCAAAGGGGGAGAGAATATTGGAAGGGCAAGAATATTGCCATCAATGACAAAGGGGCAGATTGTTAATCAAGGTTGTCATTGATGTCAATATGGAATTGACCGAGATGTCAATATTCTTGAGATGCTTGGTTCCAAATGATGATGTCATGACTCTTGGTCGACTAGGATACCATCAATGAAGAAGTCAAACCACTAATGAAGGAAGCCCTAAGAAGTACTTGATCTAATGTTGCATGCACTTGATGATCTTGGCCTTAATCTTTGATGACATATGGAAAACTACATGTGATGATGACATGGAATATCTCATTTGATGGTTGGAAGACTATCTTACTATCTTGGAACTTTCCTAATGATGAAGTTGCCTATGTCATATCACTGCACTATGACATGAATACATGATGAGACTATGATGAATCACTCGGTGACATAAGAAGACATGTAATACCTCATGATGACATGGAAATAATATAAAGGCATTGTTGGAGCCATAACAATGAAGAAGACCTAATGACCTCTTGCTGTCCCAATCACTTTCTGCACATAAAAATTCAAGGACAGTTATAAAGAAAAATAAATTTTGCTATCTTAGAGGCAGAATTTCACTATGACACCTACACTACCTTTTAGAGCATAATTTTAGCTTTCTAACGAGCTCTTACTTGGCCCAAAACTCCAAGCGGTTTGGGAGATATGAATTTTTCAAGTTAAGGAAATAATTATGTCCTTGAGCCGACCTGTGCGAGCCTACACATGTCGGCCTACCTCCAGAAAGACGCATCCTTTCATCTTGACGTCAAACTCATATAAAAAGGAGGCTCGGACTGTTCATCTCACCAAGGAATTTCGGTGAAAAACATCTCAGAAGACAAGGAACAGCAACCAAGGTCGAGGAGGATTTTTAAATCACTGTTTTGGGCCAAAAAGATTTCTGTTTACGGTTAAAACATCTTGAGGACAACACAACTCTATGGGATGTAAATTTCTCGTTTAACATCTCGAAATCCAAATCAAGTAAAGGTGGACAAGTTAAGGTTTCGGGTATACTTTAGCTCTTTTATGAGCTCGAAAATAGCTACAAGAGCTAGCGAACTTTCCTTAAACTTTTATAACAAATAATTCGTGGTGAAACTAGGCAAAGAGACTCCATGATCTTTAAAGCTCAGACAAACCTGAAGTGACTCTATGGGAGGCTCTGATTCGTTTAAAAGCTGAACCAGTGGACAGTGACACTTGAACCTGTGATCAATACTTTAGACTTGCTGCCTGTGGAGGCTCAAACCTTGGGTAACTTGTAAAAAACTTGGACTGGCAGTGACACCTATGAAGAACACAGATTAGAAGCACACAGCAAGATAATTAAGTGTTCAGAACTGTGTTGTTGTTAAAATTGGACAACTAGGTCCAAACTCCATGTTGTGATGCTTAGATGAATACACCAATTTTTTTATTGGGTTCCTCTTTCGAAGAGGTGCAAGATCGATCTAAAGATAATCTTGATCCGATGAGCAAAACATTTATTTTGAATTTATTTTTAATACTTTCAAAATATGTGCAGGTCGGCCTTAAGGTTTTACACCCCCAGCAAATGTGTCACACACCCTCAGTGATTGATATAAATAGAGTCAATGTTGGAGGACATTTCAATCATCTCATCACACACATCTTCATGATCTAAATCTGGATGCCGTAAATATGGATGATGTCGTAAATTTGGATGATGTCAGAAATGGATGCCGTAAATCTGGATGCCATAAATATGGATGATGCCATAAATCTGGATGACGCCGGAAATCTGGATGTGGGATTCTTTTGTTGAATTATGTTGATTTTTGATGAGCTGTCTTTAAGGGCTGTGTGTGTCACACTTCTGGTTGGCTGACCGTATTGAGACTTTGCTGGTTGAAGCATCCTGTTGACCGTCATAACGCACCAACACACTTATATTTTTCTGGCTTGTCTTCTGTCGATCTACTGGTATGTTCTATCAACACTTTACTTTCTTGTTTATATGATTGCTAACTGACAATGGGGATAAAAGTAAAGTTGCATCAAGCATAGAACATCTTCAAAAATTTACATGGTATCAGAGCTGAGGTGAAGACAAAGCCCTGGTTTGTAGCAATCACCGAAGAAGAGGATGGGTTCCTCAAACTACAATGGCTTTAAGGCTGATGAAAAATTGACTAGAAAGGATGACTTCCATGCTTGGAAGATGACATTGGATCTTAATTTGGAAGGCCAAGATGTCATGGACTATGTGCAGGGTAAAATCCAAGAGCTTCCATCCACTGGAATTGTTGCTGCCAAATCAAAGTACAAGAAGGGGGAAATCAAAGCAAAGTTTATGATCAGGGACTCAATTCATAAGAGTCTGGTTGCCTACATCTCTGAGCTAGGTCACTATGCTAGAGAATGCCCTTTCAAAAAGGTCAAGAAAAGGAAGGATCCCTCCGACAGAAATGGGCAACCTTTCAAAAGGTCAAGAAATTCCAGGTATGAGGAATCAAATGTTTTTGATGATAAAAGAAATGAATTCATTCTTGTATCTGCCCTCTCTGCTGCATCTACACCCGACACTATGGATGTATAGTTGATAGATAGTGGTGCCTCAAGCCACATCATTGGGTTCAAGAAAGCACTTACTGATATGGTTGAGAAGGATACTAATCTACAAATTATCCTTGGAGATAATGCCACATATCCCGTGAAAGGGACAAGGACTGTGACCCTCCACTTGTCTCAAAGTCAAGTCCTCCGCCTGCAAGATGTACTATATGTACCTAATTTGAAGAAGAACCTTGTGTCTGTTTTGGCCATGGAAGACAAAGGTTTCAATGTGGCATTCATTGATGGAAGATGCGCATGTGGAAGAAGAGTTTCAAGGAAGCTATCACGATTGGGTTTAGAGTTGGTACACTCTACTAGGTTGGAGGAAGTCCACTGGGAGCAATGACATGTGATACTATCCGACAGACTGAACTATGGCACCGAAGGTTTAAACAACTTCACTACAAGGCCCTTCCCGAAGCAAGGAAGGTGGTGACAGGATGCCTGAGTTCTCAAATAATCATGAAGGTGTATGTCAGGGTTGTGCCGAAAGAAAGCATACAAGGGGACCTTTCTCCTTGTTAAACACCATGTTAAACACACACATGGTGTATGAGAAAGATAAACACACACACAATGAAACTCAACACACAATGAATGATAAGCGTGTAGCTCACTTATTTTCCATTATACAAAGATGTACATTTATAGTACAATGTTGTGACTCTTGGTTTCACATTCCAAGGTCACTTGGACTCCATTGTGACTTTTCGCATTCCACACCTACCCATAGAGGATTAGGTGTTCCAACATCCCCCCTTAATCTGAAGGGGTATGTGTGAGTCCAAGAGGAGAGTTATATTACAAACCTGCAAAGTATGCATGGCAACACTTAGGATGAATCAACTCTCTAAAATGTTGGCATAAAGAGGTGGTTTAAGGATGACCATCAACACTAGAATGCAACGCTTATTGCAATTCCTGGAACTCTTCCAAAACTAGTAAGAAGCTAAGGAATTCTGCTAGAGGAAGCGTCCCTCATATTTGAAAAGGGATTCCTTCAACCTAAAGGAAGGGAAGTCTACAACCTGTGATGGTTTAAGGATGACCACCAAAACTGGAATGCTTGATTCAATTCCCAAAACTCAACCAAAACTAGAAAGAAGCTGAAGTCTTCTGCTAGAGGAAGTGTTCCCTCATATATGAAAGGGAGAACTTCGACCTAAAATAAGGGAGGTCTACTACCTATGATGGTTTTAGGTTATCCACCAACCAAATATGATGGTTTAAGGTTTTCCACCAACCGAAGGCATGCTCATGGGCATTCGTGTCTCTGGCTACATCCTGAATCTGGAATGATGAATTGTGGCTCAGGCTCGCTTGAATTTTTGTGTCTCTGGCTACAACTTTGAATATGGAATGAGAGATTGTGGTTCAGGCTTGCTTGATGTGACGTTGAAGCTTGTAGATGACCACGATTTCCCCCGCTGTCAGGTACAAGGTGAGATGATGGCGAAAACTCAACCGCAAGTTTGCTCAATATTCTAGAACAAGTTTTGACATGTGACTTATACATATTCTTGGTTGTTGATGCCCATTGCCAAGAAGCGATCCATCCAAGATGAATCTTTGTTCTTGCAGGAGGCTTTTTTCTTAAGCATATGTGTGAAGAATGGGTGTGCCGACCATGGTGCTTACATGGGTGAAGATCAAAACAATGATCTTTCATATGGCCAACTCGATCACAATGTTGGCATTTTTTACACCGTTGTGGAAGTTTTAACAAATCAAACAATTGCAGAACCGTCATACACGAACCGCACTCGAAATATGATGGCTTGGTGTAGTCTGGAATATGAAAGGACACATCCTTGTCATATCCAAGACCAGTTCGGTGCTTGTTGTGGACAAGCTCTTCCCAAGGTCTGATGATGGGCTTGAGAAGTGCAGGCTGAGCTATTGCATCTGCATGTACATCTACTCTAGTGCAAGGAACTAAATGTGAATCAACTGCAACTTTATTGACTTTCTTCTGATGAGAGTCCTTCATAATCTTCTGAACAGAAACAGGTTCAAAATGGTGACTCTTTTGTTGAAGTTCATCTTGTTGGAGCTAAGATTCCAACTGCAAAAACTCAACTTTTTCTTGTGCATCTTGCAAACAGCTTTGAATGTTACAAAGAGCATTCTTGCTCATTCTTATCATGTCATCAACATTGGAATGAATGAGATTATTCAACAACTCTAATGCCTCATTGATTTTAGCCATTTTCAACAACTTAGGCTCAAAAAATAAAAGGGTGTCGGCTTCAACCGAAAATGCACCTGTTTACAATGTGATTCAATCTTCCTTCAAACAAATACAAATGATTCCAAAAAATTCTCAAAGTACAAAATCTGCTGATTGCAACTATGAAAAAGCCATACAATGTCAGTTCAATACAATATGCAACAAAAATGTGCAGCAAAACACTTGTGCAAGAGGCCTTTAAGGCAGCTGAATTTTCCTTCAAAGAGTTGTTTTGCACCAATAACAACTCGTCTTCAAATGTCAATTTCTTCAAAAAATCACCCTCTTGTATATGCCACAAATCATAAAATGTAAATCTTCTCTTTTCTCCTCTATGTAGGCAATTTATCATTTTCTCATTATGCCATTTCCTCTTCCTTTCTGTTGTTCATGTCTTCTTTTCCTCTCTCCCTGCTGTTTTTTTTTTTTTAATTTAAAATAATTAAATTAAAAAAATGAAATTGGGAAACTTATTAGAGGGAGGGGAAATTATGAGAAATTTAAAAAAATGTGTAGGGAGGGGAATTCAAAAGGAGGGGGAATTTAAAAGGAGTGGGAGAGTGGGGAGAATTTTTTTTTTTTCTTTTTTTTTTGGTTTAAATTAAAAATTAATTAAAAAATAGATTAATTAAAATTGGGAATTAATTTAAAATGGGGGTGATTTAGAAAGGGAGGGAATATTAAAATAAATTTAAAAGAATACAAAACAAATTTAAAAGAGGGATTTTATTAAAAGGAGGGGGGGTATATTTAACTATAGAAATTAAAATCAAAAAATTAAAAAATAATTGAAATGGTCTTCTGTGTGAGGGGGAGGGCCGAAAGGCCTTTGGGAATGGAGGCCGGCCAAAGGCCGTGGGTAAGGCGAGGGATGAGAGGGTAAGGAGAGGGGGGAGCGTAGCTTTAGGGAGGGCGGGATAGGCGAGCTATGAGTGGGAGCTGTGTGATAGCCGCAAGGGGGAGAGCGTTGTAGAGTAGGCGCAGGTAGCAGATACGAGGGGCGGGGTAGGAGGAACGGGTGAGCGATGAGAGGGCGTAGTATGGCGGGTAGTGAAGCGAGGGTTAGGCGTAGATGTGAGGGCATATAGCAGAGAGTTGGGAGCGCAGCCGCGTGAGGAGGTAAGGTATGTGAGGGGAGAACTGTGAGTTGGGGGAGCGGCCTTGTGTGGAGAGCGAGGAGGAGTATTGAGGTGCGTGTGGAGCATATGGGAAATTGAATCGATTTATTTTTTTTTTAAACAGTAGAGAGGAGTTATTACAGCTTGCAGAATTTTGCAGAGAAAGCAGTAAAATAGAGACTTCAAAATAGGTATACTGCAGGTACAAACTTCAGAAATTTCTCAGAGAATGCAGAGCAATTTTTAGACAGTAAAATTCAGCAGCAGATTGCAGAGATGAAGAAATTTTCAGTAGAAAAACTCAGAATTCTTTCAATGAAAATTTAGAAATCTTTCCAGTAGCCCAGCAACAGGGAAATGGACTTTAAAAATGCAGAATTTTCCAGAAGATTTCATAAGTAAAATCCAGAGATTTGCACAAATTTTTCAATGAAAAACTCAAAAAAAATTCTTTCAGAAACCCTCTTTAAACAGTGTTTCAACAGCTCTTCAAAATGTAGAATTTAAAAGTGGGCAGCAGAAATTGCATGCAAGTCAAAATGAAAACCTTCAGATGCACAATGTTGCTTCTCTTCAAAACCAATGCTGCCAATTTCTGAACGCTGCTCTTCTTCAAAACAAATTCGGAATGCGGCAAAATGACTGCTGCAGAAATCTCTAAGTGCTGCAAAAATGCCAAGAATTTTGCAGATATGCACAGGCCATAAACACAAATGGCTCACTCAATTTGGAGCAAGGCCAGCAATCGCTCGCTCTAATACCATGTTAAACACACACATCGTGTATGAGAAAGATAAACACACACACAATGAAACTCAACACACAATGAATGATAAGCATGTAGCTCACTTATTTTCCATTATACAAAGATGTACATTTATAGTACAATGGTGTTACTCTTGGTTTCACATTCCAAGGTCACTTGGACTCCATTGTGACTTTTCGCATTCCACACCTACCCATAGAGGATTAGGTGTTCCAACACTCCTCAAGTGTCACAAAGACGTCTGATGTCTTGCAATTAGTACATTCTAATCTGTCTAGTATGCTACCCGTGACATCCTTGGGAGGATGTTCTTATTATATGAGACGAACGAGTTCAAGAACTTTTGCAGAGGAGCTAGCATCAAGAGGGAGACAAAATTTTCTGTGGGCTACAGCGAAATTTTGAAGGCCTATAAAGTATATGTGCCTGGTCAAACGGAAGTGGAGATATGCCATGATCCTACCTTTGACAAAGATGCTTCCCTGAGGAAAGTAGTCAATCTTTCGAGATCTGAAGAAGATCATGAAGCAAGGCCTAGAAATCAAGAAGAACCGAAGGATGAGACGATGCCCGATGCTGAAGGACAAATGGACCCGATTGATCCACCTCCTTCAATAGGAAAGAGACCATCATGGCTCAGGGACACTCTCGAGGATGCCGAGGGAAATATGGCCCCAAAGGGGGACATTCGTGAAAGCAAGAAGCTAAGTAGATACCAAGGGTATCTAGCAGCCATGAGTACTATTGTACAATCTGAGCCTGGATCTTTTGAGGAAGTCGTAAAGCATCAAGTCTGGAAGGATGTTATGCACGAACTGTATGAGTCCATAATGAAGAATGATGTTTGGGATGTGGTTCCAAGACCGGAGGACAAAGTAGTTGTCACCTCGAAATGGCTCTACAAGATCAAGCATGGATCTGATGGAAGTGCTGAAAAGTTCAAGGCAAGATTCGTTGCCCGTGGCTTCTCTCAAAAGGAAGGCATAGACTATGATGATATATTTGAACTTGTGGCCCGATATACCACCATCCGACCTATCATAGCCCTTGCTGCTATGCAAGGATGGAGTCTTCATCAGATGGATGTGAAGACCGTATTTCTGCATGGTGCGATAAAGGAAGAGGTGTACGTGGAGCAACCTCTGGGGTTCGAAGTCCAGGATTGGGACACCCATGTTTGCAGGTTGAAGAAAGCCCTCTATGGGTTGAAGCAAGCACCCAAAGCTTGGTACGAGAGGATAGATAGCTACCTGATGAAGCCAGGCTTCACTTGTAGTAATGCTGATCCGAACCTTTACTTCAAGGTTGATAGAGAGAAGCCTCTCATTTTGGTGTTGTATGTGGACGACCTCTTCTTGACAGGTGTTGTCCCTCTCATTCATCAGTGCAAGAGGGAGCTCGCTGCTGTGTTCGAGATGAAGGACCTAGGATTGATGCATTACTTCCTAGGCCTAGAGGTCTGGCAGAGACCTGGCAAGATTTTCCTTTCTTAAGGAAAATACATTGTGAAGCTTCTTGAAAGATTTAGTAAGTCCGTGTCGACACCAATGGAGCTCAACTTTAAGAAGTTGAGTGGCAGCGGTGCTGGGCCCGTGCTAGCAAATCCTACTGAGTATCTTCAACTCGTAGGGGCCCTGATGTTCTTAGTGAACACCCATCCGGACGTATCTTGTGCAGTGAACCCTTTGAGTCAACACATGGTTGATCATAACATTCACTGGGTTGGTGCCAAGAAACTCTTGAGATATCTCTGAGGCACAATAGACCTTGGGCTGAGATACACTGCCAAGAGCATGACACTCCTTGGTTACACTGATGCCGATTGGGCTGGCAGTGTGGTGGATCGCAAGAGCACATCTAGATGCTGCTTCACACGTAGATCTGTTTCGGGCAAGAAACTGAAGTCGGTAGCCTTCAGCACCACTGAGGCCGAATACATTGCAGCATGTATGGCCTGTTGTGAAGTCACTTGGTTGCGAAAGCTCTTCAGTGAGCTGTTCGAGCATGTGCGAGATGCCACCGTTATCCTTTGTGATAACCAGAGGGGGATTCGTTTGTCATAGAATCACGAGTTCCACGATCGATCCAAGCATGTTGATGGTTGGTACCACTTTATCCGGGATATGGTACAGCGAGGCGCCATAAGGCTCGATCATATAGGAACTGATGAGCAGGTCGCGGATATTCTCACAATGCCCTTGGGGAAGGTCATGTTCCTAACCTTCCGTGAGAATCTTGGAATCATGGAATGACCCTATTCTGAGGGTCCTGTGGGATGATGAGCTCTAGGAGCTCTGGGGGGCTTTGGGGATAGCTTTTCGGAGCTATAAGCAACCATAGGACTAGGCTTGCCGAACCTTGTTGGTGTGCTTGGGCCCCACCGTGATGATTGAGTTGGTTCGCCTCTCATGATTTGTGCCCTGTATGCATCCTACCCATTTGAGTTCCGGACTCATGGGAAGTACCTCTCATTTGGCCAATGAGGTGGGAAAAGCTAGAGACTAGTAGCAAACACTGATGGACGCATCAGAGATTGTCGTAGTCTCTATCTAGGATGACACGTGTCCAACCACTTGATCTGGGATCAAGTCTAGTGAGGTTTCGGACCTCCTACTGACTTCGGGTCAGATAAACCAACTTCGAGTGTGACTCTTTGAGTCCATGTGAGGTTTTGGACCTCCAACTGACTTCAGGTCAGTGAGACTAACTTCGGGTTAGTATATATGACTCTCTTGAGTCCAAGCGAGGTTTCGAACCTCTGGGCTGAATCTGTCAGCCGGGGAATGATGTCTTTGTGACTGACCCACTTCTGTTCTGAAATAAAGAGGCCAACAAAGCAAGTCACGGCGGGATGACGCACGATGTTTGATTGCACAGGTGGATGGACTTCTCCCTAGTTGAGAGGGAGTGTTAAAATTGGACAACTAGGTCCAAACTCCATGTTGTGATGCTCAGATGAAGACACCAATATTTTTATTGGGTTCCTCTTTCGAAGAGGTGCAAGATCGATCTAAAGATCATCTTGATCCGATGAGCAAAACATTTATTTTGAATTTATGTTTAATACTTTCAAAATATGTGCAGGTCGGCCTTAAGGTTTTACACCCCCAGCAAATGTGTCACACACCCTTAGTGATTGATATAAATAGAGTCAATGTTGGAGGACATTTCAATCATCTCATCACACACATCTTCGTGATCTAAATCTGGATGCAGTAAATATGGATGATGCCGTAAATCTGGATGATGCCAGAAATGGATGCCGTAAATCTGGATGATGCCGGAAATCTGGATGTGGGATTCTTTAGTTGAATTATGTTGATTTTTGATGAGTTGTCTTTAAGGGCTGTGTGTGTCACACTTTTGGTTGGCTGACTGTATTGAGACTTTGCTGGTTGAAGCGTCCTATTGACCGCTGTAACGCACCAACACACTTATATTTTTATGGCTTGTCTTCTGTCGATCTACTGGTATGTTCTATCAACACTTTACTTTCTTGTTTATGTGATGGCTGACTGACATTGGGGATAAAAGTAAAGTTGCATCAAGCATAGAACATCTTCAAAAATTTACAGTTGTATATTTCAGATCGTTTACTGTGTGACCACATTTTTTTGTGTCAAATCTGTGGTGGGTAGACCATTGTAAAAGCTTGGATTTGAAAGAAACTTAGACCTCACTCAGTCTTGTGGGAAGTGAGAGGAGATTTGTCTTGTAGCTTAAATGGGATTGTTGCCATTACAGTAGCTCGGATTGCTAGGAGAGATTATAGCCTGTAGCTTGATTGATTAAAGAAGTCTTGGACCTGTTTGGAGGACAAAACTATAACAGTGGGTTTGGGCATCATTTTTGGAGCAGTGATTGAAAAGATTGTAGACCCTTTTTTGAAGGCTTTGTTAAGTCTTGTTAAAGGAGCATTGATGACTTAAGAAGTTTGGAGTATCTAGCAAACTTGTTGAAGTCTAGTATGCAGAACTTGTGAAGACTTGTGAAGGCTTGTTGACTTTTGAAGTGTTCTTGAAGATTTGGAACAAACTTTGGAGAAGCCTTCATTGTCTTGGAAAATTCTTGAAGAATTGAAGGAATGAAGATCTTGAAGACATCGTTGAGGCAGAACTATTGAAGACATCCTTGGAGTATTGAAGACCATGATGCATCATTGACGTCATCATGAGGTAACTTGGAGAAATTGTTTGGGTAACATGAAGAGTTGTGGAGACACCTTCATGAGTAGATAAGGTTGTCATTGATGATGTGACATGGAGATTAAGTGAAGGCATTGTTGAAGATTGTCAAGGCTCGTTGAAGAAGACTTTGGGAGCTGTGAAAAATAACCAAACATATTTTGACGAAGTGAAGTTGAGGGTTGGAGCCCAAGAGGTTGGAGCCTCGTAGAGACAATGTCGGTGCCTTGGAAGATAGGGTGGGAGCCCTAGAGGATTGGAGTCCTCAAGAAACTAGGTCGGAGCCTATACCAGATATAGGGTTGGACCCCTAGAGGTTGGTGCCTCAAATTGACAAGGTTGGAGCCTTGGAAAGACCAAGTCGGTGCTTGGCACAATACAGGTTGGAGCCTGGAAGATTGGAGTCTTCATCTAGGGTTGGAGCCCTATATCATTATTGTACTTTACTTATTGTAAAGAAGAAATTAATAAAAGTATTCCATCATTGTTCATTTTGTGTTCTAAATATAAGTGATCTAAATGGTAAAATTAACAATTGAAAAGAAATATTGATTCACCCCCCTCTCAGTATTTCCAACAAAGCCATCTGCTCAGAAATTTGTCGGAGCTCCCTTTCTCTTTGCTAGAAATCTAGATCTAAGGTCCTTGGTGAAACAGGCACCTTCTACTCCCTCTGACAACCGATTTCCCTTCTTGGAAATCTGCCAAATCAACAATGATTCAGCTCTTCTTTGATCCTCTGATCAATTTGCAAGTTTCTTTGGCTAGAAACTCTCTGAGAAGTTGATCTCCTTCCGCCCTTTGTCACTAGTGCTTAGGCTAAAATTCTGAAAACTTCAGAAATTTAACCCCACCAGCACCTTCTGAAGTTCTGTAACTCTGCTTCAGGCACTTTTGGATCTGACAGCTTCAAATCTGCGTCACATTCGCTAGCTTCAGACAATCCCAGCACTGCCTCTACGTAGTAAGTGTGTGGGCCTGTTGGGACTCGGGAGACAGCGTAAGACTGGGTCACCCTGCCCTCTGCGTAACTCTGCTTCTCTGAAAAATGTGTTGTCCCTTCAGATCTGCCCTTCTACTGTTGTTGCTGCTGCAGTTCCCGCTGCTTTCTACAGCAAGATCCTTCAGTCTTCTCTTGGTGACACTCCTAGATCTGCAATTGTTCTGATACCATGTGAAAATTTCTGATTGTTACTTTTATGCAGAAATCTACTGTTAGATCTGGTTATGCTCCTCCTACTTAATTAAGTTATTCACTGAAGAATTCAGATTAATATCAAAGCAAAACGCATAACAGACTTTCACCAATTCAAATCTAGAAAAAGTACATGCACACATAGATAAAGTGACACAGTGATTTTTTGTACAAAAGTCCCTAGAAAACCCAATGTGGGAAAACCCGTCTCTGGCTGCTGGAGGGTTTTATTATTAAGAGTCTTTCTGAATACAGCAAATCTGGGTTCCAGATCTGGAAAACCCGAGAGAGAAAACATAGATTTGCAACTCACAGGTTATACTGAAGCCAAAATATTGACTAATCCACACGCTCAAATAGGATTTAGAGGACTCAGCCAAAATTAGGCCCTAGAAACCCCAACGCTGCCCCTGAAGCCCCTACGTCAGCCTCTGCAGCCTCTGCGTCCCTCAGCGCTGGCCTGGAAAGGGCTACGTAACCCCAGACTAGGTGACGTAGTCCCTACGCTGCCCCTAAGGGTCACTATGTAACCTCTGAGGGTTTCCAGTTACCTTACGCTGCCCTAGGAGTGACTGCACAACACCTGCCCAGCTGAAGTTGCCCCTGCGCTGCGCAGCTGCTGCCATCTTGCTGTTGATGCTCCTGCTTTTCTCCGCTGCCTTTCTGAAGCTGCATTGTGTCTCTTGCCGATTCTAGACACTGGAATCAGATCATCCCCTTTGTCTAAACTCCCCTCTCTGCAACTAAAACACTTCTGAGAATTTTTAGCAAACCCTGCCCTAAATTATTAGCTTAGCTTCAGTGCTCTACCTCTGTGTGTCTTTACAAATGACCCCATGCCTTTCCTTTATACTTTTCTTGTTGGGAAACCAACGGCTATGATCAGATCTTGAATCAATGTCTAAAATTTAGGAAAGCTTGATCTATGTGACTTAAGACATTTTCATCACAAGTTTAATTTAATTAACTTTAATTATTTAATTTTCCTAAGTTTAGACTTAGGAAATACATTAAAATAATTAATTAATTAAATATCTCCTAACCAATTGAAATTTCCCAAATCCCTTTCTGGGTCTTGTAGATCATGTGTACTCTAGTCTCTCCACAAATTTTGAGAGCTAGAGCACATCCGATGCTACCCCCAATACACAAAATATCAACATTAACCAGTTGGTGCCAAGATCTGTTGTACTTAGAATCTGCCTAATAATAAAAACCCTCCAGAAACTAGAAACACTAGTTTTCCCGCATTGGGTTTTTTCGGGGACATTTTTCTAGAAAATCCTTGTGTGTCACTTTGACATTGTGCAAGATAGTCAGTTTTAGATCTACATGTGTAGGCTGTTAATGTATTACTTCGATGTTAATGCTGAAGATTTTAGATTAATAACTTATGTAAGTAGGAGAACTAAATCAGGAATTTAACAGTAGGGTTTTTGTTTAAGTATATTCAGAAATTTTCACATGGTATCAGAGCCAGGTTGCAGATCTCGCTGGATCTCCAGCAAGAAGGTTGAAGAATCTGTGTTGCAGAAAGCAGCAGCAGCAGATAATCCGAAGAGAGAAGCGCAACAGCAGAAGGACGCAAAGGCAGCTAGGGCCACGCAAGAGCTGACGCAGTCCCAGCTGGGTGATGCAGAGACAACACAGAGTCTGCCAGAGGGACGCAGTAGCAGCATGCACTGCGCAAAGGCTGCACTAAGCCAGTCTGCTCACGCAGAGGCCAGCCAAGGTGACGCAAGCTAGAATCTGGTTACTGTGCAGAGTGTTGTGAACCGGAAACTAAGTTGCAGACCTTCAGCAGTTGCTGGTGGGGTGAAGATCATGCCGGTGCAGAATTTAGCCTAAACTAAGTTGACGAAGAGTAGGAGGAGAACAGCTTCTCAGTAGATTTCCTGCCAAAAAAATGTGAAGATCGATCAGAGGATCGAAGAGAGCTGATTCGTTGTGTTTGGCAGACTTCCAAGGGACAGAGTCAGTTGTAAGAGGGAGCAAAGGGTGCCTTTATCGCCAAGGACCCTAGATCTGAGTCTCTAGTATAGAGAGGAGGATCTGTTTCGACAAATATCTGAGCAGATGGTGCCACACAGACTGCGTGATTAGGATAGGTTGGACGACTTGTCCAACTTTGCAATCAGGAAGGCCAAAATCCTGGTAATCATTAAGGCCCACAGTATATGGGAGCATGCAAAGAAAGACTTGGCTACACCAACCAACGCGAAGCTCCTAGAGAAGCACAATGAAGCAGCGGCACATGCTAAGCACTTCATTATGGACAGGGTCAAAGATCATTTAGTACCACACATGGCCGAGAAGGCGACGGCTCATGAGATGTGGGTAGCCCTAACCACATTGTATGAAGGAAAATCCATCCAGAGAAAGATGCTTCTGGAGAACCAGCTGAGGTTATTCATGGTGTCCAAGGGAGCGGAGATCGATCCTTTTCTATCTAGACTGTAGTCGATCCGAGATCAGCTGACTGGCATGGGGGTCAAGGTAGATGATGATGTCATGGTAAGAATTGCTCTTAATGCAATCACAGAGGACTGGGAAAATTTTGTCCAAAGTCTCTTGAGCAGAGCAGACCTTCCCAACTGGGACAACATGTGGGCTATCCTCCGACAAGAGGAGATCCGCCGAATGACCAAAAGACAGTACAGCTCTAGTTCGAGCAAGGTAAAGAAGGTAGAAGAGGAAGATGCAGCAATGGCATCAAAGAGGCAACAAGGGAAAAAGAAGCGTGATCTAACAAAGATCAAATGTTTCCAGTGCAGCGAACTTGGACATTTCGCCAGCAATTGTCCTCAAAAGAAGAAGTACAAGGAAGCTTCTAGTTCGAAGGTTGATGTAGCAGACGATGGCTCCGACGATGACGTAGCCATGAGCGCTCATGAACCATGAAAGTGGGGCAATCTTGATCTGTAGAGCAGCTACAGAGTGATGGTGGGATCCTTGAGTAGCCCAACTCTTCATTCACATCCGTGCTACAGGAGCCTTAAGATGGGAGCGGGATAAGTGGAGTAGTTGGTGCAGAGGATCACGGATGGAGCAAAGGTAGAGCTGACACGTTGATGAGGGAGCAGCACAGTGCACAGATAGCAACAGCGGAGAGGACGCAGTGCAGTGTTGTAGCAGCGTAGAGGCTTCAAGAGGACAGTGCAGCGTAGCAGCAGCATAGAGGACAACAACGCAAAGGAAACGCAGAGCAGGTCTACTTACACAATGCAGAGTTACAGCAGCATCGTAGGCTTCAAAGGACAATGCAGAGCAATAGCCTATGGAGCTTCAGTGATGATATGCATCCCAACTGACTTGTTTGTCAAAGATTGGGCAAGAGTTGTTCAGTTGCTTACTCTCAGCAACTAAGTTGCAATGCAATAGTCGACAGCACGATGCAGCAACATGAGAGGGAGTTGCAGTACGCATGTAGCAGTGACGAAGGCAACATCATGGGCAGCAGTACGGGAGAGCAGCAGCAACGCAGTGATGAAGGGCAGCAGGCCAAGCATCAGCGCAGAGACCTACACCAGAGATCAGTCCAGCCTTCGTGGTGAAGTGTTTTGCTAGAGCACATTCCTCGCTAAGAGGGAGTGTTGATATTTTGGGGTGTTGGGGTACCATCGGATGTGCTCTAGCTCCCAAACTTTGTGGAGGGACTAGAGTACATAACATCTCCAAGACCCAGAAAGCGTTTTGAGAAATTCCATCTTGTTTAAGAGATATTTAATTAATTAATCTTTTTAATTAAGGACCCTAAGTCTAACTTAGGAAAATTAAAAGATTAAAGGTAATTAAATTAAACATGTGATGAGAATGATTTAAGTGACCTGGATCCTGCATCTTCTAATCTTAGTCGTTGATTCAAGATTAGATCACGGTCGTTGAAGTTTGAACGAGAAAAGTATAAGAAGAGGGCTTGGGGTCAGTTGGAGAACACACACATTGGTAGAGCATTGAAGCTAAGCTGGAATTAGGGCGTGGTTTGCTAAGAATTTCAAAAGTGTTTCAGCTGCAGAGAGGGGCAGTATTGGCGAGGGGGATGGTCTAGTCCCAGGCCAAGAGTACAACAAGGGCAGAGAAGCAGCAGACCGAGGTAGCGCAGTGGCAGCCGCTACGCAGCTCAGCCGAGATCCCAGCAGGGGTAGCACAGAGGGAGCCAGAGGCCAGGAGGATTGACGCAGGCCCAGCCAAGGCAGCGCAGGGGCAGCGTAACCTAGTCTAGGGTGACGTTGGTCCTTCCTGAGCAGCGCAAAGGCTGACGCAGGCCATGAGGGCTAACGCAGTAGGCTTCAGAGCAGCGCTGGGGTTTCTAAAGGTCGTAAAGGGCTAAGTTCTGTAAATCCTGTTTGAGGGTGTGAATCAATCAGTTTTTCTTTCTTCGGAACAGAGGTATAGATGCAGTTTTTATTTCTCTGTGGGGTTAACCAGTTGGTGCCCAAATCTGTTGTACTTACAATCTGCTTAATAATAAAAACCCTCCAGAAGCTAGAAGCACCAGTTTTCCCGCATTGGGTTTTTCCAGGGACAGTTGTCCTGAAAATCCTTGTGTGTCACTTTGTCATTGTGCAAGTTATTCAGTTTTAGATCTGCATGTGTAGGTTGTTAATGTATTTACTTTGATGTTAATGTTGAAGATTTCAAATTAATAACTTATGTAAGCAGGAGAAGTAAATCAAAAATTTAACAGTGGGGTTTTTGTTTAAGTATATTCAAAAATTTTCACAACAATGACCTGCGGAGGGTAATACGAGTGCCTCTCCAAGACATGGGGATCCAAGGGATACATCTCCCGAGGACTTGCGGGAAGGAGAGCAGGTGGATCCACCCACTACCAGTGGTAAGACGAGCAAGGAATTACGACAAGTTCTGAGGGATGCAGAAGAGTTTGTCGGAGCCCCCAGAAATGAGAAGAGGCAGCACAGGGAACCTAATAGGTACCAAGCTTTGGTAGCGCAGGTTGGGGAACCCTTTAGTTTTCAGGAGCCAGCTCAGCACCAGGTATGGATCGATGCGATGGTGGAGGAATACAGCTCCATCATGATGAATGATGTCTGGGAAATGGTTCCCAGGCCTCAGGACAGATCAGTTGTAGGTTCGAGATGGATATACAAGATCAAATATGTTGCAGATGGCAGCATCGAGAAATTTAAAGCTAGGTTTGTGGCTTAGGGGTACGCTCAGAAGGAAGGGATAGATTATGAAGAGACCTTCGCCCCAGTAGCCCGATATACTTCTCTTAGATCCGTGATATCCCTTGCTGCGCAGATGGGATGGGAGATTCACAAGATGGACGTCAAGACTACATTCCTAAATGGGATGATAGAAGAAGAAGTATATATTGAACAACTAGAGGTCTTTGAGACGCATGAGCAGAAAACTCATGTGTGCAAGCTCAAGAGGGCCTTGTATGGACTGAAGCAAGCCCCTACAGCTTGGTATAGTCGAATTAACAACTACTTGTAGAAAATGGGATTTGTCAAGAGTGATGCAAATCCTAATCTCTACTATCTGAGAGTAGGGGATGAGCCTATGATACTAGTGTTGTATGTAGATGATATATTTCTAGCAGGATCATCTAGGCTCATCAAGGACTGCAAGGAGAATTTAGCTGTAGAATTTGACATGAAAGATCTAGGGCGAATGCATTATTTTTTGGGGTTTGATGTTTGGCAGCAGAAGGGTGAGATCTTCCTTGGTCAAGGAAGATATACTACAGAAGTTCTGAAAAGATTTCAGATGGAGGACTGTAGACCCATGGCTACTCCAATGATTACCAACTGCAAGAAAACTGACATGTCCGAAGATGATGAGGGTGATCCTACTTTGTATAGGCAGCTCATACGTTCTCTGATGTATCTAGTAAGCACGAGACCAAACATCTCTTATGTTGTCAATACTCCCAGTCAGTTCATGGTGGAACCTAGGAGGGCTCATTAGGCAATAGCCAAACATGTTCTCAAATATCTAGAAGGAATAGCCGACCTTGGACTAAAATACACCAGAGGCAATGACATCAGGTTGAGTGGGTTCACTGACGCAGATTGGGTTGGGATCCCAATGGATCGGAAAAGTACCAGTGGGCATTGTTTCAGCGTTGGATCAGGAATGACCTCCTGGTGCAGCAAGAAACAAAAATATGTGGCTTTGAGCTCTGCCAAAGCTGAATATATAGCAGCAAGCACGGCTTCATGTGAAGCCATATGGCTTCGGAAATTGCTTGTGAACTTACTCAAGGAGAATATGGAGGTGACTAGCATTCTATGTGATAATCAGAGTTGCATCAAACTCTCTGAGAATCCTGTGTTTCATGATTGGTCGAAGCACATTGACATCAGGTGTTATTTCATCAGAGACTATGTCCAAAGGGGAGTTGTACAATTGGAGTACACTATTACAGGAAAACAAGCAGCAGATATCTTCACGAAAGCTTTGGGGAAGACTAAGTTTGTCTATTTCAGAGAAAAGATGGGGATGATCAAGAATCCATTTCAATAGAAGGAATGGATAGGCTCAGGATTCAGAGGGAGCCACAGTACAGATGAGGCAGTGACAGTGACAGTGACAGTGTCATGGGCAGCAGTACAGAAGGCAGCAGCGCAGCAGATGAGGGGCAGTAGCCAAGCATCAACAGCGCAGAGGACGCTTCAAGACAGAGCAGCATGGAGCAGACATTTTGCTAGAACACTATCCTTGCTAAGAGGGAGTGTTGATTTTTGTAGCATCAAAAAAGTGTTCCAAGTCTCCAAATTTGTAAGGAGACTTGGACATCAGTATTCCGAAGGACGCATAAACCATTTGTGGAAATTCCACTCAGTTTATGTTTTATTAAATTAATTAATTATTTAATGGAGACCCTAAGTCTAAACTTAGGGAAATTAAATAAGTAATGGGTATTAATAAAACAGTGTGAATCTTCTAGAGAATGAAGATCAAGTCAAGTTTTAATCTTGTCCATTGATTAGACTTCTAATCTGCGCTGTTGATTCGTCAATGAGAAGATTATAAAATAAGGCTTGAGGGTCATTTGGAAAGCACGCTGAGCATACACTCAGTAACCCGAAGGAAGTCGATTCGAAAGGAATGGAATTCGATTTCAGAGGAAGAGTTGCAGGGTAGAAGAAGGAGAGGGAGTCAACAGTGACAAAGGTCGAGGAGAGAAGGACGCAGAAGGCCAGAGAAAGCAGTGCAGAGAGCCCACGCAGAGTGACGTAGTCTAACGCAGACACGCAGAGAGACACGCAGAGGGACGCAGAGGGAAGCAATTGTTCTTCCGGGTGTCAGAAATTCTCCAGAGGATTTCGGAGAATTTATCTCAGGTGTTTTCTAAAGCTATGTCACAGGGTTCGGCGAACCTAAAGCTTCAAGTTCGAAATTCAGCGAACCTGATGAAAAATTTCGAATTTGATCAGGTTCGGCGAACCTAATGCCGAACCTAATCCTGAACCTCAAGTCGAACCTCAAAACGAACATGATCGCGAACCTTAAGCCGAACCTAGGCCGAATCTAAAGGCAGATTTTATGAAATTTCCCATGAAGTTCGATTTTAATGAATTTTAAGATTTTTTTCATACAAGACCAATTCTTTATTTTGTACAAGAAAGGATTTTCTTTTTCTTTTAAAAAGAACGATAGTTTTTTTTTAATGACTGTTAGTTATTTTTCGGACATTAAATTTGAAATTGTAATTACACAGAATGAGAATTAGAGTTGCGTTAATTTCAATTTGCAATCTGAATTTGTCACGTAACTCGTTCAACTCGTAAGAAGCTACAGTTCCGCACAAATTCATTGCTCTGTACCAGAAGGGAATTTTTTTGATGAAAAGAACGATAAATTTTTAGAACTTTTAAGTATTCGGGATGACTGTCAAGTAGCTTTCGGACCTTAGATTTGAAATTTGGTCCACCGACAAATGATACAGGGTTTTTGAAAATCTTCAGTCTACATATTCCAATGAATTGCTGGTTATAAAATTTGGAATGCTTCTCAGCCATTTCCATAATTAATTGATTTGTTTTTGCACTTATTTATTTATTTATTAATTAATTAGGTGGAAAGACGTCAGATTAATTTTATAATTCAATACGAGAATCCTAAAACACTATGGAATGTTGAAAGAGTTTGTCCCTGTGAATCAATAAAGTATGATATATATATTATAATGTTGATTTTCGAAAGTTTCTCATAATATTTTTGAAAATTTCATATTTTAAAGTTTAATAGTTTATATCTAATTTAATAAATATTAATAATAGTAGTTATCATTATATTAGATATCATAGTTATTAATATGTATAGTCGAACCTAATGCCGAACCTCAGTCCGAACCTCATCAGAAAATTCGAATTTGAATCGAACTTAATCATTGTCCAACTCGAATTCAAACCCGAACCGTGTGACATAGTTCTAAAGAAGTCTACCAGTCTTTTCCTTGTAAAGAATTTCATTGCTGAAGAATAATATATAAACCCTCATCTATTGCACCGGTTTTCCCGCATTGGGTTTTCTCGGGACAATTGTCCAAAAATAAGTGTGTATATGTGATTGTTCTTATGGTTGTATTTCGAAGTTTACTAGAAGAACTCTGTAAATAACTTATTGGAAATAATAAGTAGGAGAAATAAATCTATCACTGCAGAAATATTTTCTGGATAGAAATTTTCACACAGGGGAGCGACCCCCCCTGAACCTGCTCCCGAATCAAAGCTTGTGTAAGTGTGTCACCAACACAAAGAAACAAATACATAAGGGAAGAGGAGCAAGCCCAATACAAATCTAAAATATCAAAGGGTTTCTTTGAACATAGCTCACAATCACATCAACATGCACAAAGAACTCCATCAGCATCCACCCATGGCATTGAAGATGGAGGCACAGAAACAAACATCTCTTTAAGGCGTACAACCATATCAGATTTCCTTGACGAAGCATGTAGGAATGATGTGGATTCAAAAATCTACTGGTTTCTCTATCCATGTGTGATACCATTCAATGTTCTTTGCTCACCTTATTGGCATGAAATGGTTTCTGCCATTAATGATGCCCCCAAAGGATACAAAAGCCCTGGGTATGACAAGGCTAGAACTCTGGGACTTGATCATGAAAAAGAAAAAATAGCACGTTCTTCGAGCAAAATGACAAATTCTTGGAATGAGCATGGGGTGTCCATTGTATCCGATGGATGGAAAAATGTAAAAGGCAAGCCATTGATAAGTCCTCTTGTTGTGTCTGTTAGTGGTGCAATCTTCCTTTCAACATATGATTACTCAGAAAAGTTCAAGACCAGCATCAACACTGCAGAACTATTACTTGAAACAATTGAACGTATTGGGCCATACAATGTCATCCAAATCATCACTAATAATGCTGCTAATTGTAAGGCAGCGGGGGCAATTATTGAGGATAGATAACCCAACATATTTTGGTCTAGGTGTTTGGTTCACACAATGAACCTTTTGATGTATGATATTATTAAAAACAAACAACCTCAATACAGATGGATTGGTGATTTGTACAAGAGAGGCAAAAAAATAATAAAATTTATTACAAATCATAGCACTACCCAAGGGATTTTCCGCAGTCACTAAAGATTGGAGTTGTTGAAGATTGCGAAGACTACATTTGCTAGCTATTACCTCACCTTCAGACACCTTTTGAAGGTAAGAGAGTCATTGGCTAGCATGATATCAAGTCAACACTGACAGGAATCAAAGGGCAAGGCTCTAACCGGAGTTGACAAGCAAGGTTTTGAACAAGTGGAAGAGACCGCTTTTGATGGTCTGTTTTGGGGACGTGTGAGGGAAGTTTTGCAATTCACCAAGCTCATTTATAGCATGATTCGTTTTGTAGATACAGATAAACCAGTGATTGGGGAGGTGTATGAGCAGATGGATAGCATGTTGGGGCAAATAAAAAATATTGTTCAGGAAAATGATCTCAACTTGTATACAATGATTCACAATTGTGTGTGTGCATGGTGGAATAAACTTAATGTTCCACTACATTCCTTGGCGTATATCCTTATGCCAAAATACTACTCTCCATCTTGGTTGGGCCAACCTGCACCGAGGGGTGGGGTTAGGATCAAACCCCATACAGATCCAGAGGTATCTAAAAGATATATGAAAGCATTAGACAAGTTGGTCCCTGACAAGGAGTGTGCGAATCTGCGTCTTGAATTAGGCAAATACTTCAGTTGAACTGGTTTGTTTGGTTCTTTGCATGCAATGGAAGATAGACACAGATTTGATGCTCTCACATGGTGGGAAGCATATGGCGGCATGGGACTTTTGCCAAAATTGGAAAAAAAAATTCTCTCACAAGTTGTAAATACTTCTTCTGTAGAAAGGTATTGGAGCACCTACAGCTTCATTTGTAATGTGAGAAGAAACATACTCAATGAAAACCGAGAAAAAAACTCGGTTTATGTGCACTACAACTTGAAGTTGTTGAGTCATTATTGTGATCAGGCTTATGAGCATACATCATATAAAATTTGGGACAACAACCGAGAGGATGATAATTTGGAGGATGGCACTAGACATCTAGAAGAATTGGAAGCAGAACTTTTGAGAGATGATGATGAAGCAACAATAGCCATGCCACTGCCACCCCCACCATCCAGTAGCAGTGTCAGTGCTCGAGTTCCAACTATTGTTCCTTTTTTGGCGCTGCCTCCATCTGTATCTCATGTGGAGGGCATGTGCCTTTTGGTTTTGGTCATGCGACTATGTGGGAAGAGACTCGTAGAACATTACCAATACCACGACCTGCTCAGAAATTAGACATTTCTCGTGGCAAGAGGCCCAAGAAGTAGATGGTAGATTTACTTATCTTTTCTAGTTTCTAGTAGTTTTTATAATTGTTGACTCTTTCATATTTATTATGATAATTTTTGTAAACAATATATAAAAATTTAAATTTAAAGTTTGAAGTTTAAAGTTTGAAATTATAACTCGTTGGTAATGAATTATGAATATGTTGCTTCGTGAAAGTTGAAAGTTGTTTCATTTCATTTCATCTTATAACATTTCATTTCATGTTAGATATTATTTGTTGTAATGGTTACACTAAGCTTACAAGTACAACTTTGATGATCAATGATGATAAATGTTATATATTGGATTTTGAAAGCTTGAAACTTTAAGATTGATGAATCATGAGACTCAATACGTTGTATGTTACTAACCTGTGAATATGGTTCATGAAAATTATAACTTCTAGATGATTGATGTCATATGGTTCAATCTATGTTTTTATGTTTTTTATATCCAATTCATCATTATGCATGCTATTGTTGACATATATGCATCAAAAATATATATATATATATTCGCTCCCAAACCGAGAGCTTATAAAAATGTTGCTCGCACTCCCACCCCCAATTAACCTTGGGCAAAAGCCTAGCATGAGCTCTACCTCACTCATATGGTCATCACCAGGTTCCTAAGCATTTATCGCTCCATCACATCAAAAGAAAGAACGCTTGCATGTCCCAACGCTTGAAGAGCGGTGAACCGACTCATCTAAAGGGGGTAATACAACTACTACATCATTCAAAGCAAGGTCTAACCCCCAAGTGATAAGCAGTAATACAAAGTGTTATCACTCTGAAATTTCCAAAGGTTGTTCTAAGCGTTTAAACAGAAATATCAGAGGTAACTACAAACCTACTTTGGAGCTTAGGATCTAGCCTTCCTAAACTCAGAGAGGGCTCTCTCTATATGATTTAACTTTTTAATATAAATCTTTGACTGTTGGGTTTTGACCGTTGCTTCTCTCCTCTTGGTATAAAAGTGTATGTCAGATCAGCCAATTTTCATTATCCTAATGATGAGCTACAGTTGGTAGTTCGAAACGCATCGGTTCCGAAAATTCTTATGTGATTTCCCGGAAGATTTATATTAAAATTTTATGGATCACAGAAGCTTGCACTCTCAATGATTTAACTTTGTTTAATCAATTGATATTAGGCTAGTTATGTATGCTTGGTTGGGTTGAATTTTGATTGTTTTGGTTGGTCGGCGGAATTAATGATTTAGATGAATAGGTGCTTATCAGCTTTCCATTGGGCTATGGAGGCAATGTGCTTTGAGACAGAACTGAATCAAATTATAAGGAAATTGTTACAGGGCAAGATAGGTGAGCAATATCAAATCTCAAGGCTGAATGGTGAAGTGATTTTTCAATCAGTATCAAGGAGCAATTAAGAATTCTTTAAACCAGATAATGTAGAAAGGTGAAGAAGTCAATCGGGATCAGGGAGCAATTAAGAATTACCTAAACCGAAGAAAACATAGAAATGTATAACAGTTAAAAGCAGAGTGTAAGTTTTAAGCAAATTCTGCAGTAATATTCCTGTTATAACATTCAGATTTAGAACACATATAAGTTTATGGAATACTTAGAAAGAAAACATGAACAATTGAAATTTATACTTCACTGAGATAGCTCAACACATGAATCATGTAAAGAAGTTTCTTTATAGCTTGTTCAGTCTGCCGACTGGAAATTGGTACAATAACCCTTTGGCAAAAGATCAATCAATTACTGAAGTATTCAGAAATCCACACTTGACCGACCCTTGATACTTCAATTGATGAAGTATTTATACAAAATGATTTACAAAAATATCCTGTCAACTGACTAAGATTTCTTCTAGGAAAATAAAATATCTTTATACAAAAAGATAGTGACACCTTTCCACTGACTGATATCTGGCCCTGATTCTTTGTTTGTTGTTATCTATCTGTCCTTTCATCTGTCTTTCATCTGTTTATTCTTTCACTTGTTTCTTCTTTCACCTTTTACAATAAATCATACCACTTCTCCCATGCTTCTTCATCTGGGATTTTGATTTTCATCATCCTGTGGTAAATCTCATCTGCTTCGGAATATTTGGCAAAAGTAGGCTTATTTACAAAAATGTGATTTATCTCATGCTGGAGGTAGAAGTAGTTTTCGAGAGTTTGAAGGAGGACCTTGTCTGTGGGAGTGCCCTTCATTGAGGAAATGTGAGAAGTTTCTTTGGCTACTTCCCTTAATTTCTTAACATAATCCTTATGCCTCATGAGTTTGTCATTTATCACTAAAGGACTAGGCAAACCCTTCTGTCTCAATATATCAAATTTGCTGAAAAACTTATTCACTGCGAGTTCCCAGACTTGACATTTCTCCTCAAGCTGCAGCATTAGATTTCTTTTGGAAATCACTTTCTTCACTTCTAGGATAGTTTTTGTTCTGTCATCTATCCCGAGTTCTTCCAATTCATACTTATTTTTAGAATTTAGGAATTTGATTAGTTCAGAGGCTTCCTATGGTTTATCTCCAAGGTTGGCTTTTACAGTAGGTAGAAGTAGGAGGTAGAAGTAGTTCATCGAGAGTTTGAAGGAGGACCTTGTTTGTGGGAGTGCCCTTCATTGAGAAAATGTGAGAAGTTTCTTTGGCTACTTCCCTTAATTTCTTGACATAATCCTTATGCCTCATGAGTTTGTCATTTATCACTAAAGGACTAGGCAGACCCTTCTGTCTCAATATATCAAATTTGTTGAAAAACTTATTCACTGCGAGTTCCCAGACTTGACATTTCTCCTCAAGCTACAGCATTAGATTTCTTTTGGAAACTACTTTCTTCACTTCTAGGATAGTTTTTGTTTGTTCTTTCACTTTTTACAATAAATCATACCACTTCTCCCATGTTTCTTCATCTGGGATTTTGATTTTCATCATCCTGCGGTAAATCTCATCTGCTTCGGAATATTTGGCAAAAGTAGGCTTATTCACAAAAACGTGATTTATCTCATGTTGGAGGTAGAAGTAGTTTTCGAGAGTTTGAAGGAGGACCTTGTCTGTGGGAATGCCCTTCATTGAGGAAATGTGAGAAGTTTCTTTGGCTACTTCCCTTAATTTCTTGACATAATCCTTATGTCTCATGAGTTTGTCATTTATCACTAAAGGACTAGGCAGACCCTTCTGTCTCAATATATCAAATTTGCTGAAAAACTTATTCACTGCGAGTTCCTAGACTTGACATTTCTCCTCAAGCTGCAGCATTAGATTTCTTTTGGAAATCACTTTCTTCACTTCTAGGATGGTTTTTGTTCTGTCATCTATCCCGAGTTCTTCCAATTCATACTTATTTTTAGAATTCAGGAATTTGATTAGTTCAGAGGCTTCCTATGGTTTATCTCCAAGGTTGGCTTTTACTTTCTGAATTGCCTCACCAGTTTCCTTCACCAAGTCATTCTGCTCAAATATAATCTGTATAGAAGGCCAAATATCATTAACAGGGTTAATAATATTGGACCATAATTGTTGTTTTGCTTGGGCTAAAGGTTCTATTGGTGAAAAATCTTTCTCCAACTGGTGGATTCTGTCATTGAGTCTATTGACTTTGTGTGCATCTGCTTAATGTGCTACTTCTGTCAATTTCTTTTCATTTTCTAAGATCTTTATCTATTCCTTGAGGTTATTAATCTCTGTATTCTAAATGGACATATCTTCCATTGCCTTGATTAATTTGTTGGCCTCATCAATGGGATGGTTGTTGGTATTGTTGATGTTGGTGCTGATGTAGATACTATGGGAATAGCAGTAATGGGAACTGCTTCGATGCTGGTTTGTTTTTCCTTTACAAGCTTATCCATCTCTATCTCCATTTCCTTTAGTTGAGTTGTCAATTAGATGATTAAATTCATCATCTCATCCTTTTGATTGTTTGTCTCCAAAACCTCCTTAGTTTGTGGATGCTCAGTAGTTGGTAGCTTTAACTGTTTCTTCAGTGCAGTGATGTCTGCATTTTTCTTCTTTACAAGTTCTTCTGTTGCCTTGATGTTAGTTGGATTATAGCCAATCTCAATTACCCAGTGACTTAATCCTAATGTCTTTTGCTTGTGATGATGCTCTCTCTAGCTTTAACTGACTTTATATTTTCTAGAGAGTTCTGCAACTTCTGGACACATAGAACTTTATGTGTCATGGTCGAATATATCATCTCTCATGTCTGCTTGTTGAATTCAATTTGGTCAATTGGATGGATGTCCTTGGAAGGAACTTCAAAGCTTGTTTTATTATAGCCTTCTGAAGTTTTGGGGGCCTTTACCTTCGGCTGTAGGAATGTCATCTGCATTTTCTTTGTCCTAAGGTCAAAACCTGAAAGCAACCTACTCTGATCACTGGGATTTTGCTTCCAGTATTGTGCATATGTAACAGTCTTCAGTGCTTCATTTCTAATTTTAACCTCTTTATATTTCTCAATGATATCCTTTTCCTTCTCAACTGGCTGACTAGATGTTGAAATTTCTGCATTATTTTGTGTTTGAATGATTTGTGCCTTGGAAGATGATGGCAGAGGTGTTTCTTCTGTATGTGTTGTGGGTTCATCATCCCTGATAACAACCTCTGTTTCAATTGTCTCTTCCTGCACTATTACTGGGTTTAGCTTTGTTTATTTCTGTACATAAGCTTGAATTTACTGTCATATGTAGCTTCTACTAAGTATGAGCTTTCTTCTGTAGTCCTTTTTGAATTTCTATCCTATGGGTTTGGAGTAAGCATAATGGAACTAGTATCAAGCTGCTCCTCCATTTCCTGTAGAGTGTTTCCAACCACTCTGACTGGTTGGAATATTTCTCAATCTCAGGCTTAGATTCATGGATGAAAGGGGTGAGTTTAAACTTAATTCTCAATTTGGTTATGACACCCAAGGGATCATATGACCATTTGAAATTGTTGTTGAACTTTAACTCTTGTAGGCATTTGTCTGCTTCATTCCCTGCATTCCTACTATTGCATACAAAGGGCCCTAGTTGGCCTTTTATCTTGAACTAAGTTTTCTTTTTGGCTGAAAGGAAGTTTATCTCATCAGAATTCAAAATATGTCTGATGTACTCTAATGCAAATATCCTCATTGGGAGGTATTTGGGAAGCTTGTAAGGGACTAGTTGGCTTCCATACACTCTGATCTCTGTGTGATTCTGGTATAAATACCAGTCTCTTGTCTTGCTCTGATCAAACAACTGTAGAACTTTTCTGATTTCATCACTGGTTCAAGGTTGAGTGTGGTTGCTAAGCATATTAACCACTAGATATACGAAAGAATCAATAAAGTCTTTGAAACTAAATTCATTGGAATCCTTTCTGACCAAGGACGTCCAAAAGATTATAGATTCGGGATTACCCTCTATGTCCAGTTTTTGTAGGTTGACTGCAAACCTTTCTGACTGAAAATATATGAACAAATGGAATAATACTGAGGAGTATTTGAACACTCCTTCTGGCAGTTTGATCACTTGATCATGCATAGTGTCTGCCAGGAATTGGGCAAAGTTGAAAAGTATAGATGGAGGTTGGCCTGGGAAAAAGGTAGAGAGGAAACCAATGATGGATTCATCTACCCACTCATCAGTAAAATATCCTAGGATACAAGACAGCATGGTCACAATTTGTCTGGTTCATTCTGAAAACATGGTAGCAGAGTATGGTGGGTTGTTTTTAGGAGTTTGTACTGATTGAGGGAGGAAAGTTTGAAATATTTGAAACCTCTTAGGGAAATCTAGCTTTAGGTAAAGCTCAGTGAGGGTTTCAATGGAGAAAGGCACTCCCTCTGGTTGAGATGGAATATGCAGCATTTGGTTAATGGACTGGGCAGTGAGAGTAATTAGAATTTCTTTGTCAGGGGTGACTATGGCTCTTTCATTTGGCAAAGTCTTATGATTTCAAGAACTGGTAGGTCTGTGGAACTGTATATTTAGGCAGGTTAGAATTCCATAGGTTTATATCCTCTGCCTGATCAGCAAACTTGTCATGGCTCCAGCAATGGAGCTCCAAGAGGTTGTTGTCAGTGACAATGTCGATTATCTTAAAGTCTTTGTCGGCCAGTGGAGTATGGTCGACATCTATCAGGGGTGGTTGCAGAGGGTTCACTGTCTGAATGTTTTTAGAAGCCATTGATTCAATTCGTTTATCAATTTCCATGCTTAATTGATGAAGGTGGGTACTCAGGATTACCTGGAGTATTGAAGCTTTGGTCGTGGAAGGGGTCTAGGCAGCAACGAGGCTTTCAATCTGAATGGCGATGGTCTATTCCACAAGTCGCAGAGGTAAGCAATGAGTGGGATAGTGGAGGTTTTATAATTTGAAAATCGGCGGTTTATCGCACACCCGCAGATTGGTAAGTAGTTTGGCAATGGGGGGGTGCGATAACATTTAGAAGGTGTCACATGGCAAGGAAGTGGGTGGACAAAACCACCTATTTCGCACCCACCCCCCTCGGCTTTAAACATAGAATGCTGGGGGATGCGAAATCAGTTGTGGAATGTCTGATCTGACAGGAGATAATCAAACGGTGGCGAAGTTGCATACGTTTTCAAAGAGGTGGGGTAGGGAAAAAACTTTGGCGAGGGTTAAATCAAAGTGGGGTCCGCTTAATCCTTTTTGCGCATTGGACTATTAAAAAATGGGTTTTTTATGTTTTTTATGAAAAGAGTGGAGTTTTATTTAAGGGGGAAAGGGGTTTTAGCAAGGGGAAGGGGATTTTCAAAGGGGAAAGTGGGTTAGAAAAGAGAGAATGAAGAGGGAAAGGAATTTTAGCAAGTGGAAGGGTTAGAAAGATATTTTTTGATAATGGATAAGCATAATGATGCTTATATAACTTTTGAAAAATATTCTACCTACCCTTTATTCATCCTAACATTTTTTCTTTCCTTTATTGGGTACATTTGAGCTTGCTGACCCTTTTATTTTCTTTTGATAAGCAAACTAAATTATTTCTAACCTTATATCTTCCAATGGCTCAGATTAAACCTATGAGCTCATTTTTATTCTCTACATAATTACTGATCTGCCAGGATTAAATGGTTTGGTCAGATCTTTATCCACTAACTATCATAACATAAAATTTAGAGACATGAATGATCAAAATTGGATTGCATGATCATTGTGGCATTTTGAACAAGCTGCACACAATTTATTTGCAGAAGTAAACTTCAACTAAGAGTAGTGGCATTTGAATGTGCAACACTTTGAGAATTTATTTTTTCTTCTTTTTATGGGGCTCATAATTTATATCTTTTTTGATATTTCTTTCTTTTGGTCCTTTGATTATTCTTTTAGGACATGCCCTCTTTTCATTTTTTAATATGGAAAACAATTGCAAAAATGCAAAGGTATGTACAATAATACAAGACTTTAACATAGCCAATTCAAAATTATGATCCCTATTATTATAGGACCCTAACACAAAGATCAACAAAAAGTAAAAGGTGCACAAGAGGGGTGGAAAAACAAAGGCTAAGCTAGTAACTCATGCATCCACAAATGCTCCCTCCTCACATATATACACTCGGGATGTGGACACACCCATCAGTTGGTCCCTTTGATCATGGCACTTGGCCATGAAATCTTATCCTCTCCCTTACCATCATTACTATTCACCAACACATATCAATTAAAGGGTGGACCAAGGAAATGTTACTTCCCCTTAAGGGTTGGAAACATCTTATAGGTTTGACCTTTAGCCACACCTACCTAGGGAGAAAACATCTTTGCGAGATCAAGGTCCTGATTTTGGAAGGGGATCTTTGTTTGAAGTACTAAATTGCCCTTAACATTCAAGTTTGGCTAACTTAGATGCACTAATGATCTTTGTCCCCAATGACTAGTTGCTTTTACTAGAATTTATTTTGTTGTTGTCAGGTGATTCAATAGCCCAGGTCTTAGGCACCTTCTCCATGGGTACCCAGGCCCTCCAAAGAAGTATATTGGCAGAAACAAGTGAAGCATTAAAACTCTTGGGCCTCCTAGCAGCAGCTTCAAGCGACACATGTCCCAAGACACCTCCTGCACCTAAGACGTTGGATCACATTGTACCAGGTTTGATGATTCTTCGGGATGACATGGTTGGACCCAGCATGCTCCCAAGTCGGCCTTGACACCAACTAATGGATGGCAATTGATTTAGAGTTGAAATGAGGATCATCACAAATTGAGAGTCTACTAAGGGCTTGTTTCACCTGAGAAGCCCTCAGCGCTGGAGCAAAGGAGGCCACTTTAGCAATTGAAGACCCATGGAGACCACTTTGTGGTGACCTAGCTGGATCTTGGAACCCCACAAGAGGCAATGAGGTGGATTTGAGGGAAAACCCTAAAATTATGGACTTGGCATGCTTCTACACCACTTTTGACACCTCATCACCCTTGGATGTGCCATTTGGAGCCTTTTCATAGGATGACATCAACCCTAGAGTTACAACTCACACTTGTGGGTTGATTAGGGCACATTCTCATAAAGTTAGTGGGTTGGCTTGTAACCCAAGCACATTGTAGCAACAAACCTGTTTTAGGGGTGTTATTAGGCTAATTAGTAGTCATACACCTCATATAAGTAGAAGAGAGGATCGTTGTATCTCATCATCATCACTTGTGACATAATTTTGGCCTCTTAGAGATTTCATCCTCTTGGATTCTTGCAGAGATGTGACTCTATCGTGTATTTTGGCATTTTGGAGCTATTTCTTGGCATTAGAGATGTTACTTTGGATCAATAAATATTGTTCATGCATTTGTCTTGTAGGTAAGCCTTGTATATCAGAAATCTTTGTTCTTGCGTCTAATGTATGGAATGAAATGTTATCTAGGATTTTTCTCTATTGTGCCATTTATTATTGAAAATCAATTGTATAGAATCTAGATAATGACATTGTATGCATTACTCATGTATAAAATGTGATTGGGAATCCCCTTGGTGTATCTTTGGAATAGCTCTCCCAAATGACCTTTATCCCTCGCAAAAATAATAGTTAGGGCTTCAAAATTGCCTTACCCCTTACCAAAATTTAGCCAATCTTTCACCTCCATAGACTCCATCATCCCAAGTACTAGGCACTAGCCTTGTCATTTTGGTGATCACTCACATACCTAACCCTAAAACTCATTTTTACTCTTCTTTTTTTTCGACCCTCTTAATGTCAAGCTACTAGCTAGGGCTAGGGTGCAAGTTGACCTAGAGTGGGAATTTGGCATTATCGAAGGACAGAACATTATGAGTCTCGATTGCCTCAAAATCAACTACCTTTAATGGCCAATCTATCCATTTTACGATTGATTTCTCTTGCCCTAGGTAGACTCTTACCTAGGAAACCCTAGTTTTCGTTAGGCTTCAACTTGGGGGCTTATTTATTATTTCTTGGTCCATTTGATAGTTATTATTCACTATTGGGAAAACTTTTCTTGGTCTCTTGATTCTAGGCTAATCCACTTGGCTTGCTATCTCTCAAGCTCTAGATCAATTGTGCCCCAAATAAGCTTTATTAGAGGATGCAAGTTGCCTTTCCTAAATTATTGAGCCTTGTCCTCAAGAAGAGTTATCCTTTATAAGCGTCTCTTGTCACCTGGATACTTGAACTTGGCATATCTCTCATAGGTGACCTATCTAAAGGGAAGCCTCCCATTGGTGAAAGTCCATGAAGAGCAGGAGGTAGTGGGAGTGGTGATAGTGGGCCACACCTCGTTGTTGTCTCTTAGTCTAGTTTTTGCCTTGTAGGTTATTCCTTGCAAGGCCTGCTACATTTTGAGGCAACGGGACTAATGTTGCACGAAATGCCCCCCCCCCCCCCCCCTTCCCCCCACCCGGCAAGGATCCAAACCAAGAATCGCGTCCCATACGGATCCATCGTCAGATCCGCAGTTCGGAAATCTAGAACCACGAATCGGGTCGGCAAAGTGTTGATTTTTGTAGCATCCGGAAGTGTTCCAAGTCTCAAACTTTGCAAGGAGGCTTGGACAGCAGCATTCCAAAGAACCTGTAGAAATTTATGTTTTCTACCCCGGTTTTCAGTTTCTCCTTATTTCTCCATATAGTTCCCATAGCCAATCTCACTCCATCCCCTTGCCTATAATCCAGACCATAATCCACTGTCCCCTGCAAGTACCACAAAATGTGTTTTGCAGCAACCCAGTGCACACTCCTGGGCTCACACATGAACTGGCTCATCGTGTTGACTACAAAACATATATCTCGTCTGGTGTTGACCAAATACATCAAGGAACCAATCCGCTGTCTATACAAAATGGGATCCACCAACTCGAAATCTGAAGCGTGAAGCTTCTTCCAGTGGGTGATCAACGGTGTCGACATGGGTCTACAATCCTCCATGTGGAATCTGCCAAGGATGTCCACAATATACTTCCCGCTTGAAACCGCTTGAAGACCTCACTCTTGGTCTTCAAGAAATAAATCCAAGTCCTCCTGGAGTGATCATCAATGAATAAAACATAATACTCATATCCATTCAAGGAAACATGAGACATCCGACTGCTCACATCGGAATGAATCAAATCAAGTATCCCAGTCGATCTGCTGTCACTGCTAGGAAAAGGGGATTTGGCAAACTTGCCCATCGCACATCCTCTGCATGTATCAAAGTGATCAGTACTGAAATCTGGCACACCTGTAGTGATCTCCCGCAATGTCCTCAAGGCTCCATGATACATGTGCCCCATCCTGCAGTGCCAAATCTCACACAGCTCTGAACTGCTAGCTCTGTTGTCGGTACTACTGCTCAATGCCAAATGGGGCTGAAATGCAAACTTGTACACCTTTGCATGGCATACACCAATCACTCTAGCTGAATCAGCTAGAGCACCCCTGGGATATATCAGCACCTGTCCTCTCCTGAACAATATCTCATATCCTCTGTCCTCCAATGCTGAGACGGATATGAGGTTCTTCCTCATCCCTGGCACATATAGAACATCTAACACCTTCAAGGGAGATTTAGGTTCCCTGTTAAATGTCAAAGTCCCCACATCGACTGCTCTAACAACGTTGTCATCTCCGAGTACTACCTCTATATCAATGCCACTCTCTGAAAGCTCTGAGAAGTACTCACGGACTCCTGTCATATGACGTGAAGCCCCACTGTCAACATACCAGATACCTGAAGATGCTCCGCTAGTGGAGGGAAATGCACACTCCCTCTCAACCTCCGTGGCAGGTGATCCTGCACTAGTGGACTCACAAGCAATGAACCCAAACTCCCGGTCAAAGCTATCTGTAAAGTCCTCTATCTCTGCTGATGCTACTATGCTCTGGTTCTTCCCCTTCTTCTTCTTTTCTGGACACACAACTGCATAGTGTCCCATCTTCTGACAATTCCAACACTTCACCTTGGAATAGTCCTTCTGCGTGTTCCCTTGTTTACCTTTACCTTTACCTTTGCCCCCACCACTGCTTGTGGGAGCTTGCTTCTTTCCCTTGCCTTTCTTGCCTCCTGCCAACAGTGCTACATCCTCATCCTGCTCAACTGGTTTGGCTGCCCCAAGCTGGCTCTTTCTGATTTCTATTTGTATGCAATCATCCCAGAACCTCTCCCAAGTGGAAAGGGTCTCACATGCACAAACCCCATCAGCAAAGTTCAGCCATGAATTAGGAAGGCCATTCACTACAATCCGCACCAACTCAGTGGGTGGAATGACCTCTCCAACTGCAGCCAATGCATCTCTCACTTTAGTAATCTTTGTGAGATATCCAGCTGCACTATTAGTCTTACCCATCTTAATGGTCTTCAGCTTCTCCCTTAGGACCATTTTTCTGTTCTCATTGGTACTCTGGTAGAGATTGGTCAATGTTGTCCACATCTCGTGAGCATATCTCTTTCCTCTCACATGAGGAATGCAATGGTCTTTGATTCCACCTAGAATCAGTCTCTTACCCTTGTTATTCTTTTTATTAAAGGTTGCCAATTGAACAGCATCAGTAGGCACATTAACAGGGTTCTGTGCAATATGCACCATGATATCCCATACTTCTCCCTCCTCAAAGATACTCTGCATTCTCTGCTTCCAAACACTGTAGTTACTATGCCCATCCAACCTATCCTCTACCTCAAGCCCAAGGACATGCTTGTTGTCCTAAGTAAGCTGAAAATAACACTGTTGTAGTAAAGGTAAATTTTTCTGTGTGAAAAATCAACTTGCTGTAATTTCTGAGCGAAAAATCAGCTTGCTGTAATTTTTCCTTCTTGCTGTCCCAAACTGCCTTTTCAGTAAAATAGCTCCGATACCATGTAGAAATTTATGTTTTCCACCCCGGTTTTCAGTTTTTCCTTATTTCTCCATATAGTTAAATGTCCATTCCCATAGCCATACATTCAACAAGCTGAAAAATATAAATATTTTTCTGAAAACACAAATTTTGGAAAATTTTCAAATGCTGGAAATTGCAGAAATAAAACTCAGCAAAATAAATCAGCTACACACAGAAAATAGAGACATTGATTTTTGGTCAATGTGACCCTGGAAAAACCCCCTACAACTCTTGGGGAAAACCAGTTTGAAAGCTCCTTATTTCTGATAAATGCTTTTACAGTGAGACAAAATTTACAGCAAAAATTCCAGCAACTTAATAAATGTACTTATCTCAATTTCCGTGCTTCTACCCCGCCTTGGAAAACATGCCAAACAGGAAAAACTCAAAACTAAAATTTACAGCATTTATTACAGCATTAAATGTTGAACTGACTTTCTCGAAATATGTGCCCAGTTGTACAGTCATACTACTATACGGACTATACGAAATACACAGCAGTCTCTCTCCTCGATTTTCATGCCCTTTTTCTGCCTCGAAATCTGTGCCACCAATCAGCAATCTGTGCCGAAGCTGTTGTACGACTGCTATACAGATTTCTCGAAATCCGTGCCACCAACCAGCAATCTCTCTACTTGATTTTCGTGCCCAGAATCTACCTAGAAATTGTGTTGAAGCTGCTGTACAGTTTTCCTCGAACACTGTCTCCTCTCTCGAAAAATGTGCCAACCTCCTGCTGTACGAATTTCTGCCTTCGGAACCGTGCCTCTTTGTTGTTGTATGGATTTGCTGAAGTCTCTATAAGCTGCCCTCCTCCTCCTCACTGCTCATAAATTTCTCCTTTGTTTTCTCTCCTCCTCTCTCAATCTTTTCATGAAAGAATGAATGACCTTTTCCCTCATTTTCCTTCTTTAACCTAACGCTAAGTGACTTTTAGGGAATCCCTAAATCTAATGGCTGAGATAGCTTTAGATCTAGGGCTGAGATTAAATGCTCATTTAAATCTCACTTTCTATTTTTTAATTCACCCCACTTTAATAAAGATCCACTTAGTCATTTATTTCCAAAGTCACTTTTCCTTTCTAATTTCACATTGACTTTATTAAAGTCACTTTAAAATTAGACTTTAGTAATTTTATCACTTAAAGTCACTTTAAATTAGATTTGACTTTATAACTTTATAAAGTCACTTTACGAGAAAAATTAAATTCTTTTCGACACTTTTCCCTAGGCCAAAGATCAAACCCTTAGGGAACCATCTGTCCTCCGGTAACCAAATTTCAACAGAACCCAGAAACAATTTGTGGAAATTCCACTCGGTTCTAGACTTATTAAAATAATTAATTATTTTAATGGAAACACTAAGTCTAAACTTAGGAAAAGGAAATAATTAAAAAGAATTAACAAGTCAGAAAGTGAATCTTCCAGAAAACATGGATCAAGTCAAGATTTAATCTTAGCCATTGATTAAATTTTTAATCTGGGTCATTGGTTCTCCAACAGCAACATTATAAAAGAAGGCTTGAGGGTCACTTGGAAGATAAGTCGGGCACACACTCAGTACCCGAAGGAGATCCATTCTGATGTAGAATTCGATCTCAGTGGAAGAGTTGCAGAGGGAGGAGTTGCAGAAGCAGGAGGAGGTCAGAGGTGATCGAGATCAGAGTCGGAGAGCAGAAGTGGGTCACTGAAGGTAGCTTGAGGCTACAGCGCATAGACCCCACGCAGTCTCCATGGAGATTCACACAGTCCAGCACAGGGACTACGCAAGGAATCACGCAGACTGAAGCAGGGGTTGCAAGGATTGATCTAGATATCAGAAATTTGTCTGAGCAAGCAGGATATTCAGTCTCAGGTGGTTCAGTATTTATCTGTCGAAAATTTTCTCTGTAAAGATATCATTTATTGAAGAATTAATAAAACCCTAATCTGCTGCACCAGTTTTTTCGCATTAGGTTTTTCCAAGGACAATTGTCCAAAAATAACTATGTACATGTGATTGATTCTTGTGCTTATGTTCTCTATTGTTTATTTCTCTGCATATATAATTGTGAATATTGCAGTAGTATTTATTTCGATATTTGCCGGAAGATTTCTGAATAATAACTTATTGAAATAATAAGTAGGAGAAATAAATCTATCACTGCAACTGGCTATAAATTTTCACATGGTATCAGAGCCAAAGATGAACAAGAGAGAGGGGGCATCTATCAGTGAACAAAGATCTACGCAGTTCTCCAGGGCAACAACGCAGAAGGGTTCACGCAGTCCTCAAGGAGGGGGAAGAAGCACAACAGAACAGATGGATCACGATGTATCTGTATTGGCATCCAGATTAGAGGAAGATTTTTCTTGTGTATCAAGCACGACGTCCTCAAAATGTCTGGTATATTGAAAGTGGAGCCTCTGCTCACATGACAGGAGTACAGGACTGTTTTTCTGACGACCAAGAAGAGCAGATGTATTTCAAAATAACCATGGGTAATAAAGCAAAGTGCACTCCCATTGGGAAAGGTATCGTGGTCTTTCAAACCGAGGCAGGGAACAAAATCCGGGCCACTAATGTACTACATGTGCTAGGTTTGGGAATGAATCTACTCTCAGTGTCGCAGCTTCAAAACCAAGGATATGAAGTCTACTTTACTGGCAATAGAGTCTACGTCAAGCACCCCAGTTGGAAGAAGAAGGCACAAATCGGGGAAAGAAGCAACAAGTTGTACAAACTACAGCTTGATTCCCCAATGGCACTGGTTGGCAGCGCAGATGAAACGAATTTGAATGAGCTATGGCACAGAAGAATGGGGCACTTGCATCATGGGGCATTGAGAACTCTCCAGAAGACTGTCACAGGTGTTCCAGAATTGAGCAACGGGATGATATCTACAAGGGGTGCGCATTAGGGAAATATGCGAAGGTAGCATATCAGAGAAGCAACAATAGGGCCAAGAGTCTGCAGGATCTAATACACTCAATTATCTGCAGACCGATGCCCACGAGAACTCTTAGTGGTGCCGGATATTTCGTCACCTTCATTGATGACCATTCCAGAAAAACCTAGATCTACTTCTTAAAGACCAAAGATGAAGTCTTTAGTCGATTCAAAGAGTTCAAAGCACTGGTGGAAAATCTGACAGGGAAGTGGATCAAGGTATTGGGATCAGATAATGGAGGTGAATACATAGACAAAGAATTCATCGGATTATGCACAAGGGAAGGCATCAAAAGAGAATGGACAGCTCCATACAATCCGGAACATAATGGAGTGGCAGAAAGGAAGAACCAGACTATTGTTGAAGCAACCAGTGGAAGGACGAGCAGGGAACTTCGACAGATTCTGAAGGATGCAAAGGATTTTGTCAGAAATCCCCGAAATGAGAAGAGACAGCATAAGCACCCTGAGAGGTACCAAGCATTGGTTGCTCAAGTCGGAGAACCCTCCAGCTTCAGGGAAGCTGCTCAGCACCAGGTATGGATTGATGCAATGGTGGAAGAGTATAGTTCCATCATGACGAATGATGTCTAGGAAGTAGTACCCAAACCATAGGGGAGATCTGTTGTAGGATCCAAGTGGATCTATAAGATCAAGCATGCTACAGACGGTAGCATCGAGAAGGAAGGAATAGACTATGAAGAAACCTTCGCCCCAGTAGCCAGATACACCTCTATCAAGTCCGTGATATCCCTTATTGCGCGGATGGGATGGGAAATTCACCAGATGGATGTCAAGAAGGCATTCCTGAATGGTGTGATAGAAGAAGAAGTGTATATAGAACAACCGGAGGGCTTTGAGACACATGATCAGAAAACTCATGTGTGCAGATTGAAAAAAGCATTATATGGACTGAAGCAAGCTCCCAGAGCCTGGTATGGTCGGATTGACGGCTATCTGCAGAAGATGGGATTCGTGAAGAGTGATGCAGATCCCCATCTCTACTATCTAAGAGTAGGGAATCAGCCATTGATACTGGTATTGTATGTGGATGATCTGTTCTTCACAAGATCATCCAGGCCCATTACAGATTGCAAGAAGAATTTCGCTGAAGAGTTGACATGAAGGATCTGGGGTGTATGCACTATTTTCTGGTGTTGGAGGTTTGGCAGCAGAATGGGGAGATCTTCCTTGGTCAAGGAAGATACACTACAGAGATTCTGAAGAGATTTCAGATGGAGGATTGTAGACCCATGACCACTCCAATGATTACCAACTGGAGGAAAATCGACACGTCCGATGATGATGAAGCTGATTCCACGCTATACAGACAGCTCATAGGGTCATTAATATATCTGGTAATTACAAGGCCAAACATCTGTTATGATGTTAATACCCTAAGTCAGTTCATGGTGGAACTGAAGAGGGCACATTGGGCAGCAGCAAAACATGTTCTCAGGTACCTTAGAGGAACATTCGAACTTGGATTGAAGTACACCCGTGACAATGATGTCAGGTTGAGTGGTTTCACTGATGTAGACTGGGCTGGAAGTTCAGTTGATCGAAAGAGAACCAGTGGGTACTGTTTTAGTCTAGGATCAGGAATGACTTCCTAGTGCAGTAGGAAACAGAAGTCCGTGGCACTAAGTTCAGCAGAAGCAGAGTATATGACAACTAGCACAGCTTCGTGCGAAGCCATATGGCTTACGAAACTGTTAGTAAAACTACTCGAGGAGAAAATGGAAGCGACCAACATTTTATGTGATAATCAGAATTGTATAAAGCTCTCCAAAAATCCTGTGTTTCATGATAGGTCAAAACATATTGACATTCGATGTCACTTCATCAAGGACTGGGTACAACGTGGAGCTATTCAATTGTAGTACACTCCAACAAGAGAACAGGTGGCAGACATCCTCACCAAGGCTTTAGGAAAGACAAAGTTTGTTTACTTCAGAGAGAAGATGGAGATGATGAAGAATCCCTTCCAATAGCAGGAATGAAGGATTCAGTATTCAAAGGGAGTTGTGGTACAGATGTAGCAAGTGAGAGTGGCAGTGTCAAAGGCAACAGTACAAGGGGCAGGAGAATACACAGTGCTTCAGAATCAAAACAGCACGCAACAGGCATATTGTTGGAACACTTTCCTCGCTAAGAGGGAGTGTTGATTTTTGTAGCATCCGGAAGTGTTCCAAGTCTCAAACTTTGCAGGAAGGCTTGGGCAGCAGCATTCCAAAGAACCCAGAAACAGTTTGTGGAAATTCCACTTGGTTCAAGACTTATTAAAATAATTAATTATTTTAATGGAGACCCCAAGTCTAAACTTAGGAAAATAAAATAATTGAAGAGCATTAATAAGTCAGAATGTGAATCTTCTAGATACATGGATCAAGTCAAGATTTAATCTTAGCCATTGATTAAATTTTTAATCTACGTCGTTGGTTCTCCAACAGCAAGATTATAAAAAGAATGCTTGAGGGTCACTTGGAAGATAAGTCGGGCACACACTCAGTACCCGAAGGAGATCCATTCTGATGTAGAATTCGATCTCAGCAGGAGAGTTGTAGGGCATGGAGTTGCAGAAGTAGGAGGAGGTCAAGGGTGATCAAGATCAGAGTCAAAGAGCAGAAGTGGGTCACTGAAGATACCTGGGCACTCAGTACCCGAAGGAGATCCATTCTGATGTAGAATTCGATCTCAGCAGGAGAGTTGTAGGGCATGGAGTTGCAGAAGTAGGAGGAGGTCAAGGGTGATCAAGATCAGAGTCAAAGAGCAGAAGTGGGTCACTGAAGGTAGCTTGAGGCTACAGTGCAGAGACCCCATGCAGTCTCCACGCAGATTCACGCAATCCAGCACTGGGACTGCACAAGGAATCACGCAGACTGACGTAGGGGTTGCAGGGGCTGATCTGGATATCAGAAATTTGTCCGAGCAAGCAGGATATTCAGTCTCAGGTGGTTCAGTATTTATCTGCCGAAAATTTTCTCTGTAAAGATATCATTTGCTGAAGAATTAATAAAACCCTCATCTGTTGCACCAGTTTTCCCGCATTGGGTTTTTCCGGGGACAATTGTCCAAAAATAACTGTGTACATGTGATTGATTCTTGTGCTTATGTTCTCTATTGTTTATTTCACTGCATATATAATTGTGAATGTTGCAGTAGTATTTATTTTGATATTTTCCAGAAGATTTTTTAATAATAACTTATTGAAATAATAAGTAGGAGAAATAAATCTATCACTGCAACTGGCTATAAATTTTCACACAAAGACTGTTCCTGGAAATTCGGAACCGCGTCAACTTGATCCGCAATTCTGGATTTCCGAACAGCGGATCCAACGACGGATCCACCCCAGATCCAATGGTGGATCCGCCCCGCATCCATGGCGGATCGGGTATAGATCCTGAGCAGATCCGACAGGAGATAGGCGGTTCCATAGGGTTATAATTTTTTTTTCTTGGACTTAAGTTGGGTTGGGGCATCTCGAACACTCCCAAGGTGCTCCCTTGATGCTCCTTAGATGCTTCCTAGATGCTCCCTCATGGTAATGTTAAATTCATAAAGTAAAAGTGACATTCTCCATTATCTTTCATTTTCATCCTTTTACTTAAATTTTCAACATTACCATGAAATGACTCGGGATGTTTGAGAGTGGTTCTAGCCTCATCGAATTTCATGTGTAGAAAATAGAATTTCATATCCTATTCAAAATCTAGCAGACTTAATAGTTTTCAGGAATTCAAGATCAATGTGATTGTGGCATTTCATTAGATTATATCATGTATGAGGGTATGCGATTGACATTTAATCAACAACACCAAGCCCTATATGTACCCTAGTGTTGGTGGTGTTAATTGTTGAACACCTTTTTCATGCCCTTAGCAAAAAATTACTTTTCAATCAAATCAAAATCATCGATGAAGTATGTTAAGCTTTTCCCACCATATTTTAAGGCTTGGATTAGGTAGTTTGATCAAAATTGGGCAATGTTGACTAATATCCTTAGTCAATCGAGATAGAGGCAAAGGCTAGACAAGAGGAGAAGAATATAGATTCTAGATGGTTGATGCTCGAATAATTAATCATTAATGTACAATGGATGCCATATCTATCTTGATTTATGTACAGATATGCATGTTTCCGTAACTTCTACAATTAATTTGGTATTTTGGATGTTTTTTTAATATAAATGCAAAAAATTATATATATATATATAGTAGATGCTTCCAAAAAACGTCCCTACTTCATTCAACATGTTAAATTTAAGCAACTGCGGCCATATTCCACTTTGGGCAGCTCATATGAAAAAGAAGATGATTTCATTGAATTCCTCTTTTCGAGAGGACCAAAATGGACCTAAAGATCACCTTATTTGGATAAGCAGAAGTTGGTTTTTGTATTTATTTATTAACTCATGTATATTGGGTTAAGTCGGCCTCAACCTCAAGTGGACTCTCATGGAAGCCTATAAATAGAAGAGACCTCAAACTCATTTGGACACAATTGATGAAGCTCAATGGGACACAATTGATCAAGCTCTCTTCTTCTCTTGTATGTTGTCTTAGCTCGCTCAAGTTCGACTAAAGAAGTTTGCACAGAGGTCTGAAATCTCAGGTTTGAGGCTCGCACGAAAGTTAGGGTTTCTATTCTAGCATCGGGCATAGAACTGGTGGATTCGGGCCAAAGCCACGGGCTTGCTATAGGCAAGGTAGCGGTTGAGGACCCTTAGGTTGCAGGCACAGTGTGTTATTCCAACGGCTAAGGCTTCAGAGGTAGATTTCCTCACAGCTGTGGGCACAGAATGTTGTGGTAGCAGCTGGGGGACCCTTGGTTGCGGGCTTAGAGTCTTATAGTAGCAGCTAAGGCCTCAAAGATGAAATTACAGTGCTCCGAAGTTTCCGCTCAGTGACAGTAGTGTTTGACAGTATGCTATAGGAAGTGACAGTATATTACAGTTATTAAAATTTGAGGTTTTGATGTTTGGATGTGTTTCATGAATATTCTAGTTGTTGTAAAGATAAGGATCATTGTACTCTCTTTTGCTGAATCATTGGATGACAATCTACAAGAAGAAGAATTTGCAAGGGTTTTCCCCATAGTGGGTTTTGCCCTGGTCTCCGACTAATCCTAATGTCTCTATGTGTGCATGCTTTTCTTCCTATGTTCCTTTATGCTCTGCTGCATTGATGATGATGTTATTGTTCTTTTTAGATAGTTGCATGTGTTGATGAATAATAATAATGTAAATCTGAATAATATTATGATGTTATGGGGTGAACTTAATGTGTAAATGATAAAATGCAACTATCAAAGCAAAGATCAATATAGCCCTATGAAAAATTAGCATGGTATCAGAGCTGGGCTGAAGAAAAGCCATGGAGATCACCCCCCATGGAGACACTTTTGATCAATGCAAGAAGAGGATGTTGGAGACCTAAAAGAATTCTAGGGTATGAAGAAAACCCTAGGTAGTTAGTGCATGAGGATTTGATGGTTAGGGTTTGAGAGAAACCCTGGTTTATGGAGAACACAAGATTTGATGTATGAAACCCTAGCATGGTTTATGTGAAGATGCTCAAGCACTTGGGATTGATTTGATGAATCCCTGGATGACCTGGTTATTGATAAAGTTGATTGAAGGCAAACTCTTATGTGGACTATGGATAGTGATGGTTGTTCAAGACTAGTTCAAGAGGGAGAGGATCACCTCTCATTGAAGATAAGTACTCATTGACTCTTGATGTTTCTTTGTGTCTTTACTCTTGTTAAGACTTACGAATCTGATTATTATGATTATTGTTTTGATCATTGCTTATACTTCTTGCATGTATATTTGAGTATATGGATGTATCTAACCTCCTTGATGAAATGTGATAAGTGGATCCTTCTTGAGGATAATTTGAGATGTAGGAAAGAAAATCTAGATCTGAAAAGGTAAAGAGGCACCTGATCAAAAGGTGACAAGCACTACAAGCTGCCCATGAGAAGGTCCATAGGTATTTGAAAATTACAAGGTATGCATGGTATATTGTTTTAATGTTATGTTTCAGCTATGACATTGGATGGCTAGGTAAGCCCTATGGTATGTTGAGAATGTCTCCTTTGCAAATGTCTCATGCATATGAAAGTGATTTGGATTTATGTCTCCTATGATGAAAATGTGCACCTGGTATCAATGTTGCGAACATCGCAATCGAGATTAAATCGGTGAGGGGAAAAAATCAGAAAAGATCGTAAAAATAGAGAAAAAAATCAATAAAAATCGGGAAAAAATCAGCACATACAAAAATATTCATTTTTTTTTCAATTTTCTTAATATCTAAAGCATCCACAACATAAAATAAATGCATTGACACATAAATATGAAAAAAAATTAATATATAAGATGTGTAATATCATGTCTAATGCTACATCACACATAACAGTGAATCATGTCCTGAATACTAAATCCTGAGTCCCAACTCGGTCTCAAAATATCAACAAAAAATATAATAACGTATCTCATATCATGAGTCATAATGTCATATACAAAGGAATGCACCAAATAACCTATACTACTGATTTCCTCTACCCCTCTTGCGAGAAAATGTAAAGCTTTCCCTATAGATGAAGAAGCTAGCGGGGTTGGCAATGGACTCTATTGTGCTCTAGAACTTAAAGCACCAAGAGCTAAAGGAGGTAGACCACGTCCTCTACCGGTAGCAAGGGTAGGTGGTGTCACCTCCTCCTCCTCCTGTTGTTCCTCCTCCTCCTCCTCCCCCTCCACTACCTCTTGCTCTATCCAATCAGGGGCTGACTCTATGATAGGCCTCTCAGCCTCAACCCTTCATGTAGCAGTGGTGTCAATCGCATCTAAAGATATGGCCTCCATATCAGGCATCCTCTCAAGTTGTCTCACCCACAATCTAAGATTGCAGTAGACGTAAACCATGTCATTGAGGTGTTGGGACTCTAACCTGTACAAGGGCCATAAATTAATAAATTATACAATATATATTATAAATAATAAATTAATAATTATAAAATAAATAAATAAATTTATTTAAAGAATTCAAAAAATCAATTGGAATATTTTAAGTTTTTAACCTGTTGCATTTTTTGGTGTGTATTTTTTCGAATACACTCCAGTTGTGCTGGCATCTTGAAGAGCTACATGTTTGGCTGAGTATTCTAATGGCAAGCTTTTGAAGTTTTGGTATTCTTCCACCGTAGCTCCTCCACCATGCATCTACAAGTTACAACAAATAAGATAAACTTATAAAGTTACAAACATAAAAAAAAATTTAAAACAATGAAAATTCGAAAAATGAAAGTTGAAGCAAGTATGAAGTTATGAACATGAAGAGACAATGAATTTTGAAACAAACTAAATCTTACCTGGCATTTTAGTAGTCCTATCCTGGACAGCCATGTCAAAGCTCAATGTGCCACCTGCCATTCTGTATACCTTCATTTCTTCGGAGATATCTGCACATTCTGATGGAGATTGGCACCATCTTCTGAACACAAGTGAAAAAGCCATCCATGACCTCAGCGTCAAATAAAAAATCACATGAGTAAGCAAATTCAGGGTTCAGGAAGATCCCTGCAGCATGAATGGGATGATGGATTGTGTTGTTCCATCGCTCATCAATCATTTCCCATACAAGAAGTGGTTTCTGAAACCCCTCATCACTCTTATCTTCATAGTAGTTGTGAATGGCTTCTTTGATCCTATCCATGGCCTCATACAAGTAGCTCATTGCAGGTTTCTCTCCATCAACTAATCTAAGAACCTTTACCAAAGGTTCAGTAACGATGCACACCTCTTGCACTCCCACCCAGAAGCTTTCCTAATATGAAACCAACCTGTAGATGGCCTCTCCCTTTGGTTTGTGGTTGTATGTCAAGGCACGCCACTTGTCTAAAAGAAACATTCTCTTCAAATCCCACATAGAATTCAGGAGAGATTGAAGAGATATGAAACTGGTGGCAAACTGTGTAATAGGAGGGCGCACCAACTCCTCCTTGTTGGTGAATGTTCCCATCAAATGAAGCATAGATGCATGATTATATATAAATTTTGTAATGCTCTTTGATGATTCAACAATATCTTTGACAAAAGGAATTTTTCCTATGTCCTCCAACATCAAATCGATGCAGTGTGCAGCACAAGGTGTCCAAAATATGCTAGGATGCCTCTCCATAAGCATCTTGCCAGCAGCAACATAATTTACTGCATTGTCTATTATGATTTGAACAACATTTTGTGGAACCACCTCCAAAATGAACACATCCAATAAATCACATAATAATCGTGCATCTTTGACATGTGCAGATGTATCAACAGATTTCATAAACATTGTCCCCTTGGGACAGCTGACCAAGAAGTTAATAAGGGTTCTAACCTTTTGATCAGTCCAACCATCTGACATCACAGTGCATCCTATGACTTCCCATGATGCCCTTAACTCCTCCAATCTCTTGGTGCAGTCAACCTTTTCATTTTGAATAATGTGCCCTCTATAGTCATCATATGAAGGGGCTTTGTATCCTGGGCCAACAATAGTGATAGCATCAATCGCAGCCTGGTAAAATGGATTGTTCCTGGCAACACTAAAAGGAATATCATTCCAAAGAAAAAGTTTGTCTAACAACTTGTCATCTTTTTCCTTATCCATTTTTTTAATAAGTAAGGATATAGATGGTTGTGCACCGAGTGTGGTTCTAGAAACAAAATATGATGAGGCAGCTACGGGGTTGGCATGTTTGTAAATTTGTTGAACTCTTGAGTTTTACTGTAAGATGAAGTTTGAACTTTGAAATTTAAACCTAGGGCACAAGAAAAATTGCAAGTTAAAAAATAAAATAAAAAAATTACAATTTTACATACAACATTTTGATTTGTTCACAAAAAAAAACCCTCAACTCAACGCAACAACAATGGAAAAAAATACACATTGAAACCCAAGCAAAAATAATGGAAAGAAACTAAGAGCACAAGAAGAAATAAAATAAATAAATCTAACAACCAAATTTTTGCAGTTTTTACCAAAATAAACCCTCTCCAATCAATAAAACAAAAACAAAAAACACAACCAAATGCAAACAAAAATGATGGAAAATACATGGGTGATAGAAACCCATGGAAGAACGAGAAAAAACAAAAAAAATGGTCAAATTTGATGCTCATACCTGGAAAAAACGTTTTGCTTAAGAAACTTGGTCCAAACTTGAATTTTGTTGGCTTGGGTTGTTAAATTCCTTCACTTTTCTCCTCTCTTGCCCTTGTAGATGACTTATCCTCCTCCTTAGCTCTCTTTCTTGCTCTGTGTCTGCAAAAAAGACAACAAAAAAAAATTGAATTTTGAACTGATTGGGTCGTTGTTTCACGGGCCCAAGATTTTTACCAATCGGATTTCCGGCATCCATTTCCGGCATCATCCATATTCCGGCTCCCATATCCAGCATCCATATTCACACGTGGGAGAGAGAGAAGCCTCTTCTAGGTTGTATGAACCAATCAAATCATAAGGAATGTGTGTGATGAGATGATGATGAAATGGACATCATCTCTCTCCAATTTATATCAGTCAGTGAAGGTGTGTGACACATCTACTAGGCTTGTGAGCCTACATTACAAATCTCGCCGACCTTGCACATGTGTGGAAAATAAAATAAAAAATATATGTTCTGCTCATCCAAACAAGATGATCTTTAGATCAATATTGCACCTCTCTCCGAAAGAGGAATCCAACATCATATGAGCAATGCAACCTGGAGTTTGGACCTAGCTGCCCAAAATTAACAGGGGTTCTATTCTATTGGAGTGCATTATGTTTCATAGAGGAGCAAGTGTCCGAGAGTGGATAGGGAGAGAGCAAACAGAGATTATTTGTGCATTGTAGCAGCCCACAAGGCACAGACCTCACTTCTTTGTACTTGCATCCATTTTTCATTCAAAGAACAGGAGCAAAGCAACCTCCCCTTCTAGTTGGGTTTTCTCCCGACAAGGTTTCCCAGGGTATATCGTTTGTTCATATGGTTGTCACTAATTGTATTTTTGTCTATTATCTATTTTCTACATTTTACATATTGCATGCATAGGCATAACAGAGTAAATAATGAATCCAGAAATCTAAGGAGAAATTAACCCTCATACTGCTGGTTTCAGATTTTAAGCATAACTTTATCAGATCTGTTGTGACAAACTGTCCAGTGGAATATCCACGGAAGTTTACAGATCAACTGCAGACAATAATATCTTTCGTACATGATAATATAATTCCCTCACTCAAAAATACTACATCCTGATTCTCAAACCTAACCTTAGCTGACTATCGAGTTGTATTTGAAATGAATATCAGGCCAATAGCCAATGTATCAAGTGCTTGGATAAGTGTACCATAATCCTAGCAGTACTTATCTACTGAAAGAGTTGGTTTCGTACAACTCCATACCTAAATAGGAACTCAATACTCTACTTCTATTTCAACATTACCTGTATTCTATTTGCTGCACCCTATGTCGAATACTGATATTTATTTAATGCCTTTCCCTACACCAAAAGATAGAGAAAACATTTATCAATTGTTGTACGCTTTACATACTGCTACATAGCAAGTCCCACAGCCCCTTTGTGTCCATGTTACAAGACTAGATCTCTAAGAAACAAACCATATTCATCGTTTGGACATGCTAGAACTCATTATGCAGTGGATCTACAATATTCACAAAGTAGTAAATTGAGGATTAAGAAAGATAAATCAATACGGAACAATAGGATGAAAAGCTCACTTCATCTTCAGGAAAGCAAAGTATATACAAAATATCATACATATAAATAATTTACTGTGCTTCTTATTCTTGCATTGTAGAACAAAAGAAACCCAATGACCATATATTTGATGAAACTTTCCATGAATTCCTATGGTAGTTTAGGCAAGAACTGCAATAACGAAAACCTTGGACGTTAGCAAGGCATGGATTTTATTTCACTGCAGGATTTATTGTAGTTAAAATCAAAAATCAATCAATACACAGAAAAACTGTTTACGACAATAAACAGAACAGATGAGAATTTAATAAAACCTGGACTTCGGATTTTCGTAAAGTCTTAATCATGAACCTATCATCCTGAGAAAGGTAGAACACGCTTCCACTCTTTCCCGGTGAAGAGAGCTCCCTTAATGCAGCACTCCCACAGATGGACATCATATAATCAGCAGCATCAATCTTGAACATTTCTCGCAAATTCCTGAAAGGATTTATCCCGCATTCAAATATTTCTCATTAGCTGTGGAAAAGTAATACAAAAATGTTACTCATGCCAGAAGTTCTCCCTCCCCTCCAAAAAACAAGCTTTTGTACAGAGAAAGTTTATTATGAGAATCATGCCCAGCGATAAATAAAAAGCAAGATATGTTTAAAGAAAGAATAGATCATCTCCCAAGTTGAACAAAGAGAATCCTGGAGAAAGAATGAATTAAAGACAGAGTTGCTTCTAGCCAGTTTAAAAGATTACAGTAAACTTCAACATTTTCCATCTGATCAGTTTCAGAGAGCATAATCCACATAAAGTCAACTTTTAATTTAAGAATACTAGAAAATATGCTAAATTTAAATAATATTCACATGATCCCTGACGTCAAATATTTCTAGAGCATAACATAATCAATGAAGTACCATGAATTAATTGCAGAGGCGGTTGCAACAGGAGTATTGTAGTGTTATACTCCTGCATGAGTTGTTGATGCAATCTTATTGTCGTGAAGACTTGACAAAATTCCTAGCCGGCTGCAATGTTGTAAGTGTTTAATCCCCGGTACCCCAGGAAATTTTCGTCCATGTTGTGGCTTATTTTCATTTACCTTTGAAATATTTTTCAAAACACCAAAAAAAATGTATTATAGAAAATGTAAAATTGTGTGTCGTAGAAGAATTTTGATTTATATGTTGGTACATTAACATTACATGATGAGATGTGAAGGTGGGTCGAGTCAGGCTCATTCACGGGCAGAACAGTTCAAGAGCCGGACCAATGGGCACGTTCAGAACATTGCACACCGGACAGGGTCGAGTCGGGCTCATTCGCGAACTCAGGAGGGACTAGCGCGGAAAAACACCAGATAAGCTCAAGAGGGTTACGCCGTGGAGCAAACAAACTAATTTCCCGAAGGCGGAGAAATGGCGCATTTCCCTTAAAAACTTAAGAGTTTTGGAGGAGGCGCAAAAAGAAGAACAGATGATGAAGATCAAAGCGCAAAACTGGAATGAAGAGATGGACGGCAGAGATCGTATCGCATATTGCATTCGGTAAAGGATATGAGTTTGTAATATGGTTAAACTTGCGATATTGCATGTGATCGCATATCGCACATCGCAAGGTTTGGAGGAAAGGCACTAAAGGAATATGTTATGATCGCCGAAGTGTGAAGTGCGGTAAAGCTTCATAACGCCAATTGCGATTTGCGATTAGCCCCACCTTTGCTTGCCACGTCACCTTTCGCCCATCGCACTTCGCACATCACACAATTTAACACTTACCTTCCATGTCTCATAACAAATCTGCCGATTTGCGATTGCAAGCGGATGCGATGTAGTTTCAAAGGTGAACTCCAAAGGTTTTCAAATCCGGAGGTAAGGCATTTCTAGTGTTAAATCACATTGGAGGAAGAAAGGAGGATTATAACATAAAGCCGGTGAAATGCCAGAATGCAATAGAAAGCGGACGCAATGCGTTCTCCAAATGTGAGTAGAATATGGTTCAAGTCCAAGTCTTGTGGCGGTTGACGAAGAGAAGACGAAACGTTGCAGGCACACACAGAAGCATAGGCAGAGTCAGGCAGAAGAACATATAGTGGCACTATGGAAAGCATGATAGCTGGGCGAAGTCAGGCACTGAGGCATTGTTACAGAACTGTGCAGCTACCACATCATAACCAGAAAGGACACCTCAGCACTTCGGGGGGACGCATCAGCAACATCAGATTTAGCAAAACGAACAAAATTTCCAGTTTCAATTTGTTTTCTTGGTATGATTGCATAAGTAATCTTAACAGTTTCGGTAGTCGAGTAGTTTCAAGAAGTTTAGCAGTTACGAACTACTTTGATGTATTTAAGTAGGTAGAAATAAACAAAAAGAGTTCTGAGTTTTGGACCTCTGGACGACTGTTAATTTGGTACTGAATTTTTTGAGAAATTAATGAAAGAAGATCAAGTTTCCTACACCTGTTGATGTTGATATGTCTTTCTAGTTTCACTCTGTGTTTATTCCTCTTTGAATGTAGTGAAGTAATGTAGTTGCGGGTCTCTTTTTACATTTGTAAGTAAGAGTTAAACAATCCTTAATGTGCACTCCTTCACTCCATCTTTTCTCCCTTCACAAATTCTCTCTGAAACTTAAAAGTGATAGATTTTGTGTTTACAGCATATTATTTTGATTTTCCCCTCTTCACAAACTCCTGATGAAACTTCAAAGTAATAGATTCTGTGTTTATAGCATATTATTTCGAGTTTCTTCTCTCTCCATGAATTTCCTCTGAAACTTCAAAGTTGTAGATTCTGTGTTTTCAGCATATCATTTTGAGTTTCCCTTACAGTTCTTCTTTTCATTTCATTCAAATATCAGCAGTTTATGGCATTGTGAAGGCTTTCATTATATCATATTATTGAGGGTATTAAGTAATTAAATTCCAAAGGTGTTAAACAGAGACCATTGGATATTGTAATTTTGAAATACATTTATAAAATGTCTTAAGCATTGATTCCTTACCACAGCCAAGGGATTGTTTCTTGAGATACAACAGTCTCGATGACATTTTATTTCAATTCTAGTGTCTGTTGAACAAATGACAAGCCAAAGTTCGATTAGTGAAAGGAATGTTACTCCAATGATGAGAAAATGCTCTCATATTGGAGTAAAAAGATTTCCATGTTTCATTATTGACAAATTCCACTTCAACCCTAATGACTTCGTGGGACTGGATAGCGATTGATATGTATAAAAGCAAATGATAATTACCATTTTTTTTTTAAATACTTGAAATTGACATAGATTGACATAGGCAATTGCTAACTAGAAAGGGAGCATTATGATCTTTGCATGGTCATAAGTCAGTGTTGGATGCACCACTTTTGTAGGGTAAGTAGGGACTAAATAGGCCAGCTTTTGCTTAAATTAAGGGACAATATAAACACCATGGGCTTACATAATCAAGAATGCTCAATCTAAATAAATAGTTAACTTGAAACCCCAGTAAATTTCCTTCAAACTGGACAATGATTGACATGTATAAAAGCAAATGATAATTACCATTTCTAAATAAAATCTTGAAATTGACATACATAAATTGACATAGGCAATTGTTGACTAGAAAGGGAGCCATATGATCTCTGCATAGTAATAATTCAGTGCACCACTTTCGTAGGGTAAGTGTTGAGAATTTGGACGGTTGGTGATTAATTCAAATTCTCTTCTTGATAATTACTTGTGAGCTTACTTGATTAACTTATGTCTTCTCTTCTTAGCTTATTTAGTCTTTCATCAAGTCAATTACCAAAATACAAGAGACACAAAGTTGGGCTCTCCGAGCCAAGGCAAAAACCTCTCCCTCTTGGAGAGGAAAACCCACGATAATTCTTCTTATAGATTTTCAAATGACAAGTACCATGACCAAGACTTAGACCCTTAACCTATGAATGCATCCAAGACCTTGCCACTGCTTCTTTGTTGACCTTCAACGCTGACCCTTCTTTTCTGCACCAATCTGCACTGTGTTGCACCAATATTAGAGAACTCCATCTCTAAGATTATCTTCAAACACTCCTTATTGCTTATTTAAATATTGGAGACAAGATCATTCGAGATCTTATCCTTCAATTTCATACACTCGAAACTTTTTTTACTTGAGATATAGTACTTTCTTTCATGAACTGAAATTAGGAAGGTAAATCAACGATTTACGATCCTCCCTTTTCTCACATTGTAATAACCCTTACTACAATAACCCTTAACGCATCACAACATGATTATCAGCCTTAGCCCTTCGCATAACATAACATTCGAATTCTTCTAGTCACAGTCCTTACAACGAATAGAACACTGACCTTATTCTGTCATTTGATAGCAGATATATTTATTACAAGCTTGACAGCATTCTTCTTGACCGCAGCTCCTTCATATAGGTCAGCATCCACTGCTTCGGATTACTTCACAAAACAGATCCGCACCACACTATAACCCTACCTTAACTTCGTATAATATTCCAGACTTGGTCACGCTATCACCATCTCAGAACTATCCGCAATATTCTTCAGAGCTATCCGAAAATTGATATCTCCAAATGATCGCATGTCACTCAGTATATACAGAGGTAACTTCTTGTTTTAGGCCGACCATACATTATGCTTGTAGGCTGAATTTACTTGTTGTTTCAAGGCCGAATAGATCACAACATCTTGAGCTTATCTTCCAGCATTGAATGAGGGCTGACTTAAGCCATTCTTTCACTATTTTTATTGCAAGGTCTTGGAGCATTTTCTCTAGACTAGTCACTTCATATACATGACACTTAATTATACTTATAACTAGAAGACAAACCTTAATAGACATCAATAAGAAGTCTATTGACCTATAATAAAAATCTTGCTCATGAAACCCATGAAGCAAGTGCAACAAAAATACATTTTATTATCTTTGTCTTCTTCTTTACATAAATACATAATTACATAGTCAGTATGAAGACCGATTCTAGTTACACTTTTCAACGCTCCCTCTTAACTAGGGAGGTATTCATACAGGCACATGGTCACTTTCAAATTGAAGAATCTTATAAGAATAATCGGATTGGTAATCACATTTGTATAGCATCATATCAACCAGCATTGTCCTACTGCAAGGCCTTGACTAACAGCCCCATCTCTTAAAGAGACAATGGGCTACAATTCTGGCGAGACACATGAATTATAGACACCGTAGTCATTCTCTCTCAAAGGTACATACTCCACCTAGGTGTTCCCAAAGTATGACCTTCTTGGACTATTCTTCTCTTGGGTAGCTAGCCCTCAAAGAATATCAGTCCACGACTACTCTTATCTTGAATGCCCTATCTCATTATCAAAGAGTATTGAATGCCAGATGATTACCCAATCCTCCCTTCTGTCTTCCCAGTTGAAGACCAGAATGATGTGTCTATCTCTCCCTCTCAGCCAGGGAGGACCTATTCCACAAGGGAATGTACTCATTCCTATACAAGGAATGTACCTAAGCTCATTCTTAGGAATTACCAAGTTTCTTCCAAGTAAGAAACTTACCACAATGCTCCCTCTTTACCAGGGACCCACAACAGCAATGGTGAGACACCCAACTACTCATGAAGAATTCTTGCCCTCGATGTCATGGATTTCGATATTGATGAATTTTCAACTTTAGCTTCATAGGGCACAGATCATCCATCACTTTCAAGTTTCATCCATGAGTCATGTCAACTACCAGAAAGAGATTCATCAATGTTTCTCATCTAGTCCATCTTTATGCCATGTTGCTTTCCTTCAAACCATCTCCAAGGATCTTACATCATTTCACATGATTGGCAACCCTGCATAAATTCATCCAGATAAACATATACATATAAACTTTCAAATCAAAAGTTACCTCAGTGATGATCTTTCACCATGACATCTTCCTGTAGGTATCGGCATCCTTTATTCATATTGACACATCTCCTAATGATATGTTTTGTCAAGGGTCTTCTTCTTTACCAGACTTATATCAGAGTCTACATATCCTCCCAACAGATATTCTAGTCACATCTTCTTGGCTTCCGGATGATAATTGCCTCTTGACATGGTTGCACTTCATGATCTCTTCCTTTCTGCACATCTTCATTCCCAGGAATGTCCAATTTCTAGTTCCCTGTTCATATACAACCACCTCATATTCCATATGACGATATATTATGTTGATTTCATCTGTCTGTGCACCGTGAGAGATCATACTTCTAAAATTCATTACCTGCAACCATATGACCTGACAACACAACATCCAGTGTCAACATATAAATATATATACCTCATACCTTTTTCCTTTGAGTCATCCTGTAGCAATTTTACTAGAATGAAGAGCTTCATTCCCTTGTCCTGCTTCATCAATATGTCATCACATCCCAGAATTTTGTAGCATATAACAGTGAAGCACCACTCGTATAAGACCCGCGGGTACCCGCGGGTCTTCGCAGGTTATATAGCGAGTCGGGTCACTCGCATAGAACCAGTGCTCTCTACCCTTACCCACGCAAACTCGCATTAGACCCGCCTACTCGCATAAGACCCGCGGGTTTCTCATAGCACCCGTATCGAACCCCTATAAGACCTGTCCCACAACAAAAGCATTTTTTTTGGATTTTTCTCAATTTTTTTTATTTTTCTTTTTTTTTTTTAAATGAGGTGGAGGAAATGGGAATTTGGAGGGAAGGAAATGTTTCATAAGCACCTCTCTCCCTTTCGGAGTAGCAGCACTAGCGAAGTGAGCACTGGCGAAGTAGCAACACATAGTAATAGCAAGGCAAAGTCACAGCACAGGCGGAGTTTCAGCACAGGCAGAGTCACAGCACGGGCGGAGTTTCAGCACAGGCAGAGTCACAGCACAGGCAGAGTTTCAGCACAGGAAGAGTCACAGCACAGGCGGAGTTTCAGCACAAGCAGAGTCACAGCACAGGCGGAGTTTCAGCACAGGCAGAGTCACAGCACAGGCGGAGTTTCAGCACAGGTAACTAATCAATTCAATTTTTATTTTTTTTGTTCACTTGCAATTTGCAAATTTTTTTGGCCTTGTAGCTGAGTTTCTCAGCCACACAACGGCCCTGTGTGGCTGAGAAACTCAGCCACAAGGGCCTGCGGGTTGCCTCATCAGCGTGCAAGCCCTGTGGCTGAGTTTCTCAGCCACACAGGGTCGTTGTGTGGCTGCGTTTCTCAGCCACACAGGGTCGTTGTGTGGCTGAGAAACTCAGCCACAGGGTCTACGGTCTGCCTCCTGAGCCTGCAGGCCCTGTGGCTAAGTTTCTCAGCCACACAGCGGCCCTATGTGGCTGAGAAACTCAGCCACAAGGCCAAAAAAAATTAATAACCAAAAAACTAAAAAAAAAATTAAAAAATATGAATTAGATTTTAAAAATTTAATTTTTTTCTTCTAGATTTCGTCACCATGCCACCAAAGGGGTATAGAAAGTCTCGTGATCCGGCATGGGCACATGGTCAACGAATCATTGCTGGTAATGACCACCATGTGAAGTGCAATTATTGCAATGCCACAATGCATGCAAGAATAAACAGGGTAAAATACCACCTAGCTAGAATTCCTAGGAATGGTGTGGGATGTTGTCAAAATTGCCCTGCTGAAGTCACTACTGAAATGGCAGCTGCTTTGGAAGCCATTAAAAAAGAAACTTCTAAGAGGGCAAGAAGGAAGGATGAGAATGTTGGGATAGGTAGATCTTCATCTCAGAGTGAAACACAGATTGAAAGTCCGGGTATTGGTAACTCCTCTTCAAGTGTTGTAGCAAATAGGAGTGTAACTTCTTCTTTCTTCACTCCTCGTACAACTCCAAGATCTCAACCAATCTTGGATAGTTTTAATGAAAAGAAGAGGAAGGAGGCAGATATGGAAATGAGGAGGTTTTGGTACCATAACAGTCTTTCATTCAACTATGCAAAGTCATATTTTTATCAGCCCATGGTGGATGCCATTGCAAGTGCTGGCCCTAGATACAAAGCCCCATCTTATAATGCACTTAGGGGGAAAGAGCTAGATGAGGATTTGGAGTGTGTCAAGGAACAATTGGAGACCATTAAAAGCTCATGGAAAATTACAGGTTGTACAATTATGTCTGATGGGTGGACAGATCAGAGGGGTAGAACAATAACAAATTTTGTTGTAGCTTGCCCTAAAGGAACCATGTTCCTAAAATCCATTGATGCATCTGCAAATGTAAAAGATGCACATTTGATTTTTACATTGTTGGCTGATGTGGTGGAGGAAGTTGGGGTTGCAAATGTTGTCCAAGTAATCACGAACAATGCAGCAAATTATGTAGCAGCTGGAAGGTTGCTTTGTGCCAAATATCCCACGATTTTTTAGACTCCATGCGCTGCCCATTGCATAGACTTGATACTAGAGGATATTGGGAAGTTGGAGTGGGTGCAGGATGTTGTGCAAGAATGCAAGCAAATTACCAAGTATATTTATAATCATGCTTGGGTGTTGAACCTTATGAGGGAATTCGCACAGGGTGAGCTTAGTCGCCTAGCTATCACACGGTTTGCTACAAACTTTCTTTCCCTCCAAAGCCTTTTGTATGAGTACCAAGCTTTGCGAAGAATGTTTTGTAGTCAACAATGGGTATTTTGGAAAGATAGCACAAAACCAGAAGCATTGTCTGTGAAAGCATCTGTCTTTGGTGATAGTTTGTGGGACAAAGTCACTGAGATTGTCAGCTTCACTAAGCCCCTTGTGAAAGTCTTGAGATTGATGGATGGAGAGAAACCTCCAATGGGATATATTTATGAGGGCATGGATAGGGCCAAAGAGGCCATCAAGACTTTCCATAAGGGAGATGAATCTAAATATCTCCCTATATGGCAAATTATTGATTCCAGGTGGGACAAACAACTACATTCACCATTGCATGCAACAGGAGCATATCTCAATCCGAGCTTATTCTATAATGAGGGGTCTAACATTCAAAGAGATCCAGAGCTGATGAGAGGTGTCATGATATGCATTGAGAAGATGTTCCCGGATGTAGATATTCAAGACAAAATCAACCTACAACGAGATATGTACAAGGAAGCATCTGGCATGTTTGGATTCAGCTCAAGCCAACGTCTCAAGGACAAGAAAATGCCTTGTAAGTGCAAATTGTTAGAACTTAGCTTGTAATTTTACTAGTTCTCTTTTATATGTTTGGCATTGCAAACAGATAATCTTTGTTGTTATTTTTTTACAGCTCATTGGTGGATAGATTGTGACTCTGAGGCACTGCAATTACAAGAATTCGCCATCAGAGTTCTAAGTCAACCCTGTAGTGCTTCTTCTTGTGAGCGCAATTGGTCAGTTTTTGAGCACATCCATAGCAAAAAGAGAAACAAGTTGGAGCATGAGAGGTTGGAGAAGTTGGTTTTCATCTACTACAACCTTCGAATGCTCACAAAACAAGTGCAACCAAAGGATACAGATCCAATTTTATTGGATACTATTGATTTAGAGTCTGATTGGGTTGTGGAGGAGGAGCCCCCTGATTTGAGTTGGCTTGATGAAGAGACTGAGGATCTCTCTTGTTTGCCATCTCAAATGGAGACTCCCAATACACTTGCCTCACAGTTGCTTCAGCCTTTCGATGCTACCATGAGCTCCATGAGGGCTTATTATAGGCGTGGTCGTCCATGAGTGATGAGACTCAAGATTGTTATGAGACAATCATTTATCATTTATGACATATGTATTTGAATTTTGAACTGGCTGACATTTTTTATTTTAATTATGGAATCATGATTCCTTTTCTTATTTAGTATCTAAATGTTTTGCTTACAAAAATCTAATATGCTATGTTGTACTTTTATAGATATAAGATGTTATGAATTATTGCATATATTGTGGTTTTTATAACTTATAAGGACTTGAATTATCATTAGTTTCTTTTTCTGCTTAAAATTTACCATATTTAATTTTTTTTTGCATTTTGACGAGTCTTATACGAGTTTTATATGGGTCGTTCCCGAGTCTTATACGAGTCGACAAGTCAATGGTCGGACGAGTCTTATACGAGTACGAGTCATGCAACATTGGCATATAATTCTTGATGAAACCATTCTGCTTCCTTTCTAATCAGTGAATTCATATACAACTCCATTAGAAAATGTCAGCACCAGTTTCCTTGATGACCCTTGATTTTGATGATTGCCTTCCATCAGTATTGTTATCAGCAAGGTTTTCCAGGAGTTGTTTCACCAAGAGCTCCTATCATGCTTTTATCATGATGTTATTAATATGCATTGCTTCCTATCATACTATTTTACAACCAATAGAGCTCACTTAAAGAAGAAGATGATCTCAACCATAATAGAGATCCCTCGCTTCTTCTTTCTTAGATTTCTTTGCATTAGGGTCTTCCCTTATATCTGTGACATGGGCTTCTTCCATTTTCCTCTTGTCCTTTCCAAATTTAGAACAATCTCTTTTATAATGCCCAAGTTCATTACATCTAAAGCATCATACTTTGTCTATATTTCTTCTTTTATTCTGAGGACCAAATTTTCCGAATCTTCCTTTCTTCCTGGATATGGCTGCAAAGGCTTGATGCCCTTCACTTGATCATGTATCAACTTTGGCTTTCAATCTTGTTTCCTCTATAGAGACCATAAATCATGGAATGGTGTGGCTTTTTTCTTCATGTATAAACTTGAAGTGAAGTTTCCCCATTCTTCTGGTAGAGCATTTAGCACCACTGTAGTCATCTCAGTGTCAGACATTACTTCTCCCAGTTCCTGCAGTTGGTCTCTTATTTCAGAAATCCTCATAAAGTATGAAGTGATTCCTTCTTCTCTTGACAATTTCATTTTGTATAGTTCTTGTCTCAGAGAGATTGTTTCTCCTGTAGTTCTCACAGAGAATAGCTCCACCAGTTTCTCATATATATCTTTTGCAGACTTTAGTTTTCATACATAGGGAATGAGTGAGTCCTTAATGGATTCTATGAGAATCCTTTGGGCTCTGATTTCTCCCTTCATGTACTTGGCATAAGCTAGAGCATCTTCTTTTGAGGGTTGAATTGTAGATCCTTCAATGTAGTCCATAACTTCATCTTCAATTAGATTCAAATCTGTCCTCTTCTTCCATGCACTAAAGTTTGATGACCCAACCAATTTGTTGCTCTCTTTACAATGTCATTTTGACAGATTTAAATAAGGTCATAGATACTTACTTGAATAGAGTAACTTGCAGCTTCCTTGATGATGAAGGATATCTTCAAAACATGATGTTTCTTTCAACAATGTCTTGAATATATATCTTTGATGGCAAAGATTATTTTCTTGAATGAGTTGATCCTTTGAATGAGATAGCTTGAGAATCTTCCTTGTAAACTGATTTCACTTTTCAACGCAAACTTTGATCTTCGCTTTCTGAAGTGTCTTCTTGTCAAGTAGCCCTTGCGTTCAACACCTTAGCTCTGATTCCATGTTGAGGATTTGGAGGGTTGGTGATTAATTCAAATTCTCTTATTGATAATTACTTGTGAGCTTACTTGATTAACTTATGTCTTCTCTTCTTAGCTTATTTAGTCTTTCATCAAGTCAATTACCAAGATACAAGAGACACAAACTTAGGCTCTCTGAGCTAGGGCAAAATCCTCTCCCTCTTGGAGAGGAAAACCCACGAAAATTCTTCTTATAGATTTTCAAATAACAAGTACCATGACCAAGACTCAGACCCTCAACCTATGAATGCCTCCAAGACCTTGCCATTGCTTCTTTGTTGACCTTCAATGCTGACCCTTCTTTTCTGCACCAATCTACATTGTGTTGCGCCAATACTAGAGAATTCGATCTCTAAGATTATCTTCAAACACTCCTTATTGCTTATTTAAATATTGGAGACAAGATCATTTGAGATCTAATCCTTCAATTTGCATACACTTGAAACTTTATTTACTGGAGATATAGTACTTTCTTTCATGAACTGAAATTAGGAAGGTAAATCACAGATTTACCTTCCTCCCTTTTCTCGCACTGTAATAACCCTTACTGCAATAACCCTTAACGCATCACAAAAATGACTATCAGCCTTAGCCCTTCGCATAACATGACATTTTAATTCTTCTAGTCACAGTCTTTACAACGAATAGAACTCTGACCTTATTTTGTCATTTGATTGCAGGTGTATTTATTACAGGCTTGATTGCATTCTTCTTGACCGCAGCTCCTTCATACAAGTCTGCATCCACTGCTTCAAATTACTTCACAAAACATATCCGCACCACACTAGAACCATGCCTTAACTTCGTATAATATTACAGATCTGGTCATGCTATCACCATCTCAGAACTATCTGCAATATTCTTCAGAGTTGTCCGAAAATTGATATCTCCAAATGACCGCAGGTCACTCAATATACACAGAGGTAACTTCTTCTTTTAGGCCGACCATACATTATGCTTGTAGGCCGACTTTACTTTCTGTTTGAAGCCGACTAGATCACAGCGTCTTGAGCTTATCTTCCAGCGTTAAATGAGGGTTGACTCAAGCCATTCTTTCATTGTTTTTATTACAAGGTCTTGGAGCATTTTCTCTAGACTAGTCACTTCATATACATGACACTTAATTATACTTATAACTAGAAGACAAACCTTAATAGACATCAAGAAGAAGTCTATTGACCTATAATAAAAATCTTGCTCATGAAACCCATGAAGCAAATGCAACAAAAATTCATTTTATTATCTTTGTCTTCTTATTTACATAAATACATAATTACATAGTCAGCATGAAGACCGATCCTAGTTACACTTTTCAACAATAAGTACGACTAAATAGGCCAGCTTTTGTTTCATTTAAAGAACAATATAAACACCATGATTTTACATGATCAAGAATGCTAAATCTAACTAAATAGTTAACTAGAGACCACGCTAATAACAATGAAGATTGCAGCCATAGTGCCATTTAAACTTTGGCAAGATCAACTCACTTATGTAGGATATAATAAGTGGGGAAACAAGCAACCTTTCCAATCACTATGTTAATCATCTTGGTGTTACGTGCACTGCAAGATGTCATGGAAACCCAAAGTTACATATAGCTACTTGCCACCAAACAACACTTGTACCAAAGGAAATTATCAAAAAACTCAAGAACTTGCCATCATAGTTACAATCCAGTTTCCTTCCATCATCACTAAATTTCTTTTCACTGCTTTGTTCTATATGAAATCACAAATAATCACAACGCTATATAGCAGTGTTGAAACGTCAGACACCAGATATTGCCATCCACCTTAGAATTATGCTTCACGACTTACTTTTTGGATAGACTTTCTGAAAGTGCATTATATTCCAAAATTGATTCGAGAATGATTGTTAACTATCAGACATGTAACAAAGAGTTTTTAATCACTAACCACCTATGTGTTATGATATTCCGATATATAGGAAATAGTTAAGTATAACTTGGTCTAGTGTAAATTTAGGTAAAGTGTGTTTCTTTAGTTTGTACTTTTGTAACTTATAATCCGACAGTCACGATATGTAGTGATTCGATGGTTCATTCTCTCCTCGGTATTACCGACACTTGATCCGTGGCTTAACACCCGATTGGTCCATAATCTCTATTTAAAGAGCATGGAGGGTCATTTGTTCGGTGACCATTTATGAGAAAAGCCTATGTAAATATTCTTTCTTTATATTAATAAATTGCCTAAAGTGGTCGCGTTGGCTCAGGTCGTCGACTGTTTCTCTCTTCGAGGTTTTTAACCACGTCAAATATTGGTGTATTGATTTGTGATTTGTTTGTGAGCGAGTGACCTTTGGTGTTTGATCTAAGGAACTTACCCTGTAAATTCCTACATGGTATCAGAGTTGTTTGAGGGCCGTATCCATTATTGATACAAATCCGAAGTCGGTTTGACTGCATGCGACTGTCGTTTTCCAGATCTACTATTTCTGACCATTTTCGGGCTGGTGAAACTGCTTTGTTGTGTCCAGAGACTCTGTTCCACTAAGGAACCCCTTTCGTTTCATGCAAAAAGGTTTCCGGTTGCCCTAGTTATATCATTTTAGATCTGGGAGTATAAAGTATTTTTTTCCAGTTATATTTATTTATCCCTCTGTTTATTTCGGTCTATAGTTTTTTTATTACCAAATCTATACCCTCTTCTCTGTGTATGCTCTTTGCTCTGCGCTCTGTGCGATCTAGCAAACCAGAAACAGAAATATGGGATTTATCTCATACTATGTTCTTTCCCCGCGACTTTGTGCGATCTCGGGAAATCAAGAATAGTGAGAAAAATATTTAGTTTCCGGGTGGACTAACCAAAAATTTAACATTCTGCCGCAAGGCCTGTATATTTTTTTTTTTTTGATGGTTGTGTTTTGCAAGAAAAAAACACGCACCCAAAAGAGCAAAAACAAAAAACAAAACCCCCCCTTCCTCCTTTCCAACAATTACTAAACCTTTTAACTAACTCACTTGGTGTAAAGTTATTTTATGAGGATAGAGGTCTTGGGTTCAAGTCTTTTGGTCAAGTTACTTTTTCTAAAAAGCTTTATGTTAAGTTGCTTTTTCTAAAAAGCTTTTTGTCAAGTTACTTTTTCTAAAAAAAAATTGTTCGAGTTTTTTTTAAAAAGCACATGTAACTTAAGTTTTAAAGTTACTTTATGTAATAGTGTTTCTCACCCATTATAAAAAGTGAGTCATTTACAGTCTAAAGTCACTTTATCTTTTATTTAAGTTACAGTCTACTTGGTCATTAGTTCATAAAGTAACATTGTAAAAGTGACTCTCACTTGTTTATAAAAGTGGGTCACATAAACTAGTATTTTTTTTAAGTCAGATTATATATTAAGTTTGGAAAGGAGGGGAATTTTTTTTTTTAAACTACAATTTCATCATCAACTTTCACCCTATCATGTGACTACTTGGCATCTACTTCAACATTTCTTAAAAAAGGCATAACTTCTTCATCCGGAAGCCGTTTTCAGAGCCCTTTTTTTTAAACCGGCCTAATGTTTCGAAATCTTTCCATTGGAGCAGTTGATTTCAACCTTTACAGCTTCAGTTTTAAAAATGGAAAGTGTGTGCCTAGTTATTCTTAACAGTACTAATTATTTCCAATGTCTATCCTACATGGTAGACTTACTTAGAAGTAAAGGTGTTAATTTGGGCAACTAGGTCCAAACTCCATGTTGCATCGCTGGTATGATGGAGATGATATTTTTGATGTATTCCTCTTTCGGAGAGGTGCAAAGTTGATCTAAAGGTCATCTTGTTTGGATGAGCAGAACTTATATTTTGAATTTATTTTCCACACGTGCAAATTGCCAAGGTCGGCCAGAATTGTAATTTAGGCTCACAAGCCCCAACATATGTGTCACACACCCTCCTTGATGGATATAAATTGGAGAGACTTGATGCTCATTTGCTTATCAACTCATCACACACATTCTTCCTCATCTAATTGGTTTGTATAGCCTTTGGAGACTTCTCTCTCTCTCCCACGTGTGAAACAGGTTGCTGATATTTTCGGACTAGTTTAGGGCAAATCTGGACAGAGTTGACCAGCCTTGACTTTAGGTCAACCCTCATGATTTGACTTTGTTTCCTGCACAGGAAATCCGATTTTGGAAGGCCGCATTGGAGGGCACAGAAATCGAGGAAATACGTTGACTTTAACCGCAACGTTGACCACAGCGTTGATTGTCTTTAACTGCAGGAAATTGACTTGCGTTGACTGGTTTTGAGGGATGATTTGTGGGTTGTGTATGACACTGAAGAAAGGTCAAGTTTGATCGAGTTTGACTGAGTTTGACTGAACCTATTTGGAGGTTGAAAGGGTTGGTTTAACCAGCAAAGTCTTTGCTAGTTAGGGCACCCTGTTGACTGTTGTAACAAACATTTTTCTTTATCTTTGTTGAATAAGAAGAATTACAAATTTTTGTATCTTATATTGGCTTGTCTTCTATTGATCTATATTTATGTTCTATTAGCATTTACTTTCAATTATTATGTGATTTCTTATCTAAAATTGTATCGGGCTAATAAGAAGAAAGATTGAAGTAAACTGCATTAAGCATTGAACATACCAGGGTTATCTAAAATTAGCATGGAATCAGAGCTGAGGTGAAGACAAAGCCCAAGCAAGTGTGAAAAGCAATCACCGAAGAAGTTGAAAAATCAAGGATCGGGATCAATGGCCTCCTCATCATACAAGAGTTTCAAATCTGATGATAAGCTGACTGACAAATCTGATTATCATGCTTGGAAAATGTCTTTGGATTTGAAAATGGAAGACCAAGATGTTATGGATTATGTGCAGCGGAAGATCAATTAGCCTCCATCAAATGCACCAGTTGCCACTAAGACAAATTACAAGAAAGGAGAAGTCAAGGCGAAGAAGATCATCAGGGATTCTATTCATAAGCACTTGGTTGCTTATATCTGAGCTGGGCACATCCAAGGAGATGTATAATAAGTTGGTTAGCATGTTCAGGGCTAGCAATGCTAATCAAATTCTCTTTTTGAAGAACAAGTTGAAGAATATCAAGAAGGACAAAGAAGAATCCATCCAATCCTATTTTATGAGACTCACAAAAATCAAGAATGATCTCTTAGCTATTGGAGAAGCCACAGCTGACCGAGAGCTCGTTCTCATTGCCCTTGGAGGTCTCCCCCAAGATTGGTATGTATTCAATACTACTATTCTTAATAATAATGTGATTCCTGATTTTGATGAATTGTTGACGAGATGCACTCAAGAAGAAGTAAGAATGATGAAGAGAGACAAACCCTCAAATGGGAATGGAAGTGATCCTACTACCTTCACCACTCATGTAAAGAAGAGGAACAATGTTGGTCTGAGAAATCAAAATCATGGAAGAGTGGGTCCCAAAGGAGGAAGAAGAGGAAGATGTTACACTTGTAACAAGTTTGGTCACTATGCAAGAGAGTTCCCTAATAGAAGGGACTCTTCCATAGATGATGACTACAACAACAACAATAACTTCAGAGGGAATGGAAATCAAAGGAACAACAGGCTCAAAGGAAAGAGGAAGGCTCCCTCTGATTGAAGTGGAAATGGGCAACCTTTCAAAAAGTCAAGAAATTCCAGGTATGATGAATCTAATGTTGTTGATAGAAAAAATGAATATATTCTTATATCTACCCTCTCTGTTGCATCTCCTTTCGATACGTTGGACAATTGGTTGATTGATAGTGGTGCCTCAAGGCACTTCACAGGATATGAGGATTCACTCTCTGATTTGATTGAAAAGGATACTACTATGGAAATTATCCTTGGAGACAATGCCACCTATCCCGTGAAAGGGACAGGGACTGTGACCCTTCATCTAAATAAAGGTCAAGTCCTCCACTTGCAAGATGTGTTGTACGTACCTGACTTGAAGAAGAATCTAGTGTCTATCTCAGCAATGAAAGACAAAGGATTCAAGGTGGCATTCATCGATGGAAAGGTATGCATTTGGAAGAGGAACTTCAAAGAAGCTTCCGCTCTTGGTTTTAGAGTTGATACACTCTATCAGGTTGGAGGGAGTACGTTGGGGGCCATGACATGTGATACAACCCTTCAATCCGAGCTATGGCATCGGAGGTTTGCACGCCTTCATTTCAAGCCCTTCCCGAAGCAAGGAAGGTGGTGACAAGGATGCCCAATTTCAAGGATGATCATGAAGGTGTATGTCAGGGTTGTGCCGAAGGAAAGCATACAAGAGAACCATTCCCCTCAAGTGTCACGAAGACATGTGATATTTTGCAATTGATACATTCTAATCTATCTGGTATGTTGCCCGCAACATCCTTGGGACAATGCTTATATTATATCACTTTTATAGATGACTTCTCCCGTAAAACTTGGATATACTTTTTGAAGAAGGACGAAGCATTCAAGTGGTTTTGTACCTTCAAGTCCTTGGTTGAAAATCAAAAAGGGAAGAAGATCAAAATTTTGAGGACCGATAATGGAACCGAGTATAAGTCAAATGAATTCAATGACTATTGCAGGGAAGTTAACATTAAGAGAGAAACCACCACTATGTATACTCCCGAACAAAATGGTGTTGCTTACAGGAAGAATAGAACCATTTTGGAAGTTGTTCATGTCATGCTTTATGACCAAGGTCTTTTGAAGTTCCTATGGGGAGAAGTTGCCAACACCGCTGTGTGTGTTCAAAATAAATGCCCAAATTCCACATTGGACTCCAAAATCCCGAAGAAGTCTTCTCTGATAAGAAGCCCAACGTCTCTCATTTTAGAGTTTTTGGAAGTTCCATTAATTTTCATGTGTCGAAAGAAAAGAGGAGCAAGTTGGATGCTTCTGGGAAGAAGGGAATGTTTTTGGGCTAAAGTGAAACCTCGAAGGCATATAGAATCTATGTGTCTGGTCAAAGAGAAGTGGAGATATGCCATGATGTCACCTTCGATGAAGATGGTGCCCTCAGGGAGGTTAGAAAACATCCTATCTCAAAGGAAGACAAAGAAGAAGAAGAAGATGCTGGAAGGCAGGAAGAACCGAAGGTTGAGCCGATGCCCGATGTTGAAGGTCCGATGGATCCTATACATCCACCCTCTTCAAATAAAAGAAGACCTTCGTGGCTAAGAGACACTCTCGAAGATGCCGAGAGACATATTTCTCCTAGGGGAACATTCCGAGAAAGTAAGAAGCCAAATAGGTACCAAGGGTACCTAGCAGCCATGAGCTATTGTACAAATTGAGCCACGAACTTTTGAAGAAGTCGTAAAGCATCAAGTTTGGAAGGATGCTATGCACGAGGAATATGAATCGATCATGAAGAATGATGTCTGGGATGTGGTCCCTAGACCGAAGGACAAATTTGTTGTCACCTCGAAATGGCTCTACAAGAACAAGCATGGAGTCAATGGAAGTACTGAAAATTACAAGGCAAGATTTGTTGCCTGAGGCTTCTCTCAAAAAGAAGGCATAGATTATGATGATATATTTGCACCTGTTGCCCGCTATACCACCATCCGATCGATCACTGCCCTTGCTGCAATAGAAGGATGGAGTGTCCATCAGATGGATGTGAAGACTGCCTTTTCACATGGTTCAATCAAGGAAGAGGTATATGTGGAACAACCTCTAGGGTTTGAAGTCCAAGATAGAGACACATATGTATGCAGGTTGAAGAAAGCCCTCTATGGGTTGAAGCAAGCACCCAAAGCTTGGTATGAGAGGATCTATAGCTACTTGATGAAGTTGGGCTTCACTCAAAGTGATGTTGATCCAAACTTTTATTTTCAGGTTGATAATAACAAGCCTCTCATTTTGGTTCTCTATGTGGATGCTCTCTTCCTAACAGGTGTTGACCCTCTCATTCATCAATGTAAAAGGGAGCTAGCTTCTGAGTTCGAGATGGAAGGACCTAGGACTGATGCACTATTTCCTAGGCTTCGAGGTCTAGCAAAAGCTAGGTAAGATTTTCCTTTCTCAAGGAAAATATGTTGTGAAGTTGTTGGAGAGATTTGGGATGGTGGACTGCAAGTCCGTGACTACTCTAATGGAACTCAACTTTAAGAAGTTGTGTGGAAGTGTTGTTGGGCCCGAGTTGGGAAATCCCACCGAGTATTGTCAAGTCGTGGGGGCCTTGATGTTCTTAGTGAACTCACTTCCAGACATATCTTTTGTAGTGAACATGTTGAGTCAATACATAGTCGAGCCTCATCACATCCACTGGATTGGTGCCAAGAATCTCTTGGGATATCTTCAGGGCACAATCAACTATGGGTTGAGATACACTGTCGGGAGTATGAGGCTCCATGGATATACCGATGTCGATTGGGTAGGCAGTGTGGTGGATCATAAGAGCACATCTGGATGTTGCTTCACTCTTGGTTCTACTTCGATATTTTGGATGAGCAAGAAGCAAAAATCGGTTTCTTTGAGTACCACCGAGGTCGAATACATTTCAACGAGTATGGCCTGTTGTGAAGTTGTTGTAGAAATTTCTGAATCTTGATTCTTATGCAGAAATTATTTCTGTTAATCCGGTTAAGCTTCTCCTACTTATACAAGTTATCAACTGAATAAATTCAAGTTAACATCAAAGCAAAACACATAACAGATCTCTACCAATTCAGATCTAGAATAAGCACATGCACACATAGACAAAGTGACACAGTTGTTTTTGGACAAACTGTCCCCAGAAAAACCCAATGTGGGAAAACCGGTCTCTGGCTGCTAGAGGGCTCTATTATTAAGAATATTTATGAATACACAACTCTGGGTTCTAGATCTGGAAAACCCTACAGAGAAAACTCTAGATCTGCAACACTTGGCTGATCTAAGACCAACAATACTGACTGATCCACACCCTCAAACAGGATTTACAAAACTCAGCGAGATCTAGGCCTAGAAACCCCAGATCTGCCCCTGAAAGACATTGCGTCATCCTCTGAAGGCCTCTAAATGCTCAGTGTTGTCACTGGAAGGGACTGCGTTACCTCAGACTAGGTGACGCAGTCACTACGCTGCCCCTAAGGGTCTCTGCGTAACCCCTGAACAGTTTTCAGAAAATCACGTTGTCCTTGCGGATGCTGCTGCCTTCCTCTGCGTTGTCTTTCCTGATCTCTTCTCTGCTTCTTGTGTATTCTAGACCTCGAGATCAAATCATCCCTTGGTCTAAATTCCCCTCTCTGCAACTGAAACACTTGAGAATTCCTAGCAACCCCGCCCTAGAATCTCAGCTTAGCTTCAGTGCTCTGCCTCTGTGTCTCTTACAAATGACCCCAAGCCCTTCCTTTATACTTTTCTCATTGACAAATCAACAGCCAAGATTAAATCTTTAATCAATGGCTAAGATTAAAAGAAAGCTTGATCTATGTGACTTATGATAATTTCATCAAATGTTTAATTAAATTCACTTTAATTATTTTATTTTCCTTAGTTTTAACTTTGGAAATACATTAAAATAATTAATTAATTTGATATCTCCTAAACCGGATGAAATTTCCCAAATCCATTTCTAGGTCTTGTAGATCAAGTGAACTCTAGTCCTTCCTCAAAATTTGGGACCTAGAGAACAACTGATGCTACCCCAAATACACAAAATCTCAACACTCCCTCTTAGCATCAAGGTTGTGCTCTAGCAATACATCACACTTATGCATTACATGATTTTGGGCACTAGTTCTGTGCTGCTGAAGCTTGGCCTCCTGCCACTCAACTCTGCACTGTTGTTGCCATTTTGTACTACTGCCCATGACTCTGCCACTGCCACTACAACCATTGTACTGCAACTCCCTCTCAATGTGTTGCATCTATGTTGCTCATAGCACTACCATTGCTGATCTGCTGCACTACAACTTCATTTGTTGAGAGAAACAACTTAATCTCCTGCCCAATCTTTGACAGACAAGTCAGATGGGTTGCATCCTCATCACTAAAGCTCCATAGGCTACAGACTTGTGCTGGCATCTAAAGAACGATGCACAGCTACAGCTCTACCTACGTAATCAGACTCTCTCTGCACTACTGAAGTCACATCAGCTCCTTGTGCTGAAATCTATCATGTGCTGCACTACGTTGTCCCTCTGAAGCTCTCTGCGCTACTGCAGCCCTGCACTGCGTAAGCAGCACTGCTCTGCGCTACTGAAGTCACATCAGCCTCTGCACTGCTACTGCTTCTACGTTGTCGCTGCTATGCTCTGCACTGCTCCTCCCAGCCTCCAGATCTGCCTCTGCCTTTGCCTCATCTGTGATCTATGCACCCACTACTCCACTTGTCCCGCTACTGTCTTAAGGCTGTCGTAGCTCGCTTGTGATCCAAGAGATAAGTTGCTCATGGATCCCGCCTCACTTCCATGTAGCTCCTCTACATGTCCATGTCACCCCACCTTCGTGGTTCATGAGCACTCATGGCTACATCATCTCCGAACCCATCATCTGCCACCGCTACTTTCGAAGAAGACGCTTCCTTGTCCTTCTTCTTTTCTGGACAATGGCTGGCAAAATGTCCCATTTCGCCACACTGGAAGCACTTGATCTTAGAAAGATCCTTCTTCTTCTTCGGTTGCTTCTCTCATGCTAAGGCTGCATCTTCCTCCTCTTCCTTCTTTACTCCGCTCAACGCAGGGTTGTGTTGCTTCTTGGTGAACCTTCGTAGTTCTTCTTGCCACACGATCGACCACAAGTTGTCCCAATCTGGGAGGTCTGCTCTGCCCAAAATACTTTGGACAAAGGTTTCCCACTCATCCGTGACTGCATTGAGGGCAGTCCTGACTATCACTACATCATCTACAGTTGCACTCGTTGCAGTCAGTTGATCCCTGATTTACTACAATCTGAAGAGGAAATGCTCGATGTCTTCTCCCTTGGTCATCATGAATGACCTCATTTGGGCCTCCAACAACATCTTTCTTTGGATTGATTTTCCCTCATATAGGGAAGTCAAGGCCTTCCACCAAGGTTACTTGGGACGGACGCGGACGGGAGAAGGGAAGCGGGGCTTGAGGATTATATCAGGGCGCCATTTTTAGAAGCTTAGATCAGGAGCTTGTTCAGACGTTTATATATATATATACTATATATATATATATATATATATATATATATATATATATATATATATATATATATATTGATGCATATATGTCAACAAAAACATGTAGAATGATGAATTAGACATAAAAAACATAAAAACATAGATTGAATCATATAACATCAATCATCTAGAAGTTATAATCTTCATCAACCACGCCCATGAGTTGGAAGCATACAACATATTAACTCTTGAGTCTCGCAAATCATCAATCTTAAGGTTTCAAGCTTTCAAAATTCAATATATAACATTTATCATCATTGATAATTTGATATATAACATTTATCATCATTGATTTCAAATTTCAATATCTAAAATTTATAATCATTGATTCATTGTTTTCAAAATTCAATATACATTTATCATCATTGATATATAACATTTATCATCATTGATTCATTGATTTCAAATTTCAATATATAACATTTATCATCATTGATATATATCATTTATCATCATTAATTCATTGATTTCAAAATTCAATATATAACATTTATCATCATTGATATTATATAACATTTATCATCATTGATTCATTGATCACCATATAACTTTCATGAAGCATCATATTCATAATTCATAATGACTTGTAAACAGTAAACTTATAAATACCAACTTCAAAGTTTCACATTTCAAATTCAAACTTCAAACTTAAATTGTCATTAAATATATGAAAGAGTCAAGTTTCAACTGTTCAACTGTCAACAACAAATAGAAAAGACTAGTAAACAACAAATCATTTCTGTTTGTTGCCACTTGCGCTTAGAAAATATCTAATTTTTGTGAACCGAAAATATGGGATCTTCTAGTATCTGAAATTACCCACGACCATGACTAGAAGATGAGAGTTGGATCTAAAGGAACAATAGCGTGATATCAAGAACTAGCCTTAGCTCACATGTGGCACCTTTGCACCAGTCTTGCTACTTGATAGATGGTAGGACCCCTTACCAATATTATGGCGGTGTTATTTGATGCTTCATCATGCTCCTAAAGTTCTTTGCTTCCAATTCTTCCATATGTACCGTGCCGTCCTCCAAATTATCATCCTCTGAGTTGTTGTCCCAAACTCTGTATGATTGATCCTCATATGCCCGATGATAGTAATGGCTCAACAACCTCAAGTTGTAATGCACATAAACCAAGCTTTCATCTCGATTTTCATTCAGCCTGTTTCTGCTCACATTATGTATGAAGCTGTAAGTGCTCCAACACCTCTCCGCAGAAGAAGTATTCACAACCTGTGAGAGAAATTTTTTTTCCAACTTTGGCAAAAGTCCCATGCCGCCATATGCTTCCCACCATGTGAGAGCATCAAATCTGTCCCTGTCTTCCATTGCATGGAAAGAACCAAAGTTAGCAGTGCAACTGAAGTATTTGCCAAATTCAAGGCGCAATCTAGCACACTCTTCCCTGTCGAGTACCAACTTGTCCAATGCCTTCATGTACCCCTCTTGTACCTCCAGATTTGTGTGAGGTTTCATCCTAACCCCACCTCCAAGTGCAGGTTGGCCCAACCAAGATGGAGAGTAATATTTTGGCGTAAGGATATATGCCAAAGCATGTAGTGGAACAATGAGTTTATTCCACCGTGCACACACACAGTGATGAATCATAGCATACAAGTTGGGATCATTATCCTCAGCAATATCTTTTATTTGCCCCAACATGTTGTCCATCTGCTCATAAACCTCTCCAATCACTAGTTTATCAGTATCTGCAAACCGAATCATGTTATAAATGGGCTTGGTAAAATTCAAAATTTCCCTCACACGTGCCCAAAACAGAGGGTCAAGGGCGATCTCCTCCACATGTTCAAAACCTTTTCTATCAACTATTGTTGCTGCCCTGTCCTTTAATCGCTGCCAGTGTGGGCTTGATACCACTGCAACCAATGACTCTCTTACCTTTAAAAGGCACCTGAAGGTGAGGTAATAGCTAGCAAGTCTAGTTTTTGCTATCTTCAACAACTCCAATTTGGAGTGAGTACGGAAAAGCCCATGGGTATTGCTATGATTTGTAATAAATTTTATCATTTTTTTACCTCTCTTGTACAAATCACCAAGCCATTTGAATTGAGGTTGTTTGTTTTTGATGATATCATGCATCAAAAGGTTCATTGTGTGAACCAAACACCCAGACCAAAAAATGTTGGAGTATTTATCCTCAATAATTGCTCCTGCTGCCTTACAGTTAGCAGCATTATCAGTGATGACCTGTATGACATTGTATGGCCCAGTCTTTTCAATTATATCAAGTAATGGTTCTGCAATGTTAATGCCGGTTTTGAATTTGTCTGAATAATCATATGCTGCCAAGAAGATTGCACCACTAACCGACACAGCCAAAACACTTATCAATGGCTTTCTTTTTACATTGGTCCATCCATTAGAGACAATGGACACCCCATGCTCATTCCACGAATTTGTCATTCTAGCCAAAGAATGGTTTATTTTAGCTTTTTCATGATCAAGACCCACGGTTCTGGTCTTGTCATACCCAGGGCTCCTGTATCCTTTGGGGGCATCATTGATGGCAAAATCCATTTCATGCCAATAAGGTGAGCGAAGAACATTGAATGGCACCCCACATGCATATAGAAACCGGTAAACTTTTGAATCCACATCATTCCTACACCCTTTGTCCAGGAAATCGGATATGGTTCTACGCCTTAATCCAGGTGTGCCACTGCCTCCAAAACCATTGGCATCGGTGGAAGTTGAACCTGTTTGTCCATGACGTGTTGGGCCTGAATAAGAATCAATGAAACCTCTAGATCTTTTAGATGATCTTTGTAGGGCAGCCTCCTCTTCCTTCCTATATTTCTCTCTCTGTGTTGCTGGCACATTAGTACAAATTCTGATTCCAATATTTTTAGTTCCATCCCCTGGCATTTTCCCACAAAGGTGCCTTCTTGCATGGGTGTATGAACCATGGTATTGTTTATTGCAATGGGGGCAAATAAATTTAGTGGTTCCACCACATTTCCCTCCTTCCTGTTTCTGAACATATTTCCACAAAGGTGTTTGAGTTTGGTCTTGTCTAGTTGGGGAATCTGTGTCCTCAGGTTCTCCACTCCCCACTTCCTCCTCAACATAATCCTCCTCTTCTTCAGGATTTTCTTCAAATCCACCATAACCCTCCTCTTCATCCTCCTCTTCTCTGATTTGCCTCTTTCTTCTACTACTCTCCAACACCATTATCACAAAGAAATGAACCAACATGAGGAAAATCCCTAGCCATATAGCCATGATGGAAACAAGTTTCAAGTTTCAAGTTTCTAGCCTGCAAAACAAATGGAAAAATGCCAAATGGGAATAGGAAATGCAACATAGGAAAAAAAAACAATTCATTTTTTAAGTTTTAAATCCAATAAAATGCAACATTCAAGAAAAAATCAAGTTTTCATTTTTAAACAACCTACAAATTCATCCTAGAAAATACAAAATTGGATTAGAAGGCCTACCTCTTCTTGCAATCCTCCTGTTGCCTTGCAGCTTGCTCCTTGCTCTCCTTGTCACTTATGCAGCTCAGCTCTCCAGTTCTCTCCTCAAGCTCTTCTTGCTCTCTCTCTCACTCAACAAACAATGAAAACAAAATGCCCCCCCCCCCTCTTTATAAACAAAAAAAAATTTCATTGAAAAAAAAAAAAAAATTTTGGGGAGCGTTCGGGAGCGAACGCTCCCCCGATCGCTTCCGACATTTAAAAAACGCTCCTGAAGCGTTTTTTAAACACCAGAAGCGCTCAGGGAGCGTTCGCTCCCGAGCGCTTCCGGAAACGCTCCCAAAAAGGCATGGAGCGTTTTAAAAAGTTCGGAAACGCGCTCTCGAAAACGCTCCCCTCAAGAAGCGTTTTCGGGAACGCGTTTCCGAACGTTTCCAAAACGCTCCCGCACGAAGCGTGTTTCGGAAACGGGAACCGGGGGGGTTGAAGCTTCCCCGCAACCCTGCCTTCCACATCTCATTAGTTGTCCTCTTCTCAGCTATGTGTGGTACAATACGGTCCTTGATACTGTCCATTATCAGCCGCTTGGCATGCCCAGCAGCTTCTCTATGCTTCCGTAGGAGATCTGCATTTGTCAGTGTAGCTAGGGTCTACTCTGCATGGTCTCTTAGACCGTATGCCTCAAGGGCAATCAAGATCCTTGCTTTCCACACCGAAAAGTTTGAGAGGCCCTCTAGCCTATCCTGATCACGCAGTCCATGAGGAGCCATCTGCTCAGAATGTGTCGGAGCTCCTCTTCTCTATGCTAGAGATTCTGGATCTAGGGTTCTTTTCGAACTGGGAACCCTCTGCTCCCTCTAACACTTGATTTCCCTCCTTGGAAATCTACCAAATCAACTATGATTCAGCTTCTTCTTTGCTCATCTGACCAAACTGCAAGTTTCCTTTGGCAAGAAACTCTCTGAGAAGCTGATCTCTTCTCTAAACAAATCTCTACCAATTCAGATCTAGAATAAGCACATGCACACATAGACAAAGTGACACAGTTATTTCTGGACAAACTGTCCCTGGAAAGACCCAATGTGGGAAAAACGGTCTCTAGCTGCTGGAGGGCTCTATTATTAAGAATATTTCTGAATACACAACTCTGGGTTCCAGATCTGGAAAACCCTACAGAGAAAACTCTAGATCTGCAGCACCTAGCTGATCTAAGACCAACAATATTGACTGATCCACACCCTCAAACGGGATTTACAGAACTCAGCCAAATCTAGGCCTAGAAACCCCAGATCTACCCCTGAAAGACACTGGGTCAGCCTCTGAAGGCCTCCAAATGCTCAGCATTGTCACTAGAAGGGACAGCGTTACCCCAAACTAGGTGACGCAGTCACTACGCTGCCCCTAAGGGTCTCTACGTAACCCTTGAAGGGTTTCCTGAAAATCACGATGTCCTTGCTACTACTACTGCTGTCGTCTGCTGCTGTTGCTGCTGTCATCTGCTGATACTGCTGTCGTCTGCTGTTGTTGCTGCCGTCTGCTGTTGTTGTCGTCTGTTGCTGCTGCTGCTGCCGTCTGCTGCTGTCATCTGTTGTTGCTGCTACTGCCGTCTACTGCGGCTGCTGCTGCCGTCTGATGTGATTGTTGTCTGCTGCTGCTGCTGCTGCCGCCTTTCTCTGCACTGTCTTTCCTGATCTCTTCTCTGCTTCTTGTGTATTCTAGACCCCGGGATCAGATCATCCCTTGGTCTAAATTCCCCTCTCTACAACTAAAACACTTGAGAATTCTTAGCAACCCCGCCCTAGAATCTCAGCTTAGCTTCAGTGCTCTGCCTCTGTGTCTCTTACAAATGACCCCAAGCCTTTCCTTTAGAATTTTCTCGTTGACAAATCAACGGCCAAGATTAAATCTTTAATCAATGGCTAAGATTAAAAGAAAGCTTGATCTATGTGACTTAAGATAATTTCACAACATGTTTAATTAAATTCACTTTAATTATTTTATTTTCCTAAGTTTTAACTTAGGAAATACATTAAAATAATTAATTAATTTAATATCTCCTAAACCATATGAAATTTCTCAAATCCATTTTTGGGTCTTGTAGATCAGGTGAACTCTAGTCCTTCCTCAAAATTTGGGACCTAGAGCACAATTGATGCTACCCCAAATACACAAAATCTCAACAATTGTGTGGTTTAGAAAGCTCTTCAGTGAGTTGTTTGGACATTTGTTGGATACCGCCGTTATCCTTTGTGATAACCAAAGTGGGATTCGTCTTTCTGAGAATCCCGTGTTCAATGACCAATCCAAGCATATTGATATTAGGTACCACTTTGTCCAATACATGGTACAGCGAGGCACCGTAAGGCTCCATCACATTGGGACTGATGAGGAGGTCGCAAATATTCTCACAAAGCCCCTGGGGAAGGTAAAATTCTTAACCTTCCATGAGAAGCTTGGTACATGGACAGATCCTATCCTGAGAGTCTCGCCTGAGTTGGACTATGAGCTCTAGGAGCTCCAGAGGGCTTAGGGATAGCTTCTTGGAGCTATAAGCAACCACAAGATGAGGTTCGCCTTACCTTTTTCGTGTGCTTCTTCCCCACCATTATGATATTGAGCTAGTTCACCCTCTCTTTGATCTATGCCCCACATGCATCCTACCGATGGAGTCTAGGACTCATGCGAAGTACCTCTCATTTGGTCAATGAGTTGGGCAATGAGGATAGAGACCGATAGCATGACCGATGGACGCATCGGTGATTGTCGTACTCTCTATGTCTAGGATGGGATGTGTCCAACACCTTGATCTAGGATCAAGTCTGGATGATTATGTGGCTCACTCTTGAGTCTGGTGGAGGTTTTTACCTCTAGACTGACTTTGGGTTACTGGAGAGTGATGTCTTTGTGACTCACTCTTGAGTTTGGTGGAGGTTTTTACCTCTAGACTGACTTTGGGTCAGTGGAGAGTGATGTCTTTGTGACTCACTCTCGTTCGTTTGCAGAGAAGAGCTAGCAACGCAGTTACAGCAGGATGACACAGGATTGCATGATGATGATGATGATAGTACATGATGGTACTCGATGACAGGATTGCACAGGTGGATAGATGGAGTTCTCCCTAATTGAGAGGGAGTGTTAATTTTGGGCAACTAGGTACAAACTCCATGTTGCATTCCTCGTATGATGGAGACGATATTTTTGTTGGATTCCTCTTTCGGAGAGGTGCAAGATTGATTTAAAGAACATCTTGTTTAGATGAGAAGAACTTATATTTTGAATTTATTTTCCACACATGTGCAAATTGTCAATGTCAGCCAGAATTGTAATGTAGGCTCCCAAGCCCCAAAAGATGTGTCACACACTCTCATTGATAGATATAAATTGGAGAGACTCCATGGTCATTCGCTTATCAACTCATCACACACATTCTTCCTCATCTAATTGGTTCGTACAGCCTTTGGAGGCTTCTCTCTCTCTCCCACGTGTGAAACAGGTTGCTGATATTTTCGGACTGGTTTAGGGCAAACCTGGACAGAGTTGACCAACGTTGACTTTGGGTCAACCCTCATGATTTAACTGTGTTTTCTACACTGGAAATCTGATTTTGGAAGGCCGAATTGGAGGGCACATAAATCCTGGAAATTTGTTGACTTTGACCGCAACACTTTGAGCGCAGCATTGACCATAGTTGACCGCAACTTTGACTGTCTTTGACCGCATCAAATTGACCTGCGTTGACAAGTTTTGAGGGCTGATTTGTGGGTTGCGTATGACACCAAAGAAAGGCAGAGTTTGAATGAGTTGGACAAAACCTATTTGGAGGTTGAAAGGGTTAGTTTGACCAGCAAAGTCTTTGTTGGCTAGGGCATCCTGTTGACTGTTGTAACAAACATTTTTCTTTATCTTTCTTTATCTTTGGTAAATAAGAAGAATTACAAGTTTTTGTATCTTATATTGGCTTCTCTTTTGTTGATCTATATTTATGTTTTATCATCATTTACTTTTAATTATTATTATAAAAAGGCTAAATGGGAAAATAAACAAGATCAAGCACGAGGGTTGATAGGAATGTCCATTGCTCAAGATCTTAGATTTCATATCCAAAAAATTGACTCCTGTGATGAAGCTATGAAAAAACTAAACACTTTTTTTGACATTCGAAATGAAATCAGAGCCCACCAGCTTGAAAATGAGTTGTTTACTTTGGACTCCAATAATTTCTCCTCTATTGAAGATTTTTTGTCCAAATTCAACACCCTTTGACTTCTCCTAGAAGGTTGTAAGGTCAAAAAGGAAGATGGAAGTCTTATCTATTCCAGTCTTACTAAGTTAGGCCCTGCATACTCTGTATTTGTTTCCACCTTCCATTCCACTAGAGAAGCCCTCATTTCTCAAGGAACACCCTACAAGTCCCCCTTTTTTGATGCCTTTTGCGATTCTTTGATGAAAGAACAAGAAAAACTCTTACACCTTGGTCTTATTAATACTGGAAACTCTTCTAAGAAAGCCTTAGCAGCCCAGGAGAAACCAAATCCAAACAATCCTAAGAAGTAGCATCCTAAAAAGAATGGTCCTAAACCAAACAAGGGTCTTAAGCAATCTCAGCCGCAAACTAAAAAAATAACTCAACAAACTAATAAGGCAAATAAAAACAAAGGCAAGAAGACAGATAAACATTGCAATTTTTGTAATCGTGATGGCCACGTAGAGTCAAAATGTTTTAAGAAGATGGAAGCCTTGGAAACAGCATTGAAGAAGCACAACATCCATTTGGAGAACTCTTAAATTTCATCTTCGGGAATGGCATTTTCTGCATGTGGTTGTCAAGCATCAAGATCTAGTTATGCATTGAATGTATTTTCTTCTTCTCATTCTCATGAGTGGCTCATTGATTCTGGAGCCTCTTACCACATTGCCAAAAACAGAGCCATGTTTTCTTCGTTAAATGATTGTAACACCAAAAATATTTATGTTGGTGATGATAGATCTCTTAGTGTTGTAGGGTCTGGAACAATTCATCTAGATAATGGCCAGTTTAATGATGTATTATGTGTTCCCACATTGTCATGCAACCTTCTATCTGTTTATTGTGAAAATTCCTGAATATTACTTATGCAAAAACCCTACTGTTAAATCTGGTTATACTTCTGCTAATTATTCAAGTTATTAATCTGAAATTTCAGCATTAACATCGAAGTAAACACATTAACAGTTCTTCACAGATACAGATCTAAAACTGAATACATGCAATTAGACAAAGTGACACAAAAGATTTTCTGGACAACTGTCCCCAGAAAAACCCAATGCAGGAAAACCGGTCTTCTGGGTGTTGGAGGGTTTATATTATTAAGTAGATTCTAAGTACAGCAAATCTGGGCACCTTACTGGTTAACCTGACAAAGAAATATAAGATCTGCAACAATACCTCAGTTCTAAAGACGAAAAATTACATTGATTCACACCCTCAAATGGGATTTACAGAACTCAACCCCTTTCTGCCTTCAGAAACCCCAACGTTGCTCTAAAGCCCTCTGCATCAGCTCTGCTAGCCTGTCGGTGCCTCTGCGCTGCTCAGGAGAGGGTTGCGTAACCCTAGACTGGGTTATGATGTCTCTGTGTTGCCCTAGCTAGCCTGCGTAAGCCCTGACCGCCTCTTGTTGCCTCTACGCTGCCCTTTCTGGGCCTGCGTAGCACCTGAAGCCTCTACGTTGCATAGCTGTTGCCCCCTCTACGTTGGTCTGACTACTGCTTCTCTACCTCTTGCTGACTCTTGGCTCTAGGATTAGATCATCCCCTTAGCCAATACTACTGCTCGCTGCAGCTGAAACACTTCTGGAAATTCTTAGCAAACCACATCCTAGAATTCCAGATCAGTCTCAGTGCTTTGCCTTCATGTGTGTGTTCTCCAACTGACCCCAAGCCTTTCCTTTATACTTTTCTCGTTGGGAAACCAACGGTCGTGATCTAATCTTGATTCGATGGCTAAAATTAAAAGAAATCTTGATCTGTGTGACTTAAGTCATTTCCATCACATGTTTAAATTAATTACCTTTAATATTTTAATTTTCCTAAGTTAGACTTAGGGTCCTTTCTCAAATCCCTTTCTGGGTCCTTGGAGATCTCATGTACTCTATAGTCCCTCCAAAAATTTTGGGAGCTAGAGCACATCTGAACCTACCCCAATACTCCACAAATCTCAACACTCCCTCTTAGCAAGGAAAGTGCTCTAGCACAATACTACTTCACCCCGAAGCTCTGCACTGATTTCTGGTGTGGGTCTCTCCACCGATGTTTGGCCTGTTGCCCTTCATCACTGCGTTGCTACTGCTCTCTCGTACTGCTGCCCATGACACTGCTAACACCACTACCACATCTCTACTGCAGCTCCCTCTCAATCTGTTGCATCGTGCTGCCAACTATTGCACAGCAACTCAGATGCCTCTGCTCCATCTGTGATTCTCTGCGCCCACTACTTCACTTGTCCCGTTACTGTCTTAATGCTCCCGTAGCATGAATGTGATCCAAGAGTTGGGTTACTCAAGGATCCCGCCACCACTCTGTAGCTGCTCTAGAGATCCATGTCACCCCACTTTCGTGGTTCATGAGCGCTCATGGCTACGCTATCTTCAGAGCCATCATCCGCCACAACAGCCTAGGAGGTAGAAGTTTCCTTGTCCTTCTTCTTCTAAGGACAATTGCTAGCGAAATGTCCTAGTTCGCCGCATTGGAAACACTTGATCTTGGATAGATCACACTTCTTCCTCCCTTGCTACCTCTTTGATGCCAAGGCTGCATCTTCTTCCTCTTCCTTCTTCACTTTACTTGATCCAGTGTTGTACCATCTCTTGGTGAACCAATAGAGTTCTTCTTGACGGACGATCGCCCACATACTGTCCCAGTTGGGAAGGTCTGCTCTGCCCAAGGTACTTTGGACAAAAGTTTCCCAATGCTCTGTGACCGCATTAAGTGCAGTCCTCACCATCACATCATCCTCCACTTTCATTCCCATGGCAGTCAACTGATCCCTGATCGCCTGTGATCTGAACAGGAAGGGTTCAATCTCTTCTCCCTTAGTCATCATGAATAACCTCACCTGATTCTCCAGAAGCATTCTCCTCTGGACGGATCTTCCTTCATATAGTGAAGTCAAAGCCACCCACATATCATGAGTCGTTGTTTTCTCGGCTATGTGAGGCACTACATGATCTTTGACACCATCCATGATGAAGCGCTTTGCATGTGCCGCTGCTTCTTCATGCTTCTCCAGGAGCTTCGCATCGGTTGGCGTGGCCAGGACTTTTTCTGCATGCTCCCTCAGACCGTATGCCTCCATGACTACCAAGATTCTGGCCTTCCAAACTGCAAAGTTGGACAGGTCGTTCAACCTATCCTGATCACGTAGTCCGTGAGGTGCCATCTGCTCAGCAAATCTGTCGGAACTAATCCTCTCTCTATGCTAGAGACTCAAATCTAGGGTCCTTGGCGAGAAAGGCACCCTTTGCTCCCTCTAACAACTCACTTCCTCTCTTGGAAGTCTGCCAAATCACAACGAATCAGCTCTCTTCGATCCTCTGATCAAACTGCAGATTTCTTTGGTTGGAAATCCTTTGAGAAGTTGTTCTCCTCTCGCTCTTTGTCAACTAGTTCTCAAGCTAATTCCTGCACCTTCAAGAATTTAACCCCACCAGCAACTACTGAAGCTTTGCAGCACTGCTTCCGGCACTCTGAATCAACCACAGCTTCAGGATTGCATCAACCCAGCTGGCCTTTGTGTGAGCAGACAGTCCCAGTGTTGTCTCTACGCTGCCTCTGCGCAGTAATACGTGGGCCTACGTGGAGACTGCATCACTCTGGCCTCTATGTGGCTCTGCTCCCTTCTGTTGCTACGCTATCCTCTCTGGTCTAGCTTTTTGTGGCTATTGCCGCTTTCTGCAGCAAGGATTCTTCAGTCTTCTTGTTGATAATTTAGTTAGATCTGCAATCGCTCTAATACCATATGAAAATTCCTGAATATTACTTATGCAGAAACCCTACTGTTAAATCTGGTTATACTTCTCCTACTTACTCAAGTTATTAATCTGAAATTTCAGCATTAACATCGAAGTAAACACATTAACAGTTCTTCACAGATACAGATCTAAAACTGAATACATGCACATAGACAAAGTGACAAACAAGATTTTCTGGACAACTGTCCTCGGAAAAACCCAATGCGGGAAAACAGGTCTTTTGGTTGCTGGAGGGTTTATATTATTAAGTAGATTCTAAGTACAGCAAATTTGGGCACCTTACTAGTTAACCCAACAGAGAAATATAAGATTCGCAGCAATACCTCAGTTCCGGAGACGGAAAACTGGACTGATTCGCACTCTCAAACGAGATTTACAAAACTCAACCCCTTTCTGTCTTCAGAAACACTAGCGTTGCTCTGAAGTGTCAGCTCTACTAGCCTATTGGTGCCCCTGCGTTACTCAGGAGAGGGTTGCGTAACCCCAGACTAGATTATGTTGTCTCTTTGTTGCCCTAGCTAGTCTTGCGTAAGCCCTGATTGCCTCATGTTGCCTTTGCGCTGCCCTTTCTGGGCCTACGTAGCACCTGAAGCCTCTGCACTATGCAGTTGCTGCGTAACTGCAGCATAGTTGTTGTCCCCTTTCTGTTGGTTTGACTGCTACTTCTCTGGCTCTTGCTGACTCTTGGCGTTGGGATCAGATCATTTCCTTAGCCAATACTTCCCCTCGCTGCAGCTGAAACACCTTTGGAAATACTTAGCAAACCACGCCCTAGAATTCCAGCGTAGTCTAAGTGCTCTACCTTCGTGTGTGTGTTCTCCAACTGACCCCAAGCCTTTCCTTTATACTTTTCTCGTTGGGAAACCAACGATCGTGATCTAATCTTGATTCGAAGGCTAAGATTAAAAGAAAGCTTGATCCGTGTGACTTAAGTCAATTCCATCACATGTTTAAATGAATTACCTTTAATATTTTAATTTTCCTACGTTAAACTTAGGGTCCTTAATTAAAAATATTAATTAATTAATTTTCTCTTAAATCGGATGGAATTTTTCAAATCCCTTTCTAGGTCTTGGAGATCTCATGTTCTCTAGTCACTCCACAAAGTTCGGGAGCCTTCAGATTTGCCTTTGCTTCATCTGTGATCTACGCACCCACTGCTCCACTTGTCCTGCTATTGTCTTAAGGCTCCCGTAGCTCGAATGTGATCCAAGAGATGAGTTACTCAAGGATCCCGCCATCATTCTGTAGCTTCTCTACAGATCCATGTCACCCCACTTCCATGGTTCATGAGTGCTCATGGCTACATTATCTTCCGACCCATCATCTGCCACAGCAGCCTTGGAAGAAGAAGCTTCCTTGTCTTTTTTCTTTTGATGACAATTGCTGGCGAAATGTCCTAATTCACCACACTGTAAGCACTTGATCTTAGATAGATCCTTCTTCTTTCCCCGTTGCCTCTTTGATGCCAAGGCTACATCTTCTTCATCTTCTTTCTTCACTTTGCTCGATCCTGAGCTGTACTACTTCTTTGTGATTCTTCATCTTTTTTTTTCACTTTGCTAGATCCCACAAGCTCTCCCAGTCTGGGAGGTCCACTCTGCCCAATATACTTTGGACAAAGGTTTCCCACTCATCTATGACAGCATTGAGAGCAGTCCTGACCATCACATCATCTTCCACCTTAACACCCGTGGCAGTCAACTGGTCTCTGAGCGACTGTAATCTGAAGAGGAAATGTTCCATGTCTTCCCCCTTGGTCATCATGAATGACCGCATCTGAGTCTCCAACAGAATCTTCCTTTGGACGAATTTTCCCTCATATAGGGATGTTAAGGCCTTCCACATTTCATTAGTTGTTTTCCTCTCAATTATATGTGGGACAATATGGTCCTTAATTCCATCCATTATCAGACGCTTGGCATGTCCAGCAGCTTCATTATGCTTCCTCAGGAGATCTGCATCGGTCGGCGTGGCCAGAACTTGTTCTGCATGTTCTCTTAGATTATATGCCTCTAGGACTATCAGGATCCTAGCCTTCCAAACTGAAAAGTTGGAAAGGCCATCCAATCTGTCCTGATCACGCAGTCCATGAGGAGCCCTCTGCTCAAAAATTTGTCGAAGCTCCCTTTATCCTTGCTAGAGATTTGGATCTAAGTTCCTTAGCGAAAGAGGCACCTTTTGCTCCCTTTGACAACTGATTTCCCTTCTTGGAAATCTGCCAAATCAACAAAGATTCAGCTCTCTTCAATCCTCTGATCGATCTGCAAGTTTCTTTGGCTAGAAACTCTATGAGAAGTTGATCTCCTCCCGTTCTTTGTCACAAGTGCTTAGGCTAAAATTCTGAAGACTTTAGAAATTTAATCCCACCAGCACCTTCTGAAGTTCTGCAGCTCTACTTCAGGGACTTTTGAATCAGGCAGATTCAGATCTGCATCACCCTCGTTGGCTTCAGACAATCTCAGCGATGTCTCTGCGCCGCCTCTGCGCACTAAGTGTGTGGGCCTGTTGGGAGACAGCGTAAGACTGCGTCACCCTGCCCTCTGCGTTAGTTTGATTCCTCTGAAACTGCATTGTCCCTTCAGATCTGGCCTTCTGTTGCTGCTGTTGCTGCTCTTCCTGCTGCTTTCTGCAGCAAGATCCTTCAGTCTTCTGCTGGTGACCCTCCTAGATCTGCAATTGCTCTGATACCATGTGAGAATTTCTGAATGTTAGTTATGCAGAAATCTATTGTTAGATCTGGTTATGCTCCTCCTAATTAACTAAGTTATTAAATGAAGAATTCAGATTAATATCGAAGCAAAACACATAACAGACTTTCACGAATTCAAATCTAGAAAAAGTACATGCACACATAGACAAAGTGACATAGTGATTTTTTGGACAATAGTCCCCGGAAAAACCCAATGCGGGAAACCCAGTCTCTGGTTGCTGGAGGGTTTTATTATTAAGAGTATTTCTGAATACAGCAAATCTGGGTTCCAGATCTAGAAAAACTGACAGAGAAAATATAGATTTGCAACTCACCGGCTGTTTTGAACCAAAATATTGACTAATCCACAGCCTCAAACGGGATTTACAGAACTCAGCCAAAATTAGGCCCTAGAAATCCCAGCGCTGCCCCTGAAGCCCCTACATCAACCTCTGCGTCCCTCAACGCTGGCCTGGAAAGGGCTACGTAACCCCAGACTGGGTGACGCAGTCCCTACGCTGCCCCTAAGGGTCTCTGCATAACCTCTAAGGGTTTCCAGCTACCTTATGTTTCCCCGGGAGTGACTGCGTAGTTGATGTTGCCTCTGCACTGCGAAATGCATTAAAATAATTAATTAATTAAATATCTCCTAAACCAGATGAAATTTCCCAAATCCCTTTCCTGCTCTTGTAGATCATGTGTACTCTAGTCCCTCCACAAATTTTGGGAGCTAGAGCACATCTGATGCTACTCCCAATACACAAAATCTCAACATAAATCAATGATGAGATATCCTCCACAAGCTCCTTCTCATTTTTTAGAAGCTGAGCTCTGACTTTTTCATATCTGGGCCCCTTGTACCCTGCAGGAGCTTTGTTAATTACCCTTATCATATCTTGTCAATACAGAGAACGAACAACATTGAATGGGATAGCGCATGCATAGATGCACTTAGCCACTATGGAATCAGCTTCTTCTCTCTCTTGCACATTCACCAATTTAGCAATTCTACTATCTTGAACTCAAGCGGCGCCCCTCTGGTATTTTTGGATGGTGGTTGTTGTTGTTGCTGAGTGGCTCTCCTCTTCCTTGCTTCAACCACAATCCTTAGCTCAAGGTTTGGTGGAGCTTGAGGAGTAGCATTAGTAAGCTCTTCATGCTTTCTTTTAAGTCATTAACCTCATCTTGCTCTCTTTGATATGCACTCCTCACCATTGGGTCTGTTGTTTTTGTGCAACCTGCAATCCCCTATCCTCCTCCATGCAAAAGATGCGCCTTCACTCTTGGGTAGGAGCCCTTGTACAAATTACTACAAACATTGCATCGTCATTCCCATGAGCCACCACCTGCACATCTTTGAAGCTTCTAAACATGCATCCAAAGAGGATAATACTCATCCCTCTGGTTGGACTTGGGAGCTAAACTTGCACCTTGGTTGGAAGCCATTACTACAAAAAAAAAAATGAAAAAAACAAATCTGTAAAGAAAAAATATTTTTCACATTTTTGGAAGCATAAACCCTCAAAAAATAGAAGAAATAGTGGGAAAAAACTATGAAAATAAATGCTTCTTACCCAAATTAACTTTTCCTAGCTGAAGCTACCCCAAAATGCCAAAAAACACGAGAAAGATGGTTGTAGTTGACCCAAAAACCAAGAATGTCGTAGCCATAAAATCCCCACTCTTAATCTGCTTGTGAAATCTCTTTTCTTGTTGTTGAAATCTCCTTTGCTCATTGTTGAAAACGCCCTAGCTGAAACCACTGCTCTTCCTCTTTTCTCCTTGCTAAAATCGCCCCTCTCCAAGTGAAACGACTTGCTCAATTCGTGTGATGAGGGACTGAGCCAAGTCCTTTTATAACTTGCGAAATCCATCTAGATACATCCACAAAATATTTTAATTTCCAAAAAAAACGCAAAAAAGGCAATTTTTGGTGAAACACGTTTTAGGTCGTACTTGGCCATGTTTCAGCCTTATGAAACGTGTCAGTACGACCTAAAACACGTTTCAAGGCCGTACCATATGCGTTTCACCATTTCTGTTTCAATTTTTGCCTGAAACGGCCTCCTACCCAACATTTCCTGCAACATATTTAATTATCAATTATATATTTATTTTCATAACATTGCCTTCTCCTTAGAAAAGCTTTGTCCTCAAATCTTATTGAAGAAAATGCTTGACGTCATTTCTATCTCATAATGTCTTCTCATCTTTCTCAATTCTCAAAACTATCATTTGTTATGATACAAGACGATATGAACTTTTGAGTGTGGACCTCATAGTTTTAAAAACCGACCAGCTTGAACCAGTAACCGGCCAAATCGGCCGGTTCATTGGCCGATCAGGTGAAACCGGCACAAAAACCCGGTTCAAGCCTGATTTTGCCTAAAAATCAGAAAAACTGGTGCTAACCGGCTGGTTTTTCCAGCTCATCTACACAGGGAGGTGAAGGAAGAATTTGCCAGTTTTGCTGCAGGAATAGATGATTATTCAAATATATCATCTTTGGAGGAGGGAAGCACCATGAATCCAGTTAGGTGGTGGATTTATCATGGAGCAAATGGTGTACATTTGCAAAACCTTTCCATTCGCCTCCTTTCACAAGTGGCAAGCTCTTCATTAGCAAAAAGGAATTGGAGCACCTATGGTTTTATTCATTCTGTGAAGCACAACAGGTTGGGCTCACAAAAGGCAAAGGATCTTGTTCATGTGCACTCCAACCTTTGCCTTGCATCTCGTAGGGATCTAGAATATGGCAATGGTCCTTCAAAAGAATGGGATGTGGATCCGGAAAATCTTGATTTGGAGCTCTCTCTTACTGCCATGAATATTGAGGACAAGGAGCATAGAAGTGGAACGCATATTTCTGCTGCTATTTTTTATGAGGATTCTGATAATGAGTATTAGTATTTTGACTTTATAGTATTTGCAGCGTCATAGTCTTTATTGTACTTGCAGCCTCATATATATAATAAAAGCTGATTTTGAGATTTTGATATATAATAAAGGCTGGTTTTGGATATTCCGATATCGTTATTTTCATTATGTGTCTGTGATCGTTCATGAGTAAATGTGATGTAATAGTTTATACTTTGAATGTAATAAATTATAATTTATCATGTATGTTTTATGATTTCACATAACATTTCTTAAATGTCCAAAATTCTAAAATAAATTAATATATATATATATATATATATATATCGTGTTTCCCCGTTTCCAAAATTTGGGGAGGTCGCGTTTCATATCGTATCCCGTTTCGAAAACTCGTTTCCATTTCCCCGTTTCATGCATCTTAGGTCCAAATGCATGTTTTGAGAAGTAAAATAAGGTAAGAAAGGTGAGAATGGCCTTTAAGAAGGTAGGGTTAGGGTTTACATAGGTCAACATCTTTTTTGAGTTTCTTTGGCGTGGCCCCTGCGGGCAGGCTTATATGTCAAACAGACATGTCCTCTATCGAGTCAGTAGCCAACGCAGCTTTGTACAGATCAAATGGTCATTTACACACAGCAATCACAAATAAAAGAGGATAAATCCATGTATCCAAAAGATAAAAATATATGCTAATGAATGCATCAAATATTTATTAATATACACTTCTATCTTCCAGATATAGAGATTTATTCCATTTTATTGGGATGGCTCTGCCTAACTCCCTTTTATTTGTGATCGTTCTGTTTAACAACCCACTGGTCTGTGACAGGTTTATGTTTTTGTCAACCCTACTTAAAATCAACCAATTCTAAGTGACTTGATTGATTCTGAGTGACTCAGCCAAATCTGAGTACAGTACTAATATCCATGGTGGTATACAAGTTGTACAAAAAATACACACATGGGAAGTTCCTGAGAATATTAGAGAAAAGTTAACTACTTCAAAAGTAATGATAAGCAATGGTCTCCAAACCACAGAAACGAAGGAATTGAAAAATGAGTTAATCATTCAATTAGGGGTCAGTATACTTTATTTGCTCCTATAGTGTGCAGCAAGACAACTTGGCATGATACAGAGCATTCCAAAGCACCAAGTTACACTGCAATTTTCTAATGCAAATGGGTTTTTCTCAAAATACTGCGATCTCAGTTCATCTTCTAATTCTTTGTCCAATTTTATGTAAGAAAGCAACGTGTCAATGCATGGCATTAAATACTTCCGGTAATATGAATTTCAAGTCCCTACATGCGACAATCATATGAAATGGATATTACAAAATTTAATCCATTGTTATTATTGTATATGATATTCTACTGATGTATCTTCGAGGCCATTGTTGCCTGCAATGCAGGACAGAAGATATGATGTAATTTCCCTATTTCAATTTAATATAAATTATTTACTTACCAAAGAAGTATGATTTCTAAGTTGTATCCATGTACCTCACATGGGCAGGTGTATGTTCACCAAGTCTCTTCTGACAAATGCATGAGTTGCATTACTATAACTCATGCAGGGGAAGAAATTGCAAAATCGTCAGACGTGCAATGATTCATCTTTTCGTAGTTTTCAGGCCACTACAGATGGAATAAAATCAGGAAGTTAACATAGTAAGATAGAACAAACCTAAAAACCATTGGACAATAGTCCTTCCATCTGAAGTCCACTGATTGGTGAGGAGGTGTAAGTTGAGACCCCTCTCTAGGAAACTTCATCCAAATCCTTGCCCGAGGACCAAAATCTGATGGTCGAACCTCACGTCTTGGTATAGGGGTAATTTTGCCAACAGTATACCTGTCGCAAGAAAAAAACACATTGAAAATGCTTCTCAGAATCTAGATTGTCATTGAATTTTGGTAGCTACAGTCAACAATAATGACATTCTGCAGAAATTATCCCTTCCTAACATCATCATTCAGAATTTGCATATAAAAAAGAATCAGGTTAAAATTTCCTTTGTGACTCTGCTGCTGCAGCAAAACTTACCCAGGACAATCTCAACAGATCATTGCAACAAAGGATACTCACAAAAATGTAATCTGGAAGTGATGTTACAATGCCTTGCCATAAGGTGTGTAATTAGAAGTAGATAAAGATAATTGATTAATCAAATAGAAGAGAGTACATATTTATAGCATTTCCAACCCCATGTCAAAACCAGGAACTCATTACGACACTATGCCACTTCCAAATTGCACCTATGTCACCTCCAATTTTTCTGACTAGACAGCCTGACTTGTTTTTTGAGGTATCGAGATTGTATCAGCACATGATATTATGATGATCAACAAAGGCTAAAGTGAAGTGTGTCTTATTAATTTTACAGGATTATAGCATTTCAAAAGGATTTATAAGAAAAATTCCATGCACAATTTTCACTCTACAAAACACATTTTGAAAATATCTAACATGTCTGAAATTGGGACAGCATTACTATGCTGACATAAAGGAGTGTGAAGTAGGGTTTCACAAAATATAAATACACTGAAATTTAAAATTATAGAAGTGATGTAATTTTTAGCTGTATCTTGTCCATCGAAAAAACTCTTATAAGCGAATAATTAGACAAAATTTACAGGCTCAGTCCATTTATGGCAAATTAAAATCTTTAACATCAGTCGAATCCATTTTGCATATACATCAGAAATAATGCAGCCATTCCACAGAGCTATCTTGATTCTTCAGATTAAGGTAACCAGTAAATTTAGGTTTAAGACAGACCACTGCAATGCTTGTGGGTTTCCATAGAAAGTGTGTGCATTACTGTATTCCCGAGTATGACAAAATATATGTTTCAGTATGGATAAGAAAACCTACAGATTATTGTATACTATATGCTAAATGACAATTGTAAAGTTAATAAATACCAGTAAGCTTCCTCCTCCAGAGACTACAAGAAATGTTGGAAAGTGTAACTAGGTTCGGTCTTCATATTGACTATGTAATTATGTGTTTATGTAATGAAGAAGACAAAGATAATAAAATGTATTTTTGTTATGCTTGCTTCATGGGTTTCATGAGCAAGGTTTTTAATATAGGTCAAAAGACTTCTTGATGTCTTTTTGGAATTTGTCATCTTGTCATAAATGTACTAATTAAGAGTCATGTATATGAAGAGTGTAGTCAAAGAAGTATGCCTCAAAACCTTATCATATAAGCCTTGAAGACATGGCTCAGAATGTGGTTCAAGAACAGCGTTGAAGTGCATCCTCAAGTCGGCCTATGTACAGTGAACAACTCGGCTTCCATACCCCTGCTCAAGTCGGCTCAGAAGTAGGCCTACATGTCGGCCCAGAAGAAGGTATGTCCAGTATATATAAGGATAGGTCTGCGGATCACTTGGAGAACAGAACTTCGGATATGTCTGGGAGAACTTCGGTAATATATATCTGATATTAGTGCGAGTAAAAAGGAGGCAGAAAAGCGAAGTAGAAACTGTACTAAAGTGTGAGAACAGGTCTGGTTTTAGAGCAAAGTAAGGACTACTTGCAGAGCGAAGAAAGGGCTGTGATAAGTGCAAAGTTGCAGCACTGTGATAAGTACGAATTTGCAGGACTGTGTGAGTACGGAATTGCAGGGCTAGTACGAAGTATAATAAGTATGTTCAGCAAAGTAATGCAGTATAAGGTAAGGGTATCATTATAGTATAAAAGGGTAAACTGTTCATCAAAGGAAACAAGACTTGTGAACGTTGAAGATCAGTCAGCCAGATTAAGTGAAGGTGCAAGGTGTGCATATAACTAGGCGATGATATCACAAGTAAGGTTCACACTCAGCTGAAGAAGGAAGAATACAAGTAGAGACCGAGCTCTCTAGTCTTGGTGCAGGACGGTGCAGAAAAGAAGGATCGGATCAAGGAGTCAATGAAGAAGCAGTGACAAGGTCTTGGAGGCATACAAGGGTCAAGGGTCTGTGTCATGGTCATGGTACTTGTCATCTGAAAGTCTATAAGAAGAATTTCTTGTGGGTTTTTCCTCTCCAAGAGGGAGAGGTTTTGGCCCTGGCTCAAAGAGCCTAAATTTGTGTCTCTTGTATTTTGATAATTGACTTGATGAAAGACATAATAAGCTAAAAAGAGAAGACATAAGTAAAAGAAGTAAGCTCACAAGTAATTATCAAAAAGAGAATTTGAATTAAACCTAGCCCTACCTAATTCTCGACATGAAGTATTTACATATCATAATTCTCTCTAGGTAGCCTTTTCAAGAATTTATATGCCCTCGGGTTCCTTAGCATTACTATAGCAATATACTTTAAGATATATGGAATTGATAATAAATGTGGCCACATAGCCAAAATGTTGGGGGATGCTGAGCATAAAAAGAGGGATAAAAAGATCAAAGACAAAATCATAATGTCCACAAATAACCCAAAACAGGACAATGGACCAGTAATATAAGATTTCCACATAAAACCTGTTGATGTCTCTGCAGTTTGCAGCATCGGGCAGAAATTCTCCCATGGAGTCATGCTGATTTGACTAAGGGGGGATGATACATTCACCCATATGGCCATGCTAATTTGGCTAGGGGTGAATGGCCCAAGGCAGTCTTTCTCACATTAGCCTTGGTGTCTGGCTTGGGGAGATTGGCCCACAGTACTCACATTGCCTACTCCAAGATGGAGTGATATATTTTTTATAGAGCAAGTGAGATTTGTTTATTTTATGGGGTTTTTACCCATTAGTGCAATATACAATTCTAGTCTAACGTTAAGCTGTAATATAGACTCAATAAGTGAAGGGGTTTCTTGCTAAGTTGCCGGAAGCACCTAGGTAGAGGGCTGGAAACACCATTCTCCGAAACTGAAATGGATTCTAGTACGAAATGGGCCTGAAACAGTTAAAAAACATATTGCGGTCATTTTTCATATGCCGGAAACGGTAAGTCCATATTGGCAGGTGTTTTGGGGTTTTTTGGAAAGATTTGATCCACTTTTGGAAATTTGAATATGGATTCGATAAAATCGTGATCCGTATCCAGATTTCCAGAAACGGATCACGCTATCGGGTCGTCGCGAATGAGTCAGAAAATTTGGGAAGTCAACGTTTTAAGTTTAATCATTTTCATTTGGCATTGTCGCAATGCTTGAGTTTGAGTCGTCTTCGCCGCATTGCATTGAAGACTAGAGGTCTTGAGCAGCGAGCTTGAGCTTGAAACTTGAAGCCTGAATTTGTCGTTGGTCCGGTACTGGTGAGTTCCTAACCAGTTCCATCTTCATGAATCCTTTGCCTCTCTAAACAATTATGGACTTGCCTCTCTTTCACCAATACAGACTTGCCTCTCTTGCGTCACTTAATTTCTGAATCATATCGTGATATTTAGAAAAATCACACTTTTTAAAGGGCATTGAAGATATTCTGGTTTTTTGAATGTTTGACAACAACTTGGAGAAAATAACATAAAATATTCTAAATATCACGATATATCGAGGATATATGCGGCCATGCTATGAAGTGAATTGATCTACTAGATCTAATACTGCATCCATTTCATTTTTGTAGTGTACATGTGGTGACCACACTTTGTCAACTACCCCATAGCAGTACACCCACATTTTTTCAAATGGGATTTGTCATGTTCGACGTGGTCGCGCCATTCAGATTCCATCATCCAAATTTCATCGACAGTTGACATTGTTATAAATGATGTAAACCCATTCTGCATGTAATGATGTAAATGATCTAAGTAATACCGTCAATGTATGTAACAACCTAGGTAAGCCTAGCATGTTGTTGATGATCTCTGTCCTAGGACGTTTTTTGTCTCACTGATTCACGAAAGTGATCGGCAGAGTTTTCCCTCTAGCCTCACCCCAAAGCTAGGGTGGATTTTGTCATCAGCATGCTAAGTGACGCCTAATGTTTTCTATCGAGTCCATGTAAAAGTAGTTTGAGCTACTTGGTCTACTAGATCATGTTTTGAATCGCAGAATTGGGTTTTTATTTGAGGGTCTATACGAATGGGTTTTCCCCCTTCATGTATGTAAATGTATTATCTCATGTAAAAGAGGGTTGGAAAAATAATTATAATCCCCTCTTAGTCAATTAATTAAATTTTCTGGTCAATTAATTAATAAAATCTTAAACCAAAAATTTAATTAATTTAGGGTCCTAAGTTAGGATTAAATCTTTAAAGGCAAAATTTGTGGGTCCTTGAAAATGATTTTGAAAGCCCCAGGCCAAGGGAATATTGCGAATTTTAAGAAATATTGGACCCTTGGGCCTTGGTGGTTAAGTCAAGGTCAAAATTTTGGGGTAATTAACTCAAAAATAATATTTTTGAGTTAATTAAAATTGAATTAAATGATAAATTCGTTTTTTCTCCAAAATTTTAATTTCAACGCTCCGGATTAAAAGATAATTAAATCTTTTGGACGGTTGAGATTATTTTGACGAGGATCATCCAAACTAGCCGTTAGAGATCTTGTCCTATAAATTTAGAGGTCTTTGTCATTCTTAAGTCATCCGATCTCAGAATCGTGCACTTGCTCTTAGAAGCTCTTGTAAACTTTTTGAGGAATAAAGCATAAAGACTTTGGGGTTACAAATCTGGATGTTCCTTCTCAGATCTATGTGGTGAATTGTCTCTAAAACTCTGCTACTTGGTTTCTTGCATTTTATGGTTGATGGCCTTCATGGATTAATCTGCATATAGGTATCTTATGCAGTTTTCTGGGTTTATAAAATAACATTCTGATTTTTCTACAAAGGTCTCATGTTGTTTTCTTAAATCTCTATCGATCTAAGATTCAGATCTAAGTGTGCAGGGAATTTTTTTTTAAGATTGGGCGTCTGGGGAAGTCTTCGGTTGGACCAGCCGACTCTCAATAAACATAAATTTGATAAGCTCTTTATTTGTTAAATTCCAGGTCTATCTTACGATATTTGTGATTTTGCAGGGTTTCAAAGGCTTGTGCCTCTCATTTAAAAATTTTAATTTCTAAACTGTGCTAAAATAGATTCAAATATGACCATGAGGGTTTTAAATTTGTAAACTAGTTGTAAATTTGTAAATTTTCTTTTAGGACTGTAAGGGTTTAATCGTTTCTTGGTGTGTATCTTCAGATCTGGCTAGTTTCTTACAGGTTCAACGTTCAAATCGAATTTTTTTTAGATCTGAGCCAGATCTAGCCTCCATAGGCCAAATCGCCCCCCAAACTACAACTGTAGGCAAGATTTGGCATTATTTGATTTTAAAAACATATGATTCAGCTTCAAATTTTGAAGAGGAGTTTGACTAAAATTTTTAATTTCTAAGCTGTTGCAAAGCTTTTTTCAGATCGGGCATCAAAATCTTTCTCTCGAATAAAGCGTTGTCTTTGTCAAACGTCCAACCCAAATTTCTTGCTATTTGATTTGCTCACGTCCAATGAAATACGCTCTACCCATCGTAACCCTTACATCTCTCGTCCCCGCCCTTCCGTCCGGCCGCGTAAGGGTCTCTTCGGCTGCTCAAGCCGTCTTTACCAAAACCTCGATCTACGCCTTCATCCCATTTCATTTTTGTCCGTCGTCCATCGCTCTAGACTGTCCCCGACCCGGCAAACCGAAAACAAATGAAACGAATACTTAAAGTTGCAAACACAAACACCATCTCGCTGGGCTGACTTCGTCCCGCACACGCTGCCGTCCTTGCCTTCAAATTCGACCCTTTTTTGCTCCACGCCATTGTGCCGGCATCTGATCTCCTTGTCCGGGCCTTCATCTTCTGCATACGCGTCTGCATTCTCGTTGACCCTCGTGCCTCATTCATCAGCGTTGAACTCATTTGAATTCCTCGAATCTTCACGCTGCGTCCCATCTTCCTGCCGTCGCATCCAAGCTCGACCTGCACACACAAAAAACGACAAACGCATACTTAAAACAAAAACCAATGTTCCACCAAGTCCCCTGGAGGTGGGAGCGAGGGGGCGAGGGAGCGCGGGAGCGGCCTATGCAAAAGCTCCCTACCAATTTTCAGGAAACGTGGGGGGACGTCGGGGTCATAAAAATTATAAAATTTAATATTTATAATGTAACTATATTTTTGCAAGGAATGTATATATAGTCATCATACACTTGCATCATGAAAGATAAATCATAAATGATAAAATTACAAATCGATGAATGATGAATCATATAATTGAAACAAATTTAAAAGTTAAAAGTTAAAACATACATCATACAATCATGCATGTAATTTTGTAAGTTTGTAACTATAATCATTAATGTAACTACTAACAATGTACAATGAAAATAAAGTTTAAGATATCATATGACATATTATATCAAGATTCAAAATAGAGTTTAAACTGAAGTTTACAACTCAAGTCTGAAACATAAAACTTAAACGCAAATAAGTTATGTCTGAAACATAAACATAAAACATAACATATGAATATCAAATGATATCATCATACTGATAAATGAGCATAAATGCTCAAGTTAATGCCCCACTAGTCTCTGCATCCAACTTCTGCACGAATATATCAAGATCAACCATGTCACCATCTGAATCAAAATCACTTGGATTCTCAAATATGCTAAGTGGCACATCAAATTTTAACACGAAACCATAAACTAAAAGGGGCGGTGAGGGGACGTGAGGGGGCGTGAAGGGGGGTGTGAGGGGGCGTGAAAGGGGGTGTGCGGGGGCGTGAGGGGGCGTGAGGGAAACATCCCCTAGAAGTCCCCAAGACCCCGGAGCGCGAGGGGGCGAGGAATCTAGACCCCTAGGTGGGGTGGGGCGAGACCCCGTGTAACACTGGTTTTAAACAAAAAAATCAAAACCGGCATTTCTCATTTTGGTTGGGATTCGATTTTTTGGGTTAGCGTATAGTTTAGGAGTTAGGATTTAATAGATGTTGATTTCTTAGTTTTAATTTTCGATTTGGATGCTAGTTTTATTTAGGTTTTAAATTAGTTCTAGATTCGATTAATGTTTTGTTTTAATTTTTAGATTTAATTTAGTTTTAATTTAATTTTAGTTAGATTTTGATTTGTTTTATTTTAGATGTAATTTAGACTTAGTTTAATTCTTAGTTTGTTTAGCGTTAGATTTTTTAATTTTAGATTTTAGATAGCTTAAATTTTAGTCTTAATTTAATCTTAGTTAAATCTAATTTAGTTTTAATGTTAGATTTAGATTAACTTTAGATTTAGAATTAGATTTAGATTTAGATTATCTTTGTTTAGTTTTAGATTTAGGATTTTCGATTTAGATTTTAATTTTGATTTTTTAGAGTTAGTTTAAATTTTGGTTTAAGGATTTAAGATAAAAAATATAAAAATTTCAAAATTCTAAAAAAAATCTAGAAAATACTAAAAAAAATTCGAATTTTCTATAGTCAAATGTGTTGAAATTTTTCTATCTAAAGTTTTGACCATAGAAACATTTTCTGGATCGAAATTAATTGAAGCATCATAAATCTGGAAATATTGCAAATATCTGGCATTTTCATCTTGCGGTAATATCACTGTGGGTTTAGGATATTTTAATGCATGGTTGTGGTGTTTTCAATTGAATATCATTGTGATCAATCGTGTTTTAATAAGCAACAGATAATCGTCACTTACTTGTTTATAATTGCATAACGGGATTTTATTTGACTCCATAAGGCACTGGTCTTAAATGTGAAATCTAATTTAGATCTGTGAATCCTGTTAATTTTATCAAGTATTTGGTGTTTTAGCTGTGTCTCCTGGATTCTTGTCCTTCATTTCTGATAGGGTCTACCTCCCTTAGCTTGCAAGGAGACAGCTTAAATAGAGAGATTAGGGATAAAGGTGACAGCCCCTGATCTGAGCCGTTGTCGCGGTGCCTAGACAATCTGTGCGACAACAACGTGTATTCATTCCCAACAGTCTTTAAGACTCATAGCATCTCTTTTTCTTTTCAATTTGTCTCTATTAAAACTTTAAGCCATTCTAAGTTCTACGAAGTTAAAATCAATTGTGCAGGTTCTATATTAAAGTAAAATCGAACTTAAATACTATGGGTCAACAAATATGAAGCTAAATTTTGCGAGTAGAGAAATCCACACTTCTTGTTGAAACTTGAAAGTCTCTCAAGATTGACCTAAATCAAACTACTAAGCTTAATGATTTAAATGAAGATCTTACCCTGATCTTTCAAAATATCTCCACAAGTAATGGTATTTTAGGAGTCTTGACCCCAATTTCAATTTTTCATATTTTTGCAACTGCTGATTTAAATGATCTAAAAATTTGGTTGAAGTCTCATATTTTCTTTCAAACCACTTTCAATTTGATAAACATTTCACACAAATTACAACTCCCTTGGGACCATCATCCTTGCAAATTTTACAACTTTGTACCATGCCTCTAAAAGGAACTATGCTTGTTATCTTCAAAAGATGCAAAATTTCTTTGGTCGTTAGTCGTCACTAATAATTTAGCATGCTCATATAGTGTGCAAGAGCGAAGAATATGTGAAATTTTCAAGAAGGAAAATATTTCTGCAATACTTGGTTTATTTCTCCTACTTATGAGATAAGTTATTTACGGATGCTTAAGTAAATTCTGAAATAAACACATTTGCATATCTTCACTATCATCAAGAGCATAAGAACAAAAAGATAAATTACACAAGTAGCACAACAGAAACAACCATATGAACACAGTTATTTTTGGACAATTGTCCCCGGAAAAACCCAATGTGGGAAAATGGTACAGCAGATGAGGGTTTTGTATTTATCTTCAGAAATGGAAAGTACATTTACAAGAGTCTGATGAGCAGAGAAAATTAGCAAACACCTGGCTAAATTTTCTGGAACGTCCAGACAAATTTCAGAGCCTCGAGGTGACCTCCTTCACCCTCTGCGTCATCCAGCATGAGATCTCTACACAGTCTTTCCCTGGACTGCGTGATTCTATGTGGAGGGGGTCTTGCTGCTGATCAGCTCACCCTTCCCTTCATCCTCCTGACTTTTTCTTCCCGATAACTGACTCCTCCCTCCTCTTTCTGCTTCTACAACCTTGCCTCTACAATCTCACCCACTGAAATCGAATTCTATTGCTTCAGAATCAATTTCCTTTGGGTACTGAGAGTGTCCCTAGCTTGATTTCCAAATGGCCCTCAAGTCTCTTCTTATAGTCTTCTCGTTGATGAATCAGCGGCCAAGATTATATCGTTAATCAATGGCTCAGATTAAAAGATGACTTGATCTTTGTTTCCTAGAAGATGCACACTTTGCTCTATTAATACCCTTTAATTATTTAATTTCCCCAAGTTTAAACTTAGGATCTGCATTAAAATAATTAATTATTTTAATAAAGTCATATCCGAGTGGAATTTCCACAAATGATTTATGGGTTCTCTGGATAACTATTGTCCAACCCTCTCTACCAAAAATGAGACTTATAACACTTCCTGATGCTATAGAAATCAACACTCCCTCTTAGTGAGGAAAGTGTTTAAGCAAGATACTGCTGCACTGCTCTGACTCTAATATTTGTTGCGTTGATGTTGTCCTGGGTGTGGCCCCTAATCTCTGCGCTGTTGCTTCCTGTCTGCTGCTTCGTGACACTATATGTGTCACTGCAGCATCCGTACTGCAGCTCCCTCTTCTTCTGAAGACCACCTTTTCCTCTAATGGAAAGGGTTCTCAACCATCCCCATCTTCTCTCTGAAGTAAGTGAATTTGATCTTACTTAGAGCCTTTGTGAGGATATCTGCCACCTGTTCTCCTATAGGAGTGTATCGCAACTGTACTGCACCCCTCCGGACAAAGTCCCTGATGAAGTGGCACCGAATGTCAATGTGTTTCGACCGGTCATGAAACACAGGATTTTCAGAGAACTTGATGCAACTCTGATTATCACACATAATCCTGGTCGATTCCATCCACTTCTTGAGCAGGTTCAAGAGTAACTTGCGGAGCCATATGGCCTCGCACGAAGCTATGTTCACTGCCATGTACTCTGCCCCAGTTGAGCTCAGTGCTACGGACTTTTGTTTCCTGCTGCACCAGGAGTTCATTCTTAATCCGAGACTGAAATAGTACCCACTGGTACTTTTCCGATCCACTGTCCTTCCAGCCCAATCTGCATCTGTGAACCCACTCAACTAGACCTCATTGTCCTTGGTGTACTTCAACCCATACTCAATTGTCCCTCTCAAATATCTGAGAACATGTTTGGTTGCTGCCAAGTGAGCCCTCCTTGGTTCCACCATGAAGGGACTGAGGGTATTCACTTCATAACAGATATCTGGTCTAGTATTGACCAGATACATCAATGATCCGATGAGTTGTCTGTACAAGGTGGGATCAGCCTCATCATCCTTCAATGTGTCTATCTTCTTCCAGTTAGTAATCATTGGTGTGGCCATGGGTCTACAGTGTTCCATCTGAAATCTCTTCGGGATTTCTGTCGTGTATAAGAAGATTTCCCCTTTCTCCTGCCAGACTTCTAATCTAAGAAAATAGTGCATCTGCCCCAGGTCCTTCATGTCGAATTATGTCGTCAGATTCTCCTTGCAGTCTTTGATGAGCTTGGATGATCTGGTCAAAAACAGATCATCCACATAAAGTACAAGAATAAGCGGCTCATCTCCTACTCTCAAGTAGTAGAGGTTGGGGTCTGCGTCACTCTTGACGAACCCCATCTTCTGCAAGTAGCTATCAATCTGTCCATACCATGCCCTAGGGGCTTGTTTTAAACCATACAAGGCTTTCTTAAGCCTGCAAACATGATTCTTCTGTTCATGTGTCTCGAAGCCCTCTGGTTGTTCTATGTACACTTCCTCCTTTATCACCTCGTTCAAGAACGTTGTCTTGACATCCATCTAGTGAATCTCCTATCCCATATGCGCAGCCAAAGAGATGACGGATCTTATAGAAGTGTAGCGAGCTACAGGGGCGAAGGTTTCCTCATAATCAATGCCTTCCTTCTGTGCATACCCCTTAGCTACAAATCTTGCCTTAAACTTCTCTATGCTGCCATCTGCAGCATATTTGATCTTGTAGATCCACCTAGATGCTACAACCGATCTATCCTGTGGTCTAGGGACTACTTCCCAGACATCATTCATCATGATGGAGCTATAATCCTCCACCATGGCATCCACCCATATTTGATGCTGAGCTGCTTCCCGAAAGGTGGATGGTTCACCAACCTCAGCTACCAGTGCCTGATATTTGTCTCGTTGCTTCCTTATCCTCTTTCCTTCTCTAGGGGCTCCAACAAATTCTTTTGCATCATTAAGAATTTGTTGAAGTTCTCTACTCGATCTCCCAACAGTGGTGGGTGGTCTTACTTGCTCTCCTTCATATTCTTCTTCGTAGGAGCTCTCTCAGAATCATTGTGCCTTGGAGAGGCACTTGACCTATCCTTTGTAGGCCGTTGAGGCTGTACTAGTCGATCCTCCTCCATCTGCGTATATGTCGTCATTTCTCAAGATTTCTTGAAGGCTCTCTCCTCCAGGAACTTTACATCCCTTCTTACCACGATTTTCCTACTCTCTGGAATATAGATGTGATATGGCTTCGCATTCTCGCTATAGCCCATCAGGAAAACCTTTTCTACAGCTTGATCCAACTTCTTTCTCTTTTCATCTGGAATGTGGCAGTACACCATGCTGCCGAATATTCTGATGTGGCTCACTTCTGGCTTGCTGCCTGTGAACACACTCTCGGGAGTTACCTTCCCCAAGGCTCTATGAAGAACTCTGTTCTGAATATATATTTTTGTATTGCAGGCCTCTGCCCATAAGAATTTGTGCATATCTTGGTCGTGCAATATTGCCCTTGCAGCTTCTATTATGGTCTGATTCTTCCGTTCTGCAACTCCATTTTGCTCTGAATTGTATGGAGCTATCCATTCTCTCTTGATGCCTTCTCTGTGAAGTCTTTATCGATATATTCTCCATCGTTATCTAACCGCAACTTCTTGATCTTCTTTCCTGTAGATTTCTCCACCAATGCTTTGAAATCTTTGAATCGATCAAAGACTTCATCTTTGGTTTTTAGAAAATAGATCCAAATTTTTTTGGAATGATCATCAATGAAGGTGGCAAAATACTTTGCACCATTTAGAGTAGTTGTGGACATTGGACTGCAAATGTCAGAGTGTGTTAACTCTAATACACCTTTGGTTCTGCTACTGCTTCTTGGAAATGTTGCCTTAGCGTACTTCCCTAGTACGCATCCCCTGCAAACTTCGTCTTTCTTCATGCTGAGTTCAGGAGCTTCTATGACAGTATTTTTGAGAATCCCCAAGGCTCCATGATGTAGATGCCCCATCCTTTTGTGCCATAATTCATTCAAATATTTGTTATATGTACTGCCAATCAAGGCCACCGAAGATTCAAGTTGGAGCTTATATAGCTTGTGACTCCTTACTCCGATTTGTGCCTTTTTGCTCCAACTAGGGTGTTTGACATACACCTTATCTCTAATAAAGTATACATCATAGCCCTTGTTCTGAAGTTGAGACACTCAGAGTACCAACCTTGGTAGATGGAGAATATTCGTGGCTCGAATCTTGTTGCCATCTTCGGCCTGAAATGTTATGGTACCTCTCCCAATGGGGGTACACTTTGTCTTGTTTCACATAGTTATCTGGAAATTCATCTGTTCTTCTTGGTAGCTTGAAAAACATTCTCAAACCCCCGTCATATGTTGCACTGTCAATATACCAAACACCTGGAGGAGTTGTGCTCGACACCCAAGGAAGATCCTCCTCTAGTCTGGATGCCAGCACTTTCATGTTATGTTCTCTCTGCATTTATGCATGCTCTAGAGCACTGCGTGAGTCCCTTTGACTGCGTGAACCCTTCTGAATGATGGATCTTTGGTCCATGGCAGATCCTCCCTTTCTGTCTTTAGCTCTTAGCTCTGATACCATGTGAAATTTTCAAGAAGAAAAATATTTCTACAATACTTGGTTTATTTCTCCTACTTATGAGATAAGTTATTTATATATGCTTTAGTAAATTATGAAATAAACACATTTGCAGATCTTCACTATCATCAAGAGCATAAGAACAAAAAGATAAATTACGCAAATAGCCCAATAGAAACCATATGAACACAGTTATTTTTGGACAATTGTCCCCGATGTGGGAAAATCGATCAAGCAAATGAGGGTTTTGTGTTTATCTTCAGAAATGGAAATTACATTTACAAGAATTTGATGAGAAGAGAAAATTAGCAAACACCTAGCTAAATTTTCTAGAACCTCCAAACAAATTTCAGACCCTCAGGGTGACCTCCTTCACCCTCTGCGTCATCCAGCATGAGAGCTCTACACAGTATTTCCCTGGACTGCTTGATTCTGCGTGTTGGGGGTCTTGCTGCTGATCATCCCACCCTTTCCTTCATCCTCCTGACTTCAGTTTCCCGATAACTAACTCCTCCCCCCTCCTTCTGCTTTTGCAACCCTGCCTCTACAATCTCACCCACTGAAATCGAATTCTCTTGCTTCAGAATTGATTTCCTTTGGGTACTGAGAGTGTCCCCAACTTGATTTCCAAATGGCCCTCAAGTCTCTTCTTATAGTCTTCTCACTGATGAATCAATGACCAAGATTATATCGTTAATCAATGGCTCAAATTAAAAGATGACTTGATCTTTGTTTTCTAGAGGATTCACACTCTACTCTATTAATACCCTTTAACTATTTAATTTCCCTAAGTTTAAACTTAGGGTCTGCATTAAAATAATTAATTAATTTAATAAAGTCATATCCGAGTGGAATTTCCACAAACTATTTCTAGGTTCTCTGGATAACTGTTGTCCAAGCCTCTCTACCAAAAATGAGACTTAGAACATTTCTCGATGCTATAGAAATCAACAGAATACAGGGCTCTATTTGTTAAAAATAATTTTGATGTTTGATAAAGACTAAGTTATGTTTTGGGGTTTGAGATTTTTTTTTCTATTAAATTAATTATTTCATGTGCAATTTTTTTTTTACTTTTGAAATACATATTTGTCAATTTTGTTTTTCGATTTCATTTACATCATTCATGACAACTTCAAGTTCAACCATTCATGAGGCAGAGTTAGTGGAACATGAAATTGAATCTGCCCCTAAAGTTGATCCAAAGTCACCACTTTGGAAATATGTAACTACTGTTGGGAAAATCCAAGGTGGGGGATCATTAGAATGGGTTTGCATTGAGTGTAAAAAGGAATTTAAGGGATCATACACACAATTCAAAGTACATATACTTGGGTTAAAAGACAATGGGGTTCGAATATGTAGTGGCCCACCTAAAGAGAATGGGACAGATGGAAATGGTTTAAAGCAAAATTTGCAAAATATTAGAAAGAACAAGGCAAGGCAGATGCTAAGCCAATGAGGCAAATCCTACCTCTCAATTAAAACACCCAACAAGGTTAGGAGCATCTTCATCAAAGCCTCCACTTCATTCTCATGGAATTGTTGGTTCAAAGCGGTCTAATTTGGCACCGCTTGAAAGGAGTTTTAATAATAATGCTCAAGAGATGGCAAATGCAGCTATAGGTCAATGCATTTGTGCAAATGGTCTTCATTTTACCTTGTGCGATCTCTTTACTAGGAAAAGATGATAAAATCAGTGAATGAAGCTCCAAAAGAGTTCAAGAGTCCTTCATATGAGAAGGTCTGCACCACAATGTTGAGGGCTGAAAAGATAGATTTGGAGACTAAATTAAGCCCCATTCGTAATTCATGGCGCATTTCAGGATTGTCAATCATTTCTGATGGATGGAAAGATCAAAGGAATAGACCTTTGATCAATGTCATTGCTCAGAGCCCAAAGGGGGCAATGTTTTTGAAAGCATTGGATTGTGAGAGGAAGATGAAAGATTCTCAATTCATTTCTGACATCTTGATTGAAGTAATTGAATTGGTGGGGCCAATAAATGTTGTCCAAGTAATAACTGACAATACAACGGTGTGTACAGCAGCAAACCTAATTATTGAAGGCAAATATCAGCGTATCTTTGGGACTCCTTGTGTTGTACATTCACTGAACCTCATGTTGATCATGATGGGGTAGCGAATTGAGTGGATTCGTGTTATTTTTCAGAGGCAAAAGAAATTCAAGCATTCATCACAAACCACCACATGTCCCAAGGGATCTACAAAGAATTTAAAAAGTTGAAGCTCCTTAAGGTACCTTAAATTTAAATTTTATTTCATAAATTCTAATTTCTATGACCCTAAATTCAAATATATAAATTGGATTCTCAAATGTCATGATTTGTGAATCATAATAGTTATTCAATCAAATTATGATTATTAATTTATTGAAACATTGGCAATTTGGCTCCTAAAATTTAAATTTTATTTCATAAATTCTAATTTCTATGACCCTAAATTCAAATATATAAATTGGATTCTCAAATGTCATGATTTGTGAATCATAATAGTTATTTAATCAAATTATGATTATTAATTTATTGAAACATTGGCAATTTGGCACCTGCAGGTTGTCTAGACTCAATTTGCTTCTCACATCATAGTCTTAACAGGGCTTATGCAGGTGAAAGATGCATTACAATCAATGGTATGCAGTTCTCTTTGGAATCAATGGAGACAATCCATATCTGATAGAGCACAAGCAATGAAAAAGTTGGTTGTTGATGATGAATGGTGGGATAAAGTGGAGTACCTCTTGGCATTTACTAAGCCAATTGTGGACTTGCTCCGTATGTTTGACACGGATATGCCTAATTTGGAAGAGGTGTATGAGGGCATTGATTCCATGATAGAGAAGATAAGGGTGGTTATAAATGTCAAGGAGAATGACCCAGACATTCTTTTACAGAGACGTAAAAAAAATATTGACCAAAAGGTGGAACAAGATGACCACTCCATTGCACCTTTTGGCCTATGCAATGAATCCAAAATATTATATTGCAGAGTTGCTAGGTGATCCAGAAAGAACCGCGCCAAGAAAAGACCCAGAGTCTCACAACAAATTAAAAAGGCTTTTAGAAATCTTTTATTAGATCGTGAAATTGGGCTTCGGATTCGTTCGGAGTTTGTTCATTTTGTGGGATTAGAGGGTTGGAGTTCTGATATCGATTGTATGCGGGACAAGAGGGCAATGAGTCCAATTGAATGGTGGAACTACTATGGTGGGGAACTACCACATCCAAAAATTGGCCATCAGGATGTTGTCACAGATTGCTAGTTCCTCTTCAACAGAAAGGAATTGGAGTACATATGGCTTTATCCATTCGGTGAAGCGAAACAGATTAGGCACTAAGAAGGCTGAGGAACTAGTGTATGTTCATTCAAACCTTCGCCTTTTGTCACACAAGAGAGACGAATACAAATTTGGAGCCGCCAAATTATGGGATTTGGAACCAGAGTTGCTTGACTTGGATATGACGTTGAATGTCGAGTCTCATATGACTTTATTTGATGTGGAGTCACCAATTGGTGGATCTTCAAGTGGACATGGCAACAATGTTCCCACTTCTAGAGAGGATATGGAACTTCTTAGTGACAGGGATGAACTTGAAGACATATTTGATAATATGTAACTGTAATTTATGATGGTGTTTTAAATTTTAAACTTTTGAACAACCATATGAATTATGAATAATGATAGTAGACTGTCAGTCATAGTTCATTTTGTACTTTTTACTATGTAGTGTGCATTATTAATTTTGGTGATGATGTTATAAGTTGTAACTTGTCATGCTGATGATTGAAATTTGAAACAGAAACTTGATGATATGTTGAATCATGAATGTTATAATAATCATTAATGATGATGATAATGTTTAACAGTTTACGTTGAATTGATGACGATGATGATAGATGATAATTGATTATGTATTTTTAGATATAATCTAGATTCCAAAAGATGAATGGTAATATGAAATTCTTATTTTGATATATGTTTGTGTGTGTGTGTGTGTGTCGTTTTCTGTCGTATCGTATCCAGAATTTTTGAAAATTTGTCGTATCCGTATCTGTTCCCGTATCCATTTCAGTGCAACTTGGGTTTCTTGTGATGAGGGGCTTCTTATTGGGTCTCCACTCAACATTAGAGCTCTATATAAATAGACCAACATGTGAGAAGACACTCATCAACATAGCACGCTCATTTTCAATCTTTTATAATGGAGGTGAAATTTGGCTAAAGTAGAAATATGTTATCCATCATTTTCTATCTCTCTTAGAGGCTGCATGTGTGAGGAGTTGACCGAGTTTGACCAATCTGTACAGTTGCACATGTGAGGGTTTTGACCCCAGTGTTGACTGCAGACTTTGATTGCAAATTTTGACTGCAGTTGATCAAGGTTTGACCAGGCCAAGTTTTACCAGGGTGATTGCAGAAGTTTGACCATAGACCAATTTGATTAGGTTGCATGTGCAATTTTGACAGTGAACCAGTTTGACCAGCCACATGTGCAAGTTTGACTGCAAACCAAGGGTTTGAAAGCAAATCATTGACCAGTGTTGACTGCAAATTTCTATGTTGACTTTTGACTGGTTTAACATGTATCAATTTGAAAAGGTTTGATTGGCATAGATTTCTAGACAATTTTCTAATTTGTAAACCTTATTAAAAAGACAATTTCTCCTCAAGAAAATATTGATGGGTTTTATCCCAAGGTTGGGTTTCCCAAGGTAAAAATATTGTGTCTATTGTGCATGGTTGTCTTTCTATGATCTTTATTGTTTCTGTTACATTTACTGTTGAGATGTCATGTGTGTAATTATTCAATGATATCAATGGCTTGAGAAATATTGTTTGAAAATCATTAGGAAGTAATTATTAGGTCATAAAATTATATTCTATTGCACATGTTATAGAATTTCAACATGGTGACGGAGCTTTGTTGAATATTAACCATTGATTTCAGCCTCGGATTTCAGTATTTAGCAGCTTGTCAAGATGGTGCCCAACCTCAGAGTAGAAGAAAAGTTGGATGGTGCCACAAATTTCAGATCATGGAAGACTAGAATAATCCTTATCTTGGATGAAAATGAGATTTAGAATTATGTGAGGGAAAATGTCTCAGAACCAAAAGGTGTTGAGGAGAAAGCCAGGCATAAGAAGAATGAAGTAAAAGCTAAGAGGATCTTGATAAATTCCATAAAGGACCATTTGATTCCACATGTTGTTGAGTTGAAGACTGCCAAAGAAATGTAAGATGCCTTGGTGGGATTGTCAGAGAGTAAGAGCAATAGCAGGAAATTAGCCTTGAGGCATCAGCTCCATAGGGTTGATTTTTTTTGTAGCATTAGAAAGTGTTCCAAGTCTCAAACTTTGCAAGGAGGCTTGGACATTAGTATTCCAAAGAACCCAGAAACCGTTTGTGGAAATTCCACTCGGTTCATGACTTATTAAAATAATTAATTATTTTAATGGAGATCCTAAGTTTAAACTTAGGGAAATGAAATAATTAAAGGATATTAATAAGCCAGAGTGTGAATCTAATAGAAAACAAAGATCAAGTCAAGTTTAATATTAGCCATTGATTAAACTTCTAAGGGTCGTTGATTCACCAACGAGAAGGTTATAAAAGAGAGCTTGAGGGTCATTTGGAAAACAAGTCGGGCATACACTCAGTACCTGAAGGAGATCAATTCTGAAGTAAGAGAATTCGATCTCAGTGGGAGAGTTGCAGGGCGGAGATTTGCAGAAGCAGAAGGAGGAGGGAGTCAGCAGTGACTGATGTCAAGGACAGAGGGACGCAGTGGGTCACAGGATGCAGCTCTGGGCTGCAGCGTAGTGAACCCACGCAGAGCCTACGCAGACTTACGCAATCCAGCGCATGGACTGCGCAGAGAAACACGCAGACAGGCACAAGAGATAGCAGAGATTGATCAGGTGTCAGGGATTTGTTGGGAGGAGCCGAGAATTCTGTCTCAGGTGTTTTAGATTTTATCTGCCAATATATTCCTTGTAAAGAAATCATTTGCTGAAGAATTTAATAAAACCCTCATCTGTTGCACCAGTTTTCCCGCATTGGGTTTTTCCAAGGACAATTGTCCAAAAATAATTGTGTACATGTGATTGATTCTTGTGCTTATGTCCTTTACTATTTACTTCTCTGCATATATGTTTGTGAATGTTATAGTAGTATTTATTTCGATATTTACCGGAAGATTTTTGTAAATAACTTATTGAAATAATAAGTAGGAGGAATAAATTTATCACTGCAACTGTATAGTTTTCAGATTGAAAATTTCACATGGTATATGTTGTATCTCAAGAAACAATCCCTTGGTTGTGGCAAGGAATCAGTGCCTAAGATAATTTATAAATGTATGTCAAAATTACAATATCAAATGGCCTTTGTTTAACACCTTTGGAATTTAATTACTTAATACCCTCAATAATCTGATATAATGAAAGCCTTCACAATGCCATAAACTGTTGATATTTCAATGAAATGAAAAGAAGAACTGTAAGGGAAACTCAAAATAATATGCTGAAAACACAGAATCTAACACTTTTAAGTTTCAGAGGAAATTCATGGAGAGAGAGGAAACTCGAAATAATATGTTATAAACACAGAATCTATTACTTTAAAGTTTCATCAGGAGTTTGTGAAGAGAGGGGAAACTCAAAATAATATGATGTAAACACAGAATCTATTACTTTTAAGTTTTAAAGAGAATTTCTGAAGGGAGAAAAGATGGAGTGAAGGAGCGCACATTAAGGATTGTTTAACTCTTTCTTATAGATGTAAAAAGAGACCTGCAACTACATTACTTCACTACATTCAAAGAGGAATAAACATAGAGCGAAGCTGGAAAGACATATCAACATCAACAGGTGTAGGAAACTTGATCTTCTTTCATTAATTTCTCAGAAAATTCAATACCAAATTAACAGTCATCCAGAGGTCCAAAACTCGGAACCCCTTTTCTTTATTTCTATCTACTTAAACACATCAAAATAGTTCATAACTGTTGATCTTCTTGAAATTGCTTCGACTACCTAAACTGTTAAAATTACTTATGCAATCATACTAAGAAAACAAATTGAAACTAGAAATATCATTCGTGTTGCTGAATCTGATTGTTGTTGATGCGTCCCCCCAAAGTGCTGAGGTGTCATTTCTGGTTATGATGTGATAGTTGCACAATTATTTAACAATGCCTCGATGCCCGACTTGACCCAACTATCATGCTTCCAACAGTGCCACTATATGTTCTTCTGCCTGACTCTACCTATGCCTCTCTGTGTGCTTGCAGCATTCCGTCTTCTCTTCGTCAACCGCCGCAAGACTTGGACTTAAACTATATTCTACTCACCCTTGGAGAACGCATCGTGTCTGCTTTCTATCACATCTTGGCGTTTCACCAGCTTTACGTTATAATCCTTCATTTCTTCCTCCGATGCGATTTAACACAAGAAATGCCTTACCTCTAGATTTGAAAACCTTTTGAATTCACTTTTGAAACCACATCGCATCGGCCCACAAATTGCAATTCGGGATTTTATTATGAAAGACAGGAGGTAAGTGTTAAACTGTGCAATGTGCGAAGTGCGACAGGCGAAAGGTGACATGGCAGGATGAAGGTGGGACCGCCCGTGGGTCGCATATCGCAAGTTTTACATGGGAGCAAGTGGAGGTTAAACGTTATGTTTTGCGAAGTGCAAACTGCAGAGGCGGGGAAGGTGACGTGGCACGGATGGAGGTGGGACCGCGCCCACAGATCGCATATCGCAAGTTTTATATGTAAGTGGAGGGTGGTAAATGTTAAAAAGCGTGATGTGCGAAGTGTGATGTACAAGAGGGATGACGTGGAAGGGTGGAGGTGGGACCGCCAGCAGATCGCATGTCGCAAGTTTGATATGGGAGCAAGCAGAGGGTAAACGGTAAGATTTGCGAAGTGGGATATGCGATGGAACCTATGGCCGACACGTGGCTCTTCTTCACAATCTCCAATCCATTAACTCTCTTGCATCTTTATTTGCACCGCTTATCTCTAACTTAGATCTCGTGATCTAATCTTGTCCATCCATCTAACTTGCGTTCCTGTGCTATGATCTCCGACGTCCATCTGTCCGCTTCAATTCTGCACTTTGATCCTGACCGTCTATTTTCCCCTTTGCGCCTCCTCCAAAACCCTTAAGTTCTTTTAAGGTAAATACGCTATTTCTCTGCTTTCTCTAATTTGAAAGTAAAGGGCTCCAGCTATCACCATGTATCGTCCTTTATTGAAACCTGAAACCACTTGCGGGGGCACTTAAGCGGTTTTTGGAATTTGAAGAGAGTGTTCCCGCAATTAATGTCAACCATCGATTTGCAGGTGAGCGGATTTAACTAGACTGCTTGCGGGGGGCACTCCTTGGTATAAATCTCGTGCAATTTGTGCTCCCGGGTTGCCGTTGGATTTGGGCGCAATGAATACGAACCTTCGTTGTACTCGAACTTGGAAGAATGAAAATCTTGTTTAATTTTAACTTCAAGACATCTTAGCATTAAACGATATTATGTATCGCTAGTCTCTCCTGAGCTTGTGAATGAGCTCGACTCGACCTTGACCGGTGTGTAATGTTCTAAACGTGCTGATTGGTCCGGCTCTTGCACTGTTATGCACGTGAATGAGCCTGACTCGACCCTCCTTCACATCTCATCACGTAATGTTAATGTACCAATATATAAATCAAAATGCTTCTTTGACATACAAAATTTTACCTTTTCTAACACATATGCTTTTTTGGTGTTTTGAAAATTATTTCAAAGGTAAATGCAAATGAGCCACAACAGTACCAAAGCCAGAGATGAGTAACAAAAATAGAGAATCGACTAGTGGACAAAAGTCTACCGCTACAGCAGCACCGCAGAAGGGTTCACGCAGTTCTCTAGGGAGGGAAAGAATCATGATAGAACAGATGGATCACGATGTTTCTGTTCTGGCATCCAGACTTGAAGAAGAATTTGCTTGCGTATTAAGCACTGCTTCTTTTGATGTCTGGTATATTGACAGTGGAGCTTCTACTCACATGACGAGAGTGCGGGAATGTTTTTCGGAATACCGAGAGGAGCAAATGAGTTTTAAAATAACCATGGGTAATAAAGAAAAATGTACCCCTATTGGGAGAGGTACCATAGTATTTCAGACAGAGGCTGGAAATAAGATATGGGTCACTAACGCACTGCATGTGCCCGGGTTAGGGGATGAACTTGCTCTTAGTGTCTCAACTTCAAAACCGAGGTTATGATGTTTACTTTATTGGCAATAGGGTCTACGTCAAACACCCCAGTTGGAAGAAGAAGGCACAGATCGGGGTAAGAAACAACAAACTTTACAAGTTGCAACTTGAATCCCCAATGGCACTGGTTGGCAGCACTGATGAAACGGACCTAAATGAGCTATGGCACCGATGAATGGGACATTTGCATCATGAGGCATTAAAAATTCTCCAGAAGATTGTTATCGGAGTTCCAGAGCTAAGCACAAAACGGGATGATGTCCACAAAGGGTGCGTATTGGGAAAATATGCCAAGGCAGTGTATCAGAGAATCAACAATAGGGCCTAGGGTGTATTGGACTTGATACACTCGGATATCTGTGGACAAATGTCCACTAGAGCTCTTAGTGGTGCCAAGTACTTCGTCACCTTTATTGATGACCATTCTAGGAAAACCTGGATCTACTTTTTGAAGACCAAGGACGAAGTCTTCAGTCGGTTTAAAGAGTTTAAGGCTCTAGTAGAAGATCTGACCGGATAGTGGATGAAGGTGTTGCGTTCAGACAATGGTGGTGAATACATATATAAGGAATTCACTGGGTTCTGCGCAAGGGAAGGTATCAAAAGAGAGTGGATAGCTCCATACAATCAGGAGCAGAATGGTGTGGCAGAAAGGAAGAACAAGAATATTGTCGAAGAGAGAAGGGCGATGTTGTATGACCAAGACATGCCCAAATTTTTGTGGGTTGAAGCTCGTAATACCGTTGTTTATGTTCAGAACAGGACTCCTCACGTTGCATTCTTCACTGGCGGTAAACCTGCAGTAAGTCACTTTAGGATCTTCGGCAATGCAACTTACTGCCATGTGCCCAATGAGAAGAGGAAGAAGTTGGAAATGACTACAGAAAAGGGGTATCTGGTAGGATACAGTGAGAATGCAAAGGCATATCACATCTACATTCCTGAGATCAGGAAAGTCATAGTGCGGAGGGATGTGAAATTCATGGAGGACAAGGCCTTCAGAAGATCCTGCGAGTCGCCTTCTGCTACGCATTCTAAGGAGCATTCGTTGGTTCAGTCTCAACAACCAACGACAGAGAATTCAGTTGCCTCTCCAAGGCATGGGGATCCAAGGGACGTGTCTCCCGAGGATTTGCAAGAGGGAAAGTCGGTAAATCTGCCCACCACCAAGTGGAAGAACAAGCAGGGAGCTACGACAAATTCTGAAAGATGCAGAAGACTTTGTCGGAGTCACCCAAAATGAGAAGAGACAGCGTAAATAGCCTGAGAGGTATCAAGCCTTGGTTGCTCAAGTCGGAGAACCTTCTAGTTTTCGCGAAGCAGCTCAGCACCAGGTGTGGATAGATGCAATGGTGGAAGAGTATAGTTCCATCATGACGAATGATGTCTAGGAAGTGGTCCCCAAACCTCAGGAGAGATCAGTTGTAGGATCAAGGTGGATCTACAAGGTCAAGTATGCTGCAGATGGCAACATCAAGAAATTTAAAGCCAGGTTTGTGGCTAAGGGGTATGCTCAGAAGGAAGGGATTGATTATGAAGAAACCTTCGCCCCAGTAGCTAGATACACCTCTATCAGATCTGTGATATCCCTTGTTGCGCAGATGGGATGGTAGATTCACCAGATGGACATCAAGAGGGCATTCCTGAATGGGGTGATAGAGGAAGAGGTGTATATAGAACAACCAGAAGGCTTCGAGACACCTGATCAAAAGACTCATGTGTGCAAACTAAAGAAAGCAATATGGACTAAAGCAAGCTCCTAGATCTTAATATGGTTGAATTGACAACTACTTGCAGAAAAAGGGATTCGTCAAGAGTGACGCAGATCCCAATCTCTACTATCTAAAGGTAGGGAGTGAGCCTCTGATACTGGTTTTATATGTAGATTATCTATTCTTGACAGGATCATCGAGGCTTATCACATACTGCAAGAAGAATTTGCCTGAAGAATTTGACATGAAGGATCTAGGGAGGATGCACTATTTTCTAGGGTTGGAAGTTTGGCAGCAAAAGGAGGAGATATTTCTTGGTCAAGGAAGATACACTACAGAGATTCTAAAGAGATTTCAGATGGAGGATTGCAGACCCATGACAACACCAATGATCACTAGCTGGAATAAAATCGACACGTCCAAAGATGATGAGGATGATCCTATGTTGTATAGGCAACTCATAGGATCATTGATGTATCTGGTAAACACAAGGCCAGACATATGTTATACTGTAAATTCCCTCAGTCAGTTCATGTAGAACCTAAGAGGGTTCATTTGGCAGTAGCCAAGCATGTTCTCAGGTACCTTCAAGGAACAGTCAAGTTTGGATTGACGTACACCCGTAGTAGTGATGTCAGGTTGAGTGGGTTCACCAACGCATTTTGGGTTGGGAGTTCAGTAGATCGGAAGAGTACCAGTGGGTATTGTTTCAATCTAGGATCAAGAATGACTTCCTGGTGCAGCAGGAAACAGAAGTCCGTGGCATTGAGCTCAACAGAGGCAGAATATATGGCAGCTAGCAGAGCTTCGTGTGAGGCCATATGGCTTTGAACACTGCTGGTGAACCTACTTAAGGATAAAATGGAAGCGACCAGTATCTTATGCGATAATCATAGTTGCATCAAGCTCTCAGAAAATCCTGTGTTTCATGATCAATCGAAGCATATTGACATCAGGTGTCACTTCATCAGGGACTATCTACAACGTGGAGTTGTTCAGTTGCAATACACTCCAACAGGAGAACAGGTGACCGACATTCTCACAAAAGCTCTGGGAAGACTAAGTTTGTTTACTTTAGAGAGAAGATGGGGATGATCAAGAATCCATTCCAATAGAAGAAGTGGATAGGATCAGGATTCAGAGGGAGATGTAGTACAGATGCAGCAGTGACAGTGGCAGTGTCAAGGGCAGCAGCGCAGCAGATGAGGGGCAGCGTCCAGAGATTAGCAACCCAGAGGGTGCTTCAAAAGTAGAGCAGAATGCAACAAGCATATTGGTGGAACACCTTCCTCACTAAGAGAGAGTGTTGATTTTTTTTGGAGCAGCAGAAAGTGTTCCAAGTCTCAAAATTTGTAAGGAGGCTTGGACATCAGTATTCCAAAGAACCCAAAAACCGTTTGTGGAAATTCCACTCGGTTCATGACTTATTAAAATAATTAATTCTTTTAATGGAGACCCTAAGCCTAAACTTCGGGAAATGAAATAATTAAAGGGTATTAATAAGCCAGAGTGTGAATCTTCTAGAAAACAAAGATCAAGTCAAGTTTAATCTTAGCCATTGATTAAACTTCTACTCTGGGCCATTGATTCACCAACGGGAAGATTATAAAAGAGGGCTTGAGGGTCATTTGCAAAACAAGTCGGGCATACACTCAGTACCCGAAGGAGATCAATTATGAAGTAAGAGAATTCGATCTCAGTGGGAGAGTTGCAGGGCGGAGATTTGCAGAAGCAGGAAGGAGTCAGCAGTGACTGAGGTCGGGACAGAGAGACACAGTGGGTCACAGGAGGCAGCTCTGGGCTCCAGCATAGTGAACGCACGTAGAGCCTACGCAGACTTACGCAGTCCAGCGCAGGGACTGCGCAAAGAAACATGCAGACAGGCACAGGAGATAGCAGAGGTTGATCAAGGTGTCAGGGGTTTGTCGGGAGGAGCCGAGAATTCTGTCTCAGGTGTTTCAGATTTCATCTGCCAGTATATTCCTTGTAAAGAAATCATTTGTTGAAGAATTTAATAAAACCCTCATCTGTTGCACCAGTTTTCCCGCATTGGGTTTTTCCAGGGACAATTGTCCAAAAATAACTATGTACATGTGATTGATTCTTGTGCTTATGTTCTTTACTATTTACTTCTGTACATATATGTTTGTGAATGTTGCAGTAGTATTATTTCGATATTTACCGGAAGATTTTTGTAAATAGATCTATCACTGCAACTATATAGTTTTCAAATTGAAAATTTCACACATAGTATCATGATGACCAGATCAAATTCAATTGCCAACTTGCCACTTATCTAATGAGAGTCTCCTACTTGAGAGATCAACTTAAAGCCACTGGAGATACCATTGATGATGCAAAGCTTGTCACGGTGACTCTTAATGGATTTCCTTCTTCATGGGATCCATTTGTATAGGGTACTTGTGTACGAGCTAAGTTGCCCAAGTTTGATCAACTTTGCACTGATTGTGTCCAAATAGAGGCCAGATTATTGTCCAATAATAGCTTGCAGAGACCTCAAGATGATGAAACCCAAGCCCTTATAGCTCATGCAAGGAGAGGAAAAGGAAGAAGAAACGTTGATAAGAAAAATACAGGTAGAAGATCAACTCCAGTTCAAGATCAAAAGAAGGATCTTTCAAAAATCAGTTGCTTCAAATGTCATACAGTTGGTTAGTATGCCTCCCAGTGTCCAAGAAGAAAAGGATGGAAAAGCAACATGCGTCAACAGACTTTGTTGATGTTGATGATGATGATGAGCATCTACGATAAAAGAAGTCAAAGGACTCTAAACTTGATGAGATTGTAGTTGGACTTCGGAAAGAATATTTCTTTGTCTCCGCTCTTTTAGGCACTATTACAGATAGTAGTGATATTTGGTTGGTGGACAGTGGTGCTTATAGGAACACAACAGGTTCACGAGATTCTCTCACAGATTTGACAAAGAAGGATTCAGCATTGCAGGTCGAACTTGGAGATAATGCCAAGTATGCAGTGAAAGGAGTTGGGATAGCATCGTTTCAACTAGAGTCTAGAGATTCTCTATACATGAGAGATGTATTGTTTGTACTAGGATTGAAGAAGAACTTGCTCTCTACTTCAATGTTGGAGGATAGAGGTTAGAAAGTTACATTTGTAGATGGTCATATTCTTGTATTGTCTAAGGGCTCGAGCATAGACTCAGCAGAAGTGATTGGTTTTCGAGAAGGAGGATTGTACAAATTGTTAGGACATCCAACCCAGGCATTGGTACATGACAGTATCAGTTTATGTGAGTTATGGCATCGGATATTTTCTCACCTGCATTATAGGGCTTTGCCAACATTGAGGATGATGGTTACAAGTCTTCCAGAGCTCCAAGCAAAGCATGAGGATGTTTGCAAGGGTTGTGTACTTGGCAAGAATACCAAGGGATCTTTTGCGTGCATTGATAATAGGTCCAAGGGGATCTAGAATGTAGTACATTCAAATGTATGTGGATAGATGACAATATCATCTTTGGTGGCTTCTTGTACTATGTGGCATTCATTGATGATTTCTCCCAAAAGACATGGATCTACTTCATGAAGACCAAGGATGAGATCTTCAGCAGGTTCCAGCAATTCAAGGCTCAGGTAGAGAACCTGACAGGGAAGAAGATCAAGGTTTTGAGGCCAGATAATAAAGGAGAGTATACTTCCAAGGACTTCAATGAAATCTGCAAGGAGGCAGGGATCAAGAGGGAGTGGATAGTTCCTTACAACCTATTAGCCACCACTTGTGGGTGACACCTATAGGAGAAATTTTTCCCTTAGATTGTCTTCAACCGACAGCCACCAGCCACCAGAATCCAGATAGCTCGATGTGCCATCATCTCCGCCACCTGAGCCATCCATTATGCACCCTCGTCCATCTATCATGATCGTATGTTTGAAGGTGGGTCTTCCAACCCCGAAGGTATGGCATTGAATATGTAGTTGGATATTTTTGCTTACTTATTATGGACACTTCTGGGCATGGATTAGTGCAAGCATTCGGCGGAAAGAATGGGCTTGGTTTGTACTCTTGTCCCCTTGTCTAAATGGGTGGTTAACCTTGTATCCTAGTCACATGGAATCTCCTCTATTAGCTACTAACTTTAGGGGTGGCACGACATGGGAAATCCCAATTTTGGTTGTGTGGTCTCGCTTCTCAACACCACATACATCACTCCCCTCCGCTCATAATAACCACTTTTCACATATCTCCCATTCAGGTCCACATTTGTCCATTGGGTCAACAAGGAGTTAGCCTCCTCCTCCCCTTGTCCACACTTTCGATCAAGCCTAGAACGATGCCCCTGAGGTTGATGCAGTTAAAAAGAAAGTAAAAATCATAATTTGGCCACTATCAACAAAAAATGTACCACAAAATGCAAAAGATGGTCGCGACATACAAAATCAGCATGTGGATAAAAGCCAACATGAGCTATACCCCCTATCATTATGGCCATCACCCTAGTTCCTAAGTCCCCTAAATGAGCCCCCCTACATCACTAAGGAACCCATGATTGTCCCAACCCCCGGTGGGCGATGAACTGCCCAACCTTAAGGGGGTATTCACTACTATATCATGCACATCATGCTCTCATCCCTTGGAGCCCTAAGCAGTCATAAAAAGAAAAATCAATAAAAGGGAAAAGGCATATGAAGAAGGGTGGAGAAACAAAGGTCTGTGAAAATTTCTGAATTTACTAAACAAAACCCTACTATTAAATCTTGATTTACTTCTCCTACTTGCAGATATTATTCATCTGAAAAAATCGACATTAACATCGAAGTAAATACAGTTAACAGTCTACACATACAGATCAAATACTGAATAACATGCTCAAAGACAAAGTGACACACAAGGATTTTCTGGACAAATGTCCCTGGAAAAACGCAATGCGGGAAAACTGGTGCTGCTAGCTTCTGAAGAGTTTTTATTATTATGCACATTCTAAGTACAACAATCTTGGGCACCCAAAACTGGTTAGCCCGACAAAGAAATAAATTTGCAGCAATACCTTTATTCTAGAGACAGAAAAACTGACTAAATCACACCCTCAAACGAGATTTACACAACTTAGCCCTTTCCGACCTCTAGAAACCCCAGCGTTGCTCTAAAGCCCTCTGCGTCAGCATTCCTGGCCTGCATCAGCCTCTGCGCTGATCAAGAAGGGCCTACGTCACCCTAGTTGTGGTTACATTGCCCCTGCGCTGCCCTTTCTGACCTGTGTCAGCCCTGCATGGCTCCTGCTGCCTCTACGCTGCCCCAGCTGGCCTCTCGGCTGGACTGCGTAGCTACTGCCTCTGCGCTGCTCTGGTCTGCTACTTCTCTGCCCTCATTGTACTCTTGGCCTGGGACTAGACCATCCCCTTCGCCAATACTGCCCCTCGCTGCAACTGAAACACTTCTGAAATTCTTAGCAAACCATGCCCTAGAATTCCAACTTAGCTTCAATGCTCTGTCAATGTGTGTGTTCTCCAACTAACCCCAAGCCCTTCTCTTATACCTTTCTCGTTGGGAAACCAACAGTGATGATCTAATCTCTAATCGACGGCTAAGATTAGAAGTTGTTTGATTTGCGTCACTTAAGTCATTCTCATCACATGTTTAATTTAATTAACTTTAATTTTAATTTTCCTAAGTTAGACTTAGGGTCCTTTAATTAAAAAGATTAATTAATTAAATATCTCCTAAACTGGATGGAATTTCTTCAAAAGCTTTCTGGGTCTTGGAGATCTTATGTACTCTAGTCCCTCCACAAAGTTTGGGAGCTAGAGCACATCCGATGCTACCCCAACACCCCAAAATCTCAACAAGGTCGGGGTGACTCATGTACCACAATTGCTCACTCCTACATCTATACAACCAAGTGCGGGCTTTCCTTATCATAGCTACCCTTGTACTGTGGCATGTGGCTTGGAGCCTTCCCCTGATGCCCCACTATGTTTCATCATTTATTCACATGACATGTGCCTATTGATGGATGTACTATGGACTTGTCACTCCCTTAGAGGTTGAAACCACCTAATAAGGTCCTTGGTTAACCTTCTTCTTGAACTTGGAGACACTTGTAAACTCTAAAGCCCATTATGGAAGGGCATGCCACTATGAAGTGTCCACTTGGTTCCATGATTTGTAAGTTCATTTATTCAATTGCACTAATGATTTGTTATAAAAGATTGCAAGTGGGTCTTCATCTAGGGTTTTGTTTCCCTATATGGGGTCCAAGCCCTCCAAAGGGTCATATTGGCATCAGTAGTGTGAGCGTTGATAGCCATAGGCCTTCACTATAGTAGAGAGCATATTGCCACATCATCGGATCCATCAGTACCATCCATTGTGCTCTCATGTTCCACTTATTTGATGATGATGATGATGCACCTCTAGACCACCTTGCCCAGCCAACTACACTCTTGCACCACACACTTGGCAGTTGATCCAGGGCCCAGATGAGGTTGTGTCTCGCCATGGGAAACAAAGGGAGGGCTTGCATCATTCTTCCAACCATAACAGATAGGATACAGACTAGTTCTATCCATTTGGAGACCCATGTTGATGTTTTGTGCCCCCAAAGCCACTTAGGAGCACCACAGGTCATTCACTTGGAGACCAAGGGGCCACCTCATTTATCACTATATTTGGAGCCCTTCCACTCATTTTGGCACATATTGGACTCCACTAGGCCTTTCAATGGCCCTTCGACCTATTATATCTATCATTTAGCCCTCTTGAGGGGCTTATTTTCATGTTATGGAGCTATCTTTGTGAGCTTGTCACCAAGTAATGTTATTTTGTACATTATTTTATTAGTTGGGGCATCATTAGGCCTAATTAGGCAAATCAAACCCTTAGAGGATGATATAAATAAACGAGAAGCTCATTCTCTTCTCATCATCACTTGGATTTGGATCTTTAATTCGTTTGGAATTTCGCTAGCTATTGGAGGATGAATTGGATAATTTTTAATGCATTTTGACATTTGGAAATCTTGTCTTGGTCTTGGAGCTTCGATTTTGTCTCTCTTTGATGATTGCATATATTCACTATACTCGTAAGTGTTTTTTCAAGGTATATTTCTCTATTTTATGTCACATGTCACATGTATAATGTATGGAATTTTCGCTCATGGAATCTATGTTTCTACCCTAATTGAAGTGTGAATTTGATTTTGTGAGGATTTTGAATATGTTACATGTCTATTATAGTGAATGAATGTTCCTAGGGGTACATTATCTATATAATTGCCTTGATAAGTCATCAAATTGCAGCAATAATAAGTGTAAATTTATTTGGTAACCTAGTTGTTGCCTTTAGGGCTATACGAAGTTGTTGGGGAACTCCTTGATTTGGTAAAAGATACTCCGAAAGTTGAAATCTCATTGACTCCATTCTCCTAATAGACTAGGCACTGGTCTAATCTTTGGTGATCAATTCAACGAAAATCCTTTTACCTCCTTCTCTCCCTTTTTCTAAGCCCTAACCCTAGTGTCTCCTAGCGCATCACACGAAATTTATTGTAGCCATCCATTTGGTGAGCGAGTTGGACTACAACTGTGTTGGGCTATCTTGACCATCACAAATTTTGAGAAATTCTTGTGGCTAGATTGAGAGTTATCCCAAGCCCTAGCTCCAAATTTGTTCTTGGCCTAAGGCTTCATTGGTTAGTGGCTTCATCAAGGATCAATGCATTAAAATTTCAAGTCAAACCTAATTCCTTTGATCCTTTTCCTCGCCTTCACTTGGTCAAACCCTTTTGTTTGAAGTTCCACTCCAAAACCTTGACCTTGTTTGGGTCCACCTAGGTTTCTTTGTGTACCCACAACCTTGTCACTCTAAATTCACAAGGATCATTTTAAGAGCCCTATTCTCTTAGCATTCTTAGGTCCAGGGTATCCCTTATCAAGATATATCCCTAATCCCTAGGTCAAGGTTTCCTCCAAACCCTTTCTTGGAGAGCCCCACACCTTGCTTCTTGAGCAAGTAATCTCTTTCATTTGAGTCTCTCATATGAATGGGCTTTTGAAATCACTAACTCTCCATCATTGATATACCTTTCATAGTGATTTCCCTAATATTGGGACTCCTCCCAACGATGAAACTCTGTAAAGAGAAGGGGACATAAACTGAGGTGGCAGTGGGTCTTTGTCCCATTGTTGCCACTTGGTCTAGTAGTTGTTCCTTTGGAATCTCCCATAGGACCCCTACTAGATTGAGTAGTAACACAACCCTCGGTAGAATAGGGTTGCAGAAAGAAAGAACAAGTCCATTGTGGAGGTTGTCAAGGCTATGATTCATGATCAAGATTTACCCATGTTCTTATGGGCAGAGGCATCCAGCATGGCAATTTATGTTCAGAACAAGAGTCCTCACTAGATATTGGAGGAAAAGACCCCTAAGGAGGCATTCCCAGGACTGAAGCCAGAGGTCGGTCATTTGAGGATCTTTGGTGGTCAAGTTTACATCCACGGGCCCACAGAGAAGAGGAAGAAGCTAGAACCTTCGAAGAAGGGTACTTTTGTGGGATACAGCAAGAGTTCGAAGGCTTACAGGATCTACATTCCAGGATAATGTCAGATTGAGTTTAGTTGGGATGTTACTTTTGATGAGGAGGTAACAATTAGGAGGTCTAGAGACTCGTGAGACTCATATGGAGATTGACAGTGAGGAGAAGGAGGCTCTGAAGGATGTGGGTACAAATCCCTCTAGTCTTGTTGTTCATCCTTTAGACTATCAAGAGTTAGTACAGCCAACAAAGCCAATGGACACGCCTAGAGATGTTGTAAAGACCAAGAAGAGCTTGGCATGGATTTGTGACACTTTGAAGGATGAAAAGAGGCATGTAGCTCACAGTGGCACTTTTAGGAAGAGCAGATGACCACAGAGGTTGTCGAGTTATATGCCGTTGATGAACGACATCATTGATTTCGAACCTTCCAGTTATGAGGAGGGAGCAGGCCAGCATGTTTAGATGGATGCCATGTTGGTCAAAGTTGTCATTGATGTCCATAAGGCATTGTTGGAGATGGAAAATATTCTTGTGATACATGAATAACCCTTGTTTCCCTAACCTCATGCAAACCCTAGGAGAAAACCCTAAGCATGAGATGATGCAAATTCCCTAGCTATATATCCCTATCAATATAATGACAAGCCATAATTAGTTGATACATGATCAATTGTTTGATGCATGATCAATTGTTGGTGCATGATCAAATGATGGATGAAGAAGCCCTTACCATAAAACCCTCCTAGGCACATGCATGTATAATAATGACAAACTCTATATGATGTACTAGCCTTGTTGAAGATGCTCATGATGCCCTAATCCTTGTTCACTATTTAATGAAGAAGCCACAACCCTAAGTCTATGCATGAATGATACCCTAAATGCATATATAAAACTCTAGATACATATGCAACTTACATGGAGAAATAATAAATGCATATGAAGCCTTACACACATTAATGATGCTCTTATAATGCCTAGCTACCCTTGCAAATGAAGAGAAATTATGGAAGGCCCATATAAAAGCATTCAGAATTTTGAGGCATTCGAGGATGAAGATCTCATTTTGGTGACAATCCAAAAATCTGTCTCATACTCTTATGACAATCAACCCCACAAAAAAATATTTTTTTGTGTCATAGGGATATTATCTTTTTAAGATCTCTTCACCACCTTGTAGATAAGGTTTGTTGATCAGTGGTTGTCATTGATGTCAACCCAAGCAGCACCAAGGGCTACCCCGATCTTGCATGGGAATTTTGACCTGACAACTTACCCTTTTCCGAGTCAAGTATATTTTGGATGGTTTCTACTTGTCGAGATGTTTCCGTTGATATATGGGACGCCACGTAATTCTTCACGATTTGAGAGATATTTGTGTTTGAAGTTATTAACCCCAGTTAGTGGGCTAAAACCCCATGGGATTGTAGCATGACACTAATCATTGATTGTGGTCATTGAATAGTCAATAATTAATAATTTTTTAAACTCCTAAAATCCTTCCAACGTTCACTTGTTGAAGACCCTCTCAACCTAAACATTTATATAAATTGTGACCCTCATATCCTCCTGATGCAAGGATTTTGCTACTTAAAACAAGTCATCGTGGCATTATCGCTATAACCCTTTTTTCTGTTAAGCTTCAGATGCTGAAAAGAAAAACCCATTTGAGCTGAAATCTTGATGAAGCGTGTGACCAAATTTCAGATATTAGTTCGCTATATTTACAGAGATATGATCCGAGGAAGTTAGGGTTTTTGCAGGCTCCCGAATTTCATGTCAAACAGGTGACCTTGGGAAAATCATCATAACTTTCTCTATGAGCATTGGATTCAAATTTCGTAAGAAGTGACAGAAAGAGGACGGACTGTAGTATGTTGGATATCGTTTTCAAGACCGAAGGTTGAAACAGTCACACGTGGCACTTCGTACAAGTTCGCTCTACTGAACTAGTCTATAATCAGGTCATCGTAGGAGATTGGGCATAACTATTTCTTGAAGAATCCAATATTGATCAGACCTGCGGGGTTGGAAAGAGGACTCAGAGGGCTACCACAGGGCGCAATTTCAGACCTTGGAGATTTGAAATTACATAAATACAATAGATTCAATATCGAGCTTCTAAAAGGCAAGAAAAAATATGCATTCAAGGATCACTGTAGTAAGGACAACACATCAACAATCAAGGGTAAGTCTGCTACAACAAGGTATGTATGATTAGTGTTTGAATTTTAATTTTAATATCATCTTTGACATGTGTTTTTGCAAGACAGTGTAAGTATTTTGTATGTATGTTTGATTGGGTTTTGTTCATAAATGTTGAACGTATTTACATTTGAACTTTGAATATTTCTCTGACATATGGTTTGCAGGATAGTGTAAGTATTTTGTTTGTATATTGGTTTGGGTCTTGTTCATTAATGCATGTACAGGAAGGAGGACACAATAGGACAACTCAGAAACATACTAGAAGGACAATGCAACGCCAAAGTACCATTACTTGAAGCAAGCACAACAAAACCTCAGTAGCTGCTAGTGTTCAAAGAAGTAGTGTCAAGTCAAGTATCAGGTCGTGTCAAAATTCAGTATTATAAAAATCATCATTGTAAAATTGTAAAAGAGTCATTATTGTAAGAGACTCATTATTGTAAAAGAGTCAATCTGCCTAGAGTTGGAGAGGCATTGTTGGGAGGTATAAGTGTCATTGTTGGATAATGTTATGGTTGGGTTGCAGGTCATAGTGTGATTGGGTGATTGGTCTAGTTCAAGAAAATCATTGTGAATCATATTGTATCGCGGATCATTGTCCCTGGTACGGGAGTCCACACTCTTGTCTTATTTCTGATCATTATAGGGTGGCAGGGAGGTGCTAGGTTGGTGCATGAAGTCAACTACAGGTTGGAGCCTATGAACACTTCAAGGTGGTAGGTCGGTCTAGGATATCAGGGCATCCATTCAGTTGACTGCTGAAGAAACCAGGGCATTAGGGTGTCCTTCCAATGGGAGATGGATAAGAATGTTTTTCTAGAATTCTAGGTAGTTGTACATTTCATTTCAGTTGGGGTTTATTAGAAAAGCATTCGGTGGTTTTTGACCCAGAGAGGGTTTTCCACCTAAAATTCGTGTGCCTATTGTGTTATATTGTTTACTGTTGTTACTGGATAAACATCAAGAATAATTGAAGATTAACAAATGCTCTGAAAAGATTTAAAAGTGTTAATTGATAAGAAATACTGATTCACCCCCGCCCCCCCCTCTTAGTGTTTCCAACAAGGTCAAGGGCTTTCCAATGAATATTTACATGCCCTAAAATTCCGTGTCATTAGAGAGAACTAAATTTTTTAAATTTACATGTTGAAAACTGTCAAAATGCCTAAGCCGACTTGTGTAGGCTCATGACCCTTAGCCAAAGGACATGTCTATTCATTAAAGATTAAAACCAGTATATATATGCGTCCAAACTCCACATTTCAACCATCATTTCGGTGAAGATTTCAAAGATAAAAAGGAAACAAGACAGGAGGCCGAGGAGTATTTTAGAGCACAGTTTGAGGCAAATTTTCTTTATTCTTCCAGCTCGGACTGCAAGAACCGTTGTGTAGTTTTAGTCACAGTCCTGTGGCAGTAAATCAGTGGACAGAAGAACTCGGATTATCTGCAGTGATAAAGTGACCTGTGAAGTAACCTCAACTCGAACCTGTGACAGTTATACAGAAGCTCAAACCTGTAGTGAACTGTCACCTTCAAAAGCTCGGATCTGTGAGTAGACAGCAACCTGAAGTGTACACCTATTATGGAGCTCAGATCAACAAGATAATTAAGGGTTCATACTGTGTTGTATATCTCGGACCGTTGACTGTGGAAGCTCAGATCTGAGGAGGATTTCAGACCTGAACTTGTGAACTGTAGCTTGATCTGTGGGCAGACCTTCAGTAGCTTGGAACTTTAGCATTTGAAGCTCGGATCTATGATATAAAGCCTCAGAATTGTGAATAAGAATATTTCATTTAATGCAGACCTTTACCATTTGAAGCTCAGATTTGTAGCAGTCCTCAAGCAATTGAACTTCGGACCTGTAGAACTTGATTAGCAATTTTTGGCACCTTTTTGACAGCAGTTGCTGGAATACAAGGTTGACTTAAGGCCAAGTTCTCTCAAGTAACACTGAGGTACTTACAGTGGATGGAAGGTAAGCTCACACAAAACTGAAGAATTAGTTTTGTGACTGTGATAGCAGCAGCAGGTCCAAACTACAGTAGGCCAAGGATCTCAATCCAAGTCATGCTCATAACAATTTTCTTTTAGGGGTTTTGTCGAGTTTCTAAAAAGACTTGATTTGTGAACCTTCCTGAAGCTATTACAAAGTTTGGATTTGTTCTTGAGCTAAATTTGAGAGACTATTGTAGCTCTCCATTGATAGAATTGTAGGAGCATTCATTGAATATCTGTTGAAGCACTATTGAAGGTAGCCCTGAAGTATTTAAAGCCTATTCAAGACATCTTGTTGGAAAGCTTTGTTGAAGACCTCTTGTAGAAGCAGATCTTCAAGTCATTATGGGAGACCATGATGCATTGAAACCATCACGAGATGACCTTCAAGATTTTGTTTGAAATGAAGAGTTGTGGTGACAGCTTGTGAGAAGATAAAGTTGTCATTGATGAAGTGACTTGGAGATTAAGTGAAGGCACTGTTGAAGACGAACGTGAAGACTTTGTCAGGGCCGGTTGCAGAAGATATTGGGACTCTTGAAGAATCATTGAATCTATCTTGAAGAATTGAAGTCGTGCGTTGAATCCCTAGAGGATAAGAGTCCTCAAGAAGACCAGGTCGGAGCCTGTACCAGAGATAGGGTTGGAGCCCTAGAGGTTGGAGCCTCGTGAAGTCCAAGTTGGTGATTGGAAAACTACAAGTTGGAGCCTAGTGGATTGAAGATTGGTGTCTTCATCTAGGGTTGGAGACCTAAGGATTATTGTATTTGATTTACTGTTAAGAAGAGGAATGAAGTTCTCGTTATAACTTATATCTAATTAATAAAATCATTTATACTATCATTGTTCATTTTGTGTTCTAAATATAAGTGATCTTAACCAGTAAAAATAACAATTGAAAAGATATATTGATTCACCCCCCCTCTCAGTATTTCCAACAGATGCCATGATGGAGGAATATCAGTCCATCATGAAGAATGATGTGTAGGAGGTTGTTATGAGACCAAAAGGGAAGTTAGTAGTGACTTCCAAGTGGATCTATAAGATGAAGCATGCAGTAGATGCTAGCATCAAGAAGTATGAAGCAAGGTTTGTAGCAGGAGGGTTCTCCCAAAAAAAGGGAGAATACTATGAGGAGACTGTATGAATAAAATAATATAAATAATGATTAGTTAATTAGTAATTAGGCTGAAGAGGCATGTCTAATGGGGCATGACCTTCTGTGAATAGGCACCTGCGTAGGTATATAAGCAAGTCTCATTTGTAACAATCATTCATCATACATTTTATATAATAATATTTGTATCCTCAATGGGTATTTTCATATTCCAAGTCTTCTGGAGTATTTAACTTGAGGTACGAACTTTGTTCGTTCCATTTGGTATCAGAGCAATTCGATCCTCTGGCCGCTCACCGCTGTATAGAACCACTCTCTCCGAACCCGGTCCTTGACCGTTGAATTCATCAACTTCGTTGTTGTTGAAGCGTTTCGCTACAACCTTTGGAGTTTCTCCATTTTTAGCCATCAGGCCCTTGGCCATTAAGAAGAAGAAAAAAAAAGAGTCAAACAAAAATATATAAAAAAAAGGGAGTTGGAAATTATTTAAGAAAAAAAATTATTATAAAAGGAAAGAGTGATCGTGGGATTTAAAAAATAAATAAATAAATAAAAGATTTAAAAAAAAAAATACAACTAAAAAAAAATATATATATATATATATATATATATAGTTTTAAAAAAATACAAAAAGTTATATTAAAAAAAAAACAACAAAACAAAAACAAAACATAGCTAGCCTACAGGTTGACGATGCCCAACAACTACATAGCTCCAGCCGCACAGTAGCAGACGCAGACCACACAGCCATGGGCTGCACAGTTGCAGAAGGTAGTCACTATGCAACAACGCCCCTGGACAAGCCTCATTACCCACGCCCACAGACAGGCATTCATTGTCGTCGCTTCCCAAATTCTATGGCTTTCACCTCATTCCACCGCCACACGCAGTTTTCCCCTACCCGCTACCACCACCAGTCGTTTCCCGCATACGATTTAGTCGTCGTCGAATCAATCCTCCGCCTATCCACACTACCTCCACCGGAGCTCCATTCTTGAACTCACGTCATCGCTACCACTGCCATCGTTGCAGGCCACATCCACCGATTGCAAACTTTCCCCATCACCTGAACTGTATCCCTATCACGTCCATCATGTTTTCTCCCCTATCTCTGATAGGTTTACGCCCCGTACAACCGCCACTCACATCTTTGTCTGTCATCCCATGCCTGTCGCCACCCTCCTGTCCCTGTCCATCGTAACCTCGAAAGTAGTTTGATTCCAAGCTCTCGAACCTGTGCTGCCAAGAGTCAACTTAAAACGCAGTTTGTTGTTGCCCATCAAGTCCTTCATCCAACTGCACTATCCATGCCTCCACTTCCATACACCCTGTCCACACCATCAATGTCCACGCCATCATTGCTAGCGACACATTCCTGTAAGTTTGAACGCAGTTAGAGGGATTAAGTCGGGTCAACGTGAACCGTTACGATTTTTTGTTACGACTTTTGGTTCTTCATCCATTTTAAATAAAAATATATATAACATAACTATATATTACATAATTAAATTAAATTATATATATATATATATATATATATAAAAGAAAAAAGAGACTTTAAGTCATCGAAAGTTCAAATTTTGAATTACGAAAGGAGTTATGTTATCCAAGAGTTGAAGGATATTAATATTAAGGGGAGGCTATTGGAGGAATTTGAAGAAAATTGTCTCTATAAGCAAAATGACATCTAGATCGGAATTGAAGGAAGGAAGATTCCCAGAAACTTCACATAATTATGCTTCAGAGCTATTTAGAACTAAAGGGTCTATTGCAGGAAAAGACGTCACTATTGCTATCTCACCTGCCGAGGATAAAAATTATATAACGCCTAAAAATGCAAACCAATTGGTGATTCCTGAGTTAAATATGATTGAAAAATTAGACTTTTTCTTCAAAAAACAATACGAAATAACTGATTTATAGCTAAACATTGGCGATTATACATTTATATCGAAATTATTTGTTCAATCCTTACTTTTTGACGCTAGTGACATTATTTTGGGTTCACCCTGGATGGAAACTCTAGGGTCCTTTATCCTAAATACAAAAAAGAAGTTTTTGACATTTTCCCACAAAAGAAAAAAATAATGCTATAGGACGTTACCTTTAAGCCAAATTCAGTGATGCCTGAAGACATACAAGAAATCTCAAAAGTAATTCTTCAAGAAAGTAAAAAGGCAATACAAAATATGTAAAAAGAAGTTGACAAGATCACCAATGAAAAAATTGAAGAAGTTTCTCGACTTAAAGGCCACAGTTAAAAACTACTAACGCAAATTAAGAAGCTTAAGAAGGACAAGAAATCATTAGAAAACAAGTTGCAATAGTTTATCAACAAGGAAACATCGAAAGTAGAAGTCCAAGTTGAAGAGAAAAAAATAGATATTGATGCAGTGAATGTCACAACTCAAGTAGAAAACAAGCAAGTTGAAAAAAATACAAAATTAGATGTCGTAGCTCAGACGATAAACATTCCAAGTGAAGGTTTTGTAACCAGCTCAATAACATCATCCCTAGAAGAAAATCAAAAAATTACCACACCTAATAAGGGAAAGTCAAACCAAAAAAGTTCCCTATCGACATCTGAATCATGAGAGTAAACAACTCAATCAAGCTACGTATTTAGAACAAAAACAACAAACTAATGTTCCGAAGAATACTAATGTTAGTGCAATTCACTCGTGATAACAATTCATCACAAGTTTACAGTCACTACAAGACTCCACAAAAAATTGATTTAGGGTGGTATGATCCCTCTTCCGTGCGATAATTTTATATATCACTCCAAGGATCATATCGTTTAGTATCAAGGAAGATTCTGAGACGAGAATCAAGCCTTTTTCATCAAGAAGCTTTGAGGACAACGCTTTTTGAGGAGGAAGCAAATGTTATGAATAAAATAATATAAATAATGTAAACAATAAATAATGATTAGCTAATTAGTAATTAGGTTGAAGAGGCATGTCTAATGGGACATGACCTTCCGTGAAGAGGCACCTGTGTAGGTATATAAGCAGGCCTCATTTGTAACAATCATTCATCATACATTTTATATAATAATATTTGTATCCTCAATGGGTATTTTCGTATTCCAAGTCTTCTAGAGTATTTAACTTGAGGTACGAACTTTGTTCGTTCCAGAGACTTTTGCTCCAGTGGTCGGGTACACTTCCATCAAGACTATTATTTCTCTTGCTTCAATTATGTGGGTTGGAGGTTACATCAGATGGATGTAAAGATAGTGTTCCTCAATGGTGTGATTGAGGAGGAAGTGTACATAGAGCAACCTCACGGTTGTGTGATACATAGGAAGGAATCCCATGTTTGCAGATTGAAGAATGTTTTGTATGGACTCAGGCAGGCACCCAGGGCATGGTATTCCAAGATTAATGGATACTTGATGAGTTTTGGCTTCACCAAAAGTGATGTGAATTCTCACCTTTACTACCAGATTGTTGACAGTGATCCTTTGATCTTGGTGTTGTATGTTGATGAATTGTTCTTTACTGGGGCAAAGAGGGTCATTGTCGAGTGCAAGAGGGAGTTGGCTTCAGAGTTTGAGATGAAGGATCTCAACTTGATGCATTATTTCTTGGGATTGGAGGTGTGGCAAAGGCAAAGTGAGATCCTCCTTGGACAAGGGAAGTACACAATTTAGATATTGAGGAGATTTGGTGTATAGATTGCAAGTCCATGGCTACACCTATGGTGAAAAATCTAAAGAAGCAAAGTGATTCTGCTTCAAATTCAGATTTGGTGTATCCCACTATGTACAAGCCATTAATTGGATCCTTCATGTACCTGGTTTACACTAGGCCAGATATTTACTTTGTAGTGAACACCCTAAACTAGTTTATGGTTGACCCAAGGCACATACAATGGCTTGGAACGAAGCATGTGTTAAGGTACCTGCATGGTACAGTTGGATATGGTCTACAATATGTATTAGGTGGTGAAGTTAGGCTGCAAGGATATACTAATTCTAACTAGGCTGGTAGTGCAGTGGACAAAAAGAGCACCTCAAGGTGTTGCTTCAGCTTGGGATCAACTATGATATCCTAGATTAGCAGGAAGCAGACTTCTGATGGAAATATGGTAGCCATGGTCGATATTTTCATCAAGAAAAGAAAGTGAATTAAATTTGAATTTATAACTCCACATTTGCTCAAGTCGACCTCATGTCGGCTAGGCCCCTTTGGAGGCACCTATTCGACCCCCTTTGAAGACTATAAATACAAGAGCCCTCCTCCTCATTTGGCACATCAATTTTGTCTTGATTATCTTTGTTCTAGCGAAGGAAAAAGAAGAAATGGGGACAGAGATTTCAGAAGGAAGGAGGATAGGTTTGGAAACTCTTGTTTCTGGTTAGATGTTACCTTGATATCTTGTATCTGGATGTATTGATGAACTTTGAACTCTCTTTCTCATAATGAAAGATTTATGGGTTTTCCCTTTGTGGGTTTTGCCCTGGCCTCAGGGCTAATTTCTGTGTCTCTTGTCTCACTGTCTCATGGTTATTTTCTACTACTCTTTCCATGTTTAATGGTTGAAATTTTCTTTTGTATAACCACTTAAAGATATTGAATGTTATTGAAGCTAACTAATCATTGGAAGTAATTATCTGTTGAAGGAAATTGTTTTTATAATTTATGTGAACCCTAGAAATATCAACATTGTATCAGAGCTAGGTTGAAGAGCAATTTGAAGAGAAGGAAGTGTTGACAAAGGTATGCTTGTGGCAAATTCTGTTAAATTTCCACAAAACTCTGCAACTACTTAGATGAATAAATAAAAAATTAAACTATTTTACTTTTGCCAAGATACAAAGTCTCTTAACAACTTATAAGCAGCGAAATAAACACAAAGATAAAAACACATCACACAAATATTGACACACTTTTCTCAAGAAACCCAACAGGGAAAATCTGCTTGCTTGATGTGGCTATTTTATTGATCTTGAACAACTGAATCTATTACAAAGCAATATGTCTCTCTGAGAAAATACTTGTTCTCCTATTGATCTAGCTTGGACTTGCCCTGCCAACCCTTGATCCTAACACCTAAATCCTAGCACACTTGTGATCTCCTCTTACTAATAAGACACAAGCTCTGCGCACTCTCCACAAACAAGGCCCTCTCACAACCTGTGAGCTTTGTCTTGTCACAAACCTTTAGGCACAAAACAATTCATAATTCCTTGTGCCTTCACCCCCCTCTTTATAGAATTGATCCATGTTAAATTAGGCAAGTACAAATTTAGAACTTGAGTTGTGATTAACAAGTTCACTGTGTCAAATTGATTTTGTCTCCAATCATCACTAGAGTTATAACTCGTCCTTCCTTCAATAAATAATTGAAGTCCCAACTCATCCTAAATTTAACTCGTAACTGCCAACCAATCCTGTAGTTAAACTAATGAAGACTCCACTTAACTAAAGCTCCAACTCTATGCATGCTAACTTGATGATTATTCCAGTCACAGTGTACCGGAAATAACTCAGCCTAACTGAAGTCTAACTCATCAGGACAACTCGAGGTCTTCACTAGCTAAGGCACAAGCCAGAAGACCTTGCTTGCTACATATTCAACACTCCCTCTTAGCGAGGAAGGTACTTCTGGAAAAATCTCTTCCACCTGTATCTATCTTCAACACCACCACGTTATCCGTTGTTGCAGCTGCATTCTCTGAACTAGACTTCTATGGAATCTGACCTGAAGACCTATTCCTTCCAACCATACTCCTAGGATCCTACTCCTGAGCATCCATCAACATTAGCTCATACCAACTGGTGCTGACAAATTTGGAAGAGGCCTTCTGCCCACTCTCTGTCACTAACATCGATCATGTGCTAAGTCCATCTAGTACGGTTGTGGGTCTGTCTCGATCCTTTGAGACACCCATGAATTATGTTGCCCATCCCCTGATTAGTACGATCTCCCTCTCCCTCTGAGGGTTGACCTCCACCAATCCTGCTACCAAACTTGGTATTTCCCTTTATACCCTGTCGCTGACTATAATTGCCAACTTGTGCTTGTCATGGCAGATCCTCTGCCTAGCAAATCTTTGTTGGCTATTGTGACTCGCAGCTACCTAGTCATGCCCAACAATGCACTCTGCCTGCGGCACGATCCTTTGTAGCCTATCTCTGTGGCACCACCGGAGCCTGTCACTCTCTTTGCGCGTCGCCCAAGCCCACTACCCGTTCCCTGAGAGTGTCGCCCATTGTTCGTCTACACTATTTGATCTCACATCCAGTCTCCACTATTAACTGTATGATGGCGTTAACGTGTAGCTTATGTCAGCTCTGACTACTTTCTCTCCCCTGCACAACCCTCGCTCCACCCAATCAGCCTCATTCTTATACACAACAGTGGTTGCTTCTATCCATAATCAGTTCAAATTTACACGAATGTGATCTAGCAGTTGTGCCCGTAATGACGAATGGTCGTTTCTATGTTATGAGCCCAAGGTGTAGCCCTTGAATCATGGCAGTCTGCGCCTCCGCATTTGCTGACTGGTCAGTTGGTTTGTCAACTACTTCAGTAGCCCTACATCAACAGTGGCTAGTCCTTCTGTTGTTGCTCGTGGCTGCCCGGTCTCCTTATGTCCAATGTTTTCTTTGATCGTCGGCCTCTTCTCTGCCTCTCAGCAGCTATTATTAGTAGCTTTAGCGGTGTCTATTATCTCAATTGTCTATCACAATTACTCAATCCTGTCGGTCACTTGTTTGTCTTCCCCCGTACAACAGCCATCCATAGTTTGGTGGTTGTTCACGCTAGTAGCAGCTCTATCCAGTATTGGCTAGTTGTTTTGCCCACGATGCTATCTTGCACACCTTACTGGTCCCTATCGATTGCTTTGACGATTCGATTCCAAACTTCATTGCTCAAAGTCCCCTTTGCTCGTTTGCTATCGGTGTGTCGCAGTTGCGACTTTGTCGACAGGTCAGTTAGCTGCCAGTTGGTGGCTCGACCAACAGCTTGTTGCCCGACTGTCGGCCACCACGCCAAACACCAGTCTAAAAAATTGAGCCCTTTTTGGCTTTTTTTAATCAATTTTTTTTTGTTCAACCAAAAAACACGCTTGTTAAAAAAAACTTTTCTTCAAACTCTAGCTCAAGCCTTCTGCTTGATCTACGCTCTTCATTGACAAGTCAATCCGGTGTTGGTCTTTATACTGATCTTTGCTCTGACACTATGTTAAATTTTCCATGAAACTTTGCAACTACTTAGATGAATAACTGAAAACTGAAACTAGTTTACTTTCACCAAGATACAAAGTCTCTTAACAACTTATATGCAGCGGAATAAACACAAAGATAAAAACACATCACACAAATATTGACACACTTTTTTCAAGAAACCCAATAGCGAAAACTTGCTTGCTTGATGTGGCTATTTTATTGATCTTGAGCAATTGAATCTATTACAAAGCAATTTGTCTCTCTGAGAACATACTTGTTCTCATGTTGATCTAGCTTGGACTTGCCATGCCAACCCTTGATCCCAACCCCTAAATCTTAGCGCACTTGTGATCTCTTATTACTTAGGACACAAACTCTTTGCGCTCTCCACAAACAAGGCTCTCTCACAACCTATGAGCTTTTTCTTGTCACAAACCTTTGGGCATTAATCTGGATTTATGCATGGATGAAATGAAATCCAAATTTAAACAGAAACACAGAGCTATAAAGAAAACTTAACTTCAATTAAATAATAACAAATACTAAAAATTGTACACATGCAGGATGGAAAGAAACTAGCTCGGGCAATGGTAGCTTATCTATGAGAAGAGATGTGATGGCTACAGCCTTCTGAACCTTTTTACAATGAGGCTCGGAGGACATTTTATTATTGAGAAACAATGCAAACCCTAAACATCCAAAAACCTGACCCTAAGAGATGAAACACCAAAAGTTTATGGCCCTCGTTGGGATTAATTGCAACGCCAACTTCCCAGGGTCATAATTTGGGCATATGATCTTTGTTCAGCGCGCACGATGCCTTGTTAGAAAGATCTATCTAAGGACAACAACTTTTACCAGCAAGCCCTTGCCCTATAGACTTGCAACGTTTTCCAAAAAAACGTCTTTTAGGGCCTTGAAATGGCTTCGAAATTTCGTGACCCGAAAAACTGCCAAAAGTAGAAAGTGGTGCTAGAATTAAAGAAACTGAAAGGAAATAGTGTTGGGGGTCTAAGTGGAATAGGCGAGTGGCCACCAATATCCACCTGGATCAGACCTCGCCCCTTAGGAAGCAATGGTCCCCATTGCGTTGAGTGCCTCCATGAGATGGGGAAACATACGCTGAACTTGGTCCCTGGTGAGTCACTTGCCATGGTGCAGGAGTTGGCCAACATTGACAACCCAAAACAGTTGGATCCTCTGTTGGCGAATGTTCATGATTTGTGTGTCCCTGATCCGATCAGTTATGGCATGTTCAATGCAGTCTGGGTTGAGCTTTGTTGGTGTCAGCTGCTCAGCAATGTCTAAAGTGTCCACCAATGGTGGAAAGTATAATCAAAGGAGGTTCAAATTGAATATTGGGTGCAAGCTAAGGAATGGGGGGATACTAAGCTCAAAAGCATTGTCTCCCACAACTTTGGTGATGGCATAAGGTCGGTATCGGAGTGATCGAAGCTTTCGATGGGCTCCGACAAGGCGTTCTTTTTGCAAATGCAACCAAACTTTATCGCCCACCTGAAAGTTATTTGGCACCCGATGTTGATCATGTCGTTGAGTGTACTTAGCATTGGCTTTATGTAAGATGTCGTGAACCTGTCGCCGAATGTGCTCAATAAACCTGGTGGCTTTATCAACTTCGGACTGAACATGTGCAGATTCTTCCTGTGTAGAGGCAAAAGGCACTACAACATCAATGGGACATGATGGTTGAAATCCCAGGCCCACTTCAAAGCGGTTGTGGGTAGTCGAGCTATGGAGAGCTCTATTATATTGTGTTGCACATAGGGAAGACTCTCATCCCATGTTCATGGATTCTTAGAGTTGTACATGCATAGTATGCGCATTATCATCCTGTTAACGACCTATGTATGGCCATCAATCTATGGGTGGAATGCAGTGGACTTGGTGAGCTTTGTGTCCAACAACGACCAGAGGCTCGACCAAAATGTGCTTAGGAACCTGTTATCCCGAGCTGATATAATGGTCTGTGGGACCCTGAAATGTACCCACACTCGTTCAAAAAAGATTTTGGCAATGGCTTTTGCTGTGATACTCTTATTGCAAGCAACCAATATGGCCATTTTAGAAAATCTGTCGACGACCACAAATACACATTCATTGTCATGCTTGGTAGAAGGAAGGTCAGACATATAGTCCATGTAAATGGATTCCCACGGTCAGCTGGGAGTAGGCAGAGGAGTATACAAGCCTTGCTTCTTAATGGTTGGCTTGGCGATGACACAGGAAGTGCAGGATCTAATATATTTTCCAACATCCTGTCGAAGATTTGGACAATAAAAATACTTCTGCAGTATTGCCATTATCTTCTCTACAACAAAGTGTCCTGCGACCTGACTATAGTACACCTCCTAAATCATCTTGGCATGCTTGCTTGAAGGAACACAAAGGTGTCCCAGGTGGCATAACTGTGCATCTTGGAGGTGATAGTCTGGAACTTGCTTGCCATCCATCAGCATCTGGTATGTGGTGGCGAATTCGGGATCATTTTTGTAAATTTACGGGCATCCAAAAGTCTCGTGCCCACAAGTTGAGCATAGTGGTCAACACCACAACTGGTGGTCGACTAAGGTAATCTACAACATTATTGGTGTTGCATTTCTTGTACTTAATGTTCAGATGAAATTGTTGTAGATACGTGGAACATTTCTGATGTTGGTCGTTCTACAACTTCCCTTGTGTCTGTATGAACTGAAGAGGTCAGTGATATGTGTGGATGATCGTCTCCATCCCAGAATGTAATGTTTCCATTATCGGCAAGCCTACACGATGGAATACATCTCTTTATCCCCAGAATGTAATGTTTCCATTGTCGGCAAGCCTACACGATGGAATACATCTCTTTATTTTAGGTGGGGTATTTTCGAATTGTATCAAAGTGTCTCACTGTGATAGGCAACTGGATGCCCTTGCTGGGTGAGAACTGCACCAATAGCATAGTCGGAAGCATTTGTCTCAATTTCAAATGGTTGTTGCAGGTTTGGCAATGTGAGTGATGGTGTAGAGCAAAGGCGGTGCTTCAACTCAACGAATGCCTTCTGTTGGGACTCAGACCAAAAAGCCTTTACTTTCGCTCTACCCTTGGTAACTTGACTCAAAAGGCCAAGTGATATGAGAGAATCCCAACACGAACCTTCGATAGAAATTGGCAAGGCCCAAAAATATACGAAGATCTATTAGAGTGGTCAAGGTCGCCCAATCCCGAAAGACTTGGATCTTAGCTGGAACAACATGCACGCCTCGCTCATCAATGATATACCCCAGATATTGTACCTAGTTCATGCCAAAGGTGCATTTCTCCAAGTTGGCACATAGTTTGGGTTGTCGCAGGATTTGATGGACCTGTCAAATATGTTGCAAGTGCTCTTCCCAACTCTTGTTGAAGATGAGGATGTTGTCCAGATATGTACCCACGAACAAGTTAGTGAAAGGCCGCAAGATGTCATCCATCATCCTCATAAAAGTTGCAGGGGCATTTGTTAACTCAAAGTGCATGACCAACTACTCAAAATGGCCCTCCTTGGATTTAAAGGCGGTCTTCCATACATCCGTGGCTTTTATTGGAACATGGTGATAGCCAGACTTCAAATCAATCTTGCTAAAGTACTTGGCCCCATTGAGTTGGTCAAGAAGGTCATCAATCAGTGGGATTGGATACCTATTTCTGACAGTGTTTTTATTCCATACCCAATAATCAATGTAGAGTCTCCAAGTACCATCCTTCTTTTGTATGAGTACAATTGGGCTCCCACAAGGTGAGGAACTTGGTCGGATGTGCCCTTTTTGTAGCAACTCCTGGATCTACCACTTGATTTCTTTGTTTTCCAGAAGAGAGCGAAAATATATCAGCCCATTGGGTAGAGGTGCTTCGGGAGTCAGATCGATCAAATGCTTGACCTAGCAATGCAAAGGTACCCCTGTGGGTGAGGAGAAGATGTCACTATATTCTTCCACGACCATATCCACATGCTTCTACTGCGTGGAGGAACCATTCCTGAGGGCCGTGGACGTGTCCATGATCTTCCTCGTACTTTGAGAGCAAATCAGAAAGAAAACAAACATCCCGGTCTGGGAGATTACCTGATTGCATTACTTAGCAAAGATCAAAGAAATGGTGGTAGACGAGGCTACCTCCGATATCTCATATAGCTTACTGCCCAAAGTAATAATAACAGTGCGAGGCCTAGACTCATACACAGCATGATGATTCCACAAGTATGGTTGGTCTAATAATACATCACAAACTTCGAGGGTAGAAACATCACATAGTACCTCATCCGTGAAGGGCTTGATGTTGTAGGGCAAGTGGCATTGTTGGCTTACACAGAGATTTTGCCCTTGGTGGAGCCATTTGATGGTCTATGGCTACGAGTGTGGTGTTGTTGGTAGGCCAAACTGCTTCACAACATCAGTTGAGATGAGGTTCTTTTGACTTCCGATGTCGACAATGAACTGCAGCAGCGAACCCTTCACCCAAATCTGTGAGTGGAAGAGACGCTCACCCTCCTCTGGATCTTCAGGCTCAATATTCTTGACCTTGGTGGTGGTGGTGGCAACGGAGGCGTTGGGTGGTGCATCACTAATATGTTTCCCCTTGACAGGTTTTGTCTCTGAGTCAAAACATGCATCTGATTCATAAGCTTTTAGCTCAGCCACCAGCAACTGCTTTGCGCGACACTCATTTGTGTTGTGAGTGGGGCTCTTATGGAACTCACACCACTTTCTAGTGTCTTTCTTCATCTTCCTGTTGTTGTTTTTTATTGTGGCTTCGATGGGTTGTCCTGGGTCATTCCTTCTTAGCTCAGACCTTTGTTCTGCAGCTTGGAGGTGCTTTTGCCCTGCTTTGAATTCGCAAATCCAAAGTCCCACTTCTTTTGTTTAAATTTTTGCTCGATATTGACAGCATATCAGTATGTCGTGCCAAGGGAGGAGATGTCCAAGAACTCTATTTCTTACTGGATGTATCTGTGCAAACAGCGACGGTACTTGAGTACCAGATGTCGCTCAGAGTATGAAAAATATTTGTGAACTCTAGCACGTCTTGGTCCCTTTCTTGCCGTAGTGTGGTCCATTTTATGTACTTATATTCATAGCTTCTCACAGGGTGATATTGTTCCTTGACGATATCTTGGAAATAATTCCAAGTGGGTGCGACTGAAAATAGTGAGGGTTCCTTCTCGTCCCTCTGCTCACAGTAGGTTTCCCACTAGTCCTTAACATGGGGGGTGGCTTTGAGGAGAGCAAAAGCAATCTTTTCCCTATTGGAAAAATCATGTACTGAAAAATATCCTTCTAACAAATTGAACCATCTATCTATGGCATTTGTGTCTATCTGGCCTTCAAATATAAGAATGTCAAAGTTAACTTGTACCTAAAAAAGGGCAGTGCCTCTGAAGTGACCGCCGAAGGACCTGGTAAAAAGGATCAATCATCTCGTACCTTTGCCGCTCAAGGGATTCTTCGAGCAACAATTTGTTAGCATCTCCTGCTCCCTCGTCTTTCTTTTCTTCCGCCATGGGAGATCGTCGGGCTCAGCGAGGTCGGTCTTGTAAGGGCTCAACCAGTTCAAGTCCCAACTCCTTATACTCTGACCTTGTTGGGCACATGCACAAAAAAGAGAGAAAGAGCAGACCGCTTTGATACCACTGATCCAGATTTATGCAGGAACGAAATGAAATATAGATTTAAACATAAATACAGAGCTACAGCGAAAACTAAACTTCAATTAATTAATAACAATTACTGAAAATTGTTTACATGCAAGATGGAAAGAAACTAGATCGGGCGATGGTAGCTTATCTCTGAGAAGAGATGTGACGGCTACATGCCTTCTAAACTGTGTTACAATAGGCTCGGAGGCCTTTTTATTATTGAGAAACAATGGAAACCCTAAACATCCAAAAACCTAACCCTAGGAGATGAAGCACCAAAAGTTTGTGGGCCCTGTTAGGATTAGTTGGAACGCCAACTCCCCGGGGTCATAATTTGGGCATATGATCTTCGTTTGGTATGCACGATACCTAGTCAGAAAGATCTATCCGAGGAAAAACAAATTTTCCCGGCAAGCCCTTGCCCTACAAGCTACAGGCATTGCGTGTTTTCCACAAAAATGTTGTTTAGGGTCTCAAAACAGCTTCAGAAGTTTAGGACCTGAAAAACTGCCAAAAGTAGAAACTGTGCTAGAATTAAAGAAACTGAAAGGAAACAGTGTTGGGGATCCAAGTGGAATAGGCGAGTGGCCACCAATATCCACCTGGATCAAGAACAAAACAATTCATGATTCCTTATGCCTTCATCCTCCTCTTTATAGATTTGATCCATTTTAAATTAGGCAAGTACAAATTTAGAACTTGAGTTGTGATTGACAAGTTAACAAAGTTGAACTAGTTCTCTCTCCAATCATCACTGGAGTTATAACTCATCCTTCCTACAATCAATAACTGAAGTGTTAACTCGTCCTAAACTAAACTTGTAACTACCAAACAATCCTGTAGTTAAACTGATAAAGACTCCACTTAACTAAAGCTCCAACTCTATGCATGCCAACTTGATGATTATTCCAGTATACTGGAAATAACTCATCCTAACTGAAGTCCAACTCATGAGGACAACTCGAGGTCTTCACTGGCTAGGCACAAGCTAGAAGACCTTGCTTGCTACATTTTCAACAAATTATGGGAAAACAATTTGAATTTTGTGATGAAATTGTGACTTGGTGGAGTTGATAAAGAGGCTATGAAGAGTATCAAAACCCTTGTTGAGGATGGGATAAGGTCATGGTGGAAATCTGAATCTAATGTGTTGCAAACTAAGTCTTCTGTGTGAAATTTCTTGTAAAGCCTCCATTTTAGATATGTTTGTTCAGAACGGACGAGATTCTAGTAAAGTCAATGAATCTTGCCTCAGTTAAGGAACCGAAATAAGGTTGAGAAATACTTTAAGGATCCATTAAGGTTTGTGCACTACATTGACCACTCTGTGTCAACGACCCCATAGCAGTACACCCCATTTTTGCAAATGGAATTTATCATGTTTGAGTGTTCGCACCATTCAGATTTCATCATCAATCGGCAATTTTGTAAATATGTAAACCCATTCTGCATGTTTATAATGTAAATGATCTTAGTAAGACCATCTGTTAATTTTGGGCAACTAGGTCCAAACTCCATGTTGCACTGCTCATATGATGATGATTATATTTTTGTTGGCTTCCTCTTTCGAAGAGGTGCAAGATTGATCTAAATATCATCTTGTTTGGATGAGCAGAACATATATTTTGATTTTATTTTCCACATATGTGCAATTTGTCAAGGTCGCCCTAAATTGTAATGTAGGTTCACAAGCCCAACAGATGTGTCACACACCCTCATTGATGGATATAAATTGGAGAGACTTGATGCTCATTTGCTCATCATCTCATCACACACATTCCTCATGATCTTATTGGTTTGTACGGCCTAGAAGAGGCTTCTCTCTCCCACGTGTAAATCTAGATGCCGGAAATATGGATGATGCCCGAAATGGATGCTAGAAATATGGATGCCGGAAATCTGGATGTTGGAAATATGGATGCCATAAATCTGGATGCCGAAAATATGGATGGTGCCGGAAATGGATGCCGAAAATCCTTTTGTTGACTTGCATTGACTGTTTTGGGAGTTGTCTCATGAGGTGTGTGTGACACTGAAGGAAGGTTGATCTTGTATGTGTTTGACTGAACCTCCGGGAGGTTGGATAAGTTGCTTTGACCAGCCAAAGTCTTTGTTGGCTAGGGCATCCTGTTGACTGTTGTAACAAACATTTCTCTCTATTTTTGTTGGACAAGAAGAATTGTAAAATCTAATTTAGTATATTGGCTTGTCTTTTGTCGATCTATTATTATGTTCTATCAGCATTTACTTTCAATGATTATGTGATTGCTAATTTGAATTGGGCCAACAAGAAAGATTGAAGTAAACTGCTTTAAGCATAGAACATGCCATGGTTATCTAAATTTAACATGGGATCAGAGCTGAGGTGAAGACAAAGCTCAAGATAGTGTGAAAAGAAAACACCGAAGAAGAAGTCTTGTCAAGGACCAATGGCCTCCTCAACCTACAAGGGTTTTCAAATCTGATGATAAGTTGACTGACAAGTCTGATTATCATGCATGGAAGATGTACTTGGATTTGGCATTAGAAAATCAAGATGTCAAGGATTATGTGCAGGGGAAGACTCATGAGCCTCCATCAAATGCACTCCAATCATATTTTATGAGGCTCACAGAAATCAGGAATGATCTCCTTGCCATAGGAGAAGAAATAATTGATCGATAGCTTGTCCTCATTGCTCTTGGAGGACTTCCCCGAGACTGGTATGTATTTAATACTATGATTCTAAATAATAATGTGATTCTTGATTATGATGAATCGCTGACTAGATGCACTCAAGAGGAGACAAGAATGATGGAGAGAGATCATCCCTCTAACGGGAATGGAGGTGACCCCACTGCCTTCGTCGCTCATGTAAAGAAGAAGAACCATGGTGGCCCGAGAAATCAAAACCATGGAAGAGCGGGGCCCAAAGGAAGGAAAGGAAGATGTTACACTTATAACAAGACTGGTCATTATGCAAGAGAGTGCTCCAATAGAAGGGACTCTCCCAGGGATGATGACAACAACAACTTCAGGGGGAATGGCAATCAAAGGAACAACAAGTTCAAAGGAAAAAGGAAGGCTCCCTCTGATCGTAGTGGAAATGGGCAACCTTTCAAGAGGTCAAGAAATTCCAAGTATGATGAGTCTAATGTTGTTGATAATAAGAATAATGAATTTATTCTTGTATCTGCCCTCTCTGCTGCATCTCCTCCCGACACCCTGGATGTCTGGTTGATTGATAGTGGTGCTTCAAGGCAAATCACTGGTTATAAAGAAGCCCTCTCAGATTTGATTGAGAAGGATACTAATTTAGAAATTATCCTTGGACATAACGCCACCTATCCCGTGAAAGGGGCAGCGACTATGACCCTTCATCTATCTCAAGGTCAAGTCCTCCGCTTACAAGATGTGTTGTACGTACCTGATTTGAAGAAGAATCTTGTGTCTATTTCGGCAATGGAAGACAAAGGATTCAAGGTGGCATTCGTTGATGGAAAGGTACGCATCTGGAACAAGAACTTCAAAGAAGCTCTTACTATTGGTTTTAGAGTTGACACACTCTACCAAGTTGGAGGAAGCCCGTTGGAGGCTATGTCATGTGATACAACTCTTCTAAACGAGTTATGGCACCGGCGGTTTGCACACCTTCATTACAAAGCCCTTCCCGAAGCAAGGAAGGTGGTGACAGGGATGCCTGAGTTTAAAGATGATCATGAAGGTATATGTTAGGGTTGTGCCGAACGGAAGCATACAAGGGGACCATTCCCCTCAAGTGTCACAAAGACATATGATATCTTGCAATTGATTCATTCTGATTTATCTGGTATGCTGCTTGTAACATCCTTGGGAGGATGATCCTATTACATGACTTTTACAGATGACTTCTCCAGCAAGACCTGGATATATTTCTTGAAGAAGGACGAAACATTCAAATGGTTTTGTACCTTTAAGGCATTGGTGGAAAATCAAACCAAGAAGAGAATCAAATTTTTGAGGACCGACAATAGGTCTGAGTATGAGTCAAATGAATTCAATGACTTTTGAATGGAAGCTAGCATTAAGAGGGAGACCACAACTCTGTATACTCCTGAGCAAAATGGTGTTGCTGAAAGAAAGAACAGGACCATTGTGGAAGTTGTCTGTGCCACGCTATATGACCAAGGTCTTCCGAAATTTCTATGGGGAGAAGCTGTGAACACTTCTGTGTATGTTCAAAATAGATGCTCGCATTCCGCATTGGACTCCAAGACTCCCGAAGAAGTCTTCCCTAGTAAGAAACCTGATGTTTCTCATTTTAGAGTTTTTGGTAGTCCTGTTTAATTTCATGTGCCGAAAGAAAAGAGAAGTTGGATGCTGTGTTGCACGGGTTCCCGCACCCGGGGGTGGGGTTCTCGAACCCGCACCGGGTTCCCGCACCCAAGTACCTGATTCGGGTACAGGTTCTTCTCAAAAGAACCCAAACACACCGGGTTCTTCAAAAATGAAAATCGGGTTCTTTGGGTTCTTTTGGTCAGACGAACCCATAGTTTGGGTACTTAGAACCCGATTTTCGGGTTCTTCGGGTTCTTCTGAAATAAATTTCTTAAATATTTTTTATTTTTTTAAATAATTAAAATTTAAAAATTTTAATTAAATTTTAAAAAATATTAAAATTAAATTAAAAATATTAACTATTTTTAAAACATAAACGTCGAACGATAATACAATAAATTATAAAATAATAAATATTAAAACTTAAAAATTAAAAACTTAATTTCAATTTTCAATACAATACCTATTACCTACCTATCCGGCAAACAGCCATTGAAGTTTGCAGCGACCTATTCGAATGTTCGATTTGCTGTTTGAAGTTTGCAGCGACAGCGGCACAGCCATCCGCACGGCGCACATGCCACAGCCATAGCAAGTTTCAGTTTCGGGTAGCAGCGTTCGACAGCCCCTCTCACCCGCTCCGCCCCTCTCTCACCACCGGCAGGCCCACAGGTATTTACTAAATAGTAAATACTACCACACCAACATTTAACTTTAGAGCATGTAGTGCAGGTGATATTTCATCGATTTCTTGAAATATTAAGAATTCGTTCTAAAACAATAAGTTATAACCTGTCTAAGTTATTCGTTCTATAGTGATTGTCAAAGGTTTTTTTTATTTTAGTTGCGTGATGCCTTTTGGATTTGCACATCACCAGGGAATGAATGGGTTACGGGCCACCATAATCTTGTTCAACATTCTAAAATGCTCAATATTCTAATGTTAATTTAAACTCTTATCAGCCCTGATTTAATTTCACTCAGCTATTTAACAATACCCAGAAAAATATTTAACCAAATAAATTTCACAATGAAAACTAAATACGCCGATAATTAACAGGTAAACTTGCAGCGGAAATAAGTGAGAAATCAATGACAGTTACAGCAGAAAAATTCCCCACAAAACCCTTCTAAAAATTTTATTAATTTAATAATTTATAAAATATGGGTCAGAGTCGGATATTCTAGTTATAGAGGCCAACCGGTCATGATAAATTTTGGAAATAATCACATTTGGGAACCCATTTACAAGAAGCTGGGTCAACTAGACAAAAAACACTGTACATTTATCATGGTGTCATCTAATGTACATTTATCATGGTGTTATTCCTCATGTGTAGTTTAAATGTTATAATTCTGATTTTTATTTTAAATTTGAAGTGTGAGAGGAGGAGGTGAAAATGGAAAATTGACTTCTAATTGCCAAATTGACAATGACCGTGGAAGAACTTGAGTCTGGCATTTCTCAAATTAAATCATTATTCATTTTGGAACCACTGTCTGAAAAGTGAATGCTAATACAAGAGATCACACCCAAATTCAAGAGCCACTGCATATAACAGCCTGTAGTACAGGCCCTGTACATTTCCAAGTAGGTTTTATAATTTAATGCAGATCTTCAAGATGCTGGCTTTTAATTTTTAAATGATCAGGCATGCAGATCTTCAAGGAGCAGACATGTTTAGAAGGGAGTTTTATTGACAGTATGTGAGGAGGACAGAATTGTCCAGCAAAAGCAAAGGAGTCATGCTATGCTAACAACTGGGTCAGCGGAAAATTTAAATCATGCTACCCTAATCATGATATTATCAAACTAGAATTTTTGAAATTTCAATGACAAATGTCACATGTGAATGTTGAAACTTGAATGTTGAATGATGTGCATGTTTAAATATTTAAAGTTTAAAGTTTATAAATTATTAGTAATTATAATTTATATATGATAGATATAATATAAATATCATATATATATATTAATATAAAAATACCCAGATGAACCCACGCACCCTGTTTCAAAAAGTGCCATCCCCGTCCCCGCACCCACGTTTCCTGGCAACATAGGTCGGATGCTTCTGGAAAGAAGGAAATGTTTATGGGCTGCAATGAAACTTCAAAGGCATATAGAATCTAAGTGCCTAGTCAAAGAGAAGTGGAGATATGCCACGATGTCACCTTCGATGAAGAAGTTGCCCTCAAGAAAGTTAGGAATCTTCCTAGTTCAAAGGAAGAAGAAGAAGTAGGGAAGCAGGAAGAGTCGAAGGATGAACCTATGCCCGATGTTGAAGGACCAATGAATCTTATTGATCCACCTCCTTCAAATAAGAGGAGACCCTCATGGTTGAGGGACACTCTCTAAGATGCCGAGAGACATATTGCCCCAAGGGGGACATTCCGTGAAACCAAGAAGTCAAATAGATACCAAGGGTATCTAGCAGCCATGAGTACAATTGTACAATCTGAGCCTGGGTAATTTGAAGAAGTTGTAAAGCATCAAGTTTGGAAGGATGCAATGCACGAAGAATTGAGTCCATTATGAAGAATGATGTTTGGGAAGTGGTCCAAGACCAGAGGACAAATTTGTTGTCACCTCGAAATGGCTCTTCAAGATCAAGCATGGAGCTATTTGTAGTGCTGAAAAGTATAAGACAAGATTTGTTGCCCGAGGCTTCTCTTAAAAAGAAGGCATAGATTATGATGATATATTTGCACCTGTCGCCCACTATATCACCATTTGATCTATCATTGCTCTTGCTGCAACGCAAGGATGGAGTCTCCATCAAATGGATGTGAACACTGCCTTTCTGCATGGTTCAATAAAGGAAGAGGTTTATGTGGAGCAACCTCTGGGGTTCGAAGTCCAAGATAGAGACACCTATGTATGCAGGTTAAAGAAAGCCCTCTATGGGTTGAAGCAAGCCCCCGAGGCTTGATATGAGAGGATAGATAGCTACTTGATGAAGTTGGGCTTCACTCGAAGTAATGTTGATCCAAACCTTTATTTTAAGGTTGATAGAGAAAGGCCACTCATTCCAGTTCTCTATGTGGACGATCTCTTCCTAACAAGTGCTAACCCTCTGATTCATCAATGTAAGAGGGAGCTAGCTTCCGAGTTTGAGATGAAAGACCTAGGACTGATGCACTATTTCCTAGTCTAGGAGGTCTGACAAAAGCCAGGCGAGATTTTCCTTTCTCAAGGAAAATATGTCGTGAAACTACTGGAGAGATTTGGTGTGGCGCACTGTATGTCCGTGTCGACACCGATGGAACTCAACTTTAAAAAGTTGTGTGGAAGCGCTGCTGGGCCCGAGCTAGGAAATCCCACCGAGTATTGACAACTCGTAGGGGCCCTGATGTTCTTAGTGAACTCTCGTCTCGACGTATGTTTTACAGTGAACACTTTGAGTCAACATATGGTTGAGCCTCATCACATTCACTAGATTGGTGCCAAGAATCTATTTAGATATCTTTGGGCACAATCAACCATGGCTGAGATATACTGTCAAGAGTTTAAGACTCCATGGTTATACTAATGTCGATTGGGTTGGCAGTGTGGTGAATCGTAAGGGCAAATCTGGATGTTGCTTCACCTTGGGTTCTGCTTCAATATCTTGGATGAATAGGAAGCAAAAGTTGATGGCTTTGAGCACCACTGAGGCCGAATACATTGTAGCAAGGATGGCATGTTGTGAAGTTGTTTGGTTGAGAAAGCTCTTCAGTGAGTTATTTGGACATGTGCTAGATACCACCGTTATCCTTTGTGATAACCAGAGTGGGATTCGTCTTTCTGAGAATCCTATATTCCACGATCAATCCAAGCATAAGTACCACTTTGTCCGGGACATGGTATAGCAAGGCATCGTAAGGCTCGATCACATAGGAACTGATGAGCAGGTCGCAGATATTCTCATGAAGCCCTTGGGGAAAGTCAAGTTCCTAACCTTCCGTGAGAAGCTTTGGAATTGTGGAAAGACCCTATTGTGAGGGTCCTGCTTGAGTTGGACTATGAGCTCTAGAAGCTCCGGGGGGCTTGGGGATAGCTTCTTGGAGCTATAAGCACACACGGGGCTAGACTTGCCGAACCTTGTTGTGCTTCTGCCCCACCGTTATGATGTTTGAGTTGGTTCACCTTCTCTTTTATCTATGCCCCACATGCATCCTACCCATGGAGTTTCGGAATCATGGGAAGTACCTCTCATTTGGCCAATGAGGTGGGAAATGTGGATAGAGACCAATAGCAAGACCGATGGACGCATCAGAGATTGTTGTACTCTCTATGTCTAGGATGGCATGTGTCCAACACCTTGATCTGGGATCAAGTCTGATGAGGTTCTTACCTCTAAACTAACTTCGGGTCATTAAACTAACTTTGGGTTAGTATGTGGCTCTTTTGAGTCTATTGAGGTTTTATTCTCTAAACTGACTTCGGGTTAGTATGTGACTCTTTTAATTTTATTGAGGTTTTACCCTCTAAACTGACTTCGGGTTAGTATGTGACTCTTTTTGAGTCTATTGAGGTTTTACCCTCTAGGCTGACTTCGGGTCAGCGGAGTGTAATGTCTTTGTGACTCACTCTCATTTGTTTGCCCTTGAGCCAACAAAGCATGTTACAGCAGGATGACACAGGAACACATGATGATAGTACACGATCCCATTGATCACTAGATGACACAGGTGAACAGATGGAGTTCTCACTAGTTGAGAGTGAGTGTTAATTTTGGGCAACTAGGTCCAAACTCCATGTTGCATTACTCATATGATGATGATGATTATATTTTTGTTGGATTCCTCTTTCGGAGAGGTGCAAGATTGATCTAAAAATTATCTTGTTTGAATGAGCAGAACATATATTTTGATTTTATTTTCCACACATGTGCAAATTGTCAAGGTCGCCCTGAATTGTAATGTAGGCTCACAAGCCCAACAAATGTGTCACACACCCTCATTGATGGATATAAATTGGAGAGACTTGATGCTCATTTGCTCATCATCTCATCACACACATTCCTCATGATCTGATTGGTTTGTACAGCCTAAAAGAGGCTTCTCTCTCTCCCACATGTAAATCTGGATGTCAAAAATATGGATGACGAAAATATGGATGCCAGAAATGGATGCCGAAAATATGGATGATGCCGGAAATGGATACCAAAAATATGGATGTCGGAAATCCTTTTGTTGACTTGTGTTAACTGTTTTGGGAGTTGTTGTTGAGATTTTGTGTATTTGGGGTAGCATCAGTTGTGCTCTAGCTCCCAAATTTTGTGGAGGGACTAAAGTACACTTGATCTACAAGACCGAGAAATTGATTTGGGAAATTTCATCTAGTTTAGGAGATATTAAATTAATTAATTATTTTAATGTATTTCCTAAGTTAAAACTTAGGGAACTTAAATAATTCAAGTGAATTTAATTAAACATGTGATGAAATTGTCTTAAGTCAAACGGATATTTCTTTTAATCTTAGCCATTGATTCAAGATTTGATCATGGTCATTGGTTTTCCAATGACAAAAGTATAAAGGAAAGGCTTGGGGTCATTTGTAAAGACACACAGAGGCAGAGCACTGAAGCTAAGCTGAGATTCTAGGGCAGGGTTTGCTATGAATTCTCAGAAGTGTTTCAGCGACAAAGAGGGGAATTTAGGCCAAGGGGATGATCTGATCCCGAGGTCTAGAATCAACAAGAGGCAGAGATCAACTCAGAGAGGCAACGCAAAAGCAGGAGAGCAACGACAGCAGCAAGGACAGCGCAGTCCCTCAAGGACAACGTGATTTTCAGCAAGAAGCCCTCAGGGGTTACGTAGAGACCCTAAGGGGTAGCATAGAGATTGCATCACCCAGTCTAAGGTAACGCAATCCCTTCCAGAGCAGCACTGAGGGTCAGAGGGGCTTCAAAGGTTGACGCAGAGACTTTCAGGGGCAGCGCTGGGGTTTCTAGGCCCTAATTTTGGCTGAGTTCTGTAAATCTCGTTTGAGGGTGCGGATCAGTGATTATTTTGGCCCTAGATCAGCGAGTGAGTTGTAGATCTGTTATTTCTCTGTCGGGTTTTCCAGATCTGGTACCCAGGCTTGTTGTATTCAGAAAATTCTTAATAATAAAAACCCTCCAGCAGCCAGAGACCGGTTTTCCCGCATTGGGTTTTTCCGGGGACTATTTGTCCATAAATAACTATGTCACTTTGTCTATGTGTGCATGAACTTGTTCTAGATCTAGATTGGTGGAGATTTGTTATGTGTTTTACTTCGATTTTAACTTGAATTTATTCAGTTAATAATTTCTCTAAGTAGGAGGAGCATAACCAGATTAACAATAAATAATTTCTGCATAAACTCTAAAAATTCAGAAATTTCCACAGTTCTCTCATGAGGTGTGTGTGACACTGAAGGAAGGTTCATCTTGTATGTGTTTGACAAAACCTCCGGGAGGTTGGAAGAGTTGCTTTGACCAGCCAAAGTCTTTGCTGGCTAGGGCATCCTGTTGACTGTTGTAACAAACATTTCTCTCTATCTTTGATAGACAAGAAGAATTGTAAATTCTGATTTATTATATTGGCTTGTCTTCTGTCGACCTATTATTATGTTCTATCAGCATTTACTTCCAATGATTATGTGATTGCTAATTTGAATTGGGCCAATAAGAAAGATTGAAGTAAACTGCTTTCAGCATAGAACATATTATGGTTATCTAAATTTAACACCATCATGTACGTAACAACCTAGGTAAGCCTCGTATTTTGGTGACGATTTCCTATCCTAGGAGGTTTTTCATCTCACTGATTCATTTGTGTCTCTAGACACAAATGATTGGCAGAATTTTTCGCTCCAACCTCACCCCCAAAGCTAGGATGGATTTTGTCGTCAAGATACTAGATAAGTCCTAGTGTTTTTTATCGAGTCTTTGTAAAAATAATTTGAGAATAATCCTAGCTAATTGGCTAGATTATTTTATCACAGATTACTTGGTCTACTAGATCATATTTTGAGTCGCAAAATTGGGTAGATAATTGAGGGTTTATTACGAATGGGTTTTCCCCCTTCATGTATTAAATTGTAATATCTTGATGTAAAAATATTTTAGTGCATGGTCCCTCATAGTTAGACACCATGGCTAAATTATTTGAGAGTTGAAAAAATTATTATCCCCTCATGAGTCAATTAATTAGATTTCTGGCAAAATTAAATTAAAATTATAAACTAGAAATTTAATTGATTTTAGGTCTTAGGAAAAATTAATTCTCCAACCCCGGATGCGGGTGGTTCACAGCGTGTCTGACCTCCACGAGGCGGTCATGTGGCTCACCACATGGCGCGCCAATGCACCCCTCCCTTGGGCCGCACACTGCTATCAATTCTCGCGTGGGCAGGGACTTAAATTCCCATGCGCCACCTTAACTCATACGTACCCAACAAGTTGGATAATTACTCCTCTGTTCAGTATGGTGATCTATCTTCCCACCCCGCCTTTGGCTTTCCATCCCTCCCCGGTAGCTATTCCTCCGCTCCTCCTGCTTCAGCGTTCTTCGGCTCTGGTGCGACGTCTTTGGGCCCCTGCCTCTGCAGTTGCGCCTCCGTCTTCGCGAGATTCATCTGTGTTGGCCATAATGTCGCGTCACCATTGCCAGCCCAGTCGTCGAGGGGGAAGAGGAATCCCCTCGCGTCCTCCCCTGCCCATGGATATCCTGAGTGTCAAAGGAAATTTTTAATCAACGGAAAAATCTAAATGCTTCTATAGGGAAATTTTAAATTTTCAAGATTGGAATACTTAAGAAAATCATTTGAATTTGGAATTGCTTAGCATTTAAATTTCATTGTTCTTTCATGATAATTGCATTTGAAATTTAAAGTGCTTAAGTTGCGCATTGGGTTTTGAATATTTCGTGCTTGACATCTATTGAAATTTGCTCGTCGTTTAATCAACTCTAATTGTGGTTTAAATTACTTGAATTGCTATTTATTGCATATTAGACTTAGAGTTTTTCAAGAAATGGAATTATGGTGAATTACATGTTTTTAGTTTCCTAGATTGAGTATCTTTAATGCATTATCTTGAAGGTGATATTGAAAAATTCTGAAGATATGTGTTCTCTTTGAGCTATAATTGCATTGGAGGGATAAGGTTGTGATTTGATTGGGAATTATATTGTGATCTTTTAAATATATTGTTGAAGAAGTTTATTTCTTAGTCTAGTGAAGTGAATATCTATTTGAGAATTAAAAGAATTTGGCATACATTTCATAGATAATCGTAACATAAGTGCTTTCATCCTTGAATCTTGCTTCGTCTCGCTCCATCTTTTAATTGTCTCGTGCATTTGCATATTAAGTTAGACCTGCATAATTGAAATTTACTTCCACGCATAAGCTTGGTCGATAAAGAGATAGGTACCCATCCATCTTTGTTTGAAAATCCTGGTTTTAATAGTACTTAAAACAGTGACCTTGCAGTGGTCAGAGCCACAACTCTTTGCAGCGACGGAGGCACCGGGTACGTTAGATTTTCAGGAGAGGTATCGTTAATCACACATTAGTGTGCTTCACCTTATATTCTCTCTACCACTTACTACGGAATCAGGCTCAATATAGAAAGGATCGAAGGGTTTGAACTTAGGTAGGCATTTAGCAAAAATTAATCAAGATTTCTGCATCCCACATTTGTTTTAGGATATGCATTTCATATAAGATAGTTATTGATCCAAGCAGCAGTTGTTCATAAAATACTTGGTTCTAATTTCCTTAACAAGATAGTTGACTTCATAAGGCACTGGTATCAATCATTCAAATTTAATTAAATCCTTTAAAACTTGCTAGATCGAATACAAGTATTTGGTCGCTTAACTGTCTCCTGAGCTGGTTGATTTCCAACTAGCTCTCTTTCATTCCATTTACATAGGATCTACCCCCCTTAGTCTACTACAGGGAGAAACGGAGAGATTGGGGATCAGAGTGACAGCCCCCGATCTGAGTCGTTGTCACGATGCCTAGACATTCTGTGCGACAACACACTGTATGCAAAATTGTGAGATATATACATGCGAACGATTGTGGAATGATGCAAGGTATTAAGGCCCAAAATCTTTGTTGCGTCTTTGTGTTAAGTCTCTGTGGTGAGGTTTAAGTTACCTCAAAGCAATATTATCTCTGTGATCAAAGCCGAATAGAAGGCAAAGTCAACTATCTTCTTACAGACCTAGGGAAACTAGCTTATGTGAGAAAATTGTGAACCTAATGCACCTAGTTTTTTGTGGAAATCATGCGGACCTAAGGCATTTTATCCCTATGGAAGTAGTGCGAAGTTTGAGATAAATTTCACAATGGAATGACACGAAGTATGAACTATGGAATAATGTGGATTTTCCTCTATGGTTGAAGCAAATTTTGAGGAGGCATCTGAGCTCCCTTTGGCATCCGATTTCCCTCTATGATCCGGAATTTCTAAGCTAAGTAATCTGAACTCTCTATGATAGTATTGTTATGCAAATATGAAATCAATCCAGGCAATATGTCAAGACCAAGCATGGGAGTTCGAGCCTTTGTGGAAGGTCTCGTGATCCAAAACTGAAAAAAAACTAGTCTGAACCTATTTATCTCTTAGGAAGTGTATCAAGGTTGAGGTTTGTTTGAAATCATTGTTGAAGAAGACCTTTTTCTATGCATAAGTGTATGGGGGCATCTTAAAGTTAAGAAGTCTAAGATCATCTTTATGTCCAGTAGTCAGAGCTCTTCTTTGTCACACAAGTCCGTGGAAGATTTTATGGAGTGACTATGATAATGATAGAAGGTTGATCTCAGTCTATTCAACTTTTTTTATCCGTTTATAATTTGATTGATGCTCCAGATAAGATTAAAAGAAAGGACGGACGCCTCAAGTTGTTAGGATGAAATCTCCATCAACTAATCTCAGAATTCGTGATCAAAGGACTCAAATCCTTAATCATAAGTTTTTATGTCAACCTAGAAGAGTCCTATGTTCTATTAATAAAAGAAGGATGAATCACTCTAAAAAAGGTTGACCTAATCTGGAAGCAAAGAAGTTGACGATCCAACGTTGTATCGCCTAGAAAGTCTATCATATATTTTCATAACCATACTCCTCAGTAAATCTTATGATCATGTTTATTGTAATGATTATTGAAGTTTCACTAATGATCTTCCTTTGAGTTTTGCTCATCCCCTTTAGAGCAATCAAACAGTGATGGATGGCTCAGTATCCCAATTAAGAACCATTAGAGAGATGAACATGTTACAACTTACAAGTCTACAAGTTAAAGAATTGTTGTCAAGACATTGTTTTTGAACAAGAGCTGAATTTTTTATGGGGAAGGTTTGTTAAGCCTAAATATATCACTTGCCTTAAAGATCAATGTCTCTCTTGATGAAGTCCTATATAACTAAGTGTTGGCATAAATTTTTGAGAATAAATCCTTGACCTAAATGATGAAATTTATTAACCAATACAGTTGTTACATTGATGTTGTAATAAAAGAGTTTCTTGATCTGAAGCATGTAGCTATTGTCATTGGAAACAAATGCAAGCAAGGAAAAAATAATAAGAGCTCAAAGCTCCCCTTCAAAGTTTGAATGTCTAACCAGATTCATGAATGCTTTGCGTTTGCAAAAACCCTAGTAAGGGTTTGAATAGAAATGGCCTAGGATTTGTGGACAAAACCCTAGATCACTCATAATGTTGATATTGAAATCAAGAATGATGAAGTTGGAAAAGGATGTAAGGATGAGTGGGTTCGTAAACCCTAGACTGGGCTTGAAGAAAATTTAGGATTTCGAGTCGTGATAAAAGAGTTTGACAACTAATGCCACTAACATCAAAGTACATAGAGAGGGCTTGGTGCTCTTTATTAAATACTACTTCCATACCCTCGTACATGACAAAATCCAATGGAAACGATGCAATTTCCCCAATCCTGAAATCCTGAAAAACTGTTATGTTTGCTGGATTTTGAGTGAAATCTAAAATTCTGCTTTCTCCATATGAAATCCAATGACGTTGGAACCACTCTTAAACATCCAGAGTCATTTCATGGTAACGTTGAAAATTTAAGTAAAAGGATGAAAATGAGAGATAAAGGAGAATGTCAATTCTTAAACATTACCATGAATTGCATAGCAATACTAGTGCCATAGGCTTGATTATTAGGTTCAGGGCCATAGGCTTGATTATTAGGCTAGCCTAGGGGAGAGCTAGAAATGGGCCAAACAACAAAAATTAAAAAAATAAATTAAAAAGGCATTTTTTTATGTTGATTTGCATAGGTACACGAACCGGTCTTGAAACGGTCGGTTCGGTGAAATAAGCCGATTCGGTACCAAACCGGCCTGTTCCGATTCGAAGGCCCGGTTCACATAGGTTTTGGGCCAAAAATGGCCGAACCGGTCGGTTCTACCGATTCCGATGTGGTTCTACCTTCTGATAACACTGCTAAAGGGTATAATCTTGGCTTAAGATTGTTGATAATCATCATTGAAATATCTTGTATCTTGTGTTAATGATCCTTGGCTAGATGTTGAGTTTGTTTTTCATCCTTGTTTGAACATCCTGTGGATTGGTTAACATTGGCACTGAGTTGATTGGAACTTTCTTGGTTGTAAGATGACATATAATCTATTGATAAGTACTCTTGTCATTAGTGATTCATCATAACTTAAAGTACTTAAACATTAAGCTGATCTCAAACTAAGAATCTCACTCATAACCATTGCATCAGCATTCTAGTCTTAGTTTGCACTAATGATTTACCTTCGAGCATAAGGCTAGTTGATAGACCCCTAGGACAGCCCTTTTTCATCTAGCTTGAGAGATTCATCTCATTTTTAGTGGTTAACACAGTGACCTTGCAGTCGTCAAAGCCACAGTATTTGCAACGCTGGAGGCACTTAGTGATTGGAACTACTATTGTGAACATCACGATCGAGATTAAATCGATGAGGGTCCAAAATCGGAAAAAATTTGTAAAAATCGAGAAAAAAATCTGTAAAAATTGGCAAATACGAAAATATTCATTTTTTTCAATTTTTTTAATATATAAAGCATCCACAACACAAAATAAATGCATTGACACGTAAATATGAAAAGAGAACTAATATATAAGATGTGTAATATCATGTCTAGTGCTACATCACATATAATAGTGAATCATGTCCTGAATACTAGGTCCTGAATCCCAACTCAGCCTCAAAATATCAACAAAAATATAATAATGTATCTCATACCATGAGTCATAATGTCATATATAATGGAATGAGCCAAATAATTGACACTACTAATTTCCTCTACCCCTCTTGCGAGAAAATGTAACAGCTTTACCTCTAGATGAAGAAGTTGGTGGGGCTAGTATTGGACTCTGTTGTGCTCTAGAAGCTGAAGAACTAAGAGTTATAGGAGGTAGACCACGTCCTCTACCGGTGATAGGGGTAGGTAGTGTCACCTCCTCCTCCTCCTCCCCCTCCACTACCTCATGCTTTAACCAATCAGAGGTCGACTCCATGATAGGCCTCTCGGCCTCAACCCTCCATGTAGTAGTGGTGTCAATCCCATCCAATAAAATGGCCTCCACATCAGGTGTCCTCTCAAGTTGCCTCACCCACAATCGAAGATGGTAGTGGACATAGACCATGTCATTAAGTTGCTGGGAACCCAACCTGTACAAGAGTCCTAAATTAAAAAATTATAAATAATAAATTAATAATTATAAAAAATGATTATTTAATGAATTTAAAAAATTGATTGGAATATTTTAACCTGTTGCGCTTCTTGGTATGTATTTTTTCAAATACACTCCAGTTTCGCTTACATCTTGAGGAGCTGCATGTTTGGCTAAGCACTCGAATGGCAAGCCTTTGAAGATTGGGTACTCTACCACCGTAGTTTCTCCACCATGCATCTACAACAAATAAGATAAAATTATAAACATAAGAAAAATAATGAAAATTGAAAGTTGAAGCAAAGTATGAACTTGAAAAGATAATGAATTTTGAAACAAACTAAATCTTACCTAGCATTTTAGTCTTCCTATCATCGATAGCCATGTCAAACCTAAATGTGCCCCCTGCCATCCTGTATATCTTCATTTCTTTAGATATTTCTGCACGTTCTGTTGGAGATGGCACCATCTTCTGAACACAAGTGAAGAATCCATCCATGACTTCAATATCAAATAAGAAACCACAGGAGTAAGAAAATGTGGGTTTAGGTAGATCCCTGCAACATGAATGGGACGATGGAGTGTGTTGTTACATCGTTCATCAATCATTTCCCATAGGAATTGTTGTTTTTCAAAAACCTCATCTCCCTTATCATCATTGTAGGTCTAAATGGATTCTTTGGCCCTATCCATGGCCTCATTCAAGTAGCCCATTACAGGTTTGTCTCCATCAACTAATTGAAACAAACGAAATCTTACCTGGTATTTTAGTCTTCCTATCATGGATAGCCATGTCAAAGCTAAATGTGCCACCTACCATCCTGTATATCTCCATTTCTTTGGAAATTTTTACACATTCTGTTGGAGATGGCACCATCTTCTGAACACAAGTGAAGAATCCATCCATGACTTCAGCATCAAATAAGAAACCACAGGAGTAAGAAAATGTGGGGTTTAGGTAGATCCCTGCAACATGAATGGGACAATGGAGTGTGTTGTTCTATCGCTCATCAATCATTTCCCATAGGAGTTGTTTCTCAAAACCTTCATCCCTCTTATCATCATAGTAAGTCCAAATGGATTCTTTGGCCCTCTCCATGGCCTCATACAAGTAGCCCATTGTGAGCTTGTCTCCATCAACTAATCGAAGAACCTTTACTAAAGGTTTAGTAATGTTGCACACCCCCTGCACTCCCACCCAGAAGCTTTCCTGGTATGAAACTAACTTGCATATGGCTTCTCCCTTTGGTTTGTGGCTATATGACAAAGCACGCCACTCTTTTGAAAAAAACATTTTCTTCACATCCCACATAGAATTCAGGGGGAATTGAAGAGATATGAAACTAGTGGCAAATCGTGTAATGGCAAGACGCACCAACTCCTTGTTGTTGGTGAATGTTCTCATCAAATGAAGCACAGACGCATGATTATATATAAATTTTGTAATGATTTTTTATAATTCAACAATATCCTTGGAAAAAAAGAATTTTTTGTATGTCCTCCAAACATCAAATCAATGCAGTGTGCAGCACAAGGTATCCAAAATAAGTTAGGATGTCTCTCCATAAGCATCTTGCCAGCGGCAACATAATTTGCAACATTGTCAGTTATGACTTGGACAAAATGTTATGGACCTCATGAATGAACACGTCCAACAAATCACATAATAACCGTGCATCTTTGATATGTGCAGATGCATCAACAGATTTCATAAACATTGTCCCCTTGGAACAACTGGCCAAGAAGTTAATAAAGGTTCTACCCCTTTGATCGGTTCAACCATTTGACATCACAGTGCATCCTGTGTGTGCCCATGAACCCCTAAACTCCTCCAATCTCTTAGTTCAGTCAACCTTTTCATTTTGAAGAATGTGCCCTCTAAAGTTATCATATGAAGGCGCTTTGTACCCTGGGCCAACAATAGCAATAGCATCAATCACGGTGTGGTAAAAGGGATTGTTCCTGGCAACACTGAAAGGAATATCACTCCAAAAAAGAAATTTGCCCAACAACTTGTCAGCTTCTTCCTTCTCCCTTTTTTTAATAACTAGTGAGATAAATGGTCGTGCACTAAGTGTGGTTTTCGGAACAAAAAATTATGAGACAGCTATGGAGTTGGGTGTACATGCTAATGGTGAAGAACTAGTACCACTCTCACGGTCATCTCCCAATCCTGACACTCCACCCCTTGTTATTTGACTCTTCAGAGCTTCCTTGGTAAGTTTGGTTGTCTTTATTCCTTCCAATGATTTGAGGGCTCTTTGGATAATTTATGGATCTACATTTGAGAAAGGCCCTATCTCATGTCCAAGAATTTATGCAATGTGGAACTTCAATCTGTATACCCCCCCAATCATATGTTGCCCACATAACTTCAAAGAATCAAATCACATTTGTCAAATCACCAGTTCACTCAAATTCCTACAGAGGGTCCAATTTCCTTGACATGTTTGTAACTTTGTTGAACTCTTTGAGTTTTAATGATATCTCCTAAAGCAGTATGAACCTAGGGCACAAGAAGAATTGCAAGTTAAAAAAATAAAATTAAAATTTACATGCAACATTTTGAATTTTTGACCAAAAAAAAAAAACCAACTCAATGTAACAATAATGGCAAAAAATACACATTCAAACCCAAGCGAAAATGAAGGAAAAAAACTAGGGCACAAGAAATTAAACAAATAAATCTAACAATCAAGTTTTTACATTTTTTACCAAAATAAACCCTCTCCACTAAATGCAACAAAAATGAAATTAACCAAAAAAAAAAAATCCAAACAAAAATCATGGAAAATAAATGGGCGATAGAAACCCAAGGAAAAACAAAAAAAAAAACAAAAAAATTGTCAAATTTGATACCCATACTTGAAAACCACACTTTTCTAAAGAATCTTACTCCAAACTTGATTTTTTTTGTTTGGGATGTTAAATTCCTTCACTTTTCTCATCTCGTGCCCTTGTAGATGAGTTCTTCTCCTCCTTAGCTCTCACTCTTGCCCTCTATCTGAAAAAATGAGCAAAACAATCGGAATTTACCTTTAAAAGTTCATTGTTTTTTGCCTCGGGGATTTTTTCAAGTTCAAAAAATCGCCAATAACATTGGCCGATAAAATCGTTGCCTTGAAAAAATCGCGATTTTTCAAATTATCGTGATGTTCGCAACAAAGGTTGGAACCATAGTTTTAAAAACCGGAACCGATGACTGGACAATCGGGTTTCAAATTGAAACTAGTCAAACCAAGATTGGTCAGTTATCAATGAACTAATCTTTAAAAAAATATACGAAATAATTAGTTTTTAATAAAAAAAACTATTTTTAAGATTTGCAACCATGATTCCAAGCCAATAGAGACAAAATATGCAAAGTTTGCTCATTTATATACCATGCAAAGGTGAATATATCAAAATGGCACCGAGTGCAATACATATCATCGAAAAATACATAAGCAATGAGGCTCTAAATGGCCCATAAAGTCCAAAAACAATGCTACAAGCTATGAGGCCATTGGCCTAATACAAGACTACATATTAGTGATCAACAACATGATCACTCCTCATCATGATTAAAATCATCACCACTACTAGACAAGGGATCATCAACATGAGCTACATAAATAATATGGCTCAAAGTTTGAGGACTCCTAAAACTCCTCTACAACTTTAGTAGTAGTAGTAGTAGCAAAATAGACATCAAAACTACAAATCACTGAGCAACATGGTCTCTCATGAAACTCATCATTGATTCATCGCTACTAGAAATGGGATCATCAACAAGAGATACATAAACATCATCTAGCTCAAAGTCTTCAGACTTGGATTGCTCAACCTTATAACATGATAGAAATTGAAAAAGTTTAACATGCCTAACCAATGGTTTTGGTTTGAGTGAAGGGTTCATCTCCTCAACCTTAAAATGCGGTAGAAAAAGATTAACATGCCTAACCAGTTGTTTTCCTTTGAGTGAAGGGTACATTCTTGTTAAGGCCATGGTAGGGGAGTTCAACAATCAATACCACCAACATCAACAAAGTTCAACAATCAATGCCACCAACATCAAGGTTCTTAAAGGACTTCATGCTCTTGATCAAATGCCAATCTCATACCCTTACACATGATAGAATCAAATGGAAACATTGCAAACCCCCAAACCATGAAACCCTGAAAACCATTAAGTCTGCTGAATTTTGAGTGAAATCTAAAATTTTAGTTTCTCCATATGAAATCCAATGAGGTCGAAACCACTCTTAAACATCCTGAGTCATTTCATGGTAATGTTAAAAATTTAAGTAAAATGATGACTTTTACTTCAAGAATTTAACATTACCATTCACTGCCAACATTGCTAGGCTGAGATATGTCACGCAAAATGAGAGTAGAAAATGTTTTTTCTTTATCTTGGAGGAAAACAACCCAAATTTCCCTCAAAACAATTCAAAACTCACAAAACTACTTTGTAATCTATTTGCTCATAAACTGTCTGTTTATAATGGAACTGCCATTGACTGAGGAACCATCGATTATGTCATAAATCGGCCGGTTTGTCCGATGCAGTTATCAAATCCAAACCTCTTGCACTGGTTTTTTACCTTGCTGTTTGGCCCAATTTCCTAATGAACTGGTCGGTTTGACCGATTTCCAATTCATGCCAGCCGATTTTTAAAATTATGGTTGGAACACAGGGGGAGGTATCGTTAATTAAGCCTCTGCTTGCTTCCCGTTGGCTTCCATCCCACAACCTACTCTAAAGACTGTTCTCAAAACAATTAAGAGAGAGGTTCAAACTAGGCATATAACTTAAAAGTAACCAAGATCCTTGCATTACAGCGAGATCTTAGGATTTGCATCTCATATAAATTAGTAAAGCATTTAAGCAGCAGTTGTCCATCCGGTTACTTTGGCTCAATTTATAACAAGCAAGAATTTTGACTCTATAAGGCATTGGTCTCATATTTAATCTAATCTAATCTAATCTTTGAATCTTGCTAAACTCAACCAAGTAGCTAGGCCACTCTTTGACTCTTATTTCCATAGGGACTACCCCCCATAGCTTGTTGTTGGGAGACAGCTAGAACGGAGTGATCGGGGATTAGAGTGACATCCCCTGCCCTAAGTCGTTGTCGCAGTGCCTGTACAATCTGAGCGACAACATTTTTTGGTGTCGTTATCAGGGATAAATTTATTTTGTTCTCGACGCTTCAACGACATTCTTCATAATATTATAGTTCATTAGCCCGTCAAGCGGACAACATTTTTTGGCATCATTGTCGAGGACCAATTTATTGGACCTTGGCATTGACAACACTCTCATTAATCTTCCTAATCTTCCATCATTTTTCATCTTTTCATCACCTTATCCTTTGTTCTCTCACTTGTCCTCTCATCTTGTTCATCCACACCTTTAGGACCTAAACACTTAGGTTGATTTCCTATTTGGATGGCAACTCCACTTGTTCAACCATTCACAAGAGCTTACTCTAGAAGGAATCTTGGTAGCTTGGTTAACCCTGCTCCCGATCTTGAAAAGGTTTTAAGACCCTGGCTAAACAAATTACATTCTAGAGGGCAATTAATTTTTCTCAGACAAGAAGCCCTCCTTGATCTCCAATTGCTTTTCATTAATCCCGTCAATCAAGAATCCATGGTTGATTTGTACAGCCCTTGCAACTTCACCAACATCCAAGGATATCTGCATGATCTGCCAAATGAGTCTACTATGAGCAAGCTGCCAATTTCCAAGGAAACAATGCCATCAATACTAAAGCTCATATAAATAAGTTCAACACATTCATTCACAGATATGCTCATTCCACTGCCTACAACCATGAAGATGTCAGGATGAAATTCTTTGTTTTGTCATTGGAAGATAATAAACTTGACTGGTTTCATGACAAAGCGAATAATGCCCGACCCTTTAAGAGCCCTCACTGATGCATTCAAAGATAAATATGGCGATAAGAGGGAAGGAAAGTACTTAGTCAAAGAATTGAATACTATAAAGTAAAGAGAAAATGCAACAGTCGAAGAATTCAACCAAAGGTTTAATGGTCTTCTAAGGGATATGATTCAAGATTATAAGCCTCCCGACAAGACAGCTTTGGAGCAATATCTCAAAGCTTTTAATGGTGACACTTAGAATGAGATTAGACGTGCCAAGCCTATTATGTTAATCATTGCCCAGAGTACAGCTGAAGAGTTGGAGAAGGACAGAAAAGCTTCAGGTAAATCAAAGGTCCCAAGTTTTGATAGAGGTCTAATTAAATCCAAGGGAAAGGAAATTAAAGAAGAAGAACCAGAATCAGTTAAGGAATTGACTCGAGTAATCAAAGAAATGAAAATCGAACATGCCAGAAAAATGAGTGATATACAGGCTAGAATGATTCAAATGCAAAAGATGCAGCCCAGAAGTAACAATTTGTGGCCAAAAACTCTGTGGGGTCTTGGTTAAATGGTGATGAGGCGAGTTTTTATGGCACTCATCACAGGTTCAATTCCCTTCCCTGATCGAGGTGATGTATCTAGACATGTTAATGAAGATGTAAAGATGTAGTCCTACCAAACTTACAACAACAACAAAAAAGTGGCCAAAAAGAAATCCCTCTATTGAGCAAAGGCCTCTTGATCCTCAAATCAATATATTCAAAAGGGAGTTCCATTTGCCTTAAGAGGATTGGACAGAAGTTATGAAAAATAGCTGTAGTGTTGAAACTCTTAATTTGAGCAATGTCGAAAGTGAGAATGAGTATTGGCTTGAAGAACAATCTACACAAGACATCGAAGAAGAAATTCCTAACATCCAAAAGATTAATCCAGATTTCAATTTAGGGGAATGGATCAGCCATGTAAGAATAGACTGCCTATTAAGGAGATGATCACGTGTCCAGCTCAAGGGAGTGAAGTCAAAAAAATTATCAAGTCCGATCAAGAAAATTTGACTAAAATAGAATGTCAGGCTCCCCTACCATGCTCACCATGTTATAATCTTGATAAATATAAAAAGGTCCTAGGGAGGATCTCTCCACCCAAGGATCCTATGAAAGAGCCTATTGTAATGCAATCCAACATTGGGAATTATGTTGTCCTTTCTGATCCCATGGTCTTGCCTGATAGTAAAGAATAATCTAAGGAGCAAATATGGCACATGAGTTTTGACGATGCTCGCTCTAAACCCAGAAAAGGGGCTGCAATTGTTTTGATCTCACATTCAAGGCATATTTTTAAGCTTGATTTCCGGCTAGAGTTTGAGGCAATTAACAATATAGTTGAATATTAAGCTTTGTTAATGGGCCTTAAAATAGCTAGAGATCTCAAAATAAAATCATTAAGTGTGAAAGGAGATTCTGATCTTGTCATCAAACAGGTTAAGGGTATCTTCTCATGCAAAAGTGATAAACTAAAGAAGTACAGAAACATCGTATGGGATGCTATTGAATTATTTGATGCATTTGGTCTGCAGATCGTCCCTAGAGAAGAAAATGGTCAAGCTAATGAGCTGTTCGTAGCCGCTTCTACCTTCCAAATTCCTGATAATCTAATAAAGGATAAAGCCACGATAGAAGTTGTTTTCAAGCCCTCAGTCCCGAATAATGTTGAGCATTGTTAAGTGTTTGATGATGAAAAACAATTCAACCACTTTCTTAATCATTTGGATGAGTTTGAAGATTTTCAAACTTGTTCCAAAGAAGAGGGATCTAATGCCAAAGGTAAAGATATGGTAAACCCCACTTTCGGGAATATGGTGGCTATGCAACAACTCTTTAATAGGAATGATGCCACCAAAAGGGATGATGATAGGAAGATGGATCTGGGTGGATTCATTGAAGTTAACATTGGTTTTCCCAAAAATACGAAAAATGGTTAAAATAAGTAAAGGGTTTTTTGAAAAAGAGAAGGAAAATTTGATTGATCTGCTTATTGAATACAGCAATGTCTTAGCTTTTTCATATGATGAGCTCAAAGGTTACAGAAAGGATGTTATAGAACATATTATCCCTTTGAAAGATGAAGATGCTAAACCATTTAAGCAGAATCTTAGGCAAATTAATCCTAAGTTAGCTCCTCTTGTTCAGATAGAATTGTAGAAATGCTTGATGCGGGGATGATCAGACAAACTCCACATTCTTCTTGGTGCTCCAATTTGGTGATTGTTAGAAAAAACAATGGTACTATCAAATTGTGTGAGGATTTCTGAAATCTTAACTTGGCTTGCAAAAAAAACAAGTATCCTTTGCCTAATATGGAAAACATGCTTCAAAGGATAACAGAATCTGGTATGATGTCATTATTAGATGGATTTTTTTGTTACAATCAGGTTTGGGTTTAGGAGGAAGATCAGAACAAGACCATCTTCACCACCCCTTGGGGTACTTTTGAATATCTCGGAATGCCTTTTGGGTTAACAAATGCAAGGGCTACTTTTCAGAGAGCCATGGATTGTGCTTTTAAGGAATTGATTGGCAAAATTATTGAAATTTACCAAGATGATCTCACTGTCTTTTCGAAGGATGGTAAGGCTCATATAAACCATCTTAAGTAGGTTTTTGACAAGTGCCAGGAATTTGGCATACTTTAAATCCCGCCAAATTTGTGTTTTGGGTTACCGAAGGAAAATCACTGGGACACATCATTTCTAAAGAAGATATCAGGATTGAACCTGAAAGAGTTGAAACTATTCAACAAATCCCTTTACCACACAATCTTAAGCCCCTTCAGTCTTTCCTAGAAAAAATAAATTTTCTAAGAAGATTTATTCCAAATTATGCAGAAATTGCTAAACCTATCCAGTGTTTGCTAAAGAAGGATGCAAAATTTGTATGGAAAGATGATGGTAAAAGGGGCTTTCAGGATATTGAAGATGTTATAGCAAAAGCTCCTATCTCGGTCAGCCCAGATTATTCAAAGGATTTTATGGTCTTTTCATTTGCATCTGAAGATACTATAGCAGGTGTCCCATTACAAGAAGAAAAAAAAAAGAGGGTCATTAGCAGCGGATAGCCTTCATGAACAAATCCTTGCAGAATTCATAATTGAAGTATAGCATTATGGAAAAGTAGGCTTACGCATTGGTTAAGTCCCTTAAAAATTTCAGAACATATGTGGGTTATTCCAAGATTATTGCATTTGTTCCCCACTCTGCCATCAAGGATATACTAACTCAAACTGACTGCTTAGGAACTCGTGCCAGATGGGTAACTAAAATTCAAGAGTATGACCTTGAGTTAAACTTGATTAAGTCCCTTAATTGTTAAAATTTGGGTACCAGAGGACAAGTGGTTCCCTAAGGCTTTTGATCTTTGGCCTAGGGAAAAGTGTCCAAATGTATTTGTATTTTTCTCTTAAAGTGACTTTATAAGTGGTAAAGTCAAATCTAATTTAAAAGTGACTTTATAAGTTATAAAGTCAAATCTAATTTAAAAGTGACTTTAAGTGATAAAGTTACTAAGTCTAATTTAAAGTGACTTTAATAAAGTCAATGTGAAATTAGAAAGTGAAAAGTGACTTTGGAAATAAATGACTAAGAGGGTCTTTATTAAAGTGGGGTGAATTAAAAAATTGAAAGTGAGATTTAAATGCACATTTAATCTCAGCCCTAGATCTAAAGCTATCTCAGCCATTGGATTTAGGGATTCCCCAAAAGTCACTTAAGGTTAGGTTAAAGGAGGAAAAGAAAGAGAAAAGGTCATTCATTCGATTCATGGCTTGATTAAGGGAAGGGAGGAGCAGAGAGAGCAAAGGAGAATTTAGTGATGAGGAAAAAAGAAGCGAACCTTGGCACATACGAAAGCATCATTCGGCAAATCCATCTGATGAGTTCTCTGATTAAGTGAGTTTCACAAACCGTTTTCAAAGCAAAAACAAATGCAATGACTTGGCATGCATTCCTAGGCATACGTACAAAAGTTTTGGCACAGATTTCGAGGTGCATTTATTGTTGTTTTGTGGCACAGATTTTGAGGCAGTCCGTACAGCATACTGTTGTTTCTGTGCACACAAATCGAGGCAAAAATCGTACAACATTTATTGTTGTCCCTCTCTATGCAAATCGAGGAGGTCGTACAACAACATTTATTGTTGTTCTACACACAAATCAAGGAGGTCGTACAGCAGCATTTATCGCTGTGTTTTCTAAGCACAAAAATCAAGAAGTCCGTACAGCGTTTAAAGTTGCTTTTGTTTTGACTATTGGCGCATTTTCCGAGGCAGAGGTCAAGTGCGGAAAACGAGATAAGTTGTATTTTTATGGTTGCTGGAAATTTCTGTGTATTTCTATTTCACTATAAAAGCATTTTATCAGAAATAAAGAAGAGCTCTCAAACTGGTTTTCCCCAACAGTTGTAGGGGGTTTTTCCATGGTCACATTGACCAAAAATCAACGTGTTATTTTTCTGTGTGTGGCTGTTATAATTTTCTTTGTTTTATTTTTGCATTTCCAACACTATGAAATTCCTAAATTTGTGTTTTCAGAAAATAATTTCATTTCTAGAATTTTGAATGTATGATTATGGGAATGGGCATTTAACTATATGGGAGTGATAAGGTGAAATTGAAAACTGGAGTGGGGTTTAAAATTTCTACATGGTATCAGAGCTTGGTTGGCTGAAAAGTGCAATTTGGGATAGCAAGTGAAAAATTATAGCAAGCTATTTTTTACACATAAAACTTAACCTTTACCACAAATTTGAATACTTCAATTTGTTAGGACAACAAGCATGTCTTTGGGCTTGAGGGTTGAGGATAGGTTGGATGGGTAGAGCAAGTATAGTGCATGGAGGGAGAGGATCCAGAGCATCTTTGAGGAGGCAAAAGTCTAGGGCATTATGGTGAATACCACACAGAACCCAGTAGTAGTATCTACTGACCCTAATGAGTTGATAGAGTTTAACATGAAGAATGCCAAGGGAAAAAGACTGATTCTGGATGGTGTTAAAGACCATGTCATTCTTCATGTGAGAGGAAAGAGTCAAGACATATGCACATGAGATGTAGACAGCCTTGATCAATCTTTACCAGAGCACCAATGAAAACAGAAAAATGGTCCTAAGGGAGAAGCTGAAAGACATTAAAATGGCTAAGATTGATGGTGTTATAGCATACCTCACAAAGATCACTTTAGTGAGAGATGATTTGGCAGCTATTGGAGAGACCATTCCACCCACTGAGTTGGTGCAGATTACATTGAATGGTCTTCCTAAGACTTGGGAGAGTTTTGTGGATGGGATTGTTGCACAGGAGAACCTTCCCTGTTGGGAGAGGTTGTGGGATGATTGCATTTAGAATGAAATCAGAAAGAACCATCTTGGGGCAGCCAAACAGGTGGAAGAGGATGACAATGTAGCATTGTTAGCAAGGGGCAAGAAAGGCAAAGGAAAGAAGTAAGCTTCCACAAGTGGTGGTGGGAACAAAGGCAAAGGTAAAGGTAAGCAAGTGAACAAGGAGAAGGACTATTCCAAAGTCAAATGTTGGAATTGTCAGAAGTTGGGACACTATGAAATTGTGTGTCCGAAGAAGAAGAAGGAGGGAAAGGACAAGACTATGGTAGCGTCCGTAGATATAAAGGACTTTTCGGAGAGCTTTGATCGAGAGTTTGGGTTCATAACTTGTGAGCCCACTAGTGCAGGATCAACTACCACACATGTTCAAAGGGAGTATGCACTTCCCTCCACTAGCGAAGCATCCTCAGTTATTTGGTATGTTGACAGTGGGGCTTCCCGTCATATGACAGGAGTCCGAGAGTACTTCTCAGAGCTTTCAGAGAGTAGCAATGATATAGAGGTAGTACTCGGAGATGACAGTATTGTTAGAGCAGTCGGTGTGGGGACCTTGACATTTGATAGGGAACCCAAACCTCCCTTGAAAATGTTTGATGTTCTATATGTGCCAGGGATGAAGAAGAACCTTATATCCGTCTCAACATTGGAGGACAAAGGGTATGACATCTTGTTCAGGAGAGGGCGGGTGCTTATATATCCTAGGGGCACTCTAGCTAATTCAACTAGAGTGATTGGTGTACGCCATGCCAAGGTGTACAAGTTTTCATTCCAGCCCCTTATGGAATTGAGTAGCAGTGCCGATAGCGGAGCTAGCAGTTCAGAGCTGTGCGAGATTTGGCACCGCAGGATGTGGCACATGTATCATGGGGCCTTGAGAACATTGCAGGAGATCACCACAAGTGTGTCAGATTTCAGTTCTGATCACCTTGATACATGCAGAGGATGTGCTATGGGAAAGTTTTCCAAATCCCCTTTTCCTAGTAGTGACAGCAGATCAACAGGGATTCTTGACTTGATTCATACCGATGTGAGTGGTCAGATGTCTCATGTATCCTTGAGTGGCTATGAGTATTATGTTTTATTCATTGATGATCACTCCAAGAAGACCTGGATTTATTTCTTGAAGACCAAGAGTGAGGTCTTCAAGTGGTTTCAGGAGTTCAGAGCTCTTGTGGGGACTCAGATAGGTTGGAAGATCAAGGCCCTCGGGTTGGACAATGGAGGAGAGTATACCCTTGGTGAGTTTGTTGATTATTGTGCGGAGGCAAGCATCAGGAGGGAGTTCACAGCTCCTTACAACCCCCAGCAAAACGAGGTTGCGGAGAGGAAGAACAGATCCATCGTTGGGGCTGCCAAAGCCATGCCTCATGATCAGGGGTTACCTTTGTTTTTGTGGGCAGAGGCCTACAACACTGTTGTGTACTTGCAGAACAGGAGTCCACATCGTGCCTTGGGGCATGTGACACCGGAGGAGGCTTTTTCTAGGAAGAAGCCTGATGTTGGTCACTTTCGTATCTTTGGGTGCATTACATACTCCTATGTTCCCAAGGAGAAGAGGACCAAGCTAAAGCCCACTGCAGATAAGACCATCTTTGTGGGTTACAGTGAGACCTCGAGAGCCTATCGGATTTATATTCCTACGAGGAGGAAAGTTGTTGTCAAGCGGGATATGAAGTTCGAGGAGAATAGAGCTTTCAGGAGGTCACGAGAGTTAGAGGATCTGGATTCACCAGACCCTCAGGAGCAGCTGAGTCATTCACAGGGATTCAGTGGATAGGGATCAGGAGGTACATCGATTACAGTGTCAGGTCCTTCAATGAGCATTGGCTCTCAAAGTCAGATGGGTGGTGCTTTGGGCAGCATGCAGAGTAGTGCGCAGAGCAGTTCACAGGGTAGCCCACTGATGGACAGTTCACATGGTACTTCAGCATCTACAAGCACAGGTTCAGGCATGAGGTCAGTTGGCAGGCCTTTAGGAGTTCAGGCTTTTGATGAGGATGAGGATTCTTTCACTATAGTGGGAGAAGTGTGCTCAGGGAAGAGGAAGCCCAAGTGGCTTCATGACACCTTGCGCGAGGCCACATCTATTGTTGGGCCAAAGAGACAGGTTAGAGAGAGCAAACCACCTGAGCGGTTATGTAGCTATATGGCATTGGTTGCTAGCATCGTTGACTGTGAGCCTTCTAGCTATGTAGCCAACAGGTCTGGAGAGAGGCAATGCAGGAGGAGTATTCTTCTATCATGAAGAATGATGTTTGGGAGGTGTTGCCGAGGCCTGAAGGCAAATTAGTGGTTACTTCCAGATGGCTTTACAAGATAAAGCATGTTGCAGATGGCAGCATCGAGAAGTTCAAGGCTCGGTTTGTGGCGAGAGGGTTCTCACAGATAGAGGGAGTTGATTATGAGGAGACCTTCGCTCCCGTGACTTGATATATTTTCATTCGCTCCATTATATCGATAGCAGCAAAGATGGATTGGTAGACCCACCAGACGGATGTGAAGACCGCATTTCTCAATGGCTTCATATAGGAGGAGATTTATATTGAGCAGCCGCAGGGCTTTGAGGTGCATGGGAAGGAGTCCCATGTATGCAGATTGAAGAAGGCACTCTATGGCCTGAAAAAAGCTCGTAGAACTTGGTACTCGAGGATTGATACATACTTGCAGAAGTTGGGTTTCACAAAGAGTGATGCAGATCCGAACCTATACTTTATTGTGGTAGGTGAGGAGCCTCTTATTCTGGTGTTGTACATGGATGACTTGGTCATTACAGGTGCAAAGAGACTTACAAAGGGCTACAAGAGAGATCTTGCTTCAGAGTTCGAGATGAAGGACATTGGCTTGATGCATTAATTTTTGGGATTGGAGGTGTGGCAGGAGGAGGGGCATTTCTTCCTGGGATAGGGGAAGTATATTGTGGACATTCTTAGCAGATTTCACATGGAGGATTGCAAACCCATGTCTACATGTATGATCACTAACTGAAAGAAGCTTCACACTTCAGATTCCGAGTTGGCGGATCCCACATTGTACAGACAGCTGATCGATTCTCTGATGTATTTGGTCAACACTCGACCAAATATTTGTTTTGCTTAACACGATGAGCCAGTTCATGTGTGAGCCCAGGAGAGTGCACTGGGTTGCTGCAAAACACGTACTTCGTTACTTGCAGGGGACAGTGGATTATGGTCTGGATTATAGACAAGGAGATGGAGTGAAACCGGCAAGGTAAACTGATTCTGATTAGGCAGGTTGTGCTTCTGATAGGAAGAGCACTTCAGGGTGTTGTTTTGGGTTGGGTTCGGCAGTTGTGTCATGGTTCAGCCGGAAGCAACAGTCAGTTGCATTGAGTTCAACAAAAGCAGAGTACATGGCAGCCAGTTTGGCTAGTTGTGAGGCCATATTTCTTCGCAAGATGTTGTTTGGCTTATTTGGTCAAGCGTTAAGACCTTCAGTGATTTACTGTGATGATCAGAGTTGCATTAAACTCACGGAGAATCCAGTATTTCATGACAGGTCAAAGCATATCGGGATCAAATATCATTTCATCAGAGACTATGTTCAAAAGGGAGCTGTGAAGCTTTAGTATATTCCCACAGATGAGCAGGTAGCGGACATATTCACCAAAGCCTTACCACGAGGCAAGCATGTCTATTTCAGAGACAAGATGGGAGTGGTGAGGAACACTTTCCTCGGTAAGAGGAAAGTGTTAAAATTTGGGTACCAGAGGACAAGTGGTTCCCTAAGGATTTGATCTTTGGCCTAGGGAAAAGTGTCCAAATGTATTTGTACTTTTCTCCTAAAGTGACTTTATAAGTGGTAAAGTCGAATCCAATTTAAAAGTGACTTTATAAGTGATAAAGTTACAGGTCTAATTTTAAAGTGACTTTATTAAAGTCAATGTGAAATTAGAAAGTGAAAAAGTGACTATGGAAATAAAAGGCTAAGTGGGGTGAATTAAAAAATTAGAAAGTGAGAATTAAATGCACACTTATTCTCAGCCCTTGATCTAAAGCTATCTCAACCATTCGATTTAGGGATTCCCCAAACGTCGCCCTTGATCTAAAGCTATCTCAAACATTCGATTTAGGGATTCCCCAAACGTCACTTAGGGTTAGGTTAAAGGAGGAAAAGAATAGAAAAGTTCATTCATTCTTTTCATGAGCAGATTGAGAGGAGCAAGAGAGAGCAAGGAGAATTTCTGAGCAGTGAGAAAGAAGAGAGAAGAAGCTTGGCACACATACCAAGGCAGCATTTAGCAAATCCATACAGCAGGTTTACATGCAATTCAAGGCAGTTTCTGGGCACGTTTTTCAAGGCAAAACCATACAGCAACTTTGGCACGCATTCCTAAGCAGTCGTACAGCAGTTCTAGCACAGATCTCAAGGTGCATCTATTGTTGTTATGTGGCACATATTTCGAGGTAGTCTGTACAGCGTATTGTTGTTTTTGTGCACATAAATCGAGGCAGAAATCATAAAACATTTATTTTTGTCCCTCTACACGCAAATTGAGGAGGTCGTACAGCAGCATTTATTGTTTTTATACACGCAAATCGAGGAGGTCGTACAACAACATTTATTGATGTGTTTTCTGGGCACAAAAATCAAGGAGTCCATATAGCATTTAAGGTTGTTTCTGTTTTGACTATTAGCAAATTTTCTGAGGCAGAGGTTAAGCACGAAAAACGAGACAAGTTGTATTTTTGCGGTTGCTGGAAATTTCTGTGTATTTCTATTTCACTATAAAAGCATTTTATCGGAAATAAAGAGCTCTCAAACTGGTTTTCCCCAAGAGTTGTAGGGGGTTTTTCCATGGTCACATTGACCAAAAATCAACGTGTTATTTTTCTGTGTGTGGCTGTTATAATTTACTGTGTTTTATTTCTGCATTTCCAGCACTGTGAAATTCCTAAATTTGTGTTTTCAGAAAATAATTTCATTTCCAGAATTTTGAATGTATGATTATGGGAATGGGCATTTAACTATATGGGAGTGATAAGGTGAAACTGAAAACCGGAGTGGGGTCTAAAACTTCTACATTAATCATTTCAGAACATATGTGGGTTATTCCAAGATTATTGCATTTGTTCCGCACTTTGCCATCAAGGATATACTAACTCAAACTGACTGCTTAGGAACTCGTGTCGGATGGGTAACTAAAATTCAAGAGTATGACCAGATGTCAAAGGTCAAGGATTAGCCCAGATGTTGACAGAAAGTAATGAAAAAACTTTAGAGATGGTATGCTAGAATAAAATAATTGAGCCTCCTATCTCCCTCGAGCTTCAAAAGTTGGAAGGAATCGAATAGTATAAGGACATTATTTATTCTTTGATAAATCTGACATGTCTTGATCACTTGGTAGCTCAGAAGCAGAGAGCTCTCCAATCAAAGGCATCTAAATATCGTATTATGAAAGATGGCCTTGGATGGAGAACTCCTGATGGGATAATACTTAGGTGCATTGATGAGGATGAAGCTAAGAAGCTTATCACTGAGTTCCATGGAGGATTTTGTGGGGGGCACTTTGCAGCGAAAACCATGGCCCACAAGATTCTGCATGTGGGATATTATTCGCAGCAATTGCCTCAAAAGCAAAAATTAGCAGCATTGCCTCTTCAGTCGGTCGTAATTGAGGCCCCTTTTCAGCAATGGGGGTTGGACTTCATTTGTAAATTCAACCAAAATTCTAGTAATGGTTATTCATGGATTTTGACTACAATAGATTACTTTACGAAGTGGGTTGAAGCCATCCCAACAAAGCATGCCACTGAGAAGGTTGTCATGGATTTTCTTGAGAATCATATTATCACTCTATTTGGTGTTCCAGGCGAAATTACGACTGATAATGCCAAAACCTTCAGCTCTTCCGAGTTTTCTTCTTTCTGCTTCAAGTATGGCATTATTCTATCTCATTCTTCAAATTATTATCCCCAAGGAAACGGTCTTGCCAAATCAACTAACAAAAATTTGATCGTTATCCTTAAGAAAATTGTGGGGGATAATAAGTGATCGTGCGACCATAAGTTCAAGTATGCATTATGGGTGGACAGAATCACAAAATAAAAGAGCCACTGGGAAAATTCCTTTTGAACTTGTTTATGGTTTGGAAGTCACCTTGTCTGTCCATCTCAAGCATCTAGCCTATCAGCTCCTTCAGCATTTTATAGAAGACAAAGATGCGGTACAGAGAAGAATTGATCAGATTATGGAACTTGATGAAGCCTGCAGGAATACTTTCGATAACATGTGTCAGAGTCGGGCCAGAACAAAAGAAGGGTTTAACAAGTCATCACGGAACATGTATCTATAGATTGGTGATATGGTGATATTATGGGATAGCATAAATGAGAAGCCTGGTAATCATGGAAAGTTCGATAGTCTATGGCTTGGGTCGTACATCATCAGAGGGATCGTTGGGTCAAATTCTTTCTATCTGAACACTTTGGAAGGTGATCATGTGGACGTACCAGCAAATGGGCAGATGCTCAAACTATACTACAAGAATGACATATGATGCCATAGGGCATCGTTTGTATAGTATCTCTAACCCTACACCTTTTTACTTAATGTCATTAGTTAGTTTTATTTTATGTGCTTATGTTTTAAGAGTTTGTTAGAGTAGAATTTTTTTCTATTCCAGCAGGATTTATTATGTATACATGATGATTTCGATTTTGAATGGATATCTATTCCATGGACTTATGTTTTCTTGGATGCAGGGTTTTGGGGTTCTCACGTTACTACTTCAAGGAAGCAACGTGTCCCCATATGTTCGCAGATGTTGCACACTTTTTGTCAAAGTTTAGAGGAAGCAGATATGCCAAAAAAATTTCAAAGGATCAGATCATCAATCATCAGTTTATTGAGTCTTTGTAAACCCATTCTGCAAATTTGTAATGTAAATGATGCTAGTAAGACCGTGTACGTATGTAACAACCTAGGTAAGCCTATTATTTTGGCGAAAATTTCATCCTAGGAGGTTTTTCGTCTCACTGATTCATTTTTGTTTCTAAACATGGATGGTCGGCAGATTTTTCCCTCCAACCTCACCCCAAAGCTAGGGTGATATTATTCGTCAAAGTCTTAGGTGAGTCCTTATGTTTTAGTCGAGTCTTATGTAAAAGTGATTTGGGAATAATTTAAGCTAATTGGTTAAATTATTTTATTACAAATCACTTGGTCTACTAGATCATATTGTGTCACAGAATTGGATGTGTGATTTGAGGGTTGTAAATGTAAAATCTTATGTAAAAAATATTTTAGTGCATGGTCCCTCATACTTGGACACCATGGCTATAATACTAGAGGGTGGAAAAAATATTAAATCCCCTCAAGTGTCAATTACTTAATTTTTCTGGCAAAAAATTTAATTAATCCTAAGCCAGAAAATTAATTAATTAGAGTCAAGTTAGAGTCCTAGAGAAATTTAATTCTACAAGTGGAAAATTTTGTGGGTATCAATGAAATTGATTTTTGGAGATCCCCCACTAAGGGAATATTGGAAATTTCGAGAAGAATTGGACCCTTGGACCTTGGTGGTTAAGTCAAAGTCAATTTGTTGAGGAAATTAGCTCAAAATAATTATTTTTGAGCTAATAAAAATAGGGTTTAATAAAAAATTCGAAAATTCCTCAAAATAAATATTTTCAGTTGCAAGAATCAAAAGACCATCAAGGAATTATCGACGGTTGAGATTATTTTGACGAGGATCAAGCCAACTAGCTGTTATTTTCCACTTGGAGGATTTATCTATAAGTTAGGAGTCATTTGTATCTCAAACCATCTGATGTTTGGCTAAAAGATAATTCTGTAGAAAAGTTGATGTAACGCTACTGTCTCGCTGCGACCGTTTTTCGAATCATAATAAAGACTTTGGGGTAAATATCATGGTGTCTATTATCTGTTGATTCCTGGTATGTGTTGGGTACGGGCATTCCTATATTGTGTTTGAATTTTAATTAAATCGTTATTTCATTGTAGATGATAAGAACACTTAATTGATAAGTTTTGGGCTTATCTTTAGATGATATGATTCATTGTTGTTCTAATGGTTTATACGTGAAGAATTATATAGTGTTTGCAGGTACCCCAGTCCTTGGGCTCCAAGTTCACAAACTATGGAAATAGGTTGACCTTGTTTGGACTTCAGATATTTTTATGGTTTATCTCACTCTACTAAGGTCATAGCTTGCATTTAATTTCCAAAGTACATCTAGCCATTTGTCAAAAAATTCTCTAAAAAGAATTATTTCTCAAAATTAAATTTAAAAGCATTGTATATTTGTACATTTGTAAATAAATTTGTATAATATATTTTGTAAATTATTTTCTAACTGGAGTTTTGGGGTTTTAATATTTTTTGTATATATTGGGGTTTTGGGGTTTTAAGATTTTTTTTATATATTGGGGCTTTGGCTATTTTTTATTTCCATTTGTGTAGGTGAGATCAAATGACAAGAGTTGGATCAAAGCTAAATCTAGGCCCTTGAGGGTAAGATCTAGTCTCCATTTTTTTTTGGCAGGGCCAGCCATTGAAGATTTTGCAGTAAATATGAAGATCCAAAGCAAATAAAAAAATTTCAGAGCAAGGGTTTCAAGTTTTAGGGCCCCCAGGCCCAGATCTGCCTCCTCCTAACCCTATGTCAACCTCCTTGGCATCTGCGTTAGCCTTTCTAGGGCCTATGTCATCTTTTTGATCCCTTGCAGAGTTGGTTGTAAGCCCTAAGGGCCTCGGCCCTCCCTCCTTGCCATTGTCGTCGCCTTCAAAGGTCTTTTTTCCCCTTCTCCCTCTGTCTCCCCTTTCTCAGCCTCCTTGTCCCTTTATCAACCCTCCTTCCCTCATCTGCTCCCTCCTCTCCTCCTCTATCCTTCTCCCCTTCCCTTTCCCCTCTTATTCCCTAGCCGCAACCCTCCAAGGGCTTGCGGCAGGCCTTTTGGGCCTCAAAACCCTAGGTCGTAGGTTAGGGCCTTGCACAAGCCCTCAACCTCCTCTTTTTCCTAGGTCGTGGCCCATATGGGGCCCACAGCATCCCTTTAGGGCTCTTACCCTAAGTTGTTAGGCCTTCCAAGGCCTCCTCCCTTCAACGCAATCCTATCTACACCTTCTTCCCCTCAATGCTAACCCTAACTCTACGGCTTAGGGTTAGCCTTTTTTGGCCCTCATTTTGCCCTCCCTCCATCTCTAAAATTTTTGGACTGAAAACTTGGTGGGTTTTGTAGGAAGAGATTGGCTCAAAACTTGTGTCTTCAGGTGGCATCTTCATTGGAAAATTTCGGGCAAATTGGACAAGTGATCTACAAGGCCTTGGGCCTAGGGTTTGCTCTCTAAACCCTTATTTTCTCACTATTTTGCTACAGTTGTGATAAATTCTTCATAATAGTGATATAAGTGCCCTAAAATCTCATCTAAATAGTCTAGACACACTAAAAAATTCTTGATAAAATTTTACTTGTGTTTTGGCTACTTGGGCATTATTCATTAGGCCTAGATCTACTTGTTTGTTAGCTGGAAATTCTCTGCATAAAAGTCTAATCAAATCTGATATTTTCTTAATACTATATTTTGAGAAGGCTAAAAACTCACAATTTCATATTGCCAAATTTGTTCCAACACTTGGCAATTGTTGGGCACAGTGTAGCCTAAGTCTCCGGGTTCGGCAAATAAAATCCTTCAAATTCGAAATTCGCCGAACCTCAATGTAATTTGAACAAAATCGTTTATGTTCACCGAATTTCATGCCGAACTCGAACCTATGTCGAACCCAAACTCGAACCCGTACACGAACATGAACAAAATAAAAAAAATGTCAAAAAATCGACGAAATGTGTGTTTAGGTTTTTGTGGTTTGGAATTTTTTTTAGCATTTATGATTAAAAAAATTAAAGTGGTCGTTGGTAACCCTATCACTCCACCGTCCACCATCGAGTCTCGACGCCTACACACTCGATCCTGTAGAAATTTTTGAATCTTAATTCTTATGCAGAAATTATTTCTGTTTGTTGAACCCTTGGTTAAACTGAGAGGGGGGGTGAATCAGTTTAATGCAGTCATGGTCTTGTTAAACTTTCTTTTACACTTATTTACATCTTCATTTCGTGATCAACTTAATATACAATGGAACAACGATCTTAAAAGTGAGCAACAGGTATTACGCAGATTAAATACAAAATATCAACACATAACCATCATGCACAGAGACAACAGATATAAGTGGAAACCCATAAGAGAGAAAACCACATCTTATTATTGTTGTGATGCAAAGGCAAGCTCCAACTCCCTCTCACCACTGATTTTCTGTAGGCTCCAACCTACAGGAGGCTACTACCTCAATTTTGCAAGCTACAACTTGCAAAGAAGCTCCAACTCCCATCTATTTTCTGCAGGCTACAACCTACATGAGGCTCCTACCTCAGCCAGCTACAACTGGACTTCTATCAAGCTACAACTTGACATGGAAGCACCAACTTCCTCACTGTTACAATAAAATCATATGCTGATTTACCTGGATATCAGCTCTGTTTTTCTCCTTCTTTACTGTTGTCCTTCCAGCCTTCAAATTTGCTTTATATCATCTCTGGATCTTCACAACTCCTCTCTCTGCTCCTTCTTCTTCTTACATTGTCTCACTAATTTCCTCATTCTCTCAACCTCTCTATGCATATGCTGGTAACATTATTTATAGGGATCACCTCATAACTGTTTGCATTCCACAAGGAATTCGAAATGAATAGGTATGACTCTTTGCCTTCCCCCTTCTCATTTTCTTGTCTAGCACATTCAGAATAATATAACAGAATGTATTACAGTGGAGTTTTGTTGTGCCTACGAAGACTTGCCTTTGCATCACATACAACAAAAATAATTAATTCTTTACATTTACAGTTATAACAAATATATTTCAATTCAGCCCTTTCAACTCTTGGTTTTCAGATTATTTTGTCTTCTCTGCCTGATGTCCCTTTATCTTCTCTACCTTCTATTATCTTTCTAACAGTTCGGCACGGGAACGGGTCCTTTTAACTATGCAAGCCTTTCCTTGCCATGTTCAACCTTTTCCTTTTGTTTTACGTTATAATCCTCCTTTGCTCTCCGAAGCGATTTAACAAAGGAAATCCACATACTTTCGGACTTGAAATGCTTTAGGTTTTAGCATCGATCTGTATCGCGTCCGCTTTCTTTATCGCACTGCAGCGATTCCAGTTATCCATGTGCCTTCGTCCATCCATAGTTATCAAAACCGGCCGGTTTGAACCGGTAACCGGTCGGTCAGCTAAGGAGTCGGTATAAACCGCTCAAGCAATCAGGTTAAGGGAGGCCTCTCACCTAAAATGGCTGGTTAACCGGACCTAACCGACCGGTTAGGTATGGAACCGACCGGTTAATGCATAAACCGGTCGGTTCCGTACCTAACCGATCGGTTAGGTGTCCCATGCTCAAGTTTGTGCTACCATTTCAAGAGGGCAAGGGGGGCTTCACTTGACTTTGCCTACCCTCTCATTTTCCTGACACATCCTCTTGGCAATTAATGGTAATGTTAAATTCATCCTTTTACTTAAATTTTTAACATTACCATGAAATGACTCAGGATGTTTAAGAGTGGTTTCGTCCTCATTGGATTTCATATGGAGAAAATAGAATTTTAGATTTCACTCAAAATTCAGCAGACTTAATGGTTTTCAAGGTTTCATGGTTTGGGGGTTTGCAATGTTTCCATTTGTTTCTATCATGTGTAAGGGTATGAGATTGGCATTTGATCAAGAGCATGAAGTCATTTAAGAACCTTGATGTTGGTGGCATTGATTGTTGAACTTTGTTGATGTTGGTGGTATTGATTGTTGAACTCCCCTACCGTGGCCTTAACAAGAATTTACCCTTCACTGAAAGGAAAAAAATTGGTTAGGCATGCTAATCTTTTTCTACCGCATTTTAAGGTTGAGGAGATGAACACTTCACTCAAACCAAAATCACTGGTTAGGCATGTTAAACTTTTTCAATTTCTATCATGTTATAGGGTTGAGCAATCCAAGTCTGAAGACTTTGAGCTAGATGATGTTTATGTATCTCTTGTTGATGATCCCATTTCTAGTAGCGATGAATCAATGATGAGTTTCATGAGAGACCATGTTGCTCAGTGATTTGTAGTTTTGATGTCTATTTTTGCTACTACTACTACTTCTACTAAAGTTGTAGAGAAGTTTTAGGAGTTCTCAAACTCTAAGCCATATTGTTTATGTAGCTCATGTTGATGATCCCTTGTCTAGTAGTGGTGATGATTTTGATCATGATGAGGAGTGATCATGTTGTTGATCACTAATATGTAGTCTTGTATTAGGCCAATGGCCTCATAGCTTGTAGCCTTGTTTTTGGACTTTATGGGCCATTTGGAGCCTCATTGCTTATGTATTTTTTGATGATATGTATTGCACTCGGTGCCATTTTGATATATTCACCTTTGCATGGTATATAAATGAGCAAAATTTGCATAATTTGTCTCTATTGGCTTGGAATCATGATTGCAAATCTTAAAAATAGTTTTTTTTATTAAAAAATAATTATTTAAAGTATTTTTTTTTAAACTGGTTCATTGAGATCTGACCGTTCTCGGTTAGACCTGTTCCGGTTAGAAACCCGGTTCATTAGGTCCACCGGTTCCGGTTTTAATAACTATGCGTCCATCTGATCTCCCGATATGCGATATGCAATGGGTCCCACTTGACTTTATTGCTACTTCGCATCACAACTTTTATAACTTGTGAATTCTTATCCCATAAGCATCGTCGATTGCAATATGCGATATGCGACGAGTCCCACTTGACTTTGTCGCTACTTCGCATCGCAACTAACATAACTTCTAAGGCTGTGTGATATCTCTCCTGCTCCGATTGCGATGTGCGATCGCATCTCTCGCATCACGTCACCTCGCCACATCGCATCGCATCCATCGCTCGCATCGCATCGCAACTTTGCTCATCCATCCAGCGGCTATCGCATTCGCTTGCGATGTCCGATATGCGATCGAGTCCCACTTGATTTCAATGTAATCTCTGTCGTCTATCTCCTTTAATCTCATATGTTGATCGCATCGGTCCACCACTGTTCTTTTGGGCTTTATGAAAGCGAGTCTCAGTTCATATCACTGCAGAGGCACTCCTTGGTACGGAATCATCATCGGGCTTGTGTTACCGCAGTGAATGACAACCATCGATCTGCGGTCAACGCCCGATGGGCAGGTCAACTGCGGAGGCACCCCCTTGGGTTAATCATCTGGCTATTTGTGCCCCCGTGGTACCGTTGATCCCAGATCAACATTTTAATTAGCCTTCGCTGGTCCCACACCTTTTATCATTCCGCTCTATAATCATATAACTTTTAATATATAAAACATTTGTAAAGGTTTATCTTTCAGCGAGTCTTGCACGTATACCAATGCAGCATCCCCGATTAAACGACTGTCGTCAATCCTGTTCGCAATCCAACGGTCTTCATCATATTTCAAATGTCAAAGTTTATTACCCTTCCATACTTTGGTTAAATGTACCACAGTGCCATCATATAAATACAATTGGGTCCCACATCAATTGTCAATGCATCTTTGCCCGTGATCTATCCGCTTATGATTTCAACTCTAAGGTTTAAAACCCTAAATAAACCATATAATTACTTACGAGCCCACAACTTTATTTCATTGTGCCTCTCCATAATATTTCCAAAGCTTAAACTTTATGTTATAAAGTTAACATAATACTTTATAACTTACCCTTTCCGCCTATCAATAGGCCACACATATGTCAAGGCACGCTTGCGCGTTAAATCATATATGGCCCACAATTTACCAAAAAAACATATGCTCATACATCCGACGGCTGACGCTTCATCACGCTCCAACTCAACAATCCAATGGTTATCGCATAACTAAGATGCATGACATTTAACATACCTTTTTCACTGTCGGGTCCACATCTTTCGTTAACTTTTGCACAACTTCTGATGCGAACACCATCAGATCGTTGCCTCCTTTGATCCGACGACTATTGCATAGATTTAGACCTAGCAACTTAACATTACAAACTCACTCGAAATAGGTGGTATTAAGATACCACGTGTCAACTCTTTAACGCTACTGCGTTCATTTCAGATATTACCGCTTACCACTCTAAAGCAGCGCAAAAACCATTTACGGTTTTCAAACCCATTCCTTGGTTTCGTCCTTCTGTTGACTTTGATCTATGTGACTTAATCTTAGCCGTCTGTCTCCCTTAATCTTATCCATTGATCTCGTTGGCTAATGACTGTACTTTATTTTCATTCCTTTTTGCATCTACAACAATCACAACTAAATGCGGAATCCTCTTTCTATTGAAAATGGCCTTTCTGTCATATTGCAAATATTTTAAACCAAAGTATGGAATGTTAAACATGGTTCCGTCTTTGTTCAACTCATGAGGTCAAGGCCTGCCTGATTCATCTGCATACATATATATTGTGCCAAACCCTGATTTACACACGAGTTAAACTGAATCAAACATTCAATCAATGTACACCATGATTCAAATCAAACCTTGAACACTGCTCTTCGTCTAATTTGCCCATGCTTCAACAAAAACAGTAAACCCTATCTCTGCTCAAAACTACTTCCTCTCTAAACCCTCCTTTTGTGCTCTTACTTTACTTTCTTTTCTCGCAACAATTCCATACGAATCGATTCCGTCCCTTGTCTTGGGTGTCAGCCTTCCTTTGTGCTCCTTGCCATCAATGACAAATATTTCCAATTGGCATCCCAAGTTAAGCTTCTCCTACTTATACAAGTTATCAACTGAATAAATTCAAGTTAACATCAAAGCAAAACACATAACAAATCTCTACCAATTCAGATCTAGAATAAGCACATGCACACATAGACAAAGTGACACAATTATTTATGGACAAACTATCCCCGGAAAAACCCAATGTGGGAAAACCGGTCTCTGGTTGCTGGAGGGCTCTATTATTAAGAATATTTCTTAATACACAACTCTGGGTTCCAAATCTAGAAAACCCTACAAAGAAAACTCTAGATCTGCAGCACTTGGCTGATCTAAGACCAACAATACTGACTGATCCACACCCTCAAACGAGATTTACAGAACTCAGCCAGATCTAGGCCTAGAAACCCAAGATCTGCCCCTGAAAGACACTGCGTCAGCCTCCGAAGGCCTCCAAATGCTTAGCACTGTGACTGGAAGGGATTGCATTACCCCAGACTGGGTGATGCAGTCACTACGCTGCCCCTAAGGTTCTCTGCATAACCCCTCAAGGGTTTCTTGAAAATCACGCTGTCCTTGCTATCGTCGCCGCCGTCGTTCTGTCGTTGTCGTCACACAGCCTCTTTCCCTCTACGTTTGTCTTTCCCGATCTCTTCTCTCGTTTCATTCTAGACCGGATCATATCATCCTCTTGAGTCTAAATTCTCTCTATGTGAATCGAACACTTGATACCCCAGTAACCCCGCCTCTCTATAATCTTAGCTTGGGCTTCTTTATGCTCGCCACTGTGTTCTTACAAGTGACCCCAAGCCTTTTCTTTATACGTTTTTCATTGGAAAACCAATGGCCATGATCAGATCTTGAATCAATGGCTAAGATTAAAAGAAAGCTTGATCCGTGTGACTTAAGACAATTTCATCACATGTTTAATTAAATTCACTTTAATTATTTAAGTTCCTTAAGTTTTAACTTAGGAAATACACTTAAAATAATTAATTAATTTAATATCTCCTAAACCAGATGAAATTTCCCAAATCCATTTCTGGGTCTTGTAGATCAGGTGAACTCTAGTCCTTCCTCAAAATTTGGGACCTAGAGCACAATTGATGCTACCCCAAACACACAAAATCTCAACAGATCCCTCAATGGCAACCTGAATGCTTAGAGTCTCGTGGTGGGTCATTTTAACTCCACATGCCAATGAAGTCTCCAAACTTGTCGCTACAATTCTAAAAGGATTTACAATCGTTTTATTAATGCGTAATGATAGGCCAAAGATGACTTTGCAAACCATACATGGCATTATCTAAAGAATATAATCTTGGCATAAGATTTTTTATAATTATCATTGAAATATCTTATATCTTGTGTTAATGATATTGGGCTAGTTGTTGAGTTTGTTTATCATCCTTGTTTGAACATCCTGTGGATTGGTTAACATTGGAACTGACTTGATTCGCAGTTTCTTGGTTGTAAGATCGCATATAATCTATTGATAAGTACTCTTGTCATTAGCGATTCATCATAACTTAAAGTACTTAAAAATTAAGCTAATCTCAAACTAAGAATCTCACTCATAACCATTGCATCAACATTTTAGTCTTAGTTTGCACTAATAATTTACCTTTGAGCACAAGCCTGGTTGATAGACCCCTAGGACAGCCCTTTCTCATCTAGCTTAAGGGATTCAGCCCCTTTTTAGTGGTTAACACAGTGACCTTGCAGTCGTCAGAGCCACAGTGTCTGTAGCGCTGGAGGCACTAGGTGGTTGGAACACAGGGGAAGGTATCGTTAATCAAGCCTCTGTTTGCTTCCCGTTGGCTTTCCATCCCACAACCTACACTAAAGACTGGTCTCAAATCAGTTAAGAGGAAGGTTCAATTTAGACTAGCCATATAACTTAAAAGTAGCCAAAATCCTTGCATTACACCTAGATCTTAGGATTTGCATCTCATATAAGTTAATGAAGCATTTAAGCAGCAGCTATCCTGTCCTTATGGTTACTTTGGCTCAAGTTATAACTTAAAACAGGCAAGAAATTTGACTCCATAATTCACTAGTCTCATATTTAATCTAATCTAATCTTTGAATCTTGTTAATTTCAACCAAGTAGCTAGGCCACTCAACTGTGTCTCCTGGGCAAGTGAGTTCCCAACTTGTCTTTCATTATCTTATTTCCATATGAACCACCACCCAATGCCTATTGTTGGGAGACAACTAGAACGGAGTGGGTAGGAATCAGAGTGACAGCCCCCTCCCTGAGTCGTTGTCATAGTGCCTGTACAATCTTAGCGACAACAGGACTAATTGATCAAGCGCTAGTGACGATCTTGATATATTGTGATAATCAAAGTTGTGTCAAGCTTTCGTAAACTCTAGTATTTCATGACAGGTCGAAGCACATTGCAATCAAATATCACTTCATCCGAGACATGGTGCAAAAGGGAGCAATGAAGCTCTAGTACATATCCACAAACGAGCAAATTGTGAACATTCTCACCAAGCCTCTATGTAGGGGGGAGTTTGTATACTTCCGAGCCAAGCTTGGCATGATGTAGAATGTCTCCCTTGTTGAGAGGGACTGTTGATGTTTCAGCAATTTGCAGCATCAGGCAGACATTCTCCAATGACGTCATGTTGATTTGACTAAGGAGGGATGACACATTAACCCATGGTGCCATGCTGATTTGGCTAGGGGTGAATGGCTAAGGGTAGTCTTTCTCCCATTAGCCTTGGTGTTTGGCTCGAAGAGATTGGCCCACAATGCTCACATTGCTTGCTTCAGGATGGAGGGATCTATTTTTTATAGAGCAGGGTTGATTTGTTTATTTAATGGCGTTTTTACCCTTTAGTGGAATAAACAATTCTAATCTAATGTTGAGCTGTAATGTAGGCGCAATAAGTGAAGGAAATCCTTGTGATGAGGGGCTTCTTATTGGGCCTCCACTTAACATTAGAGCTTTATATAAATAGACGAGCATGTGAGGAGACACTCATCAACATAGCAAGCTCATTTTCAATCTTTTCTAGTGCAGGAGAAATTTAGCTAAGAAGAAATCTGTTATCTATCATTTTCTCTCTCTCGCTTAAAGGCCGCACCTGTGAGGAGTTACGTGTGAGGGTTTTGACCAGTCTGACCACAGACTTTGACCAAGGGTTTGATCAGGTCGAGTTTGACAGCAGGCTGAGTTTGACTGATACCAGTTTGACCAGGCCCCATGTGTGAGTTTGACTACATACCAGTTTGACCAACTGCACATGCAAGTTTTGCCGCAGACCATTGACCAGCATTGATTGCATATTTCTGAGTTGAGTTTTGACTGGTTGGACATGCAGCAATATGACCAGTTGTGAAAGGTGATTTGACTTGCAATATTGGCACATATTTCTAGACAAATTTCTTATTTGTAAACCTTGCTGAAAGGACAATTTCTCCTCAAGAAAAGTTTTTGGGTTTTCTCCGAAGGTTTGCTTTCCCAGAGTAAAAAAATATGTCTACTATGCATGGCTGTCTTTCTATGATCTTTTATAGTTTCGATTGCATTTACTGCTCCAATTTTCTGTGTAATTATTCAATGATATGAGTGGCTTGAGAAACATTGTTTGAAAATCAGTAAGAAGTAATTATCAGGTCAGAAAATTGTATTCTACTGCACATGCTATAGAATTTCAACAAAAACAAGGAGGAAGTGCATTCAGCATCCAACCATGAATATGTTAGCTTTTAGTTGCTCCAAGTTGTTCTCCTAGGAAAGGGTGTCTGAGAGGGACTCCTTGCAAGATGGTTGCGTCATGTGGTAGAGATTCCCTTACACCCCTGTGACAGATTCCTCAGGTCAATGGACCAGTAATATAAGATTCCCACATAAACCAAGGAAGTGCATTCATCATCCAACCATGAATATATTAGTTTTTGGTTGCTCTGAGATGTTCTTCTAGGAAAAGAGCACACGAGTGGGATTCCTTGCAAGATGTGGTGTGCTGCGTGGAAGAGATCCCTTACACCCCTATGGTAGATTCCTTACACTTATAACACTTGGCAATTTCTATTGTTTGGTTAGTATAAGGTTATGACAGAATCCATGACAGTTATGATAGATTCCTCTTACACAGCTTTATGTTAGATTCTTTACACAGTTGTGACATTCCTTTCATGGAAGAATGTGTAAGACTCAAGAGCTATGCTAGCCATAGGTAGGGTGCATTGCTTGGAATTTGGAAAAGACTTTGCATGAGGTCTGTTGCCACAAAATCTAGCAGGCGTAGTGCAAAGCCCCACTATGCGGAACCAGACCTTGTGGCAACAACAGAAAGAGTTGCCACTGTCACCTCAGCAACTTTTCTCCTACTCTTTAGTGGCATTTAACCACAAAGGAGGCTTCCCTAAATCACCTAAAGGATAATCAACTACTATGGCTCAAGGTGATCTATAAGAGGTTTATAATATGGGACAGATACTGGCAAAGCCTAGACATTCTATGACACAGTTCAAGTACTCAATTCCTAGACCAAAGATATGGCTGTTATAAGTTGGTGTTTTATGATTTGCAATGGTAGGGTGCACAATGTCATATAACAGCCAAAGAAAAGGCCTTTCTACAATAATCAACAAAGGGGAGTAAAGGCCTTAGAATAAACATCTAGGGTTAGGATTACTAATGAAATACTATGAAAAGTATGCATAAACAACAAATTAGGATGACATCAGCCTTAATAAGGAAGGATTTAACCATGCACAATGCCAGATTTTGCTTTTATTTGATTTATTGATGTGATTTCTAATTTATTAGCGACAAACATCCAACACAAATTCACTTTATATGCAAAATTCTACCATAAACCCTAGTGGCTAACCCCAGATTTATGTACAAGATCAAGCATACAGCTAATCAGAATATTGTTGGCATTGTTGTCTAAGGGTTCTCTCAAAACAAGCAAGTTGACTATGATAAGATTCATGCTGTATTTGCAGGTATACTTCTATCAGAACCATCAGGCCTTTAGCATCTTACTTTGGTTAGTATTTATATCAGATGGATGTAAAGACAAAATACCTGATTGGAGTGACTGAGGAAGCGGCATATGTAAATCAGCCAAGAGGTTTGAGATCCATGGGCAAGAAACCCATGCTTCGAGTTTGACAAAAACCCTTTAAGGGCTAAAGCAAGCAACACAGGCAGGGTACTCCAGGGTTGATGAAGATATACTGAAGTTGAGCCTTCCTAAGCCTTGTGAACTCTAAACTTTATTCCTTATCCAATAAATCTGATTTTCTTGTCTTGGTCTTGTATGTGGATCGTCTTATCATTACAGGAGCTTAAAATTTATAATCTGATCATCATATGTAGCTTTGATAACATCGAATGTGAAAACCAGAGTTCATGGTTCTATATGTATGATCTGTGGTCTCTTCTTGTATGTTTAATGCATTGTAGTTCTATTTCTAATGTTCAAAACACTTACATCTTTATTTAATATTTTATTTATGTAATATTAGTATTTCTTTATTTTTTAAATTTTGTCCTTTTGCATGGAGGCCTGCATGTCCTGTGTCGGGCACCCATGTCCCCATGTTAGATGACTTAGCTTGTAATTTACTATCCAATTTTCAATTTATTACTCTATAGAGAGTTGTTTCAAAAATATATATTCAAGAAACAATAGTGCTACAGAGGATCTTAGACAGTATTATAACATCAATAGGTTTCTACAGTGTGTCAGCATGTATACAGACATACATATGATAGCAGGAGAAGAAATTTTCATTGCATCTGCATGTCAAACTACATCCTAGACAAGCAAACTTGCAATTCTTAAGCTGTAAACTAGAAGGAAGACATTACTAGCATCTAGCAATGTGCTCTTGGCAAAAAATAGAAGTAGTGATAATGCTATGGAAAAAGCTGGAAGATTTACCTTATGCCTAGCTGCAAGTTGAGCATCAAATCATAACTTCTGTGGCCCTTAATTATTGTTTCACCTGGTTTTTTCACCTCCTTAGATTGTCTCCTTTGCCGCCGTCTTGAGCTTTTAGATGGCCTAGCAAACAAATTATCACTCACCAGTTCACTAATTAGCACACCTTGCATGTACTCCCTTTCCAGCACTGGTATAGTTGCATCATTTGACTCTTTTTCCTCGCATTCTAAAATAGCTTCTCCTGCAGTCCATGAACCATCATGACCACGAACATTTTCAAGAGCACCTTCAAGACTCCAGCGTCTTTGCAAATGCACGTTTCTATCAGCTGTCTGTTCTAAACTCGAGATTTCATCTGCCAGCAGTTTGTCCGAAGAACTACGACTCACCCTCCGGAACTTGCGTATCTTAAACTGTCCCAGGTCCAGAGAAGAAGTTTGACCTAACTTCCCAGAATTATGGTTCACATTCTGCTGGGATGAGTTTTCTTTTTGGTCATCCCAACTAAGAGAATTGTGCCACAGTCCTGGTAATTTTGGAAGTCTACTTCCAACTGGGTAAAATGCCCCTTTTCCATCCTTTAAACCCCTGCTCCACGTACCAACATAACAACCTCCATCTGCCCAGGTATAGACTCCAAGACCATGCAGCAACCCGTCTAACCAATTTCCATCAAATGAATCTCCACTCAACCAAGTCAAAACACCTTTACCACACATTTTACCTCCTTTCCAATCCCCTTTGTAGACAGTTCCATTTTTCCATACATACTTCCCATGCCCCTCTGGCACTCCCTGATTCCATGAACCTTCATAAACATCCCCATTTGAATAGCTTTTCTGCCCTTGTCCATGTTTTACATTCAATGTCCAGTTCCCTTTATAAGTGGTACCATCAATTCCAGTATATGTCCCAAAACCATGCATGAATCCACTCAAAAAATCACCTTCATAAGTCACTCCAGATGGCCATGAAATTTTTCCCCTTCCGGTATTTTTCCCTCTTCCCCAATCACCCTCATACATGCACCCATCAGACCATAAATACTTCCCTGTGCCATCTGGAAGGTTCCCACGGAAGGATCCAACATAAAAATCACCATTTGGCAAGACCTTTTCGCCTATTCTATGGCATCCTATTTCAATTGATTTTCGAACATCCTCTCCATCTGCCACAATAGAAGCCTGTTCCCTCTCCCTGAAAGAAGATAACTCCAAGGATAATCGCCTGTCTTCAACTGAGGGCGGTGCTGATTTTTCCTCATCATCAACATTGGCCACAGGGCCAGACATGCAGAAAACACCTGAAGGTGCCGTTTTTACGGAAATGAAACTAACCAGGATTCACCACTTTCAAAACATACTGTAGCAAACTGCTAACTTCTTGTATGAGACACAGCTGGCTCTTAAATGGCACATTTTCATCTATTACTCCCAAACCTGACATAAAAGGATAAGGGGTAGGAAACTTATTAGATGAAAATACTCTCTTGATCATGACATCCACTGTGATGATACTACAAAATACTTTGCCATCCTCCAAAGAGCGCTAAATATATAGACAAGCCAAAAAAGCAAATAAAAAAAACTATTCGGTTCACTTAGTTCCAAGTATAGTTGCCAGTAGAAACCCAAATGGATGCACAAACAAATATTATAATTATCCATTCCCATATAGCACAAATTTTCAGATGTCAAGCAACAATTGTCAGCTCTAAAATATAAACAACTCTCAAACAAAAAATAATAAATACAACAGATATAAACAGTTTGGCATACCTCTGCACAAGCTCCTGTACTGATAGTGCTAGAAGGTCATGGATAGCATAGATTATTATTTTTAAAACGAGTCCTCCATTTTATGTTGGAAACTAAATACCAACACAAAAGAATTCATTTGCATAAAAAACAAAGTTTAGAAGTCCACATAAAGGCTCAGTTGAGGCTTCATCCTGTCATAAATATTCCCACGGTATTCAATTAATCAGTGTATAATTAGAAACATGCAACAAAGTTCTGATAAATGTGTGTGTGTGTACATTTAAAGGTTATAGGAAATAATCCAGGCCTTTTGCTTGCCATGCTAGAAAAAAGCAAATTAATTTAGACAATATAAACACACACAAAGGGGATCACCTTCAAGAAAATCAATGGAATCATGCTAAAATCAATGTCTCAAATCACAACCATCCATTTTCCATAATTATCCAATTACAAAATCATCTGCTCCAAGTCAATAGTTGGGACCAAATGCATTCAAAATCCATGGAAAATTTTGGTGTTAGCTTTACGATTGATACATCACAACAATTCATTTTAGCTCAAAGCTTCAAACAATTTTCAATTTGCACAAGCATCTGATCCAATTCAAACAGTTCAGAACCCATGGAAATAAACGGTGTTGGCATTGTGACAAAATATAATTATTGGCAGCTACCTCTGCATGGGAACAGAGAACTTTACACCTAGGTTATTTTGGAAGAACAACCTAGCCTGAATAATTTACACCCAGGTTAAGTCTCTGCATGTGATGACAAACCTCAACAGCTTGCTGAATTTATACCTAGGTTACCTTTTCTCTCTCACCACCTTGGACAAAGAGACTAACAGACTGATTTTTGACATATCAATCATAACCATATAAACATACAAGAAAAAGAAGAATATCAAATTGAATATGAAATACACCAAAGATCAGGCTCAAGTTGTACCCCAATACATTAGGATTTGTAAATAAGATGATTCCAAATTATATTTATCGCACTGAATCTTCAAATAAGTGCCTACCAATGAAAAAGACACTTAAAACTATTTTGTTATTTCTTCAAAATACCTCAGAGCTTAATGAAATCAAACTTCAACAGGTAAGATTTACCAAAGAATTTAAGTCAATCATTCCCAGTGTATTATCTTTCAATAGCCTTGCAATTCTAAGTACCAAAAGTTGTTACCAAAAAAGACTTATTATGACAATCCCCTCACATGTCATGAGTAAGACAAGATAAGATTTTTTTTTTAACCATGGTGGAATGGTAACTCGTTGGAGTGATCTGTGTCAGGCCCAGGATCAAACCTTCTGGCTGCCACTATACCACCAAGAGAATATCCGATCTGCCTGTAAGACGAATATACCAGGAATATATGACTTAGCAAGAACCGAGATGTCCTGTATTAACTACGAACGGAGAGGACAAAATAAGATATTTTTATTAATGTCCACAAATGAAAGAATAGGTCAGCGGACTAAACACAATCAGTCTGCATTGGACAATGAGTGTCAAGGTCACTCCGAATAGCTAATAGGTTGACATAATAAACGACACAAATGATCCTATAAGAAAGATAAGAGCATGATAAAGGCTGAAATTAAATGAAAGGCTCTAGGAAAGGAAAAACCACTACCCAACTAGTGCTGGAATGGACGTAAATGTAGACAAGGGAGTAGGTGTATCATGTCATCATCTATGACTATGAAGGAGTCAATGTAGAGCCTGACAATGTCTTCAAGAGAATGCCCAAGGCTAAGAGGCCTGCCTAGGTGATCCTGGAAGGAAGTCTAGAGAAGTCTATCCAAGCTCTCCTAACAAAAAAGCTATGGAGAAAATTATCTTGATGCAATCCTGATTGCTCATTCCAGCCCGAGGAGCAACACCATAAAAGGAGGTGATGTGGCCCTAAGTCCCTTGTAGATATGTGATGACAGTCACTAACTAGGAGGAAGTCCATTGTCTCACAGATTTGACATCATTCACCTCCCTAGTTGGGAATATTACGCAGCGCTCAGTACTGGGGAATTTACCAAGCACTTAGTGCCTCAAACTACCAAGATAGGCTGAAAAAGATGTGATGAGCCTAGTTGTACCGTGTCAGAAGAGGTGACATTGTGACAACAGGAGTTCTTGTTTTCAATGCTCTATAAGTCTTTTGATAGGTTCTTGTTCTCAATGCTCCAGAAGGCCTCTGATGAGTTCTTGCACTCAGCAAAGTTCATTTGCTCAACCCAACTTTGAGAGACCAGTCATTCATCACTAGGTGCTTTCTAGGGGTCTCAAGTCTTAGGAAATTCACAACAAATCATTCATAACTCCCACCCAAGTTTTACAATCTAGTCCCCTAAGGACATTGCCTGACAATGTATTGGCTCCTTCTCAATGGCTAATGATACGAAAGGACACCTTCATCTTCCCCCTTCATTTCCACCTCAATCTCCAATGTGGTTATCTGGGCATCTTCTTCCCCATCTCATTCTGCACTAACTCATCATGATGTATAGCCATTTATCAGATATCACGTTATGCAGCACTTATGCTTATCTTTCTTACTACTACTCTCATTTAGTTGTTTAGATTATTTTATTTTATTTTACTTTAGCTTCAAGGAGTTGCTTTGGCATTTCCACATTTTATCTCCACTTCTTTGTTCCTTTTAGTCCCTTTGGCCTACCTCTTTAGTCATTCGTGAAAATTAAGAGATTTACCTTATCTTATCTACACATACTCAAATGCCTAGATAAGCCTGTTAATGTCTCCAAATAAAAAGAGGTGGCAAGTCATAGAGGGATGTAACATGTGAAATCTAGCATTGGTTGTCAATCTCTAATGAAAAAGATGCCTTCTTTGGGAAGAGGGTGTCCAAAAAGATTTAAGGGGACGTGTGGAGGGTCATGAGAAGTTTGTGTCTCTTTGAAGAAAGAAAGCCTCACTTCTTATTTTGAAGGAGGCAATGATATTAATATTCTACAAATGAAACGGAGATTGTGTCATAGGTGGGAGGAAAAAACAGAGATATTTATGCAATCTTACAGCCTTCATTAAACTAGCATTTCAAGGGAACAATAAGAAAGTTACAAAGGACAGTTTACAAGTACAAGTTCAGCATTGCATCCCAAAGGACTTTCAATAATGAGTCTTCTTTAGTTGTGACCAAATTCAAGAAGGAATATCAGGTCAAACTAGGAATAAGCTACAAATGGTGAAAGCTGTATGCAACAACACACTCAACATCCAAGCAAATCAAATCATGTGAGTTGTTGAGTGAATTGTGGATGTTACCTCCCAAAACTGTACCTTCAACTATCAAGCCCTCGCCATCAACAAAGCAACCCTGAGGGCATGTAGTAACATTCCCCACTTTCACCAACCATTCCCCTTGTTGAGATTTGTAGCTTAGGAGGTACCCCAAGCACTAGGGTTCGGGGTTTTTGAGAAATGAGCTTCACAAATTGCTTTGTGGGCTTTGCACCCAAGCCTATGGGTGTGGAACTACAAGGGGATTTTGACACTTGGCACTTGGAGGATTTAGGGCAACCTTAGAGTAGCGGGGGGACACTTAAAACACAAAGAGATGCCATGTTGTTTGAGAGAGAAAAATTTATTTGTATGCTGGATGGGCTTGTGGCACATTAGTTAGGTCGGCTAGGTGTAAAAGTATGCCCCAAGGACAGTTCGTTGGCACCCAAGGAGAGGCATATCAATAAAAGGTTATGTGGAGACTAGAAGGTATCAACCAAGTGCAAAACATTATAGAGAAGACATTTGAGGCAGGCGAGCTCAAGGAAGACAAGGACGAAGAGTTTTGGGACTGGTTTTTGGTCTATTTTGTGTCTATTGCAGGTCCGAGGAGAGTAGGAGGCTAGCCACGTTAGTTCAAGACAGTTCTATGCATGAGTTAAGGGTATTTTTCTAAGTTATCGGAAACATTGGTCCTAGCCCCCAAAAACGCATTTAGTCGTTTCAGAAACGTGTACCTGTACGATAGCCGGAAAAACGGCCATGATCTGTATCCCTGCCATTTTAAAAAATTAGAAACGGCGGGCAAAAGCCGGTGTCAAACCAGGAGGTAACTTCACAAATCAGAATGTGTATTAGGTGAAGAATGTACATGTATTTATACATGGAAGTGAGGCTATTGGGATTCATCTCCCAATGACTCTTGGCCTTCCTTATTTCCTAATATTATTTATTATACAATATTACATATCCACACCCAACCCATAGGATTAGGTGTCAACATTCCCCCTTTTAATCCGAAGGGATGTTGGTGAGTCCAAGCATCGATCTGAACTTTTCAAACTTTTCTCTTCCAAGTGCTTTGGTGAAGATGTCAGCAGTTTGCTCATTTGTGGAACAATGATGTAGATGGATGGTTTTGGCCTGAACATGATGTCGAATTAGATGGTACTTTGTATTGATGTGCTTTGTTCGATCATGTAACTTTGGGTTCTTGGCCAACTTTATTGCAGAAGTGTTTTCGATCATGAGTGGAGTGGAATACATTTGTTTCATCTACAAATCTTCCAGGATTTTCTGGAGCCACACAATTTCCTTTGTTGCTTCAGCTGCTGCCACATATTCTGCCTCGGTCGTGGAATCTGCTGGAACTGACTGTTTGCGTGATCTCCATGAGACAGCTCCTAATCCAAGACTCATGGTGTAACCTGTAGTAGACACCCCTGTTTCTTTGTCGCCATTAAAGTCTGAATCAGAGTATCCGATCAAGCTGAAGTCGCCTACCTGTGTATATTTGAGTCCAAAGTCTTGAGTCCCCTTCAAGTACCTTAACACTCTTTTTGCAGCAGACCAATGTCCTTCACAAGGTTTTTGCTTGAACCTTGAGAGGATTCCAACAGCAAATGAAATGTCAGGTCTGGTGGTGGTCAGGTAGATAAGACTTCCTACAAGCTGTCTATACTTAGTTGCATCCTCAAATTCCTTCCCTTCAATAGATGTGAGCTTCAAGTTTTGTTCCATTGGAGTGCTTAAGGGATTACAATCATTCATGCCAAATTTGTTCAAGAGATCTCTAATGTACTTCTTTTGAGAAAGAAATATGAATTTAGGATGTTGAATTACTTCAATACCCAAATAGTAATGAACATGACCCAAATCAGTCATTTCAAAACCTTTCTTCAACTCTTTCTTCATGGATGCAATATAGCTCTCATTGTTTCCCGTTATCAAAAGATCATCTACATATACCACAAGATATACAACTGTTTTTCCAACTTTCTTAACAAACAAAGTTGCATCATCAAGATCAAAATGTTTGAAGTCAAGTTTCAGAAGATGCTCGGTCAATTTCTCATACCACGCTCGTGGTGCTTGCTTGAGGCCATACAAGGATTTTACAAGTTTGCAAACTTTGTGTTCTTGACCCTTTATCACAAATCCTTCTGGCTGGGACATATAAACTTTCTCCTTTAGATCTCCATTCAAGAAGGTTGTTTTTACATCCATCTGATAGACTTTCCATCCATTCTGAGCTGCTAAGGCAAAGAGAGTCCGGATGGTGGTCCATTTTGCTGTGGGAGCAAAAGTTTCTTCATAATCGACTCCTTTTTGTGCGAAACCTTTTGCCACAAGCCTGGCCTTGTGCTTGTCAAGTGAGCCATATGCTTTATACTTGTTATTGTAGACCCACTTACAGCCAATTGGTTTTGTTCCCAAAGGCGGATCAACCAGCTTCCAAGTGCCATTCTTTATCAAGGCATCATACTCCTTTTGCATCGCTTCTTTCCATTCATCATGAGAAGCGGCTTCTTTGAAGGATGTTGGTTCATGATCTGTAGACAAACTCAATTCACAGTTATAAGCAATATCCATATCAACAGGAGAATCAGAATTATCTACATCACCTTCGATTTGTTTAGTGGAACTTCTTGTTCCTGTTTTTCCAACCTCATCAGGATGAACATTCTCCAGTGTCTTTGTTAGCCATTTGGAAGGACCTTTCTGAGATGGCCCAGGCTGCTCATTTGACTGAGTTGGGATTGATTCAAGATTCAATCTCCCAATTCTGTCAATCACATCATTCAATGTGTCATCCATGGTTGTTTCTTCATGTGGGGGAGAGAGTGCTTCAGGACATGATTCCATAGTTTGATTCAATATCGGAATCTCCCCTTCAAGATGTGGAATCTCATTATCAAATTCCCGAAAGACTTTGCATATGTGAATCTATCCAGGGAAAAATGCGATCAAGTTGGCTTGTCAACAACCTTGTCACTCTTGGATGATTCAAGAAATATGACATCTCTTGCTATCACAAACTTCTTATTTGCTTCATCATAGACACGATATCCTTTGGAGGTATTGGAGTACCCCAAGAAGATACATTTTCTGCTTCTAGCACCAAGTTTGTTCCTTTGACCCTTGGGTATCAAGGCATAACAGGTGGACCCAAAGACCCTGAAATGCTTTACCGAAGGAATGTGGCCATGCCACATTTCAAAAGGAGTTTTGTTTCTAATTGAACTTGAAGGACACCTATTCTTTATGTAAACAGCACATAGAACTGCATCAGCCCAAAACATTAATTTTACATTCTTGAAAAATAACATGGAGCGGACCATATTTAAAATGGTTCTGTTCATTCTTTCAGCTACACCGTTCTGTTGTGGATTATATGGCACAGTGGTTTGATGTTTGATTCCATGTTGCCGAAGATAATTTTCAAATTCGTTTGAAGTGTATTCTTTTCCATTATCAGTACGTAGAGAGCCAATATGTGTTTGTGCATCATTTTCAATCCATGTATGAAAATTCTTGAAAGTTTGAAAAGCATCAGACTTATTCTTCAGTAAGTAAATCCAACACATTCTGGTGTAGTCATCAATAAATGTCATCATGTATTTGTTTCCATTTGTAGAAGCAATAGGCATAGGGCCACATAAATCTGAATGAAAAAGTTCAAGTTTTCTATGTGCTCTGGAGTGTGAATCATGAAATGGCTGTTTGCTATGCTTTCCTAGAATACAAGCATCACATTCCTTAGGTTTCCTAGGAATTGTAGGCAGTCCATTAACACCATTTTTCTTCAACAAACGAAGGCTTTCATAGTTTAAGTGTCCAAATCTAGCATGCCATAAAAGACTTGATGGGAATGTACCTTCATCATGATGTGAACCGAATGCAAAGTTTTGAGCATGAGCAGATGAACCTTTCAGCTTCAAGAGTCTCCCTTCTTCTATTCCCTCCATGACAAGTGAGTGATCTGATGCTTTTCTGACCTCTGCCTTGCCATCAAACAAGTGAATGGAGTGTCCTTGCTAGCGGATTTGGACCAAGGACAGCAAGTTTCTCCTCAACTCAGGGAGGTATAGAACCTCATGTAGGATATGATCTGGAAGACCAGGCAGTTTAAGCCTGACTATGCCAAGCCCTGATGGCTTGAGTTTGGATTTATCTGCGAAATATACTGCTCCATCAACTTTGTCAGTGAAATCTTCAAAAAAATCTTTTCTAAATGTCATGTGACATGTTGCTCCTGAATCTAGTAACCAATCATCTCTCCATGAAGTAAATGAAACATCAAAGAGGTTTTCAGTTACTCCATTGTTACAATGTGCTAGAACATAGTGAGCGGATTCAGGTGCTTTACCTTTGTCTTTGTCATTAGTTTTACCTTTGTCTTGATTTTTGTGCTGCTCAATTTTGTCCCATGGTGTTCTGCATTTGGATGCATCATGTCCATCTCTATTGCACCGTGTGCAATGAAGATTGGATTTGTCAGCTTGTCTGCCCCCCCTTTCTGTGAAGTTTCTTCTTCCTCTTCCTCTTCTGCCACCTCTTCCTCTGGATGAATCCGGAGCATGACTCTTTTCCCTTTGTGCCAAGTATGCAGCCTCTTCGGAAGATGAAGGGACTGTCATCTTCCCAAAAGCTTTCTCTCTTTCTGCAAACTTTTGCTCAAGTTTATCAAAGGTGATATGCTCAAAGTTTCCACTTGCTTGCAAAGACTCAAGATAATGTGAGTAAGTCGGATATAATGCCTTAACATATGCTATGAGAGATATGTCCATTTTTACACCAGTGTTTTCAATATCATGCATTATAGATCTTACTTCTGAAGCTAAAGCAAGGGGATCATCATTCTTCATTTCAAGACTGAACAGCTTAATCATCAATTGAACATTTTCTAATTCTGAATGTGAGTCATAGAGTTCTTTTAGCTTGCTCAAGGCTTCATAGGCATTTGAAAATGATGAAATATGGCGACTCACCTCTTCATTTACGGAAGCTGCAATCAAGGCATAGGCCTTGCAGTTCTTGTTTTCCCAAATGGCGAGCTCCTTGTCTGAAGTGGGCTTTGCTGGTGGATTTCCTTCTTGTCCTTCACAGATTCCTTTCCACAACTCATTAAAAATGAGAGTGTGCTTGATTTTTCGAGACCATTCAAGATAGTTCTCTTTACCGGAGAGAACCACCCCAACAATAGATATGAGAGAATGCATTCTTCTGAAGGGAAAGAATAATTACTTTGCTGGAAAAAATTCTTTTGAGGAAAAAATTTTGCTAGAAAATCTTCAATTCTGGAAATATACTCAATTTAAGGGGACAAAAACACTTTGCTAAAAATACTGAATTCTGCAGCAAAAATATATATATATATATATTTTTTTTTTTGTTTGGAGAAAAAAAATTATATGGGAACTGTATTGTGAATGGGAGGCGGTATTATGAATGAAGGCAGAATTAGAAATGGGGTTTGTGGTATTAAATATGGACAGAGGGCGTATTAATATGACAAAGCAGTATTATGGACAGAGGGTGTATTAATATGACAAAGCAGTATTATATGGACAGAGGATGGTATTATATATGCAGCGTGGAGGGCGTTATATACCAGTTATATAGCATATGACAGGCGGGGGGAATGTAATATGGAGGGAGTATTATAAACAGCGTGGATGACAGGCGGACAGCGTAATATAATAGTGGTGGAATGGTGTTAAAGACAGCGCGGAGAGGGGCGGTGGGGTAGTGACTGACAGCGCTGTGAGAATGGAGAAGGCGCGTTATAATGGAATGCATGACAGCATATAAGTGGAGTGACAGCGCTTTTGTTATATGGAAGGGCGGTATTAATCGTATGACAGAGCAACTATGGGACGGAACGTATTACATATGGGAGGAGGGGAGCGGTATTTAATAAAACATATGTATAGCACGACAGAACAATGTATACCACGACAGAACGCTGTATTATTGACAGAACGTTGTATTATTTTATATGAATGGAGGGCGAGGAGGGTCCGTGGGACAAGGGCAGATAAGCTGTGCAGGGGGAGGGCCGAAAGGCCACGGGAGCGAGCAGAAGGGAGGGTCGTGCGTGCGGCCAGAGGGGTGTGAGCGAGCGTGTAAGGGAGCCGGGTAGAGAGCACGATGAGAGGAACAACGTGCGGGAATACAACAGCGCGTTTGCAGATATGGTGAGGAAAGAGAGATAGCGTAGTGTGAGGGGGTAGTAAGTGTTGAGAGGGGAGGGGCGTTTGCAGTTGCGTTGGGTAGGTGCATTGGGTAGGTGAGATTTTGAAATTGCAGGATTTTAATAACTGCAGAATTTGCAGGTGTGTGCAGGAGCTGGAATTTGCAGAATTTCAGGGACTGCAGAATTGCAAAATCTCCAGAAGCTGCAAAAATAGAACTGGGCAACAAAAAATTGCAGATAAAAAATGCAGAATTACAGTACAGCAATTTAATAGAGCAGCAAAAACTATCATAAAAACTGACTGAGCAAAGGAATGAGGGAGTTACACCACAGGCAAAAATGCCAATAGTGGGACTGGCTCTGATACCATGTCAAACCAGGAGGTAACTCCGCAAATCAGAATGTGTATTAGGTGAAGAATGTACATGTATTTATACATGGAGGTGAGGCTATTGGGATTCATCTCCCAATGACTCTTGGCCTTCCTTATTTCCTAATATTATTTATTATACAATATTACATATCCACACCCAACCCATAGGATTAGGTGTCAACAGCCGGAAACGTATTTCGACCGTTTTCTTAAAAAAACATCCATTTCCAAGCAAATGAAATACGTTTTGTGATTTTTAGAAATGGATATAGGAAATTTTAAGACGTATTTCTATTTCCGCCGGGAACGGTTTTGGAATTTGGGTGAGTTTTAACTTTTAAGTTATGGCTTATTAGGTTTTAACACTTCTTGAATCTTTTTCGTTGGAGCAGTCATCGCGCAGGAGTCTTCGTCAGCTGTGGAAGCCATCGCCATTGTTGTGTGAGCCATTGTTGTGAGTGTGGGAGCCATCGCCATCGTCGCCGAGCCCGGAGCCTTTGCCATCACTCCAATTATCGATATCGTTGCACGGTTGTTGGGCAGTGCTGACATTTTTGTCGTCGCTGTGGAAGCTAGAGACATCATCACTGTGGGAGCTGGAGCCAAGAGCCATCGTCGCTATGGGAGCTGAGAGCTGGGAGCCATCATTGCTCACTGTTGTGCAGTGTGGACAGTGGGAGCCGACGGTCGTCAGTGTTGTAGCCTGCATGGAGTGTGGAGTGTGATGTGTGTTGCAGCCGTGGAGTGTGGAGTGTGGAGTGTGTTGACAGTTGTAACTTGTGTGCAGTGTGGAGTGTGGTGCCGCCTGCGTGCAGTGTCAAGGTGTGGACATCCTACTACCTAGTCATGATTCATAAACCGATAATCTAAATTTTGTCTCCCAAGTGAAATTTGAATGCTTAGAATCATTTCATGTGGATGATTCTCATTGCAAATTGATGAAATGCTTCTTGATCATGTGCTACACTGTTACTATGTTAGTATTTTTAAATTTTTTCAAACCCATAATACATATCTGAACAGTGAAGACTGATATGCTATACCAATAAAAATATATTCCCAGATTTTAAACTTTGAAATTAAAATATTTTCCTGATTTGATTTTATGAACAACAATACACTGAGTTCACTAAATTTGAAATGCAGCAGAAATAGAATCCATTTACACAGTGATTTAGCCTGGAATGATCCGACTAATATTTTTTACATTTTAATTTTTTTGTTTTCTTTCAATTTTTTTTAATTACAGTGATGGTTAATGTATTTGAATTTTACCATTATTGTACATTGTACAGTGTAATGCCACTGATATACCAGTCTCCAATGTCCATTGTCCAGAACTTTGCACAGTGCAAATTAGGATCAGTCCAGACCTTTTTTTTGGCCCTTTTATTATTATTTTTCTTATGAATAGGGTCCACTGTCCACCACAACTACTTCAGATCTAAAGTATGTGACAGTGAGTAAATACTAAGTGGAATAAGCAAGCAAAGAGTTAACTCTCAAGCTTCAAAGTTCAGCCAATCAATAAATAATTTATTATTTAATGATAGTACATCAATGATCATTTGACATTGATGTCTTAAATTAGTCAAGGTAATTTATTATTTAATTTTACTGTTGGTTTGAAAAACATATTTGATAATTGATTATTGATACTTGTCAATTTTATTTTGCAGTTTCAACTTTCATTTACATTATCATCATGGCAACTTCAAGTTCAGACATTCATGAGGTAGATGAAGTGGAACATGAAATTGAACCTACCCCTAAAGTTGATCCAAAGTCACCACTTTGGAAATATGTAACTGTTGTTGGGAAGATCCAAGGAGGGGGATCATTGGCATGGATTTGCAGTGAATGTAAAAAAGAATTTAAGGTATCATACATAAGGGTCAAAGCACATTTACTTGGGTTAAAAGGAAATGGGGTTCGAGTATGTAGTGGCCCACCTAAAGAGAATGGGATAGATGGAGAAGGTTTAAGCAAGACAAAAATTGCAAAATATCACAAAGAACAAGAGGAGGCGGATGCTAAATCAAATGAGGCAAATCTTACCTATCAATTAAACCACGTAACAAGGTTGGGATCATCTTCATCAAGGCCTCCACTTCATTCTCATGGATTTGTTGGTTCAAAGCGGTCTAATTTGGGACCAAAAGAGTTTTAATAATGATGCTCGAGAGATTGCAAATGCAGCTATTGGTCAATGCATTTGTGAAAATGGTCTTTCTTTTAACATTGTGCGATCTCCTTACTGGGCAAAGATGATAAAAGCAGTGAATGAATGTTAAAATTAGACAACTAGGTCCAAACTCCGAGTTGTATTGCTCAGATGACGATCGCAATATTTTTATTGGATTCCTCTTTCGGAGAGGTGTAAGATTGATCTAAAGAACATCTCGATCAAATGAGCAAAACATGTACTTTGAATTTATTCCACTTATGTGCTAGGTCAGCCTGGAATAAAATATAGATTTAAATGTCTTAAAGGACGTGTCACACACCCCCAAAGATTCCTATATATTGGAGAGACTTAGAGTTCATTTGACACACATTGTTGTGGAGGAATTCTCTCTCCCTTGATGGCGTTGGAGTTGCGTATTCTTTGTTTGGGTTGTTCTGGGGTTATGTGTGACACGCTTGGTTGAATGACCTATTGGAGACTTTGCTGGTAGAAGCATCCTGCTGATCGTCGTAACGCCACTATTCATTATCTCTGTTTTGGCTTGTCTTCTATCAATCTTATGCAATGTTCTATCTACTTCAGTATTGTGTGCCCTAATCTGAAATGGCATAGAACATGATCTGAAATTAACATGGCATCAGAGCTAAGGTGAAGTCAAGCCCTATTTGTAAGGTGAAGACGGAGTTGGAAGGCCGAGATTGCTATAGATGTTTGCGGCCTTATTTGAAGGTCAAACAAAGGTATGAGGAGGCTATTAAGAAGCCACAGCAAACTAAGGTAGGCCACAGGCCTACCCTCTCGAAAGCAACCAGCGAAAAGGGTTTCAAGGCTACGGCAGCCTGACATTCGTTTTTGTTTGGATACGCGGAACTAAGGAAAACTACTGATACTTGTCCATAATCGTGGAATAGCACTTGACCAAGCCGCAAAATTTTGAGTTTCTCTGCAGTTTCGGATTCTCTTACAAAGAGAAGTCTGGCTGGAAGTAAAGGCTCGGATCTGGCACGGTAATCTCCCGAAACTGTTACTCAGAACAGCAGCCCACAAGGAGCATGCACGCGTATCACCTCAATTTGGTCGGTCCATGGCAAAATACATGATACCGACCACTAGTCAGGTCAGATGTCTGCTCAACTTAACAAACGACAGCTCTGAGGCAGCCGCTCCACTATCGTATCTGCCAATCATCGATGTGTGGAAATTCTAGAAACCATAGCAACGTTGGCGCAAAATAAAGTGACACCAGCGACGGCATCGTCGTGGAAGGACACCAAATTGAATTGGAATTCTGAAGTCAGGCTGTTGGTCAAGGGCAATCAAATTGACGTCGATTTCCTATGCCTGCAAAATGCGATTTGGCTAAATATTATATCTAGTGCAGATTGAATGCTATAGCTCCAACTAATCGCATATGGAAGAATCATGGTTGAATTGAAGATGGTTTACTTAATTCGAGCAAACAGATATGTAGAAAAGCCCACCGACAAAATTTGCATTCAAACTTATATCTGAACTGTTCTGGAAACACATCGGACGCCTTTGACATCAAAGGACGTCACATAAATTGTCATGCAAGATATGTTGATGTAAATGTCTGGTCGTAAAATACTTTCGTTTGAAGAATTTTAGTGCATTTTACTGAATGGTGCTGGCACCGTGGACGTGGAATAAGTGATCCGTATTGTTTTTAAGGAATTAGATGATGGCCTCTACTAAGAATGTGTCCGGTAAACCTATAGCGTTTTTAGCCTTTAAACCAGGCAAACGAACAACCTGAAAAACAGCAAATTTCACCACAGTAGACAGAAATTTTCCAATGGCCGAGATGTCTGACCTCGAGACTGACGCGCATCTGAAGGAGGCGTTGAACATACTTGATCACCTCGTTCCGCTTTTGCTCGGACTTGACGATTGGTTGTATGCACAGAATGATCTCCGAAGTCCTGAGCTCGGCCTTGGCCCACCGATTGGCGTCAATCATCGACGGATGAGGGTTAGCTGAAGGGGCAGATTCTTCCGTCGAAATGTCGTTTGGCTGAGGCCAAACTTGGAGATCGCCCATGCAAACCACCTTTGGGTTCTCTGCTATAACAGACCTTCAAATCTTCATCTGAAGGTTTTCTTCAAATTTCTCGCTGAGCTCTACGAAAAATAAATGGAGAAATAAATATAGAGAAGGTCTGGCCTCTCTTACTACTGAGAATGGCGGAGAAGATTAAAAAGCCGGAGAAGATAAACAACAGTGATTGATGTGCACTTATGACTGTGCTGCATCTGCATAAGAGAAAGGTATCACCTAAGATATGGACTGTAAATTCTGTGTTTGAAACATCTGTCAGATTGGTTCCTATATCTGTGCAAATTTAGGAGGAAAAATTGCAAAACTAAGCTCTAAAGAACGTTTTTTTTTTTAGTTGGAAGTTTTTTTTTAAGGGTTGACTGCAGAAGCCCTTGGGGAAATTCTATGTAGCAGTCAGATTATTGATGAGATGGGCAAAGATGTAAGTCTTAGGAAGAGTGACAAGGGAAATTGAATTGTCATTGAGCTAGGCAAACCTTAATAGCCTTAGGAGCAGTCCTCTGAAATAACCAGAAAAATGACAAATGGGCAGATCTGGAAGCAAATCAGGATGCAATGCCTCAAGTGCAGGATAAACCATGGCAGATTGGATCCCCAGTTCAGTAAGTTGCAGTCTTAGAAGGCTGTTTGAGGAAGCTCCAGCAGATCTCCTTAGAATAACAGATAATTGCTATAAGACACAAGCTAAGGCTTGTAGATACATTATCCTTGTTTGACAGTGACATATGGCAGAATATGTATGACCATGATGAAGAAGATAGTGATGGGTACGATAAAACTATGATGACAGTGATGAAGGTTTTGTAGCCGCAATCTTGAGGAGTTAAATCTGTCATTCTGTGTCATTGTCATCATGACAGTAACATAGACAGTCTCCCATGTTTACGAAATTCATAATAGCAGTAAGCTTGTGACAGTATTACAGCATAATGATAAACTTGAAGTGTGAACTAAGAAGTCTTTGCAGCCTTTCAGTCACGTCGTTGGAGTCTTGAACCATGCTTAGCAAAGCCTGTAAAGTTATGAATAAATGATTTCCATTATTTGACAAGCATACGATACGTGTCAAGATGCATGGAAGCAATATCACTGTATATGGCAATGAGTCTTTAATGGCTTTGACTATGAAACTCCTTACCAAGCTGGTGTCTTGGATGCCCTTATTTAAATTAGAAGTCTTCTCTCAAAAGAGAAGTTGGCATTAAGAGGGAGAATATATTTGTATATGCTCCTGAGCAGATACCATTGCTGAACAAAAGAAGATCCTCATGGCTAAGAGACATATGGCTTCAGAGGGGGAAATTCCGGAGGAAAACCAAGAAGCCATATAAATACTAGGGGTATCTAGCAGCGATGAGTACAATATGAGCCTAGATCATGTGAAGAAGCTATAAAGTATCTCAATCTGCAAGGATGCGAGGGTGACGGTTCCTAGACCACAGATCAAAGTTGTTATCACCTCGATACAAAATCAAGCATGGATCTGATAGAAGTGCTGAAAAGTTCAAGGCAAGATTTGTTCCCTGTGAGGAAAGCGTAGACTATGATGACACACTTGCACCTCTGGCCCGATATACCACCATTCGATCAATCATAACCCTTGTTGCTACGCAAGGATGGAGTCTTCATCAGATGGATGAAAAGACCACATTTCTGCATGATGCGATAAAGGAAGAAGGTGTATGTTGAGCAACCTCTGGGTTCGAAGTCCAGGTTAGGGACACCCATGTCTGCAGGTTGAATTTATTAAAAAAATAAATAAATAAATTATTATAATAAAAAAAACCTCTATGGGCTGAAGCAAGCACCCAGAGTTTAGTATGAGAGTATAGATAGCTACCTAATGAAGCTGGGCTTCAATCGTAGTAATGTTGATCCAAACCTTCACTGCAAGGTTAATAGAGAGAAGCCTCTCACTCTGGTGCTGTATGAGGATGACCTCTTCCTAACAGGTGCTGACCCTCTCATTCATCAGTGCAAGGGGGAGCTCGCTGCTGAAAGCGAGATGAAGGACCTAGGACTGATACACTACTTCGTAGGCCTGGAGGTCTGGCAGAGACCTGGCGAGATTTTCCTTTCTCAAGGAAAATACAATGTGAAGCTTCTGGAAAGATTTAGCATGATGGACTGCAAGTCCGTGTCGATACCGATGGAGCTCAACTTCAAGAAGCTGAGCGGCAGCGCTACTGGGCCCATGTTAACAAATCCTACTGAGTATCGTCAATTCGTAGGGGCTCTGTTGTTCTTAGTGAACACCCGTCCAGACGTATGTTGTGTCGTTAACACTTCGAATCAACACATGGTTGATCATAACATTCACTGGGTTGGTGACAAGAAACTCTTAAGATATCTCTGTGGCACAATAGACCTTGAGCTGGGTTACACTGCCGGAAGTATGACACTCCTTGATATACTAATGCCGATTGGGCTGGCAGTGTGGTGGATCGTAAGAGCACATATGGATGCTACTTCACAAGTAGATCTGCTTCGGACAGGAAAAGGAAGTCGGTAGCCTTGAGCCCCGCTGAGGTCGAATACATTGCAGCGTGTATGACCCATTGTGAAGTCAATTGGTTGCGAAAGCTCTTCAATGAACTGTTCAAGCATGTGCTAGATGCCACCGTTATCCTTTGTAATAACCAGAGGGGGATTCATTTGTCATAGAATCCAGAGATCCACGATTGATCCAAGCATGTTGATGGCTGGTACCACTTTATCCGGGATATGGTACAGTGAGGCGCTGTAAGGCTCGATCATATAGGAACTGATGAGCAGGTCGCAGATATTCTCACTATGCCCTTAGGGAAGGTCGTGTTCCTATCCTTCTGTGAGAATCTTGGAATCATGGAACGATCCTATTCTGAGGATCCTGTTGGACAATGAGCTCTGGGAGCTCCAAGGAGGTTTTGGGGATAGCTTAGGTGCTATAAGCAACCACAGGGCTAGGCTTGTCGAACCTAGTTGGTGTGCTTCTACCCCACCATGATGATATTGAGATGGTTTACCTCTCTCTGATCTGTGCCCCGTATGCATCCTACCCATGGAGTTTCGAGCTCATGGGAAGTACCTCTCATTTGGCCAATGAGGTGGGAAAAGTGAATAGAGACCATAGCAAGACCGATGGACGCATCGGAGATTGCTGTACTCTCTCTGTCTAGGATGGCACGTGTCCAACTACTTGATCTAGGATCAAGTTTAGCGAGGTTTCGAACCTCCCACTGACTTCGAATCAGTGAAACTAACTTCGGGTTAGTATATGACTCTCTTGAGTCCTAGTGAGGTTTCGGACCTCCAATTGACTTCTGGTCAGGTAAACCAAATTCGGGTTGGTATGAGACTCTTTGTGAGTCCTATAGAGGTTTCAGACCTCTGGGCTGAATCTGTCAGCCGGGCATGATGTCTTTGTGACTGACCCACTTCTGGTTTGAAATAAAGAGGCCAACAAAGCAAGTTACGGTGGGATGACGCATGATGTTTGGATTGCACTTGTGGACGGAGTTCTCCCTAGTTGAGAGGGAGTGTTAAAATTGGACAACTAGGTCCAAACTCCGAGTTGCGCTGCTCAGATGACGATCGCAATATTTTTATTGGATTCCTCTTTCGAAGAGGTGTAAGATTGATCTAAAGATAATCTCGATCAGATGAGCAGAACATGTACTTTGAATTTATTCCACTTATGTGCTAGGTCGGCCTGGAATTAAATATAGACTTAAATGTCTTAAAGGACGTGTCACACACCCCCAAAGATTCCTATATATTGGAGAGACTTAGAGTTCATTTGACACACATTGTTGTGGAGGAATTCTCTCTCCCTTGATGGCGTTGGAGCTGCGTATTCTTTGTTTGGGTTGTTCTGGGGTTATGTGTGACACGCTTGGCTGAATGACCTATTGGAGACTTTGTTGGTAGAAGCATCATGTTGATCGTCGTAACGCCACTATTCATTATCTCTGTTTTGGCTTATCTTCTATCGATCTTATGCTATGTTCTATCTGCTTCAGTATTGTGTGCCCTAATCTGAAATGGCATAGAACATGATCTGAAATTAACAATGAAGCCCCAAAAGGGTTCAAGAGCCCTAGATATGAGAAGGTTCGCACTACAATGTTGAGTACTGAAAAGTTAGATTTGGAAGCTAAATTAAGTCACATTCGTAATTCATGGCATATTTCAAGAGTGTCCATCATTTATGATGGATGGAAAGATCAAAGGAATAGGCCTTTAATCAATGTCATTGCTCAGAGTCCAAAGGGGGCAATGTTTTTTAAAGCAGTGGATTGTGAGGAGCAGATGAAAGATTCTCAATTCATTGCTGACATCTTGATTGAAGCAATTGAATTGATGGGGCCAGAAAATGTTGTCCAGGTAATAACTGACAATGCAACGGTGTGCAGAGCAGTAGGCCTAATTATTGAAGGCAAATATCAGCACATCTTTTGGACCCCTTGTGTTGTACACTCACTGAATCTCATGTTGAGCAAGATGGGAAAGCAAACCGAGTGGATTCATGTTATTTTTGAAGAGGCAAAAAAAATTCAAGCATTCGTCACAAACCACCACGTCCCAAGGCATCTACAAGGAATTTGCGAAGTTGGAGCTCCTTAAGGTACCTAAAGTTAAACATTAAAGTTTATTTCATAAATAGTTATTCTTAATTCAATCAAATTATGATTTTTATTTTTGAATTTATTGAAACATTGACAATTTGACACTTGCAGGTTACCGAGACTCGATTTGCCTCTCACATCATAGTCTTAACAAGGCTTATGCAGGTGAAAGATGGATTACAATCAATGGTATGCAGTTGTCTTTGGAATCAATGGAGGCAATACCAATCTAATACAGCACAAGCAATGAAAAGATTGGTTGTTGATGATGAATGGTGGGATAAGGTTGAGTACCTTTTGGCATTTACTATGTCAATAGTGGATTTGCTCTGTATGTTTGACATAGACATGCTTAATTTGGGAGAAGTGTATGAGGGCATTGATTCCATGATAGAGAAGATAAGAGTGGTTATAAATGCCAAAGAGAATGACCCAGATGAATTCTTTTACAGAGAAGTAAAAGATATATTGACCAAAAGGTGGAACAAGATGACCACGTCGTTGCACCTTTTGGCCTATGCAATGAATCCAAAATATTATGCTGCAGAGTTGCTAAGTGACCCTGAAAGAACTGCACCAAGCAAAGACCTAGAAGTCTCACAAGGATTTAAAAAGGCTTTTAGAAAGCTTTTTGTAGATCCTGAAATTGGGCATCGAATTCGTTCAGAGACTGCTCATTTTGTGGGATCAGAGGGTTGGGGTTCTGATAATGATTGTATGCGGGACAAGAGGGCAATGAGTCCAATTGAATGGTGGAACTACTATGGTGCAAAACTTCCACATATACAAAAATTGGCCATTGGGATCTTATCATAGGTTGCTAGTTCCTCTTCAACAGAGAGGAACTAGAGCACATATGGCTTCATCCATTTGGTGAAGCGAAACAAATTAGGTTCTAAGAAGGTTGAGGAACTAGTGTATGTTCATTCAAACCTTCGTCTTCTGTCACACAAGAGAGACGAATACAAATTTGGGGCTGCCAAGTTATGGGATGTGGATCCAGAGTTTCTTGACTTGGATATGACATTGAATGCCAGGTCTCATATGACTTTGTTTGATGCGGAGTCACCAATAGGTGGATCTTCAAGTGGACATGGCAGCAATGTTCCCACTTCTGGAGATGATGTTGAACTTCTTAGTGACAGGAATGATTTTGAAGACATATTTGATGATATGTAATTGTTATTTATGTTGATGATTGAAATTAGAAACAAAAACTTGATGATATGTTGAAACTTGAACTTGAATGATTGAATTATCATTTATGAATTTATAACTTTATGGCATATGCTGAATTGATGATAATGATAGATGATAAATCATAATTCATATATGATAATTGATGAATAGATGATACTAGATAGATGATTATGCATTTTTACATGTAATCTAGATTTTCAGAGATAAATGGTAATATGAATTTATGAAATTCTTATTTTGTTATATATATATATATATATATATATATATATATATATACATGATGTGTCGTTTCCTGCTGTATCGTATCCAAATTTTTTGAGAATTTGTCGTATCCGTTTCAAACCCCGAATCCATTTCAGTGCAACTTAGGTATTTTTCCTCAAAGATGGGGCCAAGATAGTTCTAGTATATTACAAGCAGGGCCGAGCCCTGTTTATGGTGCCAAACAGTGGTTTGGAAGAGTAAAAGGGTTGTTGGGCATGCCTAGAAGGACAGCAAGCTAGGACAGAGTTTGTGGAAGAAAGGACGAAGATATTTGCGGGTTGGTTGAGGGATGGTCTGTTGCCCTAACCAAGCCGAAACATTGCAGACCTGTAGCATGCATGGACAGTTAACAGCAGAAGAAGAAATCAGAGGTATGCCTTCTAAGTTAATGTATTTGCTAGGTGGTTGAGAAGTCCTAGTATAGGACAGATTGGTTGGGTAGCTCAAGGTTCTTGGAGGGCAGCAAGGAGGATTCCAAGGAGCCATAAGTGCAGTGCAGGGAAGGACACTTGGACTGCTAGGAGAGGCAGGTTGTTTGCATAAGCTCGAGACTGATTCTTGAAGGACAAAGAAAGCAGGTCAAGGAAGCATATTACATTAGCCCAAGTTCATTGTTGGAGAAGGACATCTTGCAGTGATAGGAGGCAGCCCTCCGGCCCGAATTTTGTCTTCATCGGGCAGCACAGGAAGGCACTAGTGGGAAGAAGTCCCTAAGAGTTATGTCCTTGAAGGACTAAGGAGAAACTAGTGGGCAAAAAGTCCCAAAGGAGCTGAGTAGCAGAGGGCAATTGATAGTTGTTCACAAATGGAGTTGTGAACAACTCGACAAGAGATTATATGTGTTGATGCGTTGAAGGACTAACAGCGAGCTAAAGAGCAGTTGAGCCGTGTTCAGTGACATGATGGACTTGGTTCATTGATATAGGCTGAGAGGTGTTGTTGTAGATTGGGAACTCAACGACCAGCAGTTGTGTTCAGGATACGACCAAGAGGAGTTGAGAGAGAGTGCTACATCAACCAGAGAGTCAGTGTATCTTGTTCGAGCAGTTTGGTTGCCATAGTTGTTGACACAAAGTCCCAGTTGTAGTCTTGTATCAGTGGATGTATGAGGGCCATTATCCCCGGTACGGGAGCCTTAGACAATTGTATTACAATTTGTTAACATTACGAAATTGGGTTGTTGAAATTTGCAAAGTAGTTGGTTGTGGTATTTGGATTGGTAGTGTCAGTGATTCTAAGACCCTAACCAAGATTCCAAAACCGTGGAAAAACGAGATGATTTCAAAGCTACTTTGAAGAGCCAGTGAATCAGAGTGTGCACAGTGAAGCAGCTCAGAGGGAGCTAAGATTGTCTAGATCATGGAGCAAACGGTTCAACTGAAGACATGGAGATGTGGTCTTGACTGGCTTGGCAGCGAGATAGGTTGGGAGTTCTGGTGGATTGGTGGTGAACCTGGTGAACAATAGTTTGTTGTAGGTCGAGTTGTTGATCATGGAATTCTTTTGACTTGCCATGGATCGTTAAGAGAGCTTGAGGATTGTTTTGGCATGGACGAGATTGGTATGATCGAGATTGGTTCATGTGATTGTGATGTATATTGGCGGGCTAGTTTCTTCATTGGATCGTGATGTTGAATATCTGAGATTTTTTAAGAAATCTAGGGCAGAGACGAGAAGTGATTTCTCTAGAGATGATAACTACTTGTGAATATTTTTTACTTCTTTTGATTAGGTTCTTCTTTAGCTTGATTATTATAGTGTTCTTTTCATCAAACAGCTATCGAAAATATGAACAATAATGAGACAAGGGACACAACATGTAGGCGATTAGCCAAGGCCAAAACCTCTCCAACTTGAGAGGAAAACCCAAACAAATTCTTCTTCTTATAGAATCTTCAAGTAATGAATTCTGAGACCGAGACCCTTGACCTAACAACCTCTCCAAGACCAAGTCACAAGACTTTCTTCAAACAATTCTTTTTCCTTGAGTCAACGCTAGTCAAACTAATTGCTTCACCATAGATCTAGGCTTCTCTTCATATTTCGGCCTATTCACACAAACCTGCAATTCTCGGCTTCTTCAAAAACCCTAGTTGGAACACGTGTGAGGGGCAAACAACGATTATATCCCTTGATTTCCTTCTCGCTTGGATAGTATCTCCTTCTGCAATTCGACTTGATAAGTGACTTGGTTTCTTCCTTGATTCGTCTTTCTAGGATGACTGTGATAACTCGGCTTCTTCTGCAGTAGATGGTACTAATCCTCCTCGCACATGTGAGAGATATTTGCCCCAAAACAGACCCAAAACACTTTGGCTCCTTCTTCTTCCTTCTTTGCTTGGTGAGAGGCTCTTCTTATTTGATTATCGCACTTCCTCTTCTAATTCGAATGCTTGAATGAATTCTCTACAAGTGAGGTCGAGTCCTCCTTTATATAGTAGTTTGCCCATGAAAATAAGTCGACTTGTGCTAGTGTGTAGGCCGACACCCTCTTTTAGAAAGATCTCCATCTTATTTTGAAGGTCGACTTGATGGAGTACTTGTGGCAAGGTCTTGGAGGGTTTATGACTCAAATAAATTCCCTTTTACAATGTTTAACATGCCCAAATGGGTCTTCAGTACATGTCATTGACTCAATAGACTTTATGACTTAATGACCAAACCTAATAGCTCACAATGGGAGCTTCATCTATAAAAAAAAAAATCCTTGAGCATGAAACCCATGACTCAAGCATAACATAAATAATTTTATTTTTTCTTCTTTACATCAATGATTACACATGTCATTATGAAGACCAAACCTAGTAACATATTTCAAAAGATTGGAGAGATGTGCACGTGTTGTGTTTGCAAGAGGTTGAGTGCTTGCAGGACTGGGTTGCAATAAGGTGATGACGTGTTCGACCGCAGCTCGAACTGACCTTGTAGGACACGAGATCAATAGCAAGTTGAGCCAGTGGAGATTGTGTAGACTCAAAGGAAGTCTAGCAGTGACGAATGCCAAATGGCTAGTGTCGTCGGCAATGTTGATGGAGACTTCCTAGTGTTGGAAGTACCTCCCTCGCTAAGAGGGAGTGTTGAGATTTGTAGCTTGGGAGGTACTCCAAGCCCTAGGGCTCAGGGTTTTGGAAGAATGAGCTCCACAAATGGCTTTGTAGGCTTAGAACCCAAGGTGTGGGCTTTGCACCCAAACCTGTGGGTGTGGAGCCATAAGGAGATTTTGACACTTGGCACTTGGAGGATGTATAGCAACCTTAGGGGAGCAAGGGAACACTTACAACACCAAGAGATGCCATGTCGTTTGAGAGATAAAAATTTCTATATGTATGTTGGATGGGCTTGTGGCACATAAGACAAGTCGGTTGGGTGTAAAAGTGTCCCCCAAGGACAATTTGTTGGCACACAAGGAAAGGCATATAAATAAAAGGTATGTGGAGGCTAGACGTTATCAACCAAGTGCAAAACATTATAAAGAAGACATTTGAGGCAGCCGAACTCAAGGAGGGCAAGGACGAAGAGTTTTGGCACTGGTTTTTGGTCTATTTTGTGTCTATTGCAGGTCTGAGGAGAGCAGGAGACTAGCGACATTAGCTCAGGACGATTTTGTGCATGAGTCAAGTGTATTATTCCTCAAAGACAGGGCTAAGATAGTTCTAGTCTATTACAGGTAGGGTTGAACCTTGTTTATGGTGCCAAACAGTGGTTTGGAAGGGTAAAAGGGTGGCTAGGCATGCCTAGAAGGATAGTGAGCTAAGACAGAGTTTCTGGAAGGAAGGACGAAGGGAATTGAGGGTTTGTTGAGGGTTGGTCTATTTCCCTAACCAGGCCAAAAAGTTGTAGACCTATAGCATGCATGGACAATGAACAACAGAAGGAGAAATCAGAGGTATGTCTTCTAAGTTCATGTATTTGCTATGTGATTGAGTAGTCCTAGTATAGGACAGATTTTTTCGGTACCTCAAGGCTGTTGGAGGGCAGCAAGGAAGTTTCCAAGGAGCCCTAAGTGCAATGCAGGGAAGTACACTTGGACTGCTAGGAAAGGCAGGTTGTTTGGTTAAACTCAAGATTGATTCTTGAAGGACAAAAAAGGAGGTCAAGGGAGCAAAATACATCAGCCCAAGTTCATTGTTGGAGAAGGACATCTTGCAGTGGTAGGTGGAAGCCCTCCGGCCCGTAGTTTGTCTTCATTAGGCAACACATGAAGGCACTAGTGAGAAGAAGACCCTAAGAGTTTTGTCCTCGAAGTACTAATGAGTAGCTAGTGGGAAAAATATCCCAAAGGAGTTGAGGAGCAATAGTGGGTAGTTGACAGTTGTTCACAAACAGAGTTGTGAAAATCTCGACAAGAGTCTCTATTTGTTGATACGTTGAGGACTGACGATCAGCTAGAGAGCAGTTGGAGCCGTGTTTAGTGACCTAATGGAGTTGGTTGATTGATAGAGGCTGAGATGTGTTGTTGTAGATTGGGAGCACGAGGACCAACAATTGTGTTCAAGATATGACCAAGAGGAGTTGAGACAGTGCGCTACATTAGCCAAACGGTCAGTGTATCTTGTTCGGGTAATTTCGTTGTCATAGTTGTTGACATCAAATCCCAATTGTAGTCTTGTATCAGTGGATGGATGAGGGCCATTATCCCTAGTACAGGAGCCCAAGATAGTTGTATTACAGTTTGTTAATATACGGAAGTCGGGTTGTTGAAATTTGCAAAGTAGTTTGTTGTGGTATTTGGATTGGTAGTATCAGTGATTCTAAGACCCTAACCTAGATTCCAGTACCGTGGAAAAACAACACCCCAATTTAGGTTGTTTCTTTCCCAATGCAATGGGGAAATCCCTAAATAAAAAACACAAATCCTTAAATGCAAATCTATAAATTAGATTAATGGAGTATGGAATTTTAAAGGTTTTTTTAATATAAGAAGGTGGAATTCAAAAGGACAAATGTCCTATCCTTTTAGCTAAGGAGTCATGGAAGCAAGATGACAAAAAGCCTTGGAGTTGAACCAAAAACATTAATAAGGAAATCAAAAAGGTACCTCACTAGCAAGATCACTTCGATTAATATGCAAAGAATCAAAGACTATGAAATGCTCATTAAGCTACACCTTCACCTTCAATAAACATCAACAAGGGTGTCATGCAACCATCAAAGAAAAAAATGCAACAAGACAACTTTCAAAATGAATGAACAACCAACACTTTCTTCATTAACAAAGCAAATTACATCAAGCACTCGAAGAGGACCAAATGGGTCATGTTACCCTTCATTTCAGCAAGGGTACATAAATGCATATTTTTATTTTTGGAAGCACCAATGTAAGCCCAAAGAATGCAAGTCAAAAGCTTTGTAGGACATTGGAAGCTATGTATTATGGTATCATATGCCTATTATGGTCAACAATGGTTGATCCGCTTAGTCTTCACTCTTAGGTTCTTTCATGTATAAGATTGGGGAGCTTCAAGTGGACCGACTTGGACTCATTTTTTATAGGAACCATTGCTTTTGTAGGGGTGATCGCACATCATAAGACCAATCTAGCCCATGTCTCGTGCACACCTATGTCTTTCCCACATGGTTATTTTGTTGAGTTTGTATGCATTCTTTGGCCATGGTATATTCTTCATGTCACAATTCTCAACATGAAAGTCTCGCATTTTCCAACAATTCACAATTCCCAAGATAGTTCGCAAATCCCAATGCACACAAGGTCTCAAGGTTCCAAAGACAAAGAAGGCTTAGATTGCTCAACATATTTTATACTTGGCATGCCACGTGAAATTTTTGAAAAATGTCAAAGCAATAAGTAGATATCCTCAGTCAAAGGTGGTTATTCTCCTTTTGTGGCACATGTGAGCTTGAAGAATGGATATTGAGGTCAATCCATGGTCAAATGAGGCAAATTATATGTTAAAAGTCATCTCCAATTTTTTTCTAAGCAAACCCGGGTGCCCAAATTTGCAATCAAGCAATGCATTGGAGATCTAGCATGAGGGCTCATTAAATGAGGGGATGGCCACACGTGTGGGTCTTTTGAAGGCTCTTTTGTTGAAGTTTGTAGCTCAGGCAAGTACTTTTGCACAGGGCTTGTGTTTAGGCATGGAGAAATCACTCAAATTCTCTTTAGAACACTTCCTCAAGCGTGAGCAAGTTGCTAATGTAACTTATCCAAAGTCTAATTTGGGAAAAAAAACACATATTAATATGTTGGTTTATTGAGCTAATAGAAACTTGGGAAAAGTAAAGTAATTTACTTTAGTGAGTAAGTTTTAATCTGAGCCATTGATCTCAAGTGAGGCTATGAGGCGAGATCTAATTTCAACCGTCAATCACTTTGGGATTAGGGTTAGGGTTAGGGATTTAGCTCAATGTAAAGTTATAAAAGCAGGGCTAGGGATAAGGAGAAAGACCCACAACAGCAGCATAAGATTGAGAGCAGCATCTCAGTTAGCAGCATCTCAGTTCTCAAATACATACAAGTTGGATTGTGAGCATCTACATTTAATTTACTTGCAAGCCTTTTACTTTATGTACTTGTCCATTTCATTTACATGCTCATGTTATGTTTTCTTTGATGCCATTATATCATATTTGAGCAATTCTCATATTCAAGTACAAATTGTGTTCACTTGCAAGTTTCACTTTCCATCTAGTTGTTCATCTTTCAAGGTTGTAAGTCTTTAGATAGAGTGGTTTTGTATTGATGTTGAAATTTAATGACTAAAAAATTACCTGCAATCCCAACCTGGTTTTAATTTCACCTTATCACTCTATGACCTACGACATTGAGTTTCATCATTACAAGAAAAGAGAAAAGTGCAAAACAAGCAGATTGAATTTATCTATTGCATGTCACAAGATTAACTAGTAGATATTTTAATTTTTGCTAAGGGATTAAGCAAGAAGAAATTTGAAAGCTTCAAGTAGATGCTTGATGTGACCATGTCAGAAATGCCAGATTAGCAACGAAAGCATCTTTAAAGTGAAGATATAATTTGAGCATATATAGTGCATGCATGTTGAAGTCTTCATAAAAAAAACATACACACAATATTAATGAACTAAAACTAGTTAAGTACAATAAGAACCATACATTCAAAACTAAGTAAAGGCACATTCTCTAAATAAAACAGAATATAAGATTAAATTTCTATGAGAAAACACTGCTTACATTACACAAAAATATATGCAAAAGTAGAACAATATATAAAAGAGCACGGGAAAATGTAAAATCAAGCTTTTCTCAGCACTATTGAGACTGATATCAAATCAGAATAAGCAGAAGCATCTTGCTTCTTAAGCATCCAAATCAACAAGTAGCCTTTGCAAGCAATTGACAGCATACCTCTTCTAAACAAGATTCAAGAAAGGAAGAGATAAAACTTACACTACTCTCAAAAATACTTTTGCATTGCTTTTTCCAAAGAAAAGGCAGAGCAAAAACTGTAATGCAATTTCATAGACCCAAGAAGATAGATAAAACCAATTGTTTTGAATCCCCAAGAAGCAATGCACACCAATGAATGGTGCCTGGGAAAATAGAGGAAAATTGAAGTTGAACTTAATGCCAACAATCTAGCGCAAATTTGGAGTTCCACGTGATATGGTTGAGGCTTTCCTCCTTCCCACACACCAAGCACCTGTTATCTGTGAATCCACTTTTGGCTAAACGAACCTTTGTTGACAACCTTGATAAATAATGAACCAGCCAAAGACTCGGAGCTTAATGGATATTTTGAGGGTCCACAGACTATGCAATCTTTCAATTCATCTCTTTTCAGGATCCATCAAAGGCCATCTAGGATTCAAAGTAGGGGCTAAGTGCAACTTCTTGCAAACAGACGATAAATCCTCCTGGTATCATAAAAATAAAGAGGCTTATGAAATGACCACACCCAATCTCTCCATCTAGGTCTCTGCATCAGAATATTCATTTTATATTGCTCTTCTGAAGGAATGAAGTTTTGGATGTCACCAATTAGTTACTCTGTCATAAACTATAAGAAATTTTTCAATTTTGGTCTAAAATGTAGATTCCAAAACCCATAAATCATTCAAAAACAAAATTCCTTTCCCTCCTGAAAGCAAGGGATTTCAGCCATATGTTGATCATTCAGTTTCCAACTCCAAATCAGGCATGAACCAAATCCCAACCAAATTTGCTACCAGAAAAGTTCCAACATAGATGCTTCATAAATACTCCCCCACACTTCCCAAATACTTTCTGGAATGAAAGTACTTGTCAAATATATAATTGATAACATTTAATAAGAATAAGTAAAATCAAAGATCAGCACTAAAGATTCTTTTGTCTACTGTCGGTACAACGAGTTATCATACTGCTTCTTATGTGAATAAAACTGTATTCAATAAGTTCAATTTATTTAAGGCTAGATTGATCAATACCTGATGATCAAATTTCATCTCCAGTCTCTACTTCTGTCATCCTTTTGTATTACAAATATGCATTGTTGGGTAATAAAAAGACAAAATTTAGTTTCAAAAATCTTTAAAGACCGTGCTATTTCTTTCAACTAGTGCTTTAAAGTTTAATATACTTTTGCCTTAGCAACTGAGGTATTGTACTGCACAAAGTCATTCCTTTTTGGTAGTGATTTACTTTTGTAGAGTCCCTTTTGCATCAGATTTAATGAACAAATACAATTAACTTCCATTTTTCCTTATGTAAGTGGAAACATTTTTTCCCTAGTTTTGTCAGCTACATCATATTAATCATCCTTCGATGAGCTAGTTCCATCCTCTTGTAGTTTTTGTTAGAAGGTGAGGGCAGTATCGGTTTTTCTCTCATACAGATAACTCCATTCAGTTTGGCAGATATGTTCTTGTACAGAACATATGTATGTTGCCATGAAGAGACTGTCTAACCTCCAAGCAGCAAAGTCGATGTGTTAAGGAGCAAGTTGATGTTGTCTGCTTTAAGTGTTGAACTCAGCCTTCTTAAGGTTTAAAAAGGCTGTCATCCTCCAACCTTTGCATTGCAGGCTTATATTATGGTACAGCTTTTTTAATATGGTTTGTCTTTGCAAATAGAATAAGGTGCATTGCCCATTGTTCAATATTGCCAGATTATATTTAGCTACTTTTTGTCAGAAAAGTTGAAGTAAATTCTAGCAACTTGGTTGAAGTAGACTGCAACCTACTTCACAATTTGGCAAATTAAATGGAATTTAATCAAACTTACTCTTGTTCGAGCATAAATGAAAACAATTCAGTCTAAATAAATTTATGAATAGGTTGCTGATTTCATTTGGGGCAATTACTATACCACTGTAAGGTGGACCCAAATGTACCTTCACTAGAAAACTGTACAGGAAAACAAGTTGTCGACTCCTTGCTTGTTGATAGCTACACTAACTATGCAGAGTGCATTGATACGCCAATAGTAATGAGCAGAAGCAACAACAGTGTCAATTTCAATCGCAGCCCTGCACCATCAATTATGTCATTCTCTGTTTGGCCGAGAAATTGGGCTCTCCGGAGTTACAAATTTAGGGGTTTGATATCCATGATAATGTAAATTTGGACTGAGTGGGCAAGTGGTGCAAAGATCATTCACACAGACGCTGTCAACATATTGACCCCAACCCTAATAGCTCCGATGAAATATCACAGCTATATGAATGTTTTGAGTGGTTGTTGCCGTCAAAAAACGTGTAATTTTTGCAACATTTACGTGAAGTCCGCCATGGAGATGCGTATATATATAATAGAAATATATTTCTATAAGATAACATGAGTATTAAAAATTTCTGTGCGTATATATATATATATATATATATTGCGAAATGAATTGCACTTCAAGTTTTTGAGCCATCGCGTCAAATTTCAACAATGCCCAATAGCAAACTAAGCGTTGGGTGCAGTGAATTTCAGCCATCCATCAAATAATACATCCAAAGTCCTCAGGTAATTATTGCCAACAACCAAAGTACAGAGAAGCGAAGCGTTCTAGGTAGTCATAACCAGATTAAAAAGATCACAGAAGATTAATTGGAAAAAGGGAATGTGGAAAACGGGATAAGAACAGTTATGGCAACACAAATTCAGCCGTTCGAAGCTGCAATTTTTTAACCGTTGACACGGTATTCCTAAAAAATTTCATAACACCGCGGCTTGAACTAAGATTCTTTTTCAAATTAGCCCTAATTTTCCATGATTAGCCCTAAGCCATAGCTCCTTTCCAAATTCCGATATCTGACATTAAATTTTCGGTAAGACAAAAAATTAGCAACCATTGGTTAAAAGATGCATACAGCTACCATATGTTTGCGATTAGCCGCATGGTCGTATACGTTGGGCTGAAATTGCAGGTTTAAAAACGGGACTTCTGTTTCAAATGCATTCTTAAGCTCTGGAAGTCCTTGAGAGACTAGTGTAGTAGGGGAAAAAAGGGTTTCATTCTTCAGTGCTCTGCATTGTGATGATTAAACACCGGGAAATAAAGAAAAGGCCAAGGGAAAATAAAAAATAAAAAGGGCATACTCTGGTACCAATCGCAATCCGTGGGACCGATCGCTGCTGACAATCAGGCACTGAGACGAGCAATTGAACACTGGAGCTCTGAAATTATATAAGATTATGGAGCATCAAGCCTGCGTTCACACGTTCCTTCAGAGCTTGAACTGGAATTGAATGAATGGACTCCTCCCATCGGCCCTGCAATGGACAAAGGCGACAAAATGAGTGACAAGCAATAGCCCCCCTTTGTCTGAAAACCCATGATTAAAAACTCAACTGCCTGTATCCATGACCCCAAGTCCAAGTCTGGCTTTTCTGATTTTTTCACCATATTATTCCAAATGTATCCATGACCCCAAGTCCAAGTCTGGTTTCTTTGATATTTTCACCAGGTTATTCTCAAACATAATATGAAGTAATTGCTTCCATCTCAGCCTCACCCATGGCCCACTCACATTATCATTTTTAACTTGATAAAAGACACTTTAAGTCTTCTAAGATAGCTGTCTCAGTATTAATTCCAAACCAATCCTAATCACATTCCCTCCACTCAGCCTTACCCGTGTCTGAAGTCATGAATGGAAGGAGACATAAAGGGACTTTGCTCTCAGCCTCTAGGGTTTCTCTTTAAAAAAAGAATTCCAAGTTGTGGATGCGGTGATCCAACAGAAATTTTAGGTGGCAACTTGCCGGTAAAACCAGTAGCGTATCTCGCCGTGGAAAGGAAATGCACGGGGATTAACTGCGTAAAAGATTGAGAATTAATCAAAATGATTATTGCAGAATGTTAGGGATAACATGATAAAATTGGCCTGTTTGTTATGTCATCAGAATCTGGGTGGCTCCCATTTTATCCAAATTACATGCGGGTTAATTTATGTTTTAACAGAGAAAATGAACCAGCATTTGGCATCTTCTACAAATATATAGAATTTGGTATGCTGTATGAAAATTGTGGCGATATTTTATTTGTTATAATAAAGTTATGTAGATTTTGTTTTTTTAAGTATTTTAGTAAATATGAATTTATTTACATTTAAGCGCTGAGTTTGAGTTTGAGTTTTAGAAGTTATAAATATCGCATGTAATTTTTGCTCTTTTTAGTTAAAATATTTTTTTAAATCACAATGATAAATAAATAAAAACGGGGTATACGACTCGACCTCTCCGATATAGAAACATGAAATTGAGGTCGTACTCCACTAAGTGCCTTTAAAGAAGATTATGAATGTTATGAAATCCAAGCATTTATGTAAAGTTCGTTACTTTTTATAAGATGTTGGCGATGGTATTAATGTGGAAGTTCCTTATAAATAATTGTTTATGGGTATCCAATATTTTCCTTGAATGGTAGTTTTGTTTATGAGGTTTGATATTTTCCTTGAATGTTAGTTTCATAGATGGATGATATTTAGAACTTGATTTTATGTAAAGTTCATTACCTTCTATAAGATGTTGGGGATGGCATTATGTTATTAATGTGGAAGTTCCTTATAAATAATTATGATTTTGTTTATGAGTATCCAATATTTTCCTTGAATGGTAGTTTGGTTTCTAAGGGTTTAATATTTTTCTTGAATGGTAGTTTCATAGATAGATTATATTTAAAACTTGATTTCTTTATTTTAATAATAAAGGTGGAAATTTTTGTCAAATTTTGTATTTTTATAATAAAGTTGGAACTTGTGTAAAAAAATAAGATTGTGAAATTTAAAAAATTAATGAATTTTTTTATTTTAATAATAAAGTTAGAAACTTGTGCCAAAAAAAATAGATTGTGAAATTAAAAAAGAATAATGAAATTGATTAATAAAATATAAAATTTGTAATTTAAATAATATAAAGAGATTTGGATTTTCTGGCAAGTTCATGTATGTAAAGATATGTGAGTGGTAAATGGCTTATGCTTAAATTTCTTAACTAATTTATGTGTCTGTAGGGCTGGGGTGATCACACTTAGGGATTATATTGGTAGCAGTGAGAATTGACCCCATGTCACACGAATATGAGCTCAACCTAGTTGTTAATTCTTTTGGGGTGTCTGTGTATGCGATTAAAGATAAAATTCATTTTTAAGATTAGTTTTATAAAACAATATTAGTTCCCTATATTGGGTCTTTAGTGGACATAGCAGACGGGTTGCATGCAACAAGATGGCATTATCATGCTACCTACCATATGTTGATCGATCGACGCCCTACTTGTGCGAATGAGGTGGGAGGTGCTTATAGTTTGCACAAGGTTGAACATAAGATGGGGCTTTTACCAGCATTAAGTTGCTTGAATGATGCAATTGATCCCAATGCAAAGCATGTGTAAATTGGTGAAATGAGTCTAATGAGCATGTGACCGATCCTATGGATTCGACTCTCTTGCAACAAGACATTAATATGCTTGACCCCTCCAATAGCCACCATGTAGAGTTTTGTTATCCCTGGTTTAGGTTCAGAGCTCCCTTTAACGCCTTCCTTATTACTGTTTATTACTTGTTCGAGTTATCATGGCTCCTCATTCCTCACATCAAGGGAAAACCCCTTTCTAATAAACTAAGACAAAGAGTGATGTTTTTGTTGTCAATGTTACCTTTCAGGAGCCATTTATATATGTCATTAATAATAGATTAAAACCCTCCAATCCCGCGGGGTGTAGAACATTTGCTAGTAGAGTGTATTGTGAAGGCACTCCATATGTGAAAGGTTGTTGGTTCAAAATTTCATACGTTTGGCTAAAAAAAGAAAAGATTAAGGCCCTGGAAGAAGATGTGAAAGTGGAATAAGCTTGTAGAGAAGACAACTTGACTAACTAATAAATGATTTTTTTCCAAATTTGGGCACCAACTGCAGGAGAGTTGCTAATTTTTTCTAAATTTTTTATCTTTATTGGCATGACAAAACTTTTGTCGTTAATGCTTTGCTTGCTTAGGAGTCAAAGTAACAAGAATTCAAGTGTGCGGCTGGAGATTTTAGAGGAGCAAAGCCAACTTATGATTACTCTATGTTCCTAGTTGGTAAGGAAAAATATAGGGGTACTCTCCTCTAAGTTGATAGGATGCTCAAAAGACAGTCCCATTTGCTTTCCTCTACTCGGGATGTTGAGGAGAAATGAACTCACACCTAACCTTGAGTTCTCTTATTATGGGTTACATCACTATTTTTAACAATTCTACATTTATTTTGAATCCAAACTATATTATTAGACCCCAAATGAAGGCAAGTTACACTCCTTATATGGACCTACTTAGATATATCTTAGAATTTCAATTGTCTTCTATGTCTTTAAACCTTGACATGGCCTTGTTTCTCAAAATATGCTTTTTTGTTTTTTTTGTTAACCCTATAATCAAGGAAGTATTTTGAGTTTATATCTTAACATTTAAAGGTTGCTCTAGTTTCCCCCAAGTAGACCATTCTTGTAGCCTCTTTGTTTTTTTATAATTGTGTATTTTGTGGATTAAATATAATAGAATATATCAACAAGCTTATATATATAGTTGTTTGTAAGAAATAATTGTAATATAATAAATAAAATAAGATTGTCATGTATAATTATCTATATATATATATATATATATATATATATATATATAGTTGGTTGTAAGAAATAATTGCAATTAATAAATAAAATAAGGTTGTCATGTATAATTCATATATATATATATATATATTCTTACAACCAACTCTCTCTCTCTCTCTCTCTCTCTCTATATATATATATATATATATATATATATATATAGTTACAATTAAGAATATTGAGGGTTGGTTGTATTGGTTGTAAGAATATATATATATATATATATATATATATATATATATATATATATATATATATATATTACATTTAAGAATATTGAGGGTTGGCTGTATTGGTTGTAAGAATATATATATATATATATATATATATATATATATATAGTTACATTTAAGAATATCGAGGGTTGGTTGTAAGAAATAATTGCAATGTAATAATTAAATAAGGTTGTCCCATATCCTTCACTTTTTTTTGCATATACATTAATAAGTTAGGCAGTTGTTTGGAAGACACAAGTTGTGTTGGCTTAATTCTCATTAATACAATCATCGTCATTCTTATTTACATTGATAATATTGCTCTTATGGTGAGGAGTCCTTATAATATCAACAAGCAACTAAAAATCCTTAAGGATTTCTTCTCTAATATGAGTATGGTTGTTAATACTACTAAAATGAAGGCTATAATAATTAAATACAAAAAGATCACTTATGTTAATTTTATGTATGGCAACAACTTGGAGGAAGTTTTAGGTATAATGTCATTTGAGCATGGGGTGGCTGGGGAAACCCTAGCCACCCCTCTTCCCTGGTTTGGTTTTTTTCACTAGCGGTTGGTCTCCATTGTTGTTGCCACCTCACCCCACTGGTGAAGGGCTTACTTGTTGCGTGCCTGGGTGCTAGTGTTTTGTCACAATCTCTGAGATTTGATCGTTGGGGTTTTCCATCATTACCTCTCTTTCCTCTGTTGATTTCGCTATGTTGTCACTGTCGCAGCTTGTTCGTGTGTTATTGCAGGTTTCCTTAGGTCGAGGTCTACAGATGTATGCCATGAAGTTGTTATACGCTTTGATCATTGCGGTTTTTTGTTGGTGCCTCGCTTTTTTCACCACTCTTTGCTCCTTCTTTTGTTGCTAGGGGTTCAGACCTTTGAGCTCACTCGTCTGTGAGTTTTGAGCTGGGTTTTTAGACATATGTTTGTCTGTTCTTGGGTTTTGGCCCAATTTTTTTGTAATATTTTATGTTTTTTTAACAGAATGCTCTGAGATATATCTCTGCTCCTTTTTGGTTTTATTTTGTGTGGACCCATGGGGTTATGTTGTTAAGATGTATGTCTTATATTGGGAGACTTGGTTTTCTTTATGGCCATTGCATGGATCTAGGTAGATCTTGTATGAATGCACACTTTATATGTGTATTTACAAAATGTAATTTTGTTTGAGAGAACAACTTCAGTGTAATTAAATAACCTTGTAATAAAGTTGTGGGTTTTTCCTCAAAAAAAATAAAACACTTGGAGGAAGTGACTTTTTGTGGATATCTTGGAATCAATCTTCATCATAAGATTAGCTACAACTATAACATTGAGAAAATGATAAATAAATGGTGGAAAATTGGTTATGGACTTGAAAACAATTGTAAATCAGTGAACCTTTGGCAATGGGATAAGAAGAAACTCCTCATTCAGACTCACGTCACTCATGTTATATATGGTTATGAAGTTTCTGGTTGCAACATCTCTAGATAATCATGTATAAAAATAAAGCAATCCAAAAGTGCTTTATAACTCATGATCTCGAAATTAAGGGCAATACACCATATCCTATCCTCCTAATAGAAATAAGTATCCCCCCATTAGGAGCATAGCTACGACTAGGTACCTAACATATAGGAACAAGATAAATAACATGGAAGACAAGAGGCTTTTTAAGATTGCTTCAAACTCCACCAAAATCTACTTGCAACTCAAGTAGGATTGGTGTAAAGATGTTGAGTCTTGGTTAAATTATTGAGAAAGACCATTTGCATAATAACAATAATAGTAAAAACATTATTACATCTAAATTTAAGGAAAACTTATGATATGACAAAGAATCAAAGAATAAAACAAAATCAATATATTACATGGAGGTGATCACTCTATTTTAGAATATCAAAAGTATCTCTTGCTACAATTATTGGAAAGACAATCAACATTCAAACAAATTAGTATTAGCTTCCTAATAAAACAATGGGTTGAACCATTTTTAATTACTATAAGTCGAAAGAGTTTACAACATTTATGATAATAATATTTTCCCCTCATAATAATAAACAAATAATCCTTTTGTAGTGAAAAATATACTTTGTGCGAGTTTTTAAAAACTTGATTCAATCCTTACATATGAAATATGGCCATAGGTCAGAATCAAAAAGATATCCATATCACCTTCCAATAACATCATCAAATTGTTTACATATATAGTTACAAAAGATAGCAATAAGTAAGACAAAATACTATATATGGAGGGAAACAACTCCCACAAGATTATCATTCTTATACTCTTAGTATTATGATAATAAGATGATTGAGAATGTTTTTTTTTCTTTTTCTTAAAATGTCATGCATACACCCACATTAAATATTTATGAAAATTATGATGATTTAAAAATGTTTCTTCAAAAAGTTAAAGGAGAATAGTCTTAATGGTAGCTAGTGGGTTTAATTCCACCTCCACTCGGTTTTTATTCTTTAGAGACATGTTAGTGTGTGTGGAAAAAATTTGAACATGTTAGTGATATTGATCCTGAGTCTTACCCAAAGAGCACCAGGAAGGATCAAATCTCTTTTCACCCTAAAAGCGGTTTGCACCTCAAGAGATTTGATCCCTCTGGATGCTTGGTTTATCAAGAGTTAAGATAGATCTAGCTTGACTTATATATATATATATATATATGTGTGTGTGTGTGTGTGTGTGTGTGTGTGTGTGTGTGTGTAAAAAATAAATAGATAAGGAACTAACAACCTCCCCACATAAATATGCAACAACCTACAAGCCACATATATCAAAAACTCATAGTTCAACCTAAGACTAAGATGTTCGGAGACCAGATGAAGCGAGAACCGAGATCTCACACTCTAAAGGGACATCAATCCTTTTAGCCTCAATATGACGAGCCATGCCACCAAAAACTTGAACTTGGTGAATGGGATGGCAAACCACCATCTCAACCACTCAAGCTAAAAACCATTAACTTATTTTTATATAATTTAATAAGTCAAAATATTTACCTAATAGAACCACACATGATAACATCTCTTCCATACCAAACTTAAAATAACCTTTAGACACCACAATTCAATTCAAGTAATTCATTATATTTTCATATAAATTTTAAACTTAAAAATTAATAATAATATATATTTAGATTGACGACTTAGATGACATTATTCTTTAATTATATAAACCTTTTTATAAGCATAAACTCTTTATCATTTATCTCCCGTCGTATATCCATTACCCACTCGTCAAGCTATGGCAACTATAATGTTATTGTTATATTAAATATCATTATTATAATATTAAAATGAATCACGCCTTCCATTAAGAATGGGTAGTCATAAATTTAAAAATTATTGATTACCATTATATCCTGTTGCATTCCCAATGAAATTTGATACAGGACCTCGAAGAAAACTTAATGCTTTCATGTGCTAATATTTGTAAAATTACACCTTTGTTCCTTCTGACAGAGATCGAATATTACAAACTTGTTATTCTGGAGTTTGTATCTGAAATCTATTATTACTAATCAATATTATATAACTATAAGAGAGATGGAATATTACGCTTACTAATATAGAAATATGTCAGAGATGGAATATTACATGCTTGTTCTTTTGTGGCCTGTATATTAAATCTATTATCATTAAAAATAAGTTAATATTGGGTTTCTATACGATATCTCCATGAACAATCAGGTTCATTGAACTTTAGAGCTTACATAAAGCACCTCTGAAATTTTTACATATTATAAAAATTAAGTGTCAAAATTAAAGTATATATAAAATTTATATGTATATTTTTAAGTTGTTTAATTTAATAGTATGGTTAGTAAAAGATTTTGCTTTTATTTATTTTTTAAGTTCAAGTATTTATATATTAAAAATAAGTTTGTTTTATTTTAATTTTCGACCTACTAAGTGTGAAGAGAGATTTATTTTTTTATTTTTTTATTTTTTTAAATGTTTGTATTTCAAGAAATGTGATCTCTTTTCATTTAAAAAAAAAATGTATCTCGATAAATTTGATCTTTTTAGGCTCTTGGTAGATCCAGAATTAAAACATATTTAGGTTGGATCAATTCTCCTTTTAAATAGGTTATGTTCCATATAAATATCATGGATCAATACCACTGGTTCTAATACCATGGGTGAACATCATGAAATTATTTTTATTTTATTATTATTATTATTATTATTATTTTTGGTAACTGAGGCTAAACTATATTGATTCGAAATAAAACATTACATATGCTACAGGTTGGGTTGGTAAGCAGTGCTTCACCAATCCCAATTTTTGTTGCTTTCATAGTTGCGTATATATGGGGCTGACTCTTTGGAGGAAACCAACCCTGAAATAACATCAGACAGAAAAATACAAAATGTGCCATGGCACCAGTGAAGGTAGAGGTTCTATGATAATAGTTGGAATAACAAAAAACTAGAAAAAGTTGAGCAACTACGCAATCATGGTGCGTCTGCATCATCCTTTGTGTCTAGAGCTTCTTCCTCAATACGACAGACATACTCCTACGCTATTGCCTCTTCTTTAGCAGTAGGTTAGCGTGGAGGCCTGGTGGCAGGTGCGTAGAAGATGGGGGCGACCGGGAACTCAGCATCCGGTAGCCCTGTCCAAGAGCCCTCCGAGTCCATTATCCAAACGTCCATGTCTTCCCTCTCTGCCTCTTGAACCAGAAGAGGCTCGGTTTTCCGGGGCCTGGGGTGCTCCTAGTGTGTAGTGGTGGATTTCCTTGGTCCGCTTCTACCTCTTTGTGTTTCATGAATGCGGGCTTCCTCCTCCTAGTCGTGCACAGGGCTCTGGGGGCATCCCTGGCGTGACTACCCGAAGAGGAGCCTTCAAAGGACTCCAAACGGTTATCAGGCCCTCACTGGTAGCGTCCTGGGAACACACCTCATTGGCCACCTATGATTGTTCTTTGTTGCAGTCTCAGAGCCATGGGATGATGAAACCGAGGGTAGGTGGGGAAGTGAGAGGTATGTTGAAGGGGTGCAGTCTTGAGACAATGAGTGCGCAACAAAGTGATGATGGGCAGGGAGGTGCGCAGACGAAGCTTGCACACCTGGAAGAACTTGGTGATAAGAACACACCGTCTGGATAAGCTAGCACGGCTGGGGGAGCTGAGGTAAGGCGCGCATTCAAGGATGTGCGCGACTAGGAAGGATCTGCATAGCATGGCTCTAGGGAGGGAGTTGCACAGCAGGCAAGGCGCGCATGTGGGCTAAAACTGAAATAGAAGAGCCAAATAGAGCAGACTTTGGGTAACATTATACAGAAGGGCTTCTCCTTTTATAGGCCTATGGCACAAGCTCAAATGATGAGCATTATTATGACACGCTCGCAGGTGTGTCCTGTGACATATTTCATGTGGGAGCCTGTACTTCAAGTTATGGCCGAGTGTCATATCCATCTGAGAGCTCATTCGAATGATTACAACTAAGAGGAACCACACAAGGTGGTTGTTGGCTTTGCGTATCTTCTGGATGTCTTGCCTCCGTCACCTCATGCGAATTATTGCAAAGAGGTGGATCCGCTTCAGGTGAAGGCTTACGTAGCAGATCTTCATCAACTCAAGCGTGGGAGAGACTGTCAATATGTTTGATCCATGTCATCTGCATCCCGGGGTATTATTTTTTATTAAGTAAAAATATTTTCACATTATTATTATTATTTTTTATTTTTATGTAGTTTCACTAAATCAAAATATACAAACACAAGACAAAACATTACAACATATATTCTACATTAAACTGTAAAATGTCTTTAAAAATAATAAATTTTTAAAATTATAACAACATGTTAATTAGTGAATATTGTAAAAATATTATTTAAAAACAAAAAAACAAAAACATTTCCCACTTGTGTATTAAAATAAATATGATCATTTATTTTAAAATTAAAAAGTTGTCAAATTTTGCAAGATTTTTATAAATTAAAATAAACGACAAATTAAGGGAATAAGACAACAAAGGCATTTATTTTACGTAAGGCAACAAAGGAAAGAGTAAACAAATTCTTTATTCATTTGTTAAATAAATAGGTTTTTAATAGTAGTGGTTAACCAAATATAGAATACTTACACTAAGTAATTACAAATGATTAACCATATATAATTTATTATTATTATATGAAATATATTCAACTATTATTATTATTATATGGAATATATTTATTTTCAAGTGATTAAGTAATTAAAAAATAAAATATATGAAAAATTAATCAACTAAATATAATTTGATTTTTTACTTAATTGTTATTTTTTAAAACATTTCAATAAATCATTAAGCATAAACGAATTCATGTCATAAAAATATCTTTAAAAAATCATTAATTTTTTATTGTTATTTTTTAAATAATTTAATTTTGAAGAGTAAATCATTGTTATTTTATTATTTTTTAAATAATTTAATTTAGTTAAGTACAAATATCATAAATAGTTGTTTCGATAAGTCATCATATGTATTTACAAAGGTTTAACCCCGAAAAAAAATAAGGTTTATTCAATGATTTAGTGTTATAAGAATGAGCAAAATTTTAGAAGAAAATAATATTTGCTAACAAATACAAATATTTTAGCAAATGTTTTCACAAATGATACTTAAAGTTTTTTTTCTTTCTAAGAGGATTTTTAATTTTTTACATCAATGTGCTTACATATAGAACACATAGATATCATGTGGATATGAACACACCAATGCATCATCACATTATTGATATGAGCACCTTGGTGCATCACAACACTAATACACAAATGTGTTTATGGAGACGTGCACACTACCACTCCAACACAATTCCGCATTGGGAAAATGTTATTTATGAATAGGAGCACACTAGATTCATTGTTGTGCATGGAATACATAGCATGTCGAATAGTGATGAGTTATTAATTACCTCTAACTTTTGCTTACCACACATCACTTGTCAAAGGTGACAAGCAATGGGATTGTATTTAGATGTCACCTCTCGGTGAAAGAACTAGATAAAGTAATTGTATTTTAAATTAATGTAAATTTGTACATAATTTGAAAATTATATTTTAAAATGGTTGATTTCATGTGCTTCGAAATATTTTGATACCACTTTTAGAAAGTGTTTATCCATCATATTTACTTATTCATGTATTTAACATCCATTATTTATGGAATGAATATTCGAACCAGGAATGACTTATCTATCATTTACTTTTGTATCCCATCATGATAGCAAATCGAGGAAAGAATTCTCTCCAAGCAAAACTCAAAGCTAAAGCATATAGAGCATGGTTCCATCAATCCCCAATCCAATTCCCACTCCATCCTTTGTCACTAATTTAAAATGCATATAGTCCCATTAATTTTACACATGCTGGGGATGATTCTTTATGGGATACTCATGCCATGGAGTGATGTTGTTAAATGCATTTGAACATGATGAGTTTAGGGACGATGCTCGTATCAACATACTTTCTTAGAGGCTAAAAATCGCTTCCACCATCCTTGTTTTTTGAAGTGCGCTGAGTTGTAACCAAATGGAGACAACAATTTTATTGTACAATTTGAAAGCAATTTATGGATCTCAGATATGTTTCTTGACATTATTGAGGGAACTAAACATTAATTTCCTTATATTTTAACAAATATTATCACACACTAGTTTACTTATAAAGGTATACTAGTGCATTTAATGACTTTTTTATATCAGTATTGCTCACAAATGGGATGTTATTCAAAGATAAGGTTGCATGTTAACCACCTTAGGTCTGAATATATCATCACATACAAGATATCCCAGAATAAATAAAAAATCACCTTCACTTTACTGATATCAAAATACCCTCGAGTTAGGGCAACATTTTACAATGATCATTTTATATAAGTAATCCATTCCTAGTCACTTGCCTCTTAAGGTAGGACAAGATCTCAAGGAGACAAGTTCTAAATACAAAATTCTCCACACATCGTAAGGGAAATTATGTTCTTACTTACAACTAACAAAAGAGCACTAATCACAACCACCTCATAACTACCTAGTGCACCTTGTTTAATGAAACCCCATTATGTTTTATTGAATACTAACTACAATAGTAGCCCCTTATTTTTTGACAAGAAAGACCTAATGACTTAACAAGAGTCGATGTTGGTATGAAATTTCTTGGAAGGTGTACCAAAAACACTTTACTTAAGTCATTGGTGACAAGTGACCCTAACAACAATATGTGACCATTTACGCCTTAGATCTGCAATAATAAAACGAGAAAACCCTGCAGTAAAAAGATATATGCGATCCAAAATAATAATAATAATAATAGATATCCAATGTAATAACCCAATATGGAACGACTTTTAAAATGAATAATCTTTATTGATAACACTTGATGAAGGAGATCTACAAAAAGGGTCTGCCAATCCCCCTTCGTGGGGTGGGTCCTTTTGATTTCCTTGTGCTTCAGTGATCGAATATCTCTCTCAATATGTGAAAAACCCAAAACTGTGAATAGAATCTAGTGGGAGCTCGAATGCAAGAAGCCAACAGTGGTGACGATGATAATGACCATGGTGAAAAATGAATATAAAACCCTCTTATTTATAACAAAGTATTGGGTTGATCTCGAAAATGGGAAATAATAAAATATTGTTGACCAAATCAAGATCTAACCGTTAGGAATACTTTATTATATTTTTTGGAGAGGGAAAATATATTCAAAATGGTCAAATATCTTTATTTAGAAGAAATTAACAAATATAATGATTTATCAAGTATTTCGCGAGGATTAAGAAATGTGTGAAATTGAAATAATTATTAAATGATGATTTATTCAATTATTCTCATTTGGTTTTTTAATTTTAATCATAAATAATCTAACAAAAATGGTTTACTAAATTATTTCCTATGGTGAAAGTGATTTTATTGTGGTAAAATTGATCTTACATGGTGTATTTTGATCCACCTACTTAGAAATGGCTAGGTGATCATTTTTTGGTGATAACAGATTGCCCCCAACGTATGAGTGTTAGGAGAAAATCATATGACCAAAATACGTTGTAGGTTACACTTCCAAGAGACACCAAAGGAGAGAGAGAGAGAGAGAGAGAGAGAGAACTGAAGCAATGCAAGGAAGGACAGAGGAATGGAGAGGGTGAGACCTACTAAACTGATATAAGTTTCCTTTTATTTTGGAATACATGATCTCAAATGAGGCAGGGGAGGCATACCCGTGCTCACCGAGATAACTCAATACAAAGAATAATGGTGAGCCCAACAATGTGGGACTAAGCTACAAAGTATATGATACATGATACATGATATGCTGACATCAATGGGTCAAAAAATAATACAATGAATCCCATATACATAATGCACCTGGAAAAACATAGGTCGGGACTGAATACATGAGACATAATGCCCCTCAAGTGGACAAGGTGGGGAACCACAAAAGCCCTATTGAATAGGAAAGGGATCCGAAGATCTGAATGGACCATATGAAGGAGACATGCATGTTGTGGGTGTTGCAAGCAACTGAAACAGAACCCATCAAATTTGTGGAACTTCATCTATGGATAGATCATAATCTGCGGACATCCGGGCATGTGGGGGGCTACCTGAATGGCCACCCCCTTATGAGGTTCAGAACATCTCACACACACCCGAGAATCATTGGCACAATCTGCTGGATCACCAAACCATCAAGTGTATGATTCTCAATCATGTGATAATGAGCTAGAGTCGAGCACATGAGAAACAACCAAGTAAAAGGGAAAAGATGGTTCCCTTTGCTTGATTTGAGATACCAAACAAGGATGAAAGCTGGACCGAAGACACACCGCCCTCTATACCACACTTCTTTAATAAATGTGTTGAAGTTGACATAAGAGGGTTTGCAAGAGTTGAGGCAATAAGGAATCCTCAACATAGGCATGAGGGGTCATAATAAATTGATTGGTGGACTGACAACATGGATGAGGATGGAAGGGGACAAGATGAGTGAAGGGTTGATGACTTCCCTTTTAATAGCATAATAGGCATGGTTGACTTGGCAGCGACTGACTCGATTCTTGAGGGGATGGTCAATTACTCAGACGGAGGCTTTTCAGAGAAAGAACAGTATAGCTGGAGGCCAAAATGAGCAAAATGGGATGAATGCGAAGTAAATATGGATGGAACATTGTAACAGGACTCAATGGGACTCGGAACACACTCCATTAATACAAGGGTGACTCATCTTGGATGCTCTGAATAAGGGAAACTCGATGATGCTGCCACATGGGAGAGGCCCAGAGGGGACCAGAAAAACATGATTAAATAATGGTTACTCGTAACGGAAATCGACATATGAGTCGACAATTGCAAAGGTAAGGTGATACCAAATTATAGGTGGCTCATATTCAGTTTTAATTGGTGGCAAAGTGAAACCTCGTGGAAAAATGGCTTTAGGTTGAAGTGTCAAATTACCAAAATAAAAGGGAGAACTATTATAAAACTCGGTGAGAGCTTTCCAGCGGTGCAGACGGTTCGTCAACCGTGCTACGATTTGGTCGCAATGGGCGATGAAAAAACTATGGTTTTTCTTATAAAAGGGCTTCTTGTCCCCAAATTCAATTAATTTTCATAGTGTGTTATTGGAGAATTTGGAGAGGATGAGAAGACCCTAAATCTTGTGGAGATTGTAGCAAACAAACCGACCGTCGGAATCCGGATCTGCGAGTTGGAGGTAGGTGGCCTAACATGTCTAATATGACCTTAATGCTTCTTAGAATAATGATTCCTAGTGAATAATCAAGGGAAGAAAGGAAGAGGGAATGAACAACTAGATAAGGTCTAGGACCATTCCCCCCCCCCCCCCCCCCTCCCCCACAATAAGTCAAACATGGGTACTAGGTGGTAAGTATGGTATCACATAGAGTAGAATGTTTGAATATATGGTATTAAGCATCTACAATATGTGATGGGTATATGGCTTCCCGGAGAGACTAGTAGGAAAAACTATCTTAGAAATGAAATGATAATTGACCATACCTAGATCGTTGGGGTCTAGGTATAGACTTATGTTAATCAAATGAGAAGGTGGACGGGGGCCATCATGCCCCCAAGCATGGGATACTTCCCCCAAGCATATGTGATGGAGGGGATTTATTTGGTATGCAAAAGTGGGAATGATTCCCCTAACTGGATGAGTTTTTGGAGTGTCATTGTGTTCCAAGTGCTCAAATAAGGGATTCAAGCATCTGTTCCTCCTGACACGAGATTCCCTAGAGGATGATGGGTATATGTAGGGGCATATGTGCCCCCGATTTGTGTATGTATGGATGTAGCATGATATGGGCATGCCAATTTTATTTAGCATAGTGGACTAGAAGCACATTTTGATGATGTGATTTTCCATTTGTTTATTATATAAATGACATGTATTCTTGTGGGAATAACAGATAAAGGATGTAGTAAGAGAAAGGAAATGGTGGATTACTAGTCTCACTTAGCACTGCACATATGAATCAAATGGAATGAAATTTTGGGTTCATATACATTGTGTCACTATACCAAAGAGTGGCTTCAGATATAATGAACTGACGCTCACCTAAACGACACAATGGTTGAACAACAACAATGTCTAAGGGATTGGGTTGTTGATGTAAGATCGAGGAATGATTAACTGGATCATCCCTAGAGTATCTGAAGTTATACGAGACTCTAGAGGTTCTTCTAAATGGGGAATAATAATGTTACTAGAGTCGACACTACAAGATGCACTAGGAGGGTTGGGAAGAATTGCTTATTTTAGACTCTCAAAAGTGGATGCCCCATTACCCAAACATTGTGTGCCAATGTGATGGCCACAAGGCAGATATGGTTTGAATTCATGGGTTTGAAGTAAGGGTTTATTGAACCAGTCGACCTCACCATGGATGAACTCTTTGGATTCCACAACATATTGATCAGGGTTTGCTACGGAATGAAATACGCACAATGGTGCATATCGTCCCAAGGATAATTAGGGGTGGTCATGGCTTCCATGATGTCTACAACATAATGAAATATGGGTGGACAGGAGGAAGATAAACCACATGATGAAGAGGATTTACCTTAAGCATCTTCATGAGAGACAAGGTTCACATGCACATCGTCAGAAAGGGGAGTCTGAGTACAAGCAACGACATGATTAGCATCAGGTGCCACACAAGTTCGAGGGGGCCAACAAAGTTTGGTTGCATTGTAGAAAGAACGCCTAACCAGAGCTCATCGAAAGCTCAAAACACTCTGATATGGGCCTTACACCATTATCAAGGTTGTGGGAGACAATGCTTTCGAGCTCAACGTTCCCCCATTCTTTGGCCTGCACCGAGTGTTCAATGTGGACCGCCTTTGGCCATACTTTATAGCATTACTGGACACATCAGATACTGAAGAACAACTCACACCAACAGAGATAAACCCTGACTGCGTGGGACAGGCCACAACAAATCAGATTATGGACACGCAGATCAAGAACACTCACCAACAGAAGACTTATATAGGAACACAATAAAATATAGAAATAAACATAAATGCATAGATGTAGCAGGAAAACACTTCATTTCATTAATATCAAATACTGAAAACTTCTTAGAGACATAATGGAAAATAAACTAGCTTGGTTGAGGGTAGCTTATCTTTGAGAAGAGAAGTGGCGGCTACATGCCTTTGAATTGTCTTACAATGAGGCACGAAGGCATATTTATTATTGAGAAACTATGGAAAACCCTAAATATCCAAAAAACCAAACCCTAGGGGATGAAGAGCCAAAACTATGGGCCTCGTTTGGGTAAATTGGTACATCAAATTCCTGGGGATGTAACTTTGGCATACGATATCTGTTTGATGCAAACAATACCTCGTTAGAAATATATATCTAAGGACTACAGCTTTCGAGTGACCAACATTAGTCAAAGACCCATGTTGGTCTTGGTTTTCCCAAAAAGAATCGCTTAGGGCCTCAAAACAGCTCTGGAAGTTCAGGACCTGAAAAATTGCCAAATATAGTAAACTGTGCTACCATTAAGGAAACTGAAAAACTGAAAGAAACAATGGTGGGGGGTCTAAGTAAAATAGGTGGGTGGCCACCAATATCCACCTAGATCAGGATTGCTTCACAAACTTCTTATATTTTATGCATTTTATGCTCCATATTGCAGTACATGGCTTCCTTAAAAGAGTTGAAATTCTTCTACTTTTAGTAACCATTGTTTAATATGTTCTTCAAAATTCATAACAAGTTCAAGAAAACCTATAGGAAATCATTTTTCTTCAACATAATTTGTATTCACCACATAATTTTCATATAAAAATGGATATTCCACAATTATAGGGGCTAATATATCCATGTAAAAGGCTATTAGCTATTGTAAGTATGAGATATGGGGCTAATATATCCATGTAAAAGGCCATTAGCTATTGTAAGTATGAGATATGGGGTTTTCAGATTACAAATTTAAAATAACCAAAACTCTTGGAATTATGAAATCCCATGACTGCTCTGTATCTATTGGGATTGGTCTAGAGGAAATTTACGCGTATTCCTCTGGAGAAAAACTTTAATTACATAAGAAATAGCTATGATACCACTTGTTAAGTACCCTATATCTAAAAATGCTACCACATACAAGATATCTAATAAGAAGATAAAAGATACCCTTTTCTTTAATGATATCTAGAGACCCTTAGGCTATGGCAACACCTTAAAATGATCATTGTATGGAAGGAATCCACTCATGTTCATTGCCTCTTAAGGTGTTGATATGTTTTCATGTCACACATCAAATGAATTAATTTTGAAACTATAGGTGTTATGCAGAATTGTGATCTACGAATAAACCAATTTCCCTGTATGTGGTATTTGTCACTTAGAACAACAAGGGAAAGATAACTATCATTTCCTCTAAGACAAGCATATATACAGAAATGAGAAAGAGCCTACTTGTGATTCCTGTCGCTCTCCTTCTCCTTCTGTAGTTGTTTCTGTCGCTCTCAATCCAACTCAAATCGCTAGATCGATTCCTGCAAACATAAACAGAGAAAAACAAACAACATGCAATATACAAATATCTACTTTATCTTACTGAAACCAAATCGATTAGATCTGAAATACGTACATCCTTCAAGAATACATTGCACAAGAAATAGAGACATATGTATGGGAAAATGAACAACAATTTTTATTAAAAGATAGGAGGAGAAGATTACAACCAATGGATCGATTTGTCATCAACCTAATCCAACTTCATTCCAACTTCATCACATCCAGCATCATACCAGCAACATATCAATACTTTCACTCTCTTATCAAATGAGAATCCAACAACATAGCCTTGTGCAAGTTCTTCCTCCCTAGCGCTTGGATGGAGTGCTCAATTTATAGGGAAACTGATGGTAGTTTCTCAATGAATGAATTTCTAATAATAGGCAAGACATGTTTTCAAGTTCAGAGGTGTTAGATGGACACTTGGATTCGAAGCATGACACATATGGTCTCTTCTAGAAGGAACTGGTCAAGTGGAGATTCTTGGAACAATGAGAATTTCACTCCTAGGTGACTAACACACCCTTGAGTGTCGGGAAGTGCACTGCAGTGCACCCTTGCATGGAGGAATTGGCACTGCAATGCAGTTAGTACCTTGAAGAGTGTTGGTGAGTTAGAGGGTCATATAAAATGTACTTCAAACCTTGGAAATATCACAATAGAAGCCATGAATGAAATTTTCGTCTCTTAGGGAATGTGGCAACTGAAATATAAGGGGATGATATACCCTATTTCGTTGGTCCTGGGGATGATGTCTAGTTTGACCAGGTCTTGGGGGACGATGCCAAAATTTACCTATAACAGCTGCCCCCAAAAGCATGAAGTCAAAATAACAATAGTATTTGGATGAGATGCTTTACAATGTGATGAAGAGGATCTAAATTAGATAGTGACCTGCATCAATATTACAATACATTACATCATGATATTTTCATCTTGATCATGAATTGTTGAGGGAGGCATTCCCATAATCAACACCTAAACTATCTAATAACATGTACATAATTTAGAAATTCGTCTACATTGGAATGTTGCCCAATACAGACATGCCTACAAATATAGGCCCATGTTCGGATGAAGAATTGTATGTAAATTCATCGTACAGATGATGTGTACAACAATCCTGAAATCGCAGCCCAGATGGATGAAACTAGATTTAAGGTCTTCTTATCTCGTTCACTCGATCGTTCATGTACAAGTCTAACCATGCGAATATATGATTTGTAGTCGAACATGGGAATACATTATTTGATTACCAGCTATTGATGTGCGTTGTTAACAGACGCGAGAAAACCAGCATTGATGTTAATGGCTCTCAAGGTACTGCATCATAATTTTTAAGGTGTGAATAGATGATTTGATGTTGAACACCAAACAAAATCTTTCGCTCAAAGGTCCAAAAGCATGAAACTTGCCAATGTTGAGGCAAACTTCAAGGTACTGGAAGATGTTTTTAAGTAAACTTCCTAGATGATGAGTTGATGTCGACAGGAAGAAAATTTCTTACGAAATGGGAGTAATGATTTCGGAGAAAAAATGTGACTTGATATAGCAATGTTCAGGGATGACTGTCATGAAAATGAAGGTTTATGAGTGTTGCAGAGGATAATGAGGATCACTAGATGACTTCCCTTGAACATACGACGACACTGAAATGAGTTGGAAACATTGACCCAAAACCAAAGTGAAGATATGATGAACCATAGGTATGGATGAACCATCAAGAAGATTACCCAACCCAAAAGTCACGATGATGGAGTGAAAGTGTCATGTTCAAGAGCAACCTGCTACCGTAAAAGTGTTATGTTCTTTTTCCCAAATTTTCCCGAGTCATTGCTGACCAATACCTCTTTATTTTTTAACAACCCTGAGGAGGGAAACATATGCTTGATCTATAATTCAACCCTTTGGGCGAATGCATCACTATTTAATAATTTAACAAGTCTAGCGATAAATGAAACTCGATCTTGCCATGATTGACAAGTTTTTCGCTATTTTATGTTTTAACGAGCCTAACGACAATGACAACCTGATCCTTTTTCATGTTTAGACATTTTGAAAAAGAGGAAAAAATAAAAATCAATAATTCCTTTTCATTAAGTTGTCGCTCAGGTCCGAAAAAAGTATAAAATGATACCTAAGAAAACCTCTTAGCCATGTTTGACTAAGGGTATCCCTTTTCGTAAATAATCTATCTCAGTCTAGAAAAGGGTTAAACTTATACTGAGTAGATGTCGTTTCATTTATTTTTACGAGCTCGAAAAGACAAGTGCTCGACAATATTTTCACATTATCGGAGTCTGAAAAAAGCTAAAAGAAGACTCTAGGGGTTCCTTTTTCACAGTTATCGAAGCTCGAAATAGAGACAAAAGTGTGCTTCAAGTCCTTTTTCATTTTTATCAAAGCTTGAAAAATAAGGATAAAAGCATGCTTTGTGGTCAAGTCATTCTTAAATAAGTGTGCACGACTAATGTGTTGTATCAGCTGTAAAACCTGTTCAGAAAACCATCAAACAGATTAAAAATACCTGTTTCAGAGAAAAATTGAATGAACACCATAGTCACAACATTAAATATGATTTGAAATAATCAAATTGACTAATTAAAATAATTTTTACCATTCCAAAGTTACCAATTGAGAATTAGGAGCTCTAAACCAATTTTTCCCCTCGAACTTCAGTGGTTGATTGCGACAGATTCTGTGGACGATTTTTTTTTTTCGTTCGATCCGAGTTGGAGCTATGAACCTTCTCTTTCTTTTAATACCATTTTCATTACATTTCATTGCAAATTTTTAGGGTTTTGAGCCCCTTAGGGTAAATCTACTATGCTTATAGGGAAACACACCCTTGAATGTTGAAAGGTGTGTTTCAGAGTACTAACTTTGAAGGCTAATTGCACTGCAACGCTCTGTCTCTTGTCCAAGGGTGTGTTGGGAAAATTTCACATGTTTGTTTTTGCTGTGTGCCCAAAATTTCCCAAGTTTTTTTCATGAAGTGGATCCTAATGAGTCTTATGATTGTGTTTTAGGTTTTCATTGGATCAAAATGATGATTACATAGAGGGAAAGAGAACATGAAGAAAAAAACACGATTTCCCTAAGTGATCCGGGTACTGTAGGAGCCGTCAGAGATTGTGGGTTGGTAAAGTACTTCAGACTGTCGGGTATGAGGCAACAAATGGAACTATTGGAGTTCTTTGTTCGTTCATGGGATCTGGTACTACAGGATTTTCACATTGGGGACAAAATGGTCCCAATATTAGTGGAGGACATTTATTTTCTCACAGGATTATCGAGACGAGGGTCTCCCATCTCCCTTATAGGTTATGTTGTTGGAGGAGAATCAATGAGAGATTACATACTACAACACTTCCATCCAGGGACTGAACCAAGTAAGGATGGGAAAATAAACATACATGATGTACGTGATCTACTTTTGAGGACCATCATGTTCACTATCGCAAAGCTTTCTAGTTCCGCTACACTACATGTGGCAAACTGATCATATATGCAGTATGCACTAGATTGTTTAGAACCAACAATTTTTAACTGGGCTGAAGCTGTCCTCTTTCAGATGAAAGAACCACTAACCAAAGCAAAGGGAGGAAGGAAAAATAATTTCAACTTTGGTTCGATCCTAATTTATTTTGATTTAGAGTGGATTCCATTGATGCAGCCACAACTTGTTACGCTGGGCATATCTGGCCCTAGAGATCCAAGGATGCAGAGATGGGTAGAATTGATGTCTAGAAATTTTAGTTAATCGACCATCGTATTCTATGCTGCATTCTTCGCCTAGTTCAGGCGACAGATGATCGCCATCGATGATTATGCATATGCAGGCGTAGATTTCCGAGGAGATCCAAACTTGATTCTACCAGACAATGCTTAATGGGGTGCAATTGGTAAGAATGTTTTGACCATAATTTTTTAATTTTTCTAAAGTTTTTACATGTTTTTGTGTTTTGATTTTTTTCCCAAGACTAAACTAATTTTTTTATGTACGCAGATGTGGGTCGGGTTCGACCAGTGGGTCATCCACAACAGGGAGCAGGCGAGCCAACAGAGAGGGCTTTCCGGAGAGAAGTCCTTCGGGATTTGGATATGACCAAAACTCTTGCTAAGCTACAAAAACATATAGAGGGATTGACTCTTGTGATTCCAGTTTACCGGATTGAAGAGTTACCTATGAGACTGCAACACTATACTATTGGTGTACCTAACTGTTGGATGCGGTTACTGCACAGGATAGCTAGATCAATCGCTTGTTACCATGAGAATCACTAGTTTACTTTGAAATTTTGCATACATTTTAAGGTCAGATGACCAATGTGTCTTGGGCACAAATTTTGTGAAAACCTATAAATATCTATCTATTTATTTTTAGTGTTTTCCTATGTTTATTACGCAATCCTATTCAATTATATGATGTGAATTGAAAATATGTCTTTACATGTGTTGCAAATGTCTGATTAAAACATAATTCGCTAAGGAGTTAGTTAATGTGTTCAAATTTCTGGAAATGTATTGACATTGAATGAAATCAAAATTTTTTTCCAAAAGTCGAACTCTTAGGAACATACGATGTAGTGTTGGATTTCTGACAATATAAACACTAGTAAGTTGCTGTACAACGAGTTGTAAGTCTAACCTTAAGATGATATGGTTAATACCAAATGAAATGGCATCCGAGAGAAGTTCAATCAATGTGCTATACTCAACGATATTTTTTGTCGACCGACCAATACAAATCCCTTGAAAACTCACTCACTCGCCGCTTGCAACAAAAAGGGCCCATGTTGCAGAGGATAGGTTCTACATGCTATGGATAGCACCATAAATATACTCAACGAATGGTTCTAAAGATTCAAACATCTGCGATGAAATGTAAAGAGGATTACTAACCTCATGAAAACTTTAGAAAAAAAAACTAAGACAATAAATTCAAATCAAAAGCATATATACAATTTAATACAGAATTTTATGACGCTCATGTTTAAGCATAGTAATGTTTCATATACAACCCATTTCTAGGTTTCACTATGGAATTCCATCATAATATACCAAATCGTAGGCACCCTTAGCAAGAACTCTTTTGACAATATAAGGGCCACACCATAACAGCTTAAATTTTCCTGTACCTATTACATCAGCTTTGTGATCATAAAGTAAGACCAGGTCACCCTCATAGATGATGTGAGGCTGGACATGATGGTCATATTGCACCTCAATTCTTCTGTTATGCACTTCGATGGCCAATGCAGATTTACGACACGTTTCATAAAGATGGATGAGGTTAAAAAGACACACTTCTTCATATGAGGTATCAGGTAACAAGTCAATGACGAGTTTTAACGATGATATTTTACATTGGATAAGCAAGATAAATTCCAGACCATACACCAATTAAAAGGGCGTAAATCCAGTTGTGTTCCTCACTGAGGTTCGGTATGCCCACAAATCCAAGTATAGGATCAAATTCCAGTTTCGTTTATGAACTCCTATCATTTTTTGAATCATTCATTTAAGAATATTGTTAATAGCCTCAACTTGTCCATTTGATTACGGATATTAAGGAGTAGAACTATCATGTGAAAATCCTAACTTGGCAGTCAACTTATTCATCACGTGATTGCGAAAATTCTTACCATGATCTGTGACTATAGCTTGTGGAACACCAAATCGTGAGATAACATGATTGAAAAAGAATAATGCAGTTGTTTCACATGTGTTATTGAATGTAGGCATCGCTTCGACCCACTTAATAAAGTAGTCTACTGTGATAATAATATAACCATGCCCCCCGGACGAACGAGGGTTACAAGTCATGAAGTCAATGCCCCATTTTGAAAATGGTCCCATAGCGATAACAAGATGCATCGACGCTGGTAGTTTGCAGATTTTACGATCAAATATCTGGCACGCATGACAACTTCTGACCACGAGGATGGAGTCGCCAAATATGGTAGGCCAAAAGTAACTGACGCAGAGTATCTTCTGCGCGGTAGCATATCCAGACAAGTGTCCACCACAAGCCCCAACATGACAATCATTTAAAACTTTCTCAGCCTCCTCATGAGTGAGGCACCTCCTCAAAATCATGTCGAAAGCATGACGATAAAGTGTATCACCGACGATAAGATAATATTTGGCTTGGTATCGAATACGTCATTGTTAAGAGCGAGAGGTATCAGGTTGGAAAGTCTATGTTTGGAGATAATGATAAAATCCCCAAACCAAGGATCAGATGATTCGATCAGAAATAGAGACTCATCAGGAATTGATGGTTTGATGTAGTAACAGTACTATCAGAGGGAAGGTCGCAGAGAAGTTTAGAAAAAAATAAAGACTTCTTTGAATTGGATTTGATAAATTCCAAATCAAACTCCTACAAAATGACAATCCATTTTGAATATTTCCCCCCCAACAACTGACCTGACAGAATGTAAGTCATGGGGTTGCAATCCGAAATGACAATAGTCTTTCGGAGCAGGATATAGTGGCGAAATATTTGGATAGCTTGAATGGCCGCCAAGGCAAGCTTTTTTACATATGAATACTTCACTTCCATATCATTGAGATTACGACTCAAATAATATATCGAATGTTCTATCCCATCTTCTTCTTGGACCAATACCATAGAAATAGTCATTTCAGCTGCAACGATATATAAGAAATAATCACTCTGATAATTGGGGGGATACATTAATGACGCCTTGACAAGTGTATCCTTGATAGCATCAAAATAAGTTTGCACAACCTTATCCCAATGGAAGGGAATCCTCGTTTTCAAGAGACAAGTAAATCGTTTAGCCATTTCGGCGTAGTTGGGTATGAACCTCCTTAGGAAGTTACCCTTTCCTTCAAGTTTCTGTAATTGAAGAAAATTTGAGGGTGTAGGCAAATCAAGAATGGCCTGGACCTTCAGTGGGTATATTCGAATTCCTTCTTTTGAGATGATGAATCCTATCAAATGACCAGAATCAACACAAAACACACATTTGTGTGGATTGAGGCATATTTTGTAGTGTCGCAGCATAGAAAGATAGCTCTCAAATGCATCGGGTGATCAATTTGGTTTCGTGAATGTGCGAGTAAATCATCTAAATAAGGTTGAACAATGTGCTTGACATCACTGAAAGCATAATACATCTCTCTCTTAAATGTTTCCCCAACGTTCTTTAAACCAAATGGGGGTTTACGTTTAGCGAATGTGCCCTAAGGACAGATGAATGTTGTCTTACATTGGTCCTTTGGGTGGATATTGATTTGATTATAACCGAAAAATCCATCCATGAACGAAAAAATTTCACATCCAGCACAATCGTCAATAATCTAGTCAATAAAGGGAGGAGGATAGTTGCCTTTTGGACAAGCAAGATTGACATCCCGATAATTGACACACACTCTTATTGTCCCTTGTTTCTTCATGACATGAACAATATTGGAAACTCAATTAGTTAGTGAAATAGGGTAAATGAAACCAACACACAATTTTTTGAACTTCTGCTTTAATGGAAACAACTTTCTTTGGATGAAAAGGACGAAGGCATTGATGTACCGGTTTGACATTAGGGTACATTTTAAAGGTGTGTTCAACGATACTAGTATCTATGCCTGACATTTCCTCATAAGACCAAGAAATTATATCTCGGAATTCATGAAAGAGAGAGCGATAAGTTTCGAGTTCTAATGGAGAACAAGAGACGCTGACATGAATGTTTTCTACCACGCCAGGTTTGGTCAAAATATCGATAGAAATGGTTTCTTCAATATTTGATAAATATTGCTCGGATTCGATAAAATTAATGGGAAAAGAATTCGAAAAGAATGTTTTGATCGATGGGTGATATAGTTCAATAGGATTATCTTCTTCGTAATCCTGAATATGGGAATGATGATGCTGATATTCCCATGGTTCTCCTTCTGACATCATGGATTCCACAATGCTCTCATCAGTCAAGAAAGTGGATGAAAAAGGATCAGATGGAGCACCAAAATCTACCCAAACGAACGGCGACGATGATTTCAGATTCGCCGCCCAAGCCATGAAGATTGATTGCTATGCTAGCTCAATGGGACTAGGTGACATAAATTCATCCAACGTAACAACTTCGGAATCATCCATAATATTCCTTAAGCCAGATGGAGTGGAAGATATCATGTAGCAGGTCTCTATTCTTGGAATTTTTGCCGACGTCGCAGGCGGCGGTAATGCAAAGGTACCCATCAGGGAAGAATCCTTTAAGAGTCCTACACCAATGTTCTGAAGTGTGAGTCGGGGTGCGTGAACTAACAAAATGCTTCCAGTTACTTGGGAACTGGAGGCAAAGAAGGAGAGTTGTTTGATGACTTTGATGACACCTTTATGAGGAACGACGATCATTCTAAAATTAGTAGAAATGATCTCAGTCACTGCATACACCCATGGCCTTCTGAGTAAAATGTTGTAGTCAAGGGGTCTGTCAACAACCTCAACTTCAACAGTTACAGTTTTTCCCCCAAGTTCAACATGTAGGTTATTGATAATACCGCAAGGATTATAAGTATAACCGTCAAAATCTTTCAACATCATTGGTGATTGAGACAGGCGCGACGAGCCAAGTGACTTCCAGAATTTTAGAGACATTATGCAAGTAGACACTCCCTCATTAATAATAGTATGATGAAAGAGGTGATTTAAAACATTTAATTGGATGGAGAATGCTAATTATTCTGGTAATTGCGGCACATAGCCTGTATGGTTAAAGACTACAAGATTAGAATCTGTCGGATCGATTCCACCAATTGCCGACAATAAATCCTGCTTCTGGGAGGGACAATTTTGAAGTACCTCGAGCGTCAACATAGCTCAAGGGCATTGAGCCAAATATATAACTATATTATAATTTTGAGCAGCTCAGGTTCAAGGATTAAATGTCGATTTATGAATGACTCCATTTGGTGGCTTTATTGTCAATTCAGGAATAATAATTGGCGGTATTGATTCCGTAGATGGATTTGTGGTTGAGATAGTAGGTTGATCAGTAGCCTGACTACTGTAATATTTATTTCACGTTGACACAAAAACATCAATTGTTGGCTTTGCAATAGATAGAATAAGCACTTGGGAACTAGAAGTTGGGTCCATAGCAACCATATTTGTGCCCGGATTCATAAATGGATCTGTCAACACAGCGGATGTAGTCGAGGTCTTAACAAAGTTTGAGACTTCGGCATGGTGAGGAAAGTCTCGAAAAAAGTGCCCCTCATTACATATTATGCAAGGGTAACAAGGTTTCCTATTATTTCTAGATGATTGATCAGACGATCGTTCCTGCGGGGTTGAATTTTGCTTTTTCTTCGGTTTCCCCTTTTTATTAATTTTGTGTTGCTTGTCACTTTTTCCCTTGTTAGTTGACATGACATAAATTTTGGAAGAAGGTGCAGGATCATATACAGTAGAGTGATGTGTGCTTGCAGTACCTATCATACGGTCACTGGCACGACAATCCTTAGATGGAGGAGGAATAGTAAATTTAGATCGCTACGCGTTGGGAATTTTCTCATAGAGCGTGTCAGACTGAGTATATATCAAATCTAAGTACTGGGCACGAGCAATGACCTACTCTTCAGTGACGACGCCACCCTTAGCCACATCCTCAGTGATAGATGGTAGCAATGACTTAATGAACCACTCAGCAAGGAGATGATTAGGAACAAAGGTTTTGACCATTTGTCGATGACGATGCCAGTCATGCATATGATAAGAAATGTGAGTAGCATTAGTATGTCTAAAATTGGTCAAGAGTTCTGTTCCAGTTTCATATCTTATGGGTAACTGAAAGTGGGTCAAAAAGACAGTAGCTAGGGTAGTGAATTTATTAAATAAAGCTATTGGTAATTCAATGTACCATTTCACGGTTGAACCAGTGAGCGTACGATGGAAAATATGTTGTCGGACAGAGTCATCATTTAAGGATTTCAATGAGCACCACAAATGATAAGTCATAACATGTGTTGACGGGTCTTCTCTAGGGTTTCCATTGACCTTAGGAATATCCGAGGGTAATTTATGTGGTATCACTGGCCACCAAAGAGCATAATTGATTGGATCATTGGTAAGGCATTTTAAATCCGATAACTCTAAAGTTGCAACAAAAGGCAACTGTCAGTTTAAGTCGGGTTGAGCATGGCCAGGGTATGATGGAATTGCTTGGGAAATAGGCCTTTGAGCACCAACATAAGGAATTTGTTGTTGGTAACCTAGATAGGGGTTGTTTTGATAAGAAAACACTTGAGGATTCTGTTGGCGAAAACCTTGGTAAGCCATTTGTTGTTGGAATAATGGTTGTTGCATTTGTGGTTGTGGCTGCCAAGGGGTATACCCACCAAGATTATAGCCCAAACTAGAATAGGTTGGACCCGGTTGCTAATAAATAAAACCCGTTTTGGTATGTGACGTCCCATAATAAGGTAATTCAACTTGTGAGTAAATGATTCCAGATACAGGTGGTTGTTGTAAACCAATCGAAGGAGTTGGGGTCTGGGGGCCCAATACTTGAGCGTATTGGGTTGAAGGTCGACTCGCCTGAGACAGTTGAGATACAACAACTTGAGTCTGTAACAGGGGTAAAGATGTATTAACAAGTGGATTAGATGTGGGTGCAACGAGTTGAACCGGTTGATATGAATGTACAACTGTTTGTGGTTGAATGGGTAGAGTGGGATGCAACTGACAAACAATCATTCCAACATTTAGGTGACTATAAAGCAACATAATACTGTCAAAATGGGTGACCATAGGTTTCCCCCCAGCATGAGGAGTAAAATACGATGGAATATATTGTTCTCCAAATGTTGGGAGTCCAGTTGAGATCACACTGGATGGAATATACCCAAATGGACCAACTTGATATTGCCCTGAAGATGTGTATAAGGGATCAATCCATTCAATACTCATTAGATATGTACGAGATAGAATACTAGAAGATGACATAGGCGAAGTCTATGCATAAGAGGATGCACCAGAGTAGGTTCTAGATAATGATAGATAACCAGGTGGGATGGAAGGACCAACATATAGATGTGACTTTGCTGATGTGGTGAACATCAATAGGGTAGCAACAGTACATGCTTTCTCAATTATAACACAAAATACAACTGGAGATGTCGACTCAACCATGGTCATAAGACCCAATGTATACCCTATAGGATTTACGGGAACTCGAAGTGAAACAAGATCAACAGAAGCAGAGTAAGGTGATTGAGGAAAATACTCGTACAGGTAAAGCTCCTACCCAAAATGAGTTGGAGTTAAAGGTGTTTCGTCTTGTGGGATTTCTTCAATCGAAATCAAACCAGATGGAAGGATTTCGTTGTCAAGGCGGAGATATTTTTCAGGTGGTTGACTGTGCGATATGGGAGACTCAATGGTTACAATTGACTATGGAGCGACCGATACATGAGAAAATTATAGTTATTCGACTTTAGGATCTATATGTTATGGTAAAAGAATGATGGGATCCAGATCAACTTCTAGTTGAACACCGTTGGGTTCGGGAGGTATGGTCTCACTGATTGGATGGATCGTGACCACAGGTAGCTTTGAGGACTCCCTCTCGACAATAGTGGATGAACCAGGATTTGTAGAAACAACTCGAGACGACTCTGGTATGTGTGATGATGATGATGCATCAGAGGTACTGATGGTATTGGTTTCGGTAGAACAATGTCGCCTTCGCCGACCAGAAATGGCTTCCGATGGTTAAGGTGTTTTAAGTGTTAATCTACGCGAACGACGGGGAAAGGGATGTTCTTCTTCCACAATGACTGATTGATTTTATTACAAAAACAAATAAACAAAATAAAAGGGTAATTCTAGGAAAAAGGTTTACTAAGTGATTGTGAACTGCAGAATACCTCCCGGCGAACCAAGAAGTACGAGTAGGCAATCTCCCCAAATGTTGTGTTCGGTGTATCATAAGTTGCAAGGCAGACGACTCAGTTATCTACGGATGGATAGAAACCTAAATTTGTCCTCCCAAATATACGCAAAGGTACGTGGAGGCCCAAGTCCAAAATAACGCTATCTAATGTGAAACCGCACAATGAGAGCACCCCCTTATACTTTTCGTACTAGAACACCGCCCTATATACCCGAAGGTATGTGGAAGAGCTCCGATATAATTACGTAGGTGGAGTGAGGTATCACACTTGGAATGTATCGCAAACAAGTTAGTGACAACTGCTATGTTTTACGACGTCAGAACACGTCTCTAGCCTAGACCTTCTAAATGTTATCGTTAATGTTACAATGCTTTTTTAGGTTGATTGAGATAAATTTTAAGTTGACTTTGTTTAAAAAATTTCCTTTGAGGTTCACTGCGTGATGTAATGGAAATTCCTGAAAATGCAAACTAAATGATAAGCAAAATTTTCAATTTATATTTTTCAATGAAAATCCTAGCTACAAAGGGGAAAAAGCAATCGGTTTTTGAGAAAACAACAAAGAGCACAAACTAAATGCAGCTTTCCTAAGTTGTTCCTATGCAACACACTAAAAAATGTAGATGCTCATGCATGTTTTTCTTTTAGATTCCCTTTAATGGGAATGCAAGAAAGGAAACTAGATGCACAAAATCAAATAAACAAGTGTTTTCTTCTTTGAGAAACAAGGAATAAAACAACAATTTCTCTTTTAGGAAAATGAAGAATTGAACTACAATTTTGCTACAAAAAATGAGGAATGCAAAAAAAAATTCCTTTTCGAAAACAAATTGGTCCAATGCAAAAATAAAATACTTTGAATTTGATTTGCCAATGATATAGAAAAAAACTAATGAAACATTGAACAAATTTACTTTACAAAGGAGGAAGAACAGGAAATTTCACTGGTCTCTAAGAGGTATGAGACATTTGAGAATACAACAAACAAGTGGCTGAAATTGAAAGCAATGAAAATTTTTGATGGAATTTGGTTGGCTGAGGGGCCAATGTAGTCTCTAAGGGGAGACAGTGCATTGCAGAGCACCCCTGAGTGGGAGACAGTATACTGCAGTGCACTGTGTCTTGACCGACATTGCATTGGGCGCAACTAGTGTTATGAAAAAAGCAACAAAACACACTTCTGATTCAATGTAATCATTCAAATGACTCACAAAGGAAAGAAGATGCTACTGAGGATGATAAGCAGAGGTAATGACACTAGGAATTATTGGGTTTGTCCCTAGTGGAGTCGCCAATTTGTTATGCAGAATTGTGATCTATGGATAAACCAAATTCCCTAAGTGTGGTGTTTGTCACTTAGAACAATAGGTGAAATATAACTATAATTTCCTCTAAAACAATCAGATATACAGAAATTATAAAGAGCCTAATTTTGATTCCTTTCACTCTCCTTATCCTTCTATTGTTGTTGCCGTCGCTCTCATTCCAACTCAAATCGCTAGATCGATTCCTGCAAACACAAACAGAGAACATCAAACAACATGCAATATACATATATCTACTTTATCTTACTCAAACGAAATCGATTAGATCCGAAATACATACATTATTCAAGAATACATTGCACAAGAAATGGAGACATATGTATGGGAAAATGAACAACAATCTTTATTAAAGGATAGGAGGAGAAGATTACAACCAATGGATCAATTTGTCGTCAACTTGCTCCAACTTCATTCCAACTTCATCACATTCAGCATCATACTAGCAACATATCAGTACTTTCACTCTCTTATCAATGATAATCCAACATCATAACTTTGCACAAGTTCTTCCTCCCCAACACTTAGATGGAGTGCTCAATTTATAGGGAAACTGATGGTAGTTTCTCAATGAATGAATTTCTAATAATAGGCAAGAAATGTTTCCAAGTTCAGAGGTGTTAGATGGACACTTGGATTTGAAGCATGACACATATGGACTCTTCTAGAAGGCACTGGCCAAGTGGAGATTCCCGAACAATGAGAATTTCGCTCCCAGGTGACCAACGCACCCTTGAGTGTCGTGAAGTGCACTACAATGCACCCTTGTATGGAGAAATTGGCACTACAACGCAGTTAGTCCCTTGCAGAGGAGCGTTGGTGAATCATAGTGATGAAAAGAAATCTTGGGGTAAACCCAAAATCTCCTTTCATGTATAAATTTCGACCCTGGGCCTGTGGGTTATGGGCCCACTAAGTCCTATCGGAAGCGTTCTAGGTTTTTAAACCTTTTAATTTATTAAATGTGAACCTTTATAAATATTTCCATCCCCTTATCCACTTTAATACAGTGTTTGAGTGCCATTTATAACTGTCTCTGATTCGGTACAAACCTCCACATCATGATACTTACGCCCACAGCGGCTACCAAGTAACTCGGTTTCAAGAATTGCTATTCGTTCCAGGCAATACGTCTCTCTGCATTAATTATTTATCATTGAAATAGATCTTCAACGTTCTGCCCGCAAAGATTGGCAATATGCGTTAGAACATCTTACCCTATGCGTTTACTACCATTGCTACAGCAATATCCACCTGGTCTTCGCTTGATTTCTTCGGCTATACCTTTGTCCCTTCATCGTTTAATTTCCATTAAACCCGCTTTACTGCAAATCGCTTTCCAGAGTATTCAAGATACAATTCTCGGCACGAGCTTCATCTGACATCTCGCTGTTAAGAACTTTCTACTGTGGCAATTAACCCAATCCGCATTACACACACACACAGTTATAATCGACCTCTATAACAGTTATACGACATTTTGGATCGCCATCGATCCTGAAGTGATCGATGTCGATCAACAACCACGCAACACAGGAATTCGCTCATAAGTTAAACTATAAAACCCATAACTCAATAGACAGAAAATCGACATAATATATAGTTTGATTATATACAAAAGATCGCTTGATCTAAGGCATTGCAGCCTTAGCAATAAATCCACACCGATTACATTGTTTCTCACTCCCCTCTCTTCTCACGCATACAGACTTGTTTATAAAGCATTTACAAACGCGTGAATCAAATAAGATCCACAAAATCCCTCCTGAAATCACTCAACAACTTACTTAAATCTCTCATTTTAAATCAATTTAAGAGCAGATCTTCCCTTTGTTCAGTTTCGCTGCCCACGTCCTCCTCGCTCAGCGTCGGATTCCTCTTTAATTAAGCAGCGTTAGATGCTCCTGCATCACATAGGGTCATATAAAATGTACTTCAAACCTTGGAAATCTCACAATAAAAGCCATGAATAAAATGTTCTTCTCTTAGGGCATGTGGCAACTGAAATATAAGGGGATGATAGACCCTATTTCATTGGTCCTGGGGATGATGTCTAGTTTGACCAGGTCTTGGGGGATGATGCCCAACTTGACCTATAACAATAGGCTTTTAGTCAATTTTAACATTGCAAGTATTCTTCATGCAAGGCCAACAAGGATAGTTTCTCCTTTGAAGAGAGAGAGAAGAAAAGAAAAGATACCAAAAAGGAAGAAATTTCTCATGTTCATCTTCTCGTTGGACAATCCTATGTTTAAGCTTCATCCAACATTTTAAGAAATAAGAAAAACATAGGTCATATGCCAAATATATCATCGTTATCCCCACATATATCCATTATTTTATTTCTTATCGTTATTTTTATTATTCACATCCACACACCTTTTTTCTGTATAAATAATTACTCCACGCACCCTTTCCCTTTGCACATTCCCTTTTTTTGTACACCTCACACCCCATTCTTTATTACATAGTCATTTTTATATTTTTATTTCCTTTCATATTATTATTTCCATTATTCACCTCAAGAGACCTTTTTTTCTGCATAAATCATTCCTCCACACACCCTTTACCTCCACACATTCCCTTTCTTCTTTCACCTCACACCCCATTCTTTATTCTACATAAATCATTCCTCCACACACCCTTTACCTTTGCACATTCCATTTCTTCGTACACCTCACACGCCATTCTTTATTACTTATTCATTAGTCAATTTTATATTTTACTTTTCTAAACGCGTGCATCTCACCTTTGCAATATTAATATTTCACATATCATTTTTATCCCAAATTTCTTTGGCACATCTTCTTATGACACATCCCATTCTTTATTTTGCACAAATCATTTCTCCACACACCCTTTACCTCTACACATTCCCTTTCTTCATACGCCTTGCATGACATTCTTTATTACTTATTCATTAGTCATTTTTATATTTTTACGTTTCTAAACGTGTGCATATCACCTTTGCAATATTAATATGTCACATATCATTTTTACCCTAAACTTCTTTGGCACATATTATTATGACACATGATAGCCAACTAGACATATCATGGGGTGACACTTGGAAGGTATTGGTTGAACATAACTGAGTGGGCAATGAGATGGCAACCAACAACTACACTGTGTGTAAGCTACACAAGGTTATGTGGCTCTTTCTACTTCATATACAAATAAGACAAGGAGCCCAATCATTTATAAATCAAAAGGCCAAAATCTATGTGAAGCAAATTGATAGTTGTTGAGTCACTTCATGCAAATTAACAATGATTGAGTCACCATATTTTGGAGGCCATAACTTAACCTCCATGTATCGTAATTGAATAAACAAGAGCTCGTTGGAAAGCTAGAAGAATGAGGAACACATTGGGAGTGGGTTATATGGCTAAAATTATATGTACCAAACACATTCGTGACCATTTCAACCTTGACAATGATTTTTTATTTATTTATTTTTTTTATTTTTATTTTTTATTTTTTTAAATTTAATTTAATTTTTAATTTTTAATTTTTTAATTTAATTTATTTTATTCTATTTATTTATTTTTTAAGGGATTTCCTAACTTCTGAACTTCTAAGAGTTGCTTGGTTTAGAGGGTAAATATCTAATTTCACATTTAGTGAAGGAATTTTATCTTTTTACACAAATGGGCATACAACCTAACCGTAAAGTAGTTCCAAGAAGATAAAGAGAAGACTATAAAGGAGATGCCAAGCACATTGGAAGTGGTTCTTATTTTGGCTCATGGAGTTTTAATGTTGGAGTTTTTCTCTATTAGGGTTTTTGCTAAAGGAAAAATTTTCCTTTCAAATAAAATTTTAAATTAGCGAGCTTGAATTTCCATTGCATATTTTCTTCTCATATTTCTTTCCAATAGGTTTTTATATGTTTGCTAAACAACCAAATTAATCTAGATCTAATTATGTTTTCTCTATTGTTCTGAAAAATTTCATGACATTTTAGGTTTAGGGAAATAAAATCCCTAGCTTGTAAAAGTGAATTCAATTTAATTATGGTTTAGCTAATAGCCTTAGACTTGTTAAAATTTTCACACCATGATTTTATTGTTAATTTGTCCCACAAAGAACTATTCAAGTATCTTGCATTTGTGAATTTATGTGGGGATGTTTCAACAAATTCTCATGCAAATTATGCTTTGCAACCTTTTCGATATTAACAAAGCAATACTTTAAAGTTCTATTTGTGAGGTAGAACTTAACTCGGTGAAAGAGTCAAAGTTTTTGAGTTAAATAGTGGTTTAGGGCACATGGTTTTGTGCCTGTGGATTCCATGCAATGAGGCTTTTAAAGGGCTTGAACACTTTATTATAATGGACCAATGAAGCTGAGAGGTGAAGGCTCACTTGGCCAGCTTGGTCGAATTTTGGCCAATGAAATAATAGAAGTCTATTAGTTAGTTTTTCCCTAGATTGGGGTTTTCCAAGATAAAACTTATGTGTTTGGTTCACGTTTTGTTGTTGCTTAGTTTTATTTCTCTCAATAATTTTAACATGGTATCAAAGCCGAAGGTTTATTTATGGCTTGGCTACTTGAATTTGATTGGTATATCAAAGCCAAGTGTTGGCTTCAGAGGGACGCCTTTGTTGCCAATGGTTTATTTGGCTTGGTGAGTGTGAGAGAGGCACTTGAGTATGAAAATAAGAAGAACTCCAATTCAATGGAAGAACTGAAGGAGAATGAATTCATGAGAAATGGAAGCATAAAGTGTGTGGATTTTAGATGGGGTTCGTGGTGTGGATCTCATTGTTGTGTGTTGTGTCAAAGGGCATGTCATCTAGGCTATGTGAGGAGGAGGCCCAGCTGATGAGCATGAAGCAAAAGAACATGGAACTGAAAGAGAAAATCAGAGGTTGGTGTGCATAGGTTCACAAGGAGAATAAGCATGAAAGCGAGATCTAGTGAGGAGAGCACTGGGTGAGAGGATGACTATAACAACAACGAATGTTTTTTATTTTACAATGAAGTTAAATTTATTTTTAAAGGTAAATGGGCATACTACTGTAAAACTTGGTAAGGGAAATGGTTTATCTCTTTGGGTAGTTCCTCTTTTGTAGGAACAAGAAGGCCAAAGGGAGAAGCTCGACTCTATCTGTTAAGCAGGTAAATCCTCTTTGCAGACAGAGTTGATCCCTCTAGCCCTAGAGTGGGTCTAGAAACAAAGAGACATGCTAGAGTTGATTCCTAATTACTGAATGAAAAGAGGACGCGGTAGATCAACCTACCTGGAATCCAACGCTGTCGTCATGGCTGTAGTGGCGGTGGCCTCTCGCTCCTGCCTTGGCAAGTCACAATGCCTCCGCAGTCATGCTCGAATACCTTCACATAAAAACATTTAACAAAAACAACATACAACATAATAATTTCATTCATAACTACTAGACAGTCAAAGAGGGCTAAGCATATTGCATTAAACATCTAACATAATACAAAATGGGAACCAAACAATAGTCACGTATATGAATTGATAGAAGGAAGAGTTACAACCAATTCTTTGATGTCAAAGTATCCTCCAGCAGGGTTCAATTGAAGCGTGTCTCAGATGCTCGTCAGGGAATTCGGACGGGATGAAGACTGTAATATTCCAAAAATTTAGCCTTCATCTAAATGGAATATTATAGTTGGTTTTATCACTAGGTAGGTGAATAAATGGGTAAAAAGGCCCATAAACCCCTTTAGAAGGAGTAATGACACTCCTAATGTGAAAGGAGGAAGAATAAGTAGCTGGATTAAGCACCTTTGAGTGTGAACAAGGATTGGATCATGTTGATTCAGTCAACTTTGACCAAGTCAACAACGCTGTCTAGATACATTGAATCTCCTTGATGTACAACACAGTTTTAGTGAAGGATAACTTGCATGAGCTTGGTGGCAAATATGGATGGGACCCAATGTGAAGAGGTTCAATTGCTATATATGGAGAGGATGGGAGCCTTTGTTATTGATGTTTTGGTTTATCACTTGATATTGGTTTGTTTAGATGCTTGCTTCCTCTTGTTGTTGAGCAGGGTTGTTGTGCTGTTTAGCACAAGGGTGTTCCTGATCGGGAATCCATACTCATCCTCAGGGAAGGAGAGGTTATTTGAGCTACATTTCCTCATTTCGACATTCTGGCCAAGCTACCTCCTTTAGCTACATCACAGTTTCTGTTTAGAGCTGGGTTGTGTTGTAGGGTGCAGCAAAGGAGGATCTCTTAGAGTCATTTCTGGGCTTGTTTTTCAGTGGAGAGGTTGTCTATTCATTAGAGGATAAGCAAGGAGGACTCCTGGGCATATTTTGAAATATTTGGCATCAGGACAACCATATTCTATCCCTCACAGCACAGTCACCATCCTGAACTGCGTTATTTTTGGAGTCATTTGCTAGGAGGGTTCATTGAGCTCATCAGGAGGGTCTATTTTTGAGTAGAGGGATCAACCTTCTAATTAGAAATACCATTGGAGGAGGACATCATTATTTTAGATCTGTCATAGCCTCATTTCATATCAGATCCAGTTTTCAATGGCACATTAACCCCAAGGTTATTTGTCACATTGTATATTTCTTGGTATTTCTAGCAATCCTTTCCGAGTTGGCTAGAAATCTTGTATTAGAGCCCACATCTTCATTGTTGGGCATTTCTTTATTTCTATCAGCCAAATTCCATTTGTATATGTATTAAAAAATAGCTACACTGTTATAGACAACACTGTCACTGCTCTTCGTTATTCTATACAGTTGCAGCAACTCATGCTCTGATTGTTTTGTTCATTGGAGACTTGTTCCCATTGCTTGAGTGGATTGTCACTCATGATATTTTTATATATTTCTGCTGATATCTTAATAAAATTATGGCTGCATATTGATATCTCCTATGCCATATTCATATTTGCTATGTTTTACATTTTTATGAGCTATATTGCTGCTATTCCCATTTTGGGATATTACAGTGGTATCAGAGCATAATCTTGGCTCAGCATGTGCATCCAAGACAGTATGCCATTAGGAGTAGTAGCTTCTCATAGAAAAGAGAAGACTCATAGAGGAAACAAAGGCATGACTCCATTATTTGGAGAAATGAAGGAAGAGAGGGTATCCTTGCTTCTTTTCCAAGCTATGAAAAATATCAAAGAAGATCTCAAGGAGATGAAAGGGGAGAAGTGTAGAAAATTCCTGAGAGGATTTGAAAGAGAAGAAAGCCATAGCTATTCACATGATGGGTGTGAGCATTCAACTACACATGCAGATCCACAACGCAGTCTATTGCCCACATTCATGGCAAGAAGGATGGAGGAAGGAGATGCACCAAGGGAGGAGGCCTTGAGTGTCTATCTTCAAGAGTATGAGTCTCAATCATGGAGATTCAAAGAGTACTTGGACTTCCAAGGGTTTTTCCAACTCAAGGAAGCTAGAAGATACAGCAACCATAATAGAAGCAAGAGAGGTAGAATCTTTCTATCTAACTTTGATGGATCAGCAGAGTGCACAGCCAAAGCTTGGGTGGAGGAGTTAGATTCATATTTCCAGCTACACCAAGTTTCAGAAAATGAGGCCATTAGAGTAGTAGCGCTGCACCTCAAAGGTATGGCCCATAATTGTGTTTAATAGTTCTTTTTCATTTTATCATGCAAATGTAAACACTTATGCGGGGTTCACTAAGGAATTGGTGAGAAGATTTGACATTAAACATTGTAAAACATCTCTTGTGGAACCCAAAAACCTAAAACCTTTGCATGAGTTGGAGAGATCTATCTTGCCAAATCCACTCCATATTTCTAATGAAGGGGATAAAAACATACATGGTACCTTGCCAAGGGCAAGATCCCCACCTTTTGAAGAACCCTCTTCTATTGGTGAAGACATGGAGAAACCTCCTTCAAGGGAAGACCATGATCAAGGGTCTGTCATTGATGATGAGGCAATCTCACATATTGATGAAGAGGATGAGCAGAGAAGAGCTAACAACGCTGTACCATTGGGAGAAAATCCATCACCACATGGAGATGGGAAGGGAGCCATTGTTTCCATTAGAGGAGCCCTTGTGTCTTTGCAAGGAGTTCCAAATGATTTAACATGTGGGAACCAAAGCACAATTTTGGAGCAACATGCATCAGTTTTTGTGGGTTGTGAATCTTGGAAAATGGAAGGAGAAGAAAAGAAGGATTGGCATCAAGGGATGATGAGCATTCACCCTTATCTATTCTGGGAGGTTTCTGCACAAAATAAAAACACTAAATTGCACAGTGAAGAGAGGGACAAATCAGTCCACTCATATATACATTCCACTTCATATTTTGATGCCTCACTACATGGGGGCATTCCACCTAGGAGGCCACCAGATCTAGAGTTGGTGGGAGACATTTTGCCATTTGGTTCACCACTCTTAGATTCCGGAGGGGTGAAGACCTTGGAGGAGTCTAGTACAATGCATAGAGTTTGGGATAGACTCAAGGAGGAGAGAGATATTCTCCCATTTTCAGCATCACCCACTCTCACTACATATGCTGCGCTGACAGAAGTTGCTGAAGTGATGGAGGATGGCACCTTCATGGTGTAAGGGAGCTGCTCCATGGATTTTGAGAAACATAGGGTACTTCATTTGAGTAAGGAATCCTCCATACAATGGAGTAGAGGGAGGCCACTCATGCTTACATTGGCCATGATCAGGAGGTTCTCTTTGGATGGTAGCTTCTCATGGGAGGCCAACCTACAAAGGTCACCACTTCTATTTGAGCATGAGCAACTGCATGATGGGCATGGCAACAATTTGGAGGATGACCTTGTCATGAGGGATGTAAAAGGAGAAGACAACAGCATGTGGGGTGCCTCACATTTCATATATTCAGCACTGTCTCTTAGGAGGATTGATCCATATTGGAGATCTCAACTCTTGGTAGAGTACTCCAAGGACCTTGGTGCCTGCATGATTCTTGATGACCCGGAGGGAGATGATAAATATATGGTGGATGATGTGGTCATCTATTATTATGGTAGAGTCTTCTTGACTAGAGCTTCTGAGCTCAAGGAGAAGCCGCTACATGCAGCACATGAGGACTTCCTTTCTATGCACCTTGATGCATATCATTATTTGATGGAGAAGTTCACTTGGGAGGGAATCCAACATGATATATTTTAGCATACGGAGATATGCATAGCCCGGATGCTGATGGAGAGGTTGGTACAACCACTTCCCTACTCATTGAGAGTAAGGGAGCATTTCCAGTCAAGCCATTTCAGCTCAAGGACCAAAGTACATGGTGGAGAAGGTACAATTTTGCATTATGATTTGTACTTATTTACTTCATATGAGCAGCATGTTGTACCAAGGAGGATTATCCCTTCTTTCATATTATATTATGATGTACTTGAGGCCAATTGCAACATTGAGATTGGCTATCCTTTTGGTGGTTTGTGGGGGAAGCCACATGATTCTTGGTGTGCACCATTGACACCACATTGTATATTCATGATTCCATCTTATGGGATGAATGTGGCAGAAAAAAAGTGGCTGGGAAAGCACTTGTTGTTCTTTGTTTTGAGGCAGGCAAGGGATGCACTGCACTGGTTCCATGTGTGGAACTATAATCCACTCTCCGGTTGTCATATGGCAGCTTGTTTTCATTGGTTTTTGCTTCCATGTATTGTTGATATTCTTATGTTCATGGGGAGATTTGTTTGGAGAGTGCAGGATGAGTTGGAGATGCACATTGGGAGTATGATTCTCCCTACTTTACATGTTGTATGTTTAAGGAGAAACAATGGGCAAACCATGATTTCCACATCACATCTCTTTTCTTCATGTGGGAGGAGCCATTTGAAGAACTTGAGTTCTTGGAGGAGGCACTTCATGGCTAATTTGTTTGGTGGGGTAACTTGGGCCATTCTTAGAGGCCATGAAATTTTAGCCCAAGATCAACAAAAACCCCATACTTACCATAAATGGAGAGAGAAACAAATTGGATGGGAAAATCTAATCTCTCCATGCAGCCCCAACACATTGCATAAACCGGGGGTTGATGATTTCTATGATGAGCTACCTAGAATGGCTCATTTCATTTGGATGATAGCATGGGTAGAGGAGACTCTCATTGGGGATGAGATTCCATATGTTTATCATCACTCCTACCTTTAGGAGGCCATTGGACAACAAGGAGGTTTCCACTTACACCTTCCACTTTCTCATGATGTACACCATTTGGTTTTGCATGCTTGGGAGGAATCATTGGAGGGCATATTTATTGCATATTATGTTGAGCGATGGTGGGAACTATTGATGAAAAGGCCACAAGAAGAGGAAGGGGGGAATTTTTCTACACCTTTACAGTTGCTCGAGGACAAGCAACATTTTGGAGGGGAGGACTGTAATATTCCAAAAATTTAGCCTTCATCTAAATGGAATATTATAGTTGGTTTTATCACTAGGTAGGTGAATAAATGGGTAAGGAGGCCCATAAACCCCTTTATAAGGAATAATGACACTCCTAATGTGAAAGGAGGAAGAATAAGCAGCTGGATTAAGCACCTTTGGGTGTGAAAAGGGATTGTATCATGTTGATTCAGTCAACTTTGACCAAGTCAACAACGGTGTTTAGATACATTGAATCTCCTTGATGTACAACATAGTTTTAGTGGAGGAAAAATTGCATGAGCTTGGTGGAAAATATGGATGGGACCCAATGTGAAGAGGTTCACTTGATATATATGGAGAGGATTGGAGGCTTTTTTATTGATGTTTTAGTTTATCACTTGATATTGGTCTGTTTAGACTCTTGCTTCCTCTTGCTGTTTAGCAGGGTTGCTATTCTGTTTAGCACAAGGGTGTTCCTGATTGGGAATCCCTACCTCATCCTCAGGGAAGCATAGGTTCTTTGAGATAAATTTCTTCATTCCGGCATTCTGGTCAAGCTACCTCCTTCAAATACAGCGCAGTTTCTGTTTAGAGCTGGGTTGTGTTGTAGGGTGCAGCAAAGGAGGATCTCTTAGAGTCATTTCTGGGCTTGTTTTTTAGTGGAGAGGTTGTCTATTCATTGGAGGATCAACAAGGAGGACTCCCAGGCATATTTTTACATCTTTGGCATCAGTCCAACCATCTTCTATCCCTCACAGTGCAATCACCATCCTGAACTGCGTTATTTTTGGAGTCATTTGCTAGGAGGGTTCATTGAGCTCATCAGGAGGGTCTATTTCTAAGTAGAGGGATCAAACTTCTAATTAGAACTACCATTGGAGGAGGACATCATTATCTCAGATCTCTCATAGCCTAATTTCATATTGGATCTAGTTTAGAGTGGCACATTAACCCCAGGGTTATTTGTCACATTATATATTTCTTGGTATTTCTAGCAATCCTTTCTGGGTTGGCTAGAAATATTGTATTAGAACCCACATCTTCATTGCTGGGAATTTATTTGTTTCTATCAGCCACGTTCCATTTGTATATGTATTCAAAAATAGATACACTTTTATAGACAGCGCTGTCACTGCTCTCCAGTATTCTATACAGTTGCAACAACTCACGTGCTGATTGTTTTGTTCATTGGAGACTTGTTCCCATTGCTTGAGTGGCTTGTCACTCATGATATTTTTGTATATTTATGCTGATATCTTAATAAAATGATGGCTATACATATTAATCTCTCCTATGTCATATTCAAATTTGCTGTGTTTTGCATTTTTATGAGCTATATTGCTACTATTCCCATTTTGGGATATTACAAAGGCATGGACTCAAGCTCTCTCAACATAATTCCTTCTTATTCTATCTCTTCAATGGTTCAACTATAGTATGTTCAATTCTCCATGTTCAACTAGCTTATGCAAGGAGAGATAGCTTCTTTTTATAGAGGAAAAGGAGGAGGTTAGGATCCCTATAAAGGTGGGAGGGAGGCCTATCCTTTAGGAAGTTCCCATAAGAGGTGGAAACCATAAACTAAAGGAGGGAGTCTGTGGTTTATTCAGTTCAACCACTCCCAATGACTCATCCTCGAAGTTGTTGGAGTAGAATCTCCACCTCTAGTTTTAAAAAACATTCCATAAACAGCTCAACATGGGTGGCTAACTGAGACAGAGCGCTAGCTGGCGCGGGGCCCAGTGTTAATCTTCCTCTTCGGCGCGAGGGCATAACTGACTACTCGCGCCAAGGAAAAAACAAGGGTTTTTGAGTCTCTTCTCAGGAAATTTTCAACATAAGGAATATTACTCTAATGTAAAAGGATACAATGATGGTCTTTGCAAGGCATGACACTGCTTATTGATCACGTGAATGACCCTCCAATGGGCGAGATGGGGATTGTAGGGACAGTGACAAAATTTTGTGTAACAGATGCCGCTTAAAGTATGAGGTTCGAGGGAGAGAGAGGGGCGAAATGCTTTATGAGAACGCATTCGAACCAAACACCTCTGTCGAAAAACCTGCAATTACAAATACAACTGATATCTCGGATACATGAACATGTGGTAAGGGCACAACCATCCATAATAGAGTACATAAAAACTGAGATCCAAGGTATGTACACAACCATCCAACAGTAAGTACCAACAAATAGACTCAGGTATAGTCGCAACCATCCAATCAAAAGATTCATGAAACAAGTCATGATAATCTACAAGAATCTACAGCCTGGATTTTATCAGACAAAAACCAGGGTCTTGTGCTCCATCTCGACCCGAACAAGTACAAATTCAAGCATGCGAATATATGAGCTGAAGTCGAACATGCAAGAAAATCACCTGATTACCAACCAATGATGAAAGTTGTTAACAGGCACGAGAGAAACCACCAATAATGAAAATGGATCTCAAGGTACAACATGTAAAATCCGCAGAATGTGAATAGTGATCTGGCATCGAACACCCGCAGAATCACCCGATCGAAGGCCAAGGATGTGGATCTTGCATCGAATGCGAAGAACCTACCATTGAGGCATGCAGGATCCAAGGTACCAGAAGGGAGTCTCTAGATTAGATTCCTGGATAATGAGCTGAATTCAACAGGAAGTGACCTGATCGAAGGTGGGCCATAATGTTTCCCACATCATTGACACGAGACAGAGGAACATGATGATAGTGAATCAGGACCAACAGAGAATCAGAGGGAGGTTGAAAAATATAGAGGCAAACTTCTCTTGAACATATCAGCGACGCGACACTGGATTTGGCAGTATTTGACATCAAGGGATCTGAGGTCATGATGACATGGAAAATAACATATGAGAGGTCAAAACGGATTACCCAAACCCATGAAGGAAAAAAATGACGAAGTTAGATGTCCCCAACCCGACACGAATGCAGACAAGTGTCATGTTCAAGAGAGACATACTGCCAACATAACTAAAACTTAGTTCCATTTCCCCCCACCATTTCTGGCAAGTACCCCAATTATTTTTTAAAACAAGATTGAAGGGGATAACATATGCTTGTGCTGTAAATTGGTCCTTCGGACAAATACAACCTAGTACATTTTACGAGCCCTAGGAAGGAGGAACTCGAGTAATGTCATGGTGACGAAATCCGATGTCATCAGGGTTTAACGAGTCTGACAAAGGGAGAACTCAGCATCTTTTCATGTTTAGAGAGTTAGAAAAGAAGGAAGAAAAGAAAACTCCATCATGGCCCTTTTCGTAAATAGTCTCTCAGATCTGAAAAGGTAGAAAACAATATCTAAAAGAACCTCTTAGTCATGATAGGCTAAGATATTCCTTTTTCGTAAATAATCTATCCCAGCCCAAAAAAGGGGCAAATGTACACTGGGTAGATATCGTTTCGCAGCCATTTAACAAGTTCAAAACAACAAGAGTCTTGACAATATTTTCAGTTTTAGAGAGTCAGAAAAGACTTGAAAGTTGACTCCTCCTGGAGGAATGAGTTTTATTAAGGGTAGCAACTGGTTTCGGTGATGGTGGAACTACTCAGAACAAGAAAAAAGTCAAGAGGCTGGCTAATAAGATCACTCATTGCAACGGTTCCTTAGGAATGGGTAAAACAATCAAGTGAAGGCGTATGATCGGCCAAGCAGATGGCGACGATGGAATGAGAAAACCAAGGTTCATCCAGAAAAATAGGTTGATAAAATGGAAATAATGAGAGGTAAAATAAGAATGGTTCCATTTTTACGCAAGCTTTAAATCATGAAACTCTGCTTGAGGTTGGTTTCATTTTTACACAAGCTTGAAACTTTGTAGAAAACTGTGCTTGAATCTGATTTCATTTTTACACAAGCTTGAAACGGAAACAAACTATGATTGAAAAAATGGGCATGCCCCCAGCATGGTGACTCAATTCGAGGTACATGCCACCCAAGCTTCAGTCCATCTGAAAGGTGGATGGAGTGAAGGTTCAATTACAAGATCAAGAGAAAGACTCAACTGGGATTTTACGAGATCTAGCAAAGACTCGAATTGAACGAGAACGTGTTTCATTGTTTTAACGAGGTTGACACATTAAAATAATTATCCTCATGACCTAATTAATTTTTTAATGAGGTCGACATAGAATACAAACTATCCTCATGACATCTTATTTCATTTTTTAGGGAGCTTGACACAAGTAAAGGAACTATGCTCTGATGAGCTTGTTTCATTTTTTAAGGAGCTTGACACAAGAAAATGAACTCTTCTCCAATGATCTTTTTACCATAACGAATAAGAGGTCATGGCTTCCAAGAGGTTCACATCTGATGGGAGAACAACATCTTGGAAATCGAGACCTAATGCCCCCACCACACGATGCACAACGACACTATCACTGAATGCAGGCATGGGACAGGTAGCCACATAATTAACCTGCGGCGGGGAGGATACAACCGGCGGATAAAGACCTGGAAGGGACGATGGTGGACCATATTTCACGTCATGACCAAATAATGAAAGTTGATCAATGGTCACGATCCGACCTTTGTGTGGAAAACAGATCACACGAAAGAGGGAAGAGATAAGGGCACCCATGGCATAAGCATAGTTGCGCCCCAAGAGTAGATTAAAATCCAAGGGGCCTGGAACAACCATCATGTCTATATAGACAGTTTTACCTCCCAAAGTAACGGGCAACTTCGGAAGGATCCCTAACGGTTGACTGGTTCTTCTGTTAAATGCCAAAAAAAATTGTGTAATAGGCACAAGCGGTGGAGAACCAAAAGCTTGCCAAGTAGTGGAAGACTGAACACTAACAGACACGCCTTCATCTATAACTGTGCTAGGTACAACCATATCGAAGGCCTGTACTCTGATCTCAAAAGGCACATAAGAAGGAAGATGGTATCCTGCAAATCGACTCTAATCGAGGGAAGCGAACAAACTACTTGGAGGGGGTACCATAGAAATGAGATGGTCATCCCCTAGTGTTATCGGAGCAAGAGGAGCATCCTCCTACACCTCCATAATGGGAGCAAGAGAAGCATCCTCCAAGACCTCCATCATGGGAGCAGGAGGAGCAATTTCTTGATCTACTGGGATGGGAGGATCTTTCTCCAAGTTCGAGGAATCTGAAGAAACAAGAAGAACGTGAGGGGCATGAGATCCACTCTTGACGAAAAAGACCTGATGAACCATAGGCAGGATTATATCGACTGATTCCATGACCAATGGTTGGTAGGGAATGGATTCGTGAATTTGGATTTCCGAGGGAATGGGATCGACCAACGATGAATCTTTACCGATCGTTGAATCAACTAGCGGAGGATGTAAAGAAAGCTTCTCGTAACCAACCAGAAGGGAGGGTGCAGAAACAACAAGGTTTTCCAACACTCTCGTGGCTTCATCCATGTACAAAAAAAGGTGAATGGGATGATGCCCTTCACACAACTTATAGGGATTGGTGATCTTACCCTGTTTCTTATGAGTCTTACCATTGCTAGTCGAAGATGTGCCACCAACATGACTTCTAGAAGCCAAAGGCAACGGCAGATGGCCGTCAAACCATGCTTCGAGTACCTTGGGAATACCAGGGCAGTCTCGAAGAAGATGGTCACCTTTGAACAACATGCAAGGGAATTTGACTTTTCGTGGAAGGTTGGATGGTTTACCGATGGAAGGTTTCTTAGGTGCAATAGCCGCAGAGTTGGCCTCTCTCTTATTTGACTTCTTTTTCGTCTTCTTCTTCTTCTTCTTAACCACTTGGTTACTAGAATCCAGACTCTCACCAGGTGAAGTAGAAGAGGAGGACGAAGAAATAGGCGAAGAAGGGGAGAGGTCCACCTTAGAATCAAAATGTTGTCGTTTAGGTGGAGGAGATGGTTGTACAGAGGGCGAAACACTTGAGACCACATAGGTCAAGAATAACCAAACATGAAATCCAATATTTAACCCAAGCATGGACAGTGTTTCCATATAAGGAGCACCAACATTACCAAAAGTAGGAAAAGGACCAGGATTCTGTTTGGAGGGGATTCCTTGGTTGGTAAACTCCGGAAATGTTGCCATTTGGAAATAACCCTAAAACAAAACACTAAGGAATATAACTTTAACCAGGAATATTTCGTGGACAGTTAATTTTTTATGACACTAAAACAAAAATCTGCCTTTTCATATTTTAAGAGTCAAGAAAAGGGCAAAAGGTGACTCTATTCGCTTTCAGTTTGAATGAGCATGAAAGGACAAGTGCTTGATGATCTTTTCAATTTTAGAGAGTCACGAAAAGACCAAAATGAATACTTAGGTAATCTAAGAAAGAGGGTGTACCAAGTCTCCGTGAACTGCCATATACACCTTGGTGATCAAATGGAAGAGAAATGACCAAGGACTTGACGTACGTGCAGATAGTCTCCCTGAATGCTGTGTTCGGTGTATCATGGTTACAAGGCGACATACTCGGTTCCTATGGATAAAAGGATTGCAACCTAGAGGGGTCTCCCTTTATATACTTGACGATACGGGGAGCACAAGTTCGTACTAACGTTGTCATTAGGGGAATTTTGAGGTCTAAAATGGGCCTCCAGAGAAAAATGTACAACAAAAATAAACTTTGTAAGAACCAATAGGATTGAAGATGATGATGTCAACCATGGGGGATGATTCACCATTTTTTTAAGTAAAAGGGTAAAAAGATTAAAAAATAATAAAATAATAAAACTTTTTTTTCAATTCATATTTTCAACTTACCTCCAAATTTTTTTACTTAAATTTCGAGTGAGAGTACTCGTTGGATGCAAAATTTAATTCCTCATCCAAGGAGTACCCATGTTGCATACTTTCGATTGTTCCTGCCACACGAAAAACGAGAAATACAAGAAAAACGTGATTGTTTTTCTTGCAATCACGTTTTTCTTGTATTTCTCGTTTTTCGTGTGGCAGGAACAATCGAAAGTATGCAACATGGGTACTCCTTGGATGAGGAATTAAATTTTGAATCCAACGACTACTCCCACTTGAAATTTGAGTAAAAACTTTGGGAGATAAGTTGAAAATACGAGTTGAAAAAATAGTTTTTTCTTTTTTTCCTCTAAAATTTGATGATGTAATCAAATCTTATTTTATTATTTCCACTATTATTTTATAATTTCTTTAGGAGGACTATTTTAGACCTCAAATTTCCCCTAATTCTAAAGCCAGATGGCGAATGACAGCTACTAGGTTTTAAGACGCTGAAACACATCTCTATCCTAGACCACTAAAAATGTTTTGTTAGGTTTCAATGCTTCCTCAGGTTAATTGAATGAATTTTATGTTGATCTTGGATTATTTTTAAGTTTTAAGGCCCTATCAAATTTGGATCTCAAATTTCCTAAATGAAAGCTATATGCAAATGAACATCATCTTCGATTCAATGAATGCTAGTTACGAGAAGGATAGAGATCATTCAAACAATAGCAAATAGTGACAGTATGCGAAGAAATACACTAATGCATCTAACACAATCAAACGAAAATGAAACTCTTTCCTAGAATATCAAACGCTAGTGATACAAAAGAATGTTTCAGTTTTGACACAAATAAAGAATGCAAAATATGTTTTTTTTTTTTTTTTTTTTTTTTTTTTTAATCCCAATGAAAAGAAGTACATTATGCACTAATTACATGAAAAATGAAAACAAACACTAACTTGGGTATTGTGTAAGAATCGAAATTGAATGACTCAATCAAACGCAAAGTAAACACAAGAAAGCACTCAAACTAATGCTGCAATCTTCCAAACTAAAAGAAAGTTTTCAAAACGACCCAAAACAAGCAATGTAATCTATACTTGGAGCAATCAAGGAGAAGAATTAATCGAAAAAATGAAATGATCATTCAATCAAAGCAATCACTCAAAAGGATCAAGAAAACTAAATGCAATTGACCAAAGAATGAGACTGACAATAATCAAAACGAGTTGATTTCCAAATAGAAGGCTCAGTTTACCAAGACACTTAGAAACCCTAGGGCCTTAATTTACACCGATAAGAATATAGAAAAACGACTGAGAAAAACATGTCAAAAACAGTCAAATCAGTCCCAAAGGCATAATTACACATAAAAAATAACCCAAAGGCAAGCACAACTGACCAAAAGTTTCATTAAGGAGGTCAAACCAAATCCTATAGGATTCAGTGCGACTGTAAGGCTGTAATCCGCACCAAACAGGGGTTGGCACGACTGCAAGAAAAGTAACATATGCCAATTGGTGCGACTGTTCAGATGAAAAGCGCACCAAGCCAGATAACTATGGGAAAAAAGGCAAAACCAAAATCCAATGAACATAGGTCAATCTTGACACTTTGGAGCTGAACAGAGGATATAAACCAAGCAAGCAAACCACAAAAAGACAAATAAGCAAATCAATGATCGAAATTGACCCAACAAGATGAAATGACAAACTCGAATTATTCCCCATTATGGTCACCAATTCGTTAAGTAAGTAAATCCTCTCTGTGGACAGAGACGATCCCTCTAGCCCTAGAGTGGGTCTAGAAACAAAGAGACATGCTAGAGTGTTGATTCCTAATTACTGAATGAAAAGAGGACGTGGTAGATCGACCTACCTAGAATCCAACGCTGTCATCGTGGCTGTAGTGGTGGTGGCCTCTCGCTCCTGCCTTGGAAAGTCACAATCCTTCCGCAATCATGCTCGGATACCTGCACATAAAACAACAAACAAGAAAAACATACGACATAATAATTTCATTCATAACTACTAGCCAGTCAAAGAGGGCTAAGCATATTGCATTAAACATCTAACGTAAAAAAAAATGGGAACCAAACAATAGTCACGTATATGAATTGATAGAAGGAAGAGTTACAACCAATGCTTTAACGTCGCAGTCTCCTCCAGCGGGGTTCAGGCAAAGCACGTCTCAGATGCTCGTCAGGGAATTCGGACGGGATGAAGGCATGGATTCAAGCTCTCTCAGAAGGCACGGACTCAAGCTCTCTCAATGTAATTCCTTCTTATTCTATCTCTTCAATAGTTCAGCTATAGTATGTTCAATTATCCATGTTCATCTAGCTTATGCAAGGAGAGATAACTTCTTTTTATAGAGGAAAAGGAGGAGGTTAGGATCCCTTCAAAGGTGGGAGGGAGGCCTATCCTCTAGGAAGTTCCCATAAGAGGTGGAAACCATAAACTAAAGGAGGGAGTCTGTGGTTTATTCAGTTCAACCACTTTCAATGGCTCATCCTCGAAGTTGTTGGAGTAGAATATCCGCTTATATTTTTAAAAAACATTCCATAAATAGCTCGGTGTGGGTGGCCAACTGAGACAGAGCGCCATCTGGTGCAGGGCCCAGTGTTAATCTTCCTCTTCGGCGCGAGGGCATAACTAACTACTCGCGCCAAGGCAAAAACAAAGGTTTTTGAGTCTCTGCTCAGGGAATTGTCAACAGAAGGAATATTACTCTCATGTAAAGGGATACAATGATGGTCTTTGCAAGGGATGAAACTGCTTATTGATCATGGAAATTAACCTCCAATGGGTGATATGGGGATTTCAGGGACAGTGACAAAATGCTGTGTAACACTATCCTCATGAACAAACAACCAACTCTCTGGCACGAAGCTTCTAGATCACGAAGATTCGTTTCCTTTTTTAAAAAACTTTCCAGAAGTGGCTCGGCATGGGTGTGATCTCCATATGAGCACTAATCGACGCTGCTCATAGGCTTAAGATGATTCATCGACGCGGGTGAGACAAGTAGAGGACGCGCCGCTCAAAATAACCATGTTTTTGAGAAGCTACTCCAGTAATGGTTCACAGAGAGTTTGATTGGTATATTGTAATGGAGATAATGGCATATATTTATGATGGAAAAGAGACACAAGGATCATTGTTGAAGGTCCTATAGGATTCAGGAACAGGGAGTACGATGATAGAGACAAATTTTGGGTGGGGTGTGCATCTTCCACTGATAAATCTAGCAAGCATGACATCTGTGGATGGAAAAAATGCAATCCTTGAAAATAGAAGGCCAAAAATAAACAACGCTAAGAATTTTCTAAGCAATTGCGTATATGGACATATGACCGCCACAAGCCCCGGAGTGGAAATCATTGAGGGCTCTCTCAGCCTCTTCGAACATCAAACACCGATGAAGAATCGAGTCTACACCGATGCAATATAAAGTATCCCCAATAATACGATAGGGTTGAGAGTGATGTCGAATGCGTCGATGATCAGTTTTGGACAACGTAGATCGAAAAGTTTGGGTTTGGAGATACACGATGATATCACCGTTACATGGATCTACAATGCTGATAAGGAAGAGAGTCTCTTCAGGAATGTGTTAATCAAGATCGGATGGGGCAGAAGCAGAGGGAAGGGAGCATATCATCTCAGCGAAAAGCGGTGGTTTTTTGGATTTGGCAGTAGTAAATTCCAAATAAAACTCCTGCAGAATGACAATCCATTTAGAATATTCCCCCCCCCCCCCCCATCAACTGACGAGTTAAAATAGAGGTCATAGGATTGCAATCGGAGATCACAGTAGTCGTGCGAAGAAGGATGTAATGTCGAAAGCACTAAACAACATGAACCGTGGCCAAGGCCAATTTCTCGACATGGGCATATTTGTTACACAAAAATTTGTCACTGTCCTTGTAATCCCTGTTCCCGAATCCTAGAGGACCTTAAAAAATGATCCATGTGTCTCTTTTCCATCATAAAGACATGCCATTATATCCCTTACAGTATACCAAACAAACTCTCTGTGAACCATTCCTGGAGTAGCTTCTAAAAAATATGGTTATTTATAGCGGCACGTCCTCTAATTGTCTCACCTACACCAATGGCTCATCTTAAGCCTGTGATCAACGTTGATCAGTGTTGGTATGGAGATCACACCCGTGTCGAGCCACTTCTGGAAAGTTAAAAAAAATGAAGGAAACAAAGCTTCATGATCTAGAAGCTGTGTGGCAAAGAGCTGGTTGTTTGTTCATGAGGATAGAGCCGAGCTTCTCCCTTTGGGCTTCTTGTTCCTACAAAAGAGGAACTACCCAAAGAGATAAACCATTTCTCCACTTTGAGTGGATCCATGTTCCCTCTCCCCTTGCTATAAAATGGAGATCCTCCCATGCCTCTCTAGTTAGAACAAAGATTTGATAACAACAGAGAGAGACTTGTTGCTATAGGTGTTCAAGGAGAGTTGAGATCTTTGGCCTTTTCATACCAAGTCTAAACGAGTGCTTTGGAGTCGTGCCTGGGTCCGGAACCGTTGAAGGATAGCTTCGAAATCAAGGCGTAGGTTGTAACTCCTCCTCCCTATATTAATATGATACAACTGGTTCTTTCTTTCCACTCTTGTCTATAATGCATGATTAGATTTCTAGTACTCCTTGATCTACTAGATAGATTGTTTGTGTAGAAAGCATGTTTTCCTTTCACGTGTTGTGTTGTTTGATATTTTTTGCAGGTAACTAAGTGTTGGTGACAACGAGGATCTAGCCAATATGAGAAAAGGATCAAAGGACTCAGACGAGGAACGACAACGTAGCATCAGATCGAGGTAGGTCATCTACATATGATCTGTGTTCATTTACAATTTAGGAAAGTAGAAGTTAGATTTTTCCCTTTGTTACTAGACCCATCCTAGGGCTAGAGGGATCTTCACTGTCTACAGAGAGGATTTTCCTGCATAACACATGCATAACCCTGGGAAATTACCAGTAAACTCAAGAGTTAGACCTGGGTGATAGAAGACCTGTCGAATTATACTTTGGATATTAAATTTGAGCGAGGTAGGGCTTGGAGGTGAGACAGTTAATTCACGTAGAAAAATTGGTTGGATTTGGTGATGAGCTCCATCATTAGACATATTTGGAGGGGTTAATAGTCACCTTTTTTCCTTCTTCGATATATTTTTCTTGCATTTTTATTATTATTTGGGTTTATGATGCTAGTATAGGTGGTGATTAAGGCGTGCAGAAAATCATGATTTATTAAGCAGTTTTATAAAGATTTTATCACAAAGTCTTGGAGGAGACAACAAGGAGGAATTATAGGAGGATTTTCCACCCTCAAAGGTTGCCGAAGGATCCCAAATATTCTCTTCAGCAATTCGAATTCCACAAGCAGCCAAAGGATCCCCAAAGATTCTCTCCAACAATTCGAATTCCAGAGGCAGTCGAGCAACTCAAAGAGGAGAGCACTCAATCTTGGTTTACTTGGAGTCCAGTGGACTCAATCACCATTTTCTAGGGAGTTGTTGGTAGCTGCCCTATAGAATAAATAGAGTAGAGCTAGAGCTAGGAAGAGTTAGTCTATTCTAGTCTTGATTCCAGTCAGAACTATTGATGTGAGTTATTGAGATTTTTGTTTTATTCGGGGATCAAACTTTCAGAGATGTATGCAGTTATTCTTTTATGAAATGAGCATATTGATTTCATTCGACTGATTTAAGTTTCAGAGGGCTAGGATCATGGGTTAGGGCCCAATCCATGTGCCTCAGCTTCTTTACTGTTATTATCTTTTCCTTTCTGTCATTTAGCTAGTTTTGCCTCTGTCATTTAAGTTAGATCTGATTCTTATAAGTTTCATTGCTATTTAGTTTTTGTGCTGCTATATTTTTAATTGCTTATGCATAGTGAAATAGAGGAAAAAATCCAAAACTATGGTCAAGTCTCCTCCCTCTCATCTCTGTCAATAGAGTTCGAGTAGGGGAAAACCTCCCCACAGGCCAAACTTTCTTTATGTTCGAGTTTGGGGGAGAAATTGTATTACCAAGTCCAAGCCTCTCTTTCACTATTTCATTACGAATTTCTACCTGTTTCCCATGCATGAATCTACAGGTGTGCTTTACTTCTGAGCACTTCTCTTACACCTCCATTCCCCTCCTTTCCTTCTCACCTTAGCACCCCACTTACATTTTTTTTCGAACGCATTTAAGCCCTTTAGCCTTATTTATTTGTTTCCTCCGTTCACGGTTGCCTACCATTTTTATGCAAAACACATGAAAACCCATTCCAAACCACTAAAAACTGGGCCTTCGCCTTTGCTCCTCGAGAATATTTCCATTGTACATCGCAATCACACTTCGCCACTCTTACCTTTTGCCTTGAAACTTACTGCTCTCCTTCGCCGATTGCCTGCCTTATTCATTCATTCTATTAGTCACCATAGCTGGACTCGTTTCAACGCAAAAATGCTTGAAAACCATTGAAAACCTGACCTCGACCTTCCTCCTCGAATTCCTGCTATCGTACGTCGCACTTTGCAAATCGCAACATTTAGGTTTTACCTTCAACGCTTACCGGTCGTTCCTTGCGATTGCGATATTGCGAAATCCCAAATTGCACTTCACACCGTTTATCCTTTCTCGCTTAACACTTACCATCGTTCTGGTTGATTGTGATAGTGCAATCTCGCCCCGTTGTTGGTCCCACCGTCACGTCGCCATCACAAATTGCACTTCACATCCTTTAGATTTTACCCTTAACACTTACTGCTCATTCTTGCGATTGCAATATTGTGACATCGCATATCGCAAATTTTCCCTTTTTCCTTCCACCGTCACGTCATCCCCATTTCACATCGCATCCCACGGAAATTACCACACCGTAAATCGCATCCCGCAGTTCTTATCCTATCGAACATCGCAGCTTGCAACTTTTTCTTTTTTTTTGTTTTTCATCGCCACGTCATCCCTTCGCACTACACACCATTTAGTTAATTCCATTAAATCCTTACTACTATCCATTTAAACTTGTGAAGTTGCGATTGCGACATTGGACATCGCAAATTTTGTCGGCCATCGCATTCCGCCATCGCATTGTTGAGTTCTTACCACTCCAAAGTCATTTCTTGCGTTATAATAAGGTTTCCTAAGGATTTAACCCTCTCTGTCTGCTCCAAAGCTATTTCTCACGATATCATAAAGTTTTCTAAGGGTTTAACCCCTGCTTTCCGCTTCCAAACCTTGTTTCATGTGTTAAAACCCCCATTAGCCCTTTTAGCCCCTTTTTCTTCCCTCTAAGCTACAGAGTAATTCTTTCTAATTAAAATTAGGACATTGATAGTTTAGTTGCATGGATAGGAGCATGGTAGATAGATCATAGGATAAATAGAGTGCATTCAGCCGATTGGCCAAGTTAAGTGTGGTTTAGAATTAGTTTACTTTCTGCCATTTCTTTTCAGTAATATAGTTTAGTTTCTTTTTCAGTCATTTCCTTTTCTGCAAATGAAATTAGTTTTATTTCTGTCATTTATTTCTAGTGATTCTATTTAGTTTCCTTTTGTCATTTCCTTTCTGCAATTTAGTTTAGTTTCATTGAAGTGTGACAGAATTCACCGAGAACCTTTAGAAATAGCACCCTTTCGTAAAGCGAAAGAGGATGACATGAACATAATGTATTTGCTTTGTATATAGCACTGTCACCTCAAATTTTGTACAAACCCCAGGTTGATAAAGTAAAGTAGGGAAGCCCCTGGTATTTGCAACACTCTTGGTGCAATACCAGGGCTCACCACTTTTTGGCGCCATTTCCTGGGAGGTTTCTAGTAGATATTTTGATTTTGTTTTAGCATTCTTTTCTGCTTTGCTTTATTTTCATGTCACTTCAGAAATATTGAAAAAGTACAAAAAAAGATATGATTTTCATGCCTCGTAGGACTAGGAATACTCAAAGAAAAACCTTACTTAAAACCCCCACATCACCTCCTAGCCACCCTTCACTCTTCTTTAGTGGCAGTGAGATTGAACCCCCTATAGGAGAGCCTTCTGAATACTTTTAGGATCCGATTAGGGACGAAGCAGAAGACCTTGTTTCAACTGAGGGACCTGCTTCACCTATCTTAACCATGGCTGGGACCCAAAGAGCCTTTCCCATAAGAGAGGAAGATGGGGACACTAAGATGAAAAAATTAGCCCCTCATCTCTTCCAGACTTCCATGGACTTACCTTTGAGGACCCTGACACATTCATGTTTGAGTTTGTTGTTTTTTGTAGGACTTATGACTACACCTCTGATGATCAAAAGTTGAAGTTATTCCCATCCACCCTTAAGGATGCAACCTTGTGCTGGTTCATGGGTTTTCCTGGGGATAGCACTATTTGGGCACAAATGGAAGAGACCTTCAACAACAAGTACAAGGACTACTGTAGGTCCAAGGAAACTAAGGATGAGATATTTAGGATGACTCTAGGGCATGATGAATCCCTAGAGGATTATGAAGAGAGGTTTCAACTAAAATATAAGAGAGCCAACTATACTCTTGATCCTGACTCATTTAAACTTTTACTTCTTCGAGGGATAAATAAAGAGATGATAGAAACCTTCAATATGTTATCAGGAGGAGATATCTACCAACAACCCTATGAAACAATAAAAAATGTCTTCCGAAACCATTCTAGGGAATTTAGGAAGAAGGGCAGAGCTAGCCAAAGTACATCCAATACCCCTTCCTCTTCCACCTTCATAAAACATGAGATTGGAAACATGCTAGAGTACTTCAAGAGTGACATGATGCACACATTTGCTTTGAAAATTGACACAATGTAGGTCAAAAGGAAGCAAGAGGAAGCAGAGAGAGCCCTGCCCATATTTTGTCCTAGATGTACCAGGAAACACCCAAGAAATGAATGTCCACTGAATGTGATAAAGGTTTTCTTAGTATGTGAAGAGAATCATGCCACAGAAAAGTGTCTCTCCTTAACTGGACTTAAAGTTGTATATCAAGGTGGGGAAACAATGATAGAGAAACTCTATTTCATCAACTAGAGAAGGCCTCAGGGCCCTCGGCCATATCAACAAGGTATGCAAGGTAAATCTCACTCTTACTATTACAACAATCGGAGTGCACACATGCAACCTTGGTACACCCCCACTCCTCCATCCTAGTATACATCTCCTACTTGGCCTCCTAACCCTTCATATCATCCGTAAACCAACCATTTCAGCAGTATATTCCACAATAACCTCAGTGGAAAAATCCATCCTAAGGGTGGAGGCCTCAAAAAAATCAACTACCTGCTCTAATGCATCCAACCCAACCTCAACCTCCGCTTACTCATGCTACTCCACCTAGGCTACCTATACCTGCACAACCCAATCTGAACCCAAACAACAGATAGGCACAACAGGGTCCCAGTGGAGAAACATCCTATCCAGCTTATGCTGTGGAGATACATGAGATTAATCTTAGGTCAGGAAGAGTACTCCCAGACAACCATCTCCCATCTCCAGCTGTAGAGGTTAAGGAGGAAAAGGAAGAAGATAACACTCATATCCAACAACCTCCTTTTCCCGAGCGCTTGATCCACCCTAGTTAGCACACCCTAGAGGAGATTGAACTTCTGGGAGAATTGGAAAACTTGTGTGTAAAGATACCAATTCTCCAGGCCATTAAGGATGTCCCTATCTACAATAGGATCATCAAAGAAAAGTGCTTCAATAAACCTGGAAGGAGGAAGAGAGATACCCCACCATTAATGTGGTAGGACAACTATCTGACCTGATGCTGGGGAAGGTGATATTTCCAAAATACTTGGACCCTAGTAGTCCAGTTGTTGATGTACATATAGATGGTTTCATAGTCCCCAACACTCTGATTGATTTAGGGGCTACCATCAATATCATGACCAAGGAAACTATGTTGAAACTTAATCTCCAAGGGACTTTGAGGAAAAACAAAACAATTTTGCAACTTGTAGATTGCTCCACAGTAACTCCGGAAGGAATTGTTGAGGATGTTATGGTTACCATTGACTCTTGGGAGTATCCTATAGATTTCCTGGTCCTACAACCAAAAACCAAGTTTAATGGTTATCCTCTCATCTTAGGGAGACCTTGGTTAGCCACTACAGATGCTTATATTAGTTATATCCTCCAACCCAACCTTCTGTTGATCATGATCTCCCTATATGGTTGGAGGATGAAGAAGATGAGTTATTTAGCGCTACCCCTATGTGTACCATAGATGATATCCTTAGAGGGGGGAAGCTTGATGAAGATGAACTCATCGACCATGCCATTCAAAACCAATCCTCCACTAACACTCCTCTCGAAACCATAGTCAAAGAATCTGAGAGTCGACCTTGAATGAAAGTGAAATAAGTTGAGATAACCTTTGAAACTGTAGAAAATCATATAACTGATATGTTATACATCCGAGATTCTCCTGATCACACACTATTTGACTTCATGCACAATACAAAATCTCTTCTACCATTGATCATTAATTGCGGAAATAAAATCAATCGCATGCACACATTAAAACCATAAACATTCACACATATGAACACAATATTTTATGGGAAAGCTTAAAGCTGAAAACCCCCAACTATCTGTGTATTATATGTCATAGATATCATGTAACAATCATCATACAAAGCTCCTCACAAGCTCTCAGTACAATATCTAATTGCTACACACTAATCAGGTCCAATCTAACAAATCCCATGCTCCAATCTCTACCACCTGCTAGCCTGCCTCTATTGCGCAATCACTGCTGAAGAATGGCTCTGAATGAACTCGAATTGGTCCAGCCTTGCTCACGCAATCCTCATTGGCATCTCCAACTACTGTGTGTTGCAAATCATGCAACACTATAGTCACAACTGATAGTCACACTGCTCTTTCACCTACCTCTTCACTGGTCTCCACTGAAATTGTCCATGCATTGTAGTTAACTGATGTATTCTTTAGTTGATTAATGAGTTAATAATTAGTGAATTAATTAATAATTAATTCACACCACTCTCACTAGTGTATCAATCAGTTAGACTAGATACAACTAGCTCAACTATGTTTAACTAAGTTAAACTGAACACAACTCCACCAACTACTTCAATAACTCCACCAAACTATGTCACATGAGTTCTAACTGAAGTCTCCATGCAATAACTCCACTTAACCCTCAGGAATAGCGTAATTCCTTCTGTCAGCTCCTGTGCCACATCTGTGCACTTAACTGAAGTGCTCCAAGAGAATAAGATAGTGTTTATAGTCCAAATATTATTAAGAGCTAATAATATTCGACATATCTATTTTTAGACTGGAAATCTAAAAATAGATTCCACCCAATATGTCTAAAAATAGAAGTCCATCTATTTTCCAACTTGACCAACCATCCACAAATAGCATCCTGCAACTCATAGAATATGATCGACATGTCTAAAAATAGACTTGCGCCAAAAATAGCCCGCGGGCCCACTTAGTGAAGGCGACTCTTTTCACTAAGCTCATCATCTTGTTGCAATCTCAACAGAAACCACCAAGGCTGTCGATTTTGGCCCATCCAGATCTCTGAAAATCAACCCAAACCTCTCAAATGAAGAGAGAAGCAGCTATGCCAGCTTTTGAAAGAAAATCTTGAAGGATTACAAGGACATGAAAGGGGTGCATTCTTCAGTATGTAGACATCACATTTACATCAATGAAGGATGCAAGCCTGTGAGACAACCCCAAAGAAGGATGAACTCGGCTCTAAAGGACATAGTCAAAGAAGAGCTACCAAAACTATTGGATGCGGGGTTCATATATCTTATATTCGACAGTGAGTGGGTATCTTCTCTTGTCCTAGTCCCAAAGAAGAATGGGAAGTGGTGAATTTGTGTTTATTATCGAGCACTTAACAAAGCCACCAAGAAAGGCCATTTAATTTTCCCTTTATAGACCAAGTCTTGGATGTCCTTGCAGGGAAGAAGTTATTTTCCTTCTTAGATGGGTTCAGTGGGTACAATCAGATTCAAATTGGCCCTGAAGACCACGATAAGACTACTTTCACCTACCCTTGGGGTACCTTTGCTTATAGAGTCTTACCCATTGTTTATGCAATGCCCTAGCCACCTTCCAGAGAGATATCCTGAGCATATTTTCTGAGTTAGTCCATGACTCTATCGAAATTTACATGGATCATTTCACACTATATGGGGATGACTTCCAGGAATCTCTCTCCAATTTGGGTAAATTACTAAGAAGGTGCATTGAGATGAATCTCTCCTAGAGCCCAGAAAAGTGTGAATTCCTGAAGAAAGCATGGGTTGTATTAGGACACTCCATATCCCAAGCAAGAATACAGGTAGACTCAAAAAAATTCACTATCATCAAAATTGTACCTGCTCCTGAAAATCAGAAATATGTCAGGAATTTCTTAGGCTTAGCTGGTTACTATAGAAGGTTCATCAAAGATTTAAACAAGATGGCTCCACCATTATTTGGTTATTGGCCAAAAATTCTGAGTTTATTTGGTCTAGTCCTCATCAAGAGGCTTTTGAGCTCATTAAGAAGCAGTTGACTACTGCCTCCATCCTCGGAGGTCCAAACTGGACTCTGCCTTTCCACATCCACACTGATGCATCCAAAAAGTTGTAGGGGCAGCATTAGGACAATTAGAGGACAAAATCCCTTACGCCATTTATTTCATCAGTAATATTTTTTCCAAAGCCGAGCTGAATCATACTATTACTGAGAAGGAGATGTTGGCCATTGTCCATGCATTGAAAAAATTCAAGAATTATGTCATTGGATATCAGAACTTTTTTCACACTGACCATGCAACCATCAAGTATTTAGTGAAAAAACCAGATTTTAATGCTAGAATAATTAGATGGTTGTTACTTTTGCAGCAATTTGATTTGACTGTTGTTGATAAAACTGGAAAGGAAAATGTTGTTACAGATTTTTTGTCCAGGCTAGTTGTCCCTGCAAGTGAAGAAGGAATGGTGGATGACCAGCTGCCAGATGAACAACTATTTTCCATATCAGCACTCTCACCATGCTTTGTTGATATAGCCAACTACTTGGTTGCTGGAAGACTTCCTCCTAATATTTCATTCAGGGAGAGAATCAGAAACATCAGAAAAAGCGCCCCTTTCACATGGATTGGGGGGAATCTCTTCAAGCTAGGCCCTGATCAAATCCTAAGAAGATGTGTGAGGGAGGAATAATATTTTGATATCCTCTCTGAATGTCATGATAGCCCATGTGGAGGCCACTTTTCTACAAAGAGAACTGCTTACAAAGTTTTGCAGGCGAGTTACTATTGGCCTACCCTTCTCCAAGATTCTAGAAGATACACCAACAGGTGTGACCAGTGCCAAAGGATGGGGAAACCCACACAAAGGGATGAAATTCCTTTACACTCTCAGGTGGCTCTTGAGCCATTTGACAAGTGGGGCATGGACTTTATTGGACCCATCAATCCACCATCTGGACAAAAGAAGTATATCATAGTCTGCATTGATTACCTCACAAAGTGGGCTGAAGAAAAAGCAGTGAAGGTAGAAACCGAAGAAAAAGTAGCAAAATTTATGAGGGAGAATGTGTTTTAAAAATTTGGATATACTAGAGAAATATTCTCTGATCAAGGATCACAGTTCACCTCTCACCTCATTGAGAATATTTTGAGGAAGCACAAGATTAAGCATAGAAATTCTGTTGTCTATCACCCTCAGGTGAATGGCCAAGTAGAAGTAACTAACAAAGCTTTAGAGAGCATCTCACCAAGGTTGCGAGCAATAACATAAAATATTGGGCAGATATATTGGTAGAATCTACTTGGGCCTACAACACCACTTGGAAGACAACAACATGATTCACTCCTTATGAACTAGTCTATGATAAGAAAGCTCTAATTTCAGTTGATTTTGAATCAATACTTTAATAATGGTAGCTAAATTAAATCTAGATCTAACAAATTCTAAAAAATAGAGGTTGCTACAACTAAATGGATTGGATGAGCTCAGAATGCAAGCACTTCTTCACACAGAGGTAGTGCAGCTGCAAAGGAAGGTATGGCATGACAAGACCATCAAAGAAAAGACCTTCCAAGAAGGATATTGGGCACTGTTGTATGATTCAAGGTTTAAATACTTCAAATGCAAGCTGATGGAAAGAAGTTTGGGGCCTTACACAGTGGAGAAATGCTTTGATAATGGCATAGCTCAAATTAGGACCATAGATGAGGAAGGGATCCCCTTGCTTGTCAATGGTCACAAACTTAAAATTTACAAGAAGCCTTTGTCAAGGGCACAATTCATCAATTCAATAAGAAGAGAGGTGTATGTGGTGGGAAACTCCATAGTTTCCCACACCTCATGAAAGAAAAATAAAAATGAATAATCTTGTGGGTTGAAAACCTAGATGGAGGCAGCTCACTTGCTAAAAAAAAAAAAAAGGGGAAAAAAATAAATAAAGATCCATGGGTGAAAACTTCTTTGAGGCGCCCAAGGAAAGTTTGTGGGTTGAAAATCTCCATGGAGGCAGCCCACTTTATTTCGAAAAAAAAATAAAAAAAAAGAGAAAAAGAACAAAACCAAAAAATGCATCTGCATCACTATGTTTTTCTGTGTTTGTTGTTTTGCAGGTTGTTAATAATTTTTGGAAAACACAGTGAAGCATTCATATTCTTTTCCCTTATTCTATCTTTCTGTCCATCCCATCATTCACTCCATTCATTGTCATAACTTCCTAGATCACCTCCATACACCACACTCCATTTCTGAGCACAATGTAGCAACAGAAGCAACACACAAACATACTACTATAAACATTAGGAAGTTCCTTCAAAAAAAAAGTTGTTCATGGGCTGCCAAGAAGAAGAACAAGGGCAGCTGCAAAATAGACTACAAGAGAACGAGAATGCCACCCATGGCATCTCAAGCACCCCACGTGACATCCACATCAAAGAGAAATAATAGACAAATATTATCAGCTCATTCAGGAAGTTTCTCCTTCACCGAGCTGCTCACTTAGAGAACATGAATATGGTGAAAAACGCAGCATATAAAATGACTTGTAGCAAACCTCCAACTCCTGCAACTTTCTTGGAAACAACAAGTAAACTCAGGTATAATCTCTCACCCCTTGCTATGCATTCATAACAGCCAAAAATAATTAATTTGTAGACTTATATTTTGAGGGGTAGAAAGGTGGCCAGTTAACTCGGCCACCACCGTGAGGTATGGTTGGAATAAAACTAGGAGCACACGCCACCCGGGCATGCAAAATAAGAATTTTAAATCAGTGGATTAGAGAAGAACGAGGGGAGGAAAATGTGCAGTCCATCTTGAATTAACAGGGAGGAAGAAACAATTGTATACGACAGAACTGGAGCTGAGCGGAGTTATATAGGCACTCCAAATTTAGTTGCGTCATCTAATAAAAGGAGATGTCGTCTCATCCAAACTAGTGAATTGACAATTTTTAGAGGGAGAGGATTGATGGAAGCACACAACGCTTGAAGAAGAATAAGAAGAGGAACCAGAAAGAAAAAAAAGAAGAAACCTGAGGAAGAACCAACACAAACAAGAAGAACCAGAAGAAGAAGAGAGAGAGACAAAGGGCCAAAGAAAAAAAGAAGAGATGGCCATAGAAGTCGTAGAGATAGCAGAAAGTGGGTGAGACACAGACTCACAACCCACCATCACATCCCCTCAGTACAAAAAGTTAACTGCCACCATGGTTCCTCTAAGCGCAAAAAGAAAAAGGTAGACCTCTAGGTATTCTAGAGCTATCAAGAATCAGGGAAAGCCAAAAAATCCTCCCATAAGCCCGATCCTCATTGAATAATCACCAAGGGGGGAGGAAATAATCAAAGAAATATTTATGAAGGAGCAGCTACAAAAGGCATAGGAAGAGAATGTAGTTCTAAAGGAGCAATTGCAATAAAAAGAGGAGCAAGTAGCCACCATGGCGAACTTATGCATAGAAGCCCTTCAACATAGATTCCCCTTTGACTCATATGCTGTGTACCTCAAAGAACAATGGCTTCTATTTCAAATCAAAACTCTAGCCTCCCATGGATCACTCCCTTTCCAAGATTATAGGCAATTCATGAAGCTCTACAAGCAAGCCAACATAGCTGATCAAGAAAATATGGCAAAGTTTTATATGCATAACTTTGTGCTGACAAATCTGGAGATTTGGGACCCTAATCCTACAGTGGGGGATATGCAGTTAATGGCTCTAGCATCTTGGATAGTGAATGAGGACAATAAAACCAAAGAGATATGGAAGGACATGGGAAGAAGAAATAGAGAACCCTTTTATCTCAGACCAGAAGTGTTCAGCCCAAGAGGACTCATCCTTAACCATCGAGAGATTGAAAAGGACCCTGCACTGGTTGAAATCTACCTTCAGACTCAAAACCAGGTGATAGGCCACTTTGAGATGTTTCTAGGCAGATAGAAGAGGAGTGCATTATGACTAGCCAAAGGAGATGGAACAACCTCTCACATAGCCTCAAGAACAAGGAGTATCATACTCCAGAAAGACTGAGGGGTGCATTGGAAAGGGCACCATTATACAAGAGGGCCATGTAGGCCAAAAAGATCCGATGGTTGGGACTAAAGCTTTGCCCACCTTTGCTGCTAGGGCTGACTGATGAAGATGAAACAAATGCACAAGATATAGAATGGGAGAATGTAGAAAATAATGATGGATTTTACCACCTTGGGGAAACTCCCACACTTCTTCCTCAGGAAATCACAGGGGCTGTCAAAGCTTTGAAGGAAATGGAGGAGGAGGATCAGTTGCTTAGAGGATGAGCAACCATTAATTATGGGGGTGATGATGAGCTCCATCATTAGACATATTTGGAGGGGTTAATAGCCACATTTTTTCATTCTTAGATCTATTTTTCTTTCATTTTTATTATTATTTGGGTTTATGATGCTAGTATAGGTGGTGATTAAGGCTATCATGCTCTGAGTGCCTAATATAAGGTTGAGTGCAGAAAATCATGATTTATTAAGAATTTTTATAAATATTTTATCACAAAGTCTTGGAGGAGACAACAAGGAGGAATTATAGGAGGATTTTCCACTCTCAAAGGTAGCTGAAGGATCCCAAAGAGTCTCTCCAGCAATTCAAATTCCACAAGTAGCCAAAGGATCCCCAAGGATTCTCTCCAGAAATTCGAATTCCAGAGTTAGCCGAGCAACTGAAAGAGCAGAGCACTCAATCTTGGTTTACTTTGAGTCTAGTGGACTCAATCACCATTTTCTAGGGAGCTGTTGGTAGTTGCCTATAGAATAAATAGAGTAGAGCTAGAGCTAGGAATAGTTAGTCGATTCTAGTCTTGATTCCAGTCAGAACTATTGTTGTGAGATATTGAGATTTTTGTTTTATTCAGGGGTCAAACTTTTAGAGATGTATGCAATTATTCTTTCATGAAATGAGCAGATTGATTTCATTCGACTGATTTAAGTTTTAGAGGGCTAGGCTCATGGGTTAGGGCCCAATCCATGTGCCTCAGCTTCTTTGCTGTTATTATCTTTCCTTTCTGTCATTTAGCTAGTTTTTCCTCTGTCATTTAAGTTAGATCTTCTTCTGATAAGTTTCATTTCTATTTAGTTTTTGTGCTGCTGTAGTTTTAATTGCTTATGCATAATGAAATAGAGGAAAAACTCCAAAACCATGGTCAAATCTCCTCCCTCTCATCTCTGTAAATAGAGTTTGAGTAGAGGCAGACCTCCCCACAGGCCAAATTTTCTTTTTGTTTGAGTTCGGGGAAGAAATTGTATTACTAAGTCCAAGTCTCTCTTTCATTGTTTCATCATGCATTTTTGTATGTTTCTCATGCATGAATCCACATGTGTGCTTCACTTATGAGCACTACTCTTACGCCTCCATTCCCCTCCTTTCCTTCTCACCTTAATGTCGCACTTACCTTTTTTTTTCGAACACACTTAAGCCCTTCAACCTTATTTATTTATTTCCTCCGTTCACGGCTGCCTACCCTTTTTATACAAAACACGTGAAAAACCATGCCAAACTATCGAAAACCGAACCTCCGCCTTTTCTCCTCGAGACTCTTGCCACCGTACATCGCAATCGCACTTCACCGCTAGCACCTTTTGCCTTGAAGACTTACCGCTCTCCTTCACCGATTTCTTTCCTTATTCATTTTTTCTATCGGTCACCGTCTCCGGACTCTTTTCAATGCAAAAACGCTTGAAAACCATCGAAAACCCGACCTCTGCCTTCCTCCTCGAAATTCCCGCTACTATATGTTACACTTTGAAAATCGCAACATTTAGCTTTTACCTTCAACACTTACCGCTCGTTCCTTGTGATTGCGATATTGAAAAATCATAAATTGCACTTCGCATCGTTTATCCTTTCTCCCTTAACACTTACCGCTATTATGGCTGGTTGCGATAGTGCAATCTCGCCCCGTTTTTGGTCCCATCGGTATGTCTCCATCGCAAATCGCACTTCGCATCCTTTAGATTTTACCCTTAACGCTTACCGCTTGTTCTTGCGATTGCGATATTGCGACATTGCATATTGCAAATCACAACTTTTAGCTTTTTCCTTTCACCACCACGCCATCCCCATCGCACATCGCATCTCGCGGAAATTACCAAAGGAGTTGTGTATGTAGCTAGAGGTATTGCCTGGACGGCAAAAATTGGCCGGAATTTGGGCCCAAAAAAAAAGAAAAAAAGGAGAAAAAAAGAAAAAAAAGAAAAAAAAAAGAAAAAAAAAGACAACAACAACAACTTGTTATAGCAGTGTTTGAATCATGTTTTTGATGGTGGAAATGGATTCAGCACCATCGAAAGCCTCTAGGGCACCCAAAATATTGAAGTTTCATAACTGTAACCTAGATTTACAAAAATATCTGCCGGATTTTTTTTTTTTTTTTTTTTAAATATTACCTGAATTTCAATGATTTTCAAGGCAAAAAAGCAGTCTAGTTAGACTACTGCATTACCAAATCGCAAATCACATCCAGTAGTTCTTATCCTGTCGCACATTGCAGCCCGCAACTTTTTCATTTTTCTTTTTCACTGCCGCGTCATCCCTTCGCACTGCGCACCATTTAGTTCATTCTGTTAAATCCTTACTGCTATCCATTTAAACTTGCGAAGTTGCGATTGTGACATCGCACATCGTAAATTTTGTCGGCCATTGCATTCCGCCATCGCATTGTTGAGTTGTTACCGCTCCAAAGTCATTTCTTGCGTTATAATAAGGTTTCCTAAGGATTTAACCCCCTCTGTACGCTCCAAAAATATTTCTCACGATATCATAAATTTTTCTAAGGGTTTAACCCCCGCTTTCCATTTTCAAACTTATTTTCATGTGTTAAACCCCCCACAACCCTTTTAGCCCCTTTTTCTTCCCTCTAAGCTGCACATTAATTCTTTCTAATTAAAATTAAGGCATGGATAATTTAGTTGCATGGATAGGATCATGGTATACAGATAATAGGATAAATAGAGTGCACTTAGATGATTGGCCAAGTTAAGTGTGGTTTAGAATTAGTTTCCTTTCTACCATTTATTTTCAACAATGTAGTTTAGTTTCTTTTCAGTCATTTCCTTTTCTGCAAATTAAATTAGTTTCATTTCTGTCATTTCTTTCCAGTGATTTAATTTAGTTTCCTTCTGTCATTTGTTTTTTGCAATTTAGTTTAGTTTCATTGAAGTGTGACAGACTTCACTGAGAACCCTTAGAAATAGCACCCTTTCATAAAGCGGAAGAGGATGGCATGAATATAATGTATATGCTGTGTATATAGCACTGTCACCTCAAAGTTTGTGTTATCACAAAATCTGACCCTGACATGCTGCTGATCAAGTAGACTCTGAGTAACTATTTCAAACCAAACTTTTAGTTGAGGCTTAGCCTCCTCAACCTGAGAGGGCTCTCTCAGTAGGTTTAAGATTTTGAATTAAGGATTAGATGGCTAACTCTAGGAATAAATTCGATAAAAGTGTATGATTGGTTGAATTATTGATCAACAAACATCTATTGGGCTATGGAGTCAAGGTATGTTTCCACAAAACATTAAAATTAGCTTATCATGGAAGTCAGGGCATTTCAAAGTTTTGAGATGTATCAACAAAACAGTAACAAAGTGAACAAAACACAATTTACAAACATATGCAGGAAGTTAGAGCATTTTCCAATGAATTCCAAGTAACATATATTCATACCACTGCAAATAGATAGATAAGGAAAGCTTTAGGAAGATCACACATTAAAAACACTTTCTGAATCCTGAGTAGTAAGCCAATATCTGTATTAAGATAAAAACACACAATTTGCTATATTGACATAGTTTGCTTGTTAATGAAAATTTCCAACCTTGAGGAATTCGACCTCATGCTACATATAGATTCTTTACAACCTTGGATTCTATGATCCATCATCAGAGGAATTCGAATTCTATCTTAAATTGACACCTATTTGCTCTTAAAACTGACTATTAATTACATCTGACAGTTAACTGTCTCTTCTAGAAGTCCTAATACAAATAGGAGTAAAACTCCTTATTATGTCTAAACAACCTTATCTAGAACTTAAATGATATCTCTGATAGCTATTCCTTCATATCTTCTACTTTGATGATGCCACCAATCTTGTTATACTATCATGCTGGTTCATATCTTACTTTCCCTACAAAACAGGGGACATGTTTCCTATAATTTAGAATTTTCCTTCTTTGATGATCTTCGAACCCTTTTTTGCTGGCAATGTGGACCTTTTAAGATAAGAGACATGTGTTATCATTTCCATGGAACCATGCCTTTCCACCTGGAAAAAAATTAAACCTTTGACAAAGTAAAAGGAGAGATGGTATGGCTGCGCTACGAAATGAGCAACTGTTTTCGTAGCGCAGAATTTGTATCTTTGAAAACCACTCTCAACCATCCTTTTTTTTTTTCCTTGAGGCCTAGACTTTCTTTTGTGAACCATTTCCAACCACCAGCATCAAAAATCTTCGGAAATGAAGCTTTTTTACCTCTCAAAACCCTTATAAAAATGTTCAAAAATGCACCTACAGCAGTTTCGTAGCGTGCTACGAAACTACTGTAGGTGTCCCTTTTACATAGTTTTTTCACAATCTTCTGATTTTAAGAGTATTTTAACCTTTTAATGATTTCCTTGATGTTAATCAACCTTAACCATCAAAATAAGTCAACTTTGAAAAGTCCTCAAAAAGTGACGTCTTTCCCAAAAACAAAACTGTATTAAGAATTTGTCACTTACTGCTCTTGGTCTACCTCTGCTATAGCTGACCTTCACACTTTGTCAATTGAATTTGAAGATCTTCAATCTGCCTGTTTAGTCTCCTGTTTGTATCCCTCAACTTAACATTTATCATCCTCATAAATATTGTTTCTTTGATTGCAGGGACAATCCAAGTAAAGTACTGGGCTTCACTGCTGACTGTTTTAGTTTTGGAAAAATTTTCAACCTCCCACACAGCCCTTATTCTGTTAAAGTTTGTCTTCTCAACAACATGTGCTCTTGATTTCTTCTTGAGTTTAGCAATTTCAAGGTTAGCTAGTCTCAACTTTTCTTTAATTCCTTTATAACTGCTCTTTTCTCTTTGAGTGTTGAAAACTCTGTTTCTGTCACCTTCAGGCATTGGTGATGAAAGGTCTATGGGCTCCTCATAAAAATTTGAAACTTCTCCAGTTTTATCTAACTCCACATCCAACCCTTGCAAATTTTTTGAATTCCTAGTTAGAGGCCTTTTGGGCTTGAACACAAACTATGAAATTTCATCATTAAAATCCAGCTTTTTGGAAGACTTGATTTTCTTAGATTTCCCTTCATCCAAACTTATAAAATCTGCCTGAACTAATAGAGATTCCTCAATATCAATAGTCTGTAAAATGTCATTCAAACTACCCTTTAAACTTGGATCTTCTTCTAAAACCACAGTTTTTCCCTTTTCCTTTGCTATTTGACTTCTAATCAATCTTTTCTGGGATGATTTTTTGGTTGACTGTTCCTGTACTATTTCCTTAACTTTAGTTGTCCCCTTTTGTGCATATTGAGGGGTATCTTGAATAATCATTGATGTTTTAATCTCAGGCTATAACTTGACAAATATTTTTGATCTTGTCTCTGCAGGGTCACTGGTTTCTGATGGTGACTTTTCTTTGGCCCTAGGGCTAATACCTGCTCCTTGTGTTTCCACCCCAAATCCACACAAAAACAAAAATGTAGACCAGTCTCTTTTTATCCTCTGAAGTTCATGTAAAACAATCAATTTAACTATACCATGATGGAAAAGTGAAGTTTCACAATATTGAGCTTTCATCTGCACTTTATCTGCCATCTTAGCTAAACTTCGAAACAAGAAGAAAGGCAAATCCAAAGAAATCATTCCAGTAAAATGCAACAAGAGTTTGAAATGATAAGAGTACACTTTATGGTATCTTCCCTCACAGGTGAAGTAACTTTGAATGTTGTAGAGCAAATTGGCATAGGTGTTCTTGATGTAGCTTCTTGGCACTGCTTTAGTTAAATCTGTCTCTTCAAACCCTGGCTTCATTAAATTTTTACAAGGTTCCATCTCAAACCTGAAATTTTTGAACCATCTTTCTTCTCCCCTTGGAATCTTTGTCACTGATGATACAATTTCAGGGGAAATTGTCAAGTTTAAGAGACCAACCTTTGTATTCGAACCTGTGAAGTGAAGAGAAAACTCTTTTGTCACTTGATTATGACCTCCCTGCAATTTTTCGCAGAACTTCCAACATCCTGCCTTCTTGAAGGCATCCTCAACTGATTTGTCTTTTGTTAGAGCCTCTATGCTTTTAGGCTCAATCCTTAAACAGTGGCCTGACCTGTGATTTTTGCTTTCCTCTGTCATTCTTTCCTTAGAATTCCTGTGTGCTTTTTGAAAACCTGTAACCAACAACCTCGCTTGATTTCAGAGTAAACTGCCTCGCTTGATTAGAGACACCGCCTCGCTTGATGAATGAAAGAGAAGCTTTGGTTTCTACTTACCATGAGCTTACCATTCAGAAGGGGGTATGCATGATGTGTTTCTTGCATGAGACAATAAAATCAAAACCAACCCTTTCAAATTTGAAAATGACATAAGACAAATGACCTCAAACAAATGTTATGATGGCTATGAATGGTTGCATGTGTGAGAAAAGACTCGTGGCTGACACCTAATCATGAATGATTAATGGAATTCTAGTGGATTTGATAACTGACAAGACATGCTACGAATCCCCGATTTCGTAGCGTGCTCAATGCAATTTCAGGGTTTTGCGCTACGAAATGAGCAGCATTTTCGTAGCGCAAAGTCAATTTTTAACACTGTCTGCGCTACGAAAACGTGGTTTCATGGCTTAATCAAAATGTTTCCAAATGGTTTAAAATTTGACTCTCTAAACATGATATGAGACTGTCAAGGTAAGAAATAAGGTTGTTAGACTTTATTTTGTGAATGGAAATGAGACTCTTACCCTATTACTTAACCCCTAAAACCTTAACATGACTTCACACCTATCTAAAAACTATGACTAGGAACGAAGCAAACTGTCAAAGTTTGGAATTTTTTTTATAGTGATAACAGTTTGTATGAACCCTGGGTTGATAAAGTAAAGTAGGGCAGTCACTGGGACTTGCAGCACTCTTGGTGCAATACCAGAGCTCACCATTTGGTCAAGGGAAACCCAAAGTCAAGTTTTAAGGTGGGATGGTTAGGTAAAACTTAACTCAATGAAGGTGAAAAGTTGTCTTGTTAAATAATGGTGGTTTTGGGCACATAGTTTTGGTTGCCCATGGTTTTGTAATCGTGGATTGCATGTAAGAAAGCCTTTAAAAGGCTTGAACACTTCATTGGAATGGGATAATGGAGGTGAGGGTTGAAGTCTCACTTGGTTTATTTGGTTGGGTTTTCACCAAGGGACCAATATAATTCTATTAGCTAGTTTTTCCTTGAATTGGGGATTCTCAAGATAAAACTTGTGTCTTTTATGTATTGTTGCTTGTTAATTTTATTTCTCTTAGTAATTTTAACACTTTGATTACTTTTCCATTTTTAATTTTTTATTTCAACTTGCAAACTCATAGTTGATTCTAGATTCACATTATTTTAAAATGAGGGAAAATATTTCTTGAAAGAAAACCCATTGGATAAAATTTCTTCACATTCATATTTATTTATATATATTCTTCATGTGCTTAATAAGAATATTTGTTATATGAGAGTGTTGTTGGAATATTTGTTGGGGTTTTTTATTTAGCACTCACCCATTGCATTCATCTGAAGACATATAGATTAAGCTTCCACATGTTGAAAGTGGAGTACCACCTTTATAAAAACAAGGAGAGTCATTCTTGTTCCCCACAATATTTTCTCTTAGTGTTGGTAATTTTCCCTTCACATAAAAAGTGATCAACATAAGGTAGGCAACCTCTCAAAGAGCTAAGCTCCAATTATAATATACTCCACACATCAAGGAGTTTGTAATACACCCAACCCCTTAATACAATATTAGGATTGTGGGGTGTAATCAGGCATGACGTTCAAGATACCCTATGAATATGGGGCTATCCAAAGATTTTTTTTTTTTTTTTTTTGGTCACCTCAAATCACAATTTTGGAACCACCATCATCTTCTTCTCATCAAGATCTTTCCAACGATATAAATTTTATGTCATTTTGAGTCGCAAGCACAAAGTTATACCCACTTGAAGATTTTACCCTTAGGGCCACATCATCATCGATACATGCCATGTAGCTAATATGCGGCTCCCTTGGTCATGTGGTGCCTCCGTATTAGTCCACCTCTCCAGGGCCACGTGTCATACCGAGCCTTCACTATATCGACAATTTCCATAAGTCTACATCGTCCAAACCCCCGAGGTTCCAGTATGTCAGTATGCTAGTATGGTGAAGGTTTTGATATGGCCGATACATCAAAGGCCCAAATTTCCAATATGTTGATATGGGAATAATATCCAATACGCAAATATGGTCACGATTCCTCTGGATATGTTGATATAACATTATATCAATGCAACATACAAGAGGCTTGATGAAAACACTATAACAAGAAAACCCCTACAAAACACCAAAAAGAAGATAGGCCTATGGCCAACTCAACTTGTCACCTCATCACTCTACTACCCAATCACAGTTTGTCACTTCATGAAGGATGATCTATATGCCATGTGGCTCGACTGATGTGTATATCAAGATATTGGTGGGTTTTCAAGGATGTTGTTCTCCCAAACACCCGATATGCTAATATGACAGTTTGACATGCTGCATTGTTCATGGAAAACCAATCACCACCTGACACATGACACATGCTAGCATGTCCACTGCCACATGGCACTCCTTACATGTATTATATGTCACTTATTTTTGTATAGTTGACATGTCAAAAGTGTGATATATGTGACATAGTTTTCCATCTGGAATTTCCACATCACCAATCATGACATCAACATGATGCAATCCCTCCTTTCTTTCAGGTGCCTGATACTCCAGTTTCTTGAAGGTCCCAAGGTTTAGGTGTTATAATTTATTCACCCAGCTAATAGAATAAATGTCATAGACATTCAACCAATTACTGAGGCTACACTATATCATGAATTTTCCATATGGCACATTCCAAACTCTTCCGGGCCTTAAATGCCAACAATCCCCCTTTAAGCTAGCTCTTGGTCATGGCTCCCATTGATCCAAGTGATCGAGGGCTAACGTAGGGACCTCCAAACTCAAAATTTTTGAAGCTTATAATTTTTATCAATTTACTTTAGATCTCTTCATCATCTTTCCAAGGCCAAACAAATATTTACCCTTAACTAGGCAGGATTCAAGTTACTCACTTTTGCCTTATAAATTTACCACACCATTGCAATATGTACAACAAATCATATTGGTCACATTTAATAAACATTTAAGAGTGAATCCATTGCGACCCAAGGATGAATTCTAATTCTATAAACATACAACATATGATGATTTCAATTAATGTAAGAGAAAGGCTCAATTAGCATGCATCATTCATATTCATAAAGGGAATATAAAACAACATTCATAAAAGAATTGTCATTTAATATTCAAGCATGCTAGGTTAACTGATCAACTCAATACTATTCATACTTATTCAATATATCATTATAGTGACCTTCAACCTACTATTTTCACACATGCACAATGAATTCAACATGTAGAAATTATACAATATGCATGTATATCTTGGATTTGCCCTATCTAACAATATTCTAAAGTTAAATACTGAATCGCTTCTACAAATATTTTGCGGAATTAAAAACACAATCGCCAATTACATAAGCATGAAGAAAGATCAATCACACACAACACAAATAATTTACTGGGGAAAGCATGCAGCTAAAGACCCCACTATCTTCTATTGTATATTATATCATGGATGATGAAACAATTACATATAAAACTCTTCTCACAAGAGCCCTCAGTACATCAGCTAATTGTCTCACACTGTCATACAAAAGTTGGCAAATTCCTTAGCCAATTTACTGTCTCCAGACAACCTGCCTCCACTACACAATCCCTCATGGTAAAGAAACCTGAATAATGGATGACTTGCTTGCCTTGATTGCGTAATTATCACGGGCTCATCCAATGTGTGTGTGCTTGCATGTGTGCAAGATGATAATGCCACAAGTGATACTTTACTTCCCTTTCACCTAGAACTCAACTGGGTCTCCACTGGATTTGACATGCATGCAGTTAATAATAATAAGTCTTCAGTTGCATGTGAGACCACTGATTGTGAATTAATTAATAAATAATTCACTTGATCTCTCACTAGTGTATCTTTAGTTACAACTAGCACAACTGAGTTTAACTCACTTAACTGAGTTAAACTATTTATAACTTGCACAACTCATGCACCACTGCACTTCCAACTCTGTTACAATTAGAATCACTTAGTTACAACTAAAGTCAACCTGCATGTCCCACCAACCAACCTCTTAACTCGAAATTCACTTAGCCAACTGATTTTCCACTTTAGTTAACTATTTTCAAGTTCTCACTGAGAATAGATTACAGTTTAATGTCCATCTAAATTAAGGGATAATAAAAATGGACATGCATCTATAAATAGATATGCACATACATCTATAAATAGACATACACCTAAAAATAGCCCGAGGCTCCATCCTAGTGTAGGTGCTTAATTTTCACTAGGATGATGGATGTTGTTTCCAGATGCCAATTTCACTGTTTCTTGTTGCAAACTTCAACACTCCCTCTCAACAGGAAAGGAATGTCCTTGCTTGCAACATGCAACTCCATGCATGCGACATGAAAACCTTGCATGCGACATGCAACTCCATGCCTGCGACATGCAACTCATGTATGAAACACTTCTCTAGTGTTTCTCGCACATGCAACTCTTGCATGCAACACTTCACTAGTGTTTATCGCACATGCAAGCTTTTCATGCAATACTTCCGAAGCTGAATAGCCTCCAAAAAACTGAATCACTATAATGCATCCGTCATCAAAATCTTCTGAATTGTTGGTACCTACTACACATGTCTACTGGATCCTCTTCGCTACTGACATCTGCATCCATGGAGCCTGCACTTGCTGCCAAGTCTGATTTGCGCTCTAGTATTTGACACTGTCACTTTTATTTCATGTCCTCATGACATATAACTGCATCAATACAATTGATCCTGCTACTGATGCTCTGTGGGCTCCTCGTAGCCAGGTTCGATTCATGAGACCCACACCATCTCAATGAATCCTGCCCAAAATTTCTTCTTGGGATTATTCATGCATGTCGCCCCACCTTTCACTTGGTGGTATAGATGCATGCACTCCCTCTGCCCATCTAGCTCGAAATTTCTCTGCATGAGTAGTTTCACCCACTCCATGATCCTCCGCATGTGACTGCTCCACATCTTGAGGTTCACTCTTACTTGCATGCAAATCCATCTCCCTCTCAAGGGTCAATTGCATGAATTTTTCACACTTCCCAATGGTAGGAAGCTCTGTAGAAATCACATATACATCAATTCTATAGAGATTCTTAACTCGAACCCCAATCTTCTTGGCTTGCCCTATTGCTTTGTGTTGCAGGAAAAATTTTCCTTCACTGAAAACAACATCATAGCCTCTATCCTCTAACATTGCAACTGAGACTAAATTTTTCTTCAAACCTAGTACATGCATTAAATTTTTTAATTGAAAGAGTTTACCTAACTCCCTCTGAAAGGTAATGGTACCAATCCCAGTAGCACTATACCTTCCGTCGTCGCCCAATTCAATATGAATTTGGAGATATTTCTCCTCCAAGTTACTGAAAAGTTCCTTGTCTCTCGTCATGTGAAAGGAAGCACCACTATCCAAGTACCACTCGGATCCCAATGCAATTGACACCATGCATACGATCAATGAGAAGTTAAGCTCAAATTTTGAGGCAAGGGCCTCACCAGCTGCAACTCCAACAACCTTCTTGTTCTTCTTCTTTTGTGAACAGTTTGTGGCAATATGTCCATGCTCGAGATAGTGAAAACACTTCACTTTGGACATGTTGTGCTCCTTGCCATCTTCACCGGCCTCACATTTAGAATGGAATTTATTCCCCTTCCCTTTATTTGCCTTGGCAGCCAAAGCAAAATCCTCTTCATCATCATGCTTTGATGAAGAGCTATCTCTGGTGTTCCGCCTGAACTCCTCCTGCACCAGATTTGACCACAGTCGTTCCCATTACGACAATTTTTCCTGTCCATTGACAGAGTCTTCATAACTGTGCCAACTATTAGGAAGTCCTAGGAGATCCAAACTCACCAAATCATCATCAGCGATAGTTATTCCTACACTCCCAAGTTCATCCCGACATTGGAAAAAGTTTGCTAAGTATATCAGAATAGTGTCGTTCTTTTCCATCTTGATCTTCCTGAGTTTATCTTTGAGCGCCAATTTCCTATGGTCACTGCTGCTTTGGAATAGATCCGTCAAAGCATTCCACATAGCATATGGTGTGGCTTTGCCATGGAGGCTTGAGATAATTTGGTCTCGTACTCCCTCCAACAAGACTCTCCTCGCCCTTACCACTTTCTTTTTCCATGCATTAAGATTTGTAGCATCTGCAGCATCTGGCTTAGGAACATCTTTGTCAATGAATTCCTTCAAGCCATTGTCTTCAAGTACTGCCTCCATCCTGTCCTTCCAAGCAATGTAGTTCGAGTTGCCCTCGAGTGAATAATCTAACGTCAAGCCATTGAAATCCATTTTGACCTTGAATCAGCTATAACACCAAGAAAGTCTTTCTTCAAATTCGAATTCTCACCAGCTATAAACTCAACTCTTGCTTCACTTCTGCAATTTCCTGTGCTATGATACCATGTAGAAATTATACAACATGCATGTATATCTTGGATTCACCCTATCTAACAATATGCTAAATTTAAATATTGAATCGATTCTACAAATATTTTGCGGAATTAAAACACAATCGCCAATTACATAAGCATGAAAAAAGATCAATCACATACAACACAGATAATTTACCGGGGAAAGCATGTAGCTAAAAACCCCACTATCTTCTATTGTATATTATATCATGGATCATGAAACAATTACATACAAAACTCTTCTCACAAGATCCCTCAGTACATTAGCTAATTATCTCACAATGTCATACAAAAAATGGCAAATCCTTGAGCCAATTTACTGTCTCCAGACAACCTGTATCCACTGCGCAATCCCTGATGGTAAATAACCCTGAATAATGGATGCCTTGCCTGCCTTGACTATGTAAATATCATAGGCTCATCCAATGTGTGTGTGCTTGCATGTGTGCAAGCGGATAATGTCACAAGTGATAGTTTACTTCCCTTTCACCTAGAACTCAACTAGGTCTCCACTGGATCTGACATGGATGCAGTTATTAATAGTAAATATTCAGTTGCATGTGAGACCACTGATTTTGAATTAATTAATATTTAATTCACTTGATATCTCACTAGTGTATCTTCAGTTACAACTAGCACAACTGAGTTTAACTCACTTAACCGAGTTAAACACTTTACATCTTGCACAACTCATGCACCACTTCACTTCCAACTCTGTTACAACTAGAATCACTCATTTACAACTAAAGTCAACCTGCATGTCCCACCAACCAACCTCTTAACTCAAAATTCACTTAGTTAACTGATTTGCCACTTCAGTCAACTATTTTCAAGTTCTCATTGAGAATAGATTACATTTTAATGTCCATCAAAATTAAGGGACAATAAAAATGGACATGCATCTATAAATAAATATGCGCATACATCTATAAATAGACATACACCTAAAAATATCCTGAGGCCCCATTCTAATGTAGGTGCTTAATTTTCACTAGGATCATGGATGTTGTTTCCGGATGCCAATTTCACTGTTTATTGTTGCAAACTTCAACACAACATAGAATTTAAACATAAATCCTTGAACAAAACCAACATTTCCTATGCAAAGCAGGAAAGTACATTATATATTCAACTTAATTGTATTGGAAATTGAAGAAGGGACTGTCACTCTCCACCTAATTGTAAGCATAACTAAATTGAAAATTTCTTATAGTTGACCACCCTAAAGCCATATACGATGTATGAAGGATACTTCACTTAGGGTTGTAGAAATTATATACAATATGCATGTATATATCCAGATTCTCCCGATCTAACAATATTTTATATTCTTGCTAAATACATAATCCTTCCACTGTTAATATTTTGCAGAAATTTAAAATCAATTGCAAACACATGAAGCAATGAAAACAATCACACATAACACAATTGTTTATCGGGAAAGCCTGAAGTTGAAAACCCCGAATGTCATATATTATGTATCATGGAGATCATGTAAAAATATCATACAAAGATTAGTACATCAAGCTCTCATTACAATCAATCATCACACACTAATCAGAAGAAATCTGCAAATCCATGCACTGATTTCTTGCCACCTGATAGCCTGCCTCCACTGCGCAATCCCTGCTGAAGAAGACCCCTGAACGAATTCGAATCTACCTTTCTTGCACTGTGCAATCCTCATTGGTAACTCCAATGTTTGTGTGGTGAAATCAGTGCATCACTATAGTCACAACAGATAGTCCATCTTGCCCTTTCACCTATCTCTCCACTAGGTCTCCACTGGAATTAACATGCATTGTAGTTAACTACTGTATTTGTTCATTTGATTAATGAGTTATTATTTGTGAATTAATTAACTAATTAATTCACTCCACTCTCACTAGTGTATCATTCAGTTAGACTAGGTACAACTAGCTCAACTGAGTTTAACTCCATTAACTGAGTTAAACTGAATAACAACTCCATGAACTACTCTTCCAACTCTATCATAACTTTGCCACTTCAGTTCTAACTGAGTCCTCCATGCATGAACCACTAGTAAACCCTAGGAATTGCGTAATTCCTTCAGCCCACTGATTTGCCAAATCTGTACACTGAAATTAAGTGCTCCAAGAGAATAAGTTTATGTTTATTGTCGGATTATTATTAAGAGCTAATAATAATCGACACTTATATTTTTAGATCGACGATCTATAAATAGACTTCGCCCAATATTCTAAAAATAAAATTTCATCTATTTTTCCAACTTGACCAACCATCCACAAATAACATCCTGCAACTTCTGAAATATGATCTCCATGTCTAAAAATAGACTTACACCTAAAAATAGCCTGCGGGCCCACTAAGTGAAGGTGACTGATTTTCACTAAGCTCATCATCTTGTTGAATCTCAACACTCCCTCTCAACAAGATAGGGATTATCCTTCACCCTGATCCTGCCTCTATGGTATTCAAATTTACTCCTGCCAAGCGCCTTCGTCAGAATATCTACATCCTGATCTTCCGTAGGAAAGCACTGAAGCAACATGATCTTCCGTTGCATGCAATATCTGATATGATGATACCGGATATCAATATGTTTAGATCTATCATGAAACACAAGATTAATCAAGAGTTTAATGCAACTCTGATTATCACAATGTATCACTGTAGGATCTAAATGTGAACTGAACAAACCGACCAGGATCTTCCTCATCCAAATAGCCTCACATGCAGCTTGACTTGCTGCCATGTATTCTGCTTCCACTGAACTGAGTGCCATGGATCTTTTTTTCCTGCTGTACCAAGAAATTGATGTAGATCCGATATTGAAAATCCCTCATGATGTGCTCTTTCTGTCTGTTGGGTTGCCTACCTAATCTGCATCTGTGAAGCCATGCAACTTCACCTCATCCGTCTGTTTGTACCATAAGCCATAGTCAGATGTGCCCCTGAGATACCTCAGGACATGCTTTCTTGCCTTCCAAAAGAGCTTGGTAGGCTTAACCATCACTTGTGAAAGCTGGTTCACTGCATAGCATATGTCTGGTCTTCTATTAACTAAATACATGAGCGAACCCACCAACTGTCAATAAACAGTGGCATCCACTATCTCTGCCGATGTAGCATCCTCCTTTCTCCAATTTCCTGGAAGAGGAGTGTCAATAGGCTTGTAGCCTTGCATGTGAAACTTCTTAAGTATCTCCCAAGCATACTTGCCTTGAGACACAAACATTTCACCTTCCCACTGCCATATTTCCAATCCAAGGAAATAATGAAGGAGGCCCAAATCCTTCATCTCAAACTCCTTTGCAAGATCTACCTTGCATGAATGTATCAACTGCTCATCACCCGTTAGTATTAAATCATTAACATAAAGAACAATGATTAAAAGCTTACCATCCACCACAATTTGGTACAGGTTTGCATCCGCCTCACTGTTGGTGAAGCCAAATCCAGTGAAATAGTTGTCGATCCGTGTGTACCAAGCACGAGGTGCTTGTTTTAGCCCATACAACACTCTTTTGAGCCTGCACATGCGACTCGCTGCTGAAGATCTAAAATCCTTCAGGATGCTCAATGTACACCTCTTCCTCAATGATCCCATTAAGGAATGCAGTCTTCACATCCATCTGATGAATGTGCCAACCCATTTGCATTGAGAGAGCAAGGATGGTCCTTATGGAAGAATACCGTGCGACAGGTGCAAAGGTTTCTTGATAATCAATCCCCTCGATCTGTGAGAAGCCCCGGGAAACAAATATTGTCTTATAATTCTTGACGCTCCCATCAACAACTTGCTTTACCTTGTAGATCCATCTTGATCCTAAAACTTATTTACCCACCAGCCTTGGAACAATCTCCCAAGCACTATTTCTAACTTTGGAGTCATACTCCTCCACCATGGCATCTACCCATGTGGGCTCCTGCACTGCTTCTTCAAAAGAAGATGGCTCTATCATGATACACTTGCTCATAAGAGCCATGTATCCAATAAATCGGTCAGGTGACTGTCTCTGTATGCGCTGTGATGTAGGGACTCCTACATTCTGTGCCGCATCAAGCTTCTGTCTCTCAGCTTCTATGGTACGCTTTCTGCCTTGTCTGATGTTTGGTTCTGCATGATTAGACTCCTCCACTCCATGAATCTCCTCTTGTGGCTGATCCACATCTAGAGGCTCATCTTTGGGAACAAGTAGCTCCTCCTCTGCATGCAAGACCCTTGTTTTTGAGCTAGTTTCCTAGGGGAATGGGCCAACCCTTCTCCCGAAAATCTAGAGGAAGGGATTCCCATCCCTCTTTTGTATTATTCAGCTATATTTCTGTAATGTTGTAGTAAGACTGCATTTTCTGAGCTGAATATTCGGATCTGCTCTTTTTTTACTCATGCTTTCAAGAAACCCTTGCCGGGTTACCTTTATAATGCAGTAAGGAGGCCAAATCTTCATTTTCTTGGCATATTGTTCCATAAAGTTCCAGATCCATGTTATTTTATCATTATATCATAGAAACCCTCATAAAATAACACTGTACATGCTTCAGTATTTTTCTGCATAACATAAGTCATTGCATTTGGCTAATTTTAAGCTGATATGAAGCTGGGAGGTTTGTTTAACATATCAAATGGGATTTCTTTCTGATCCCATTTTGTATGTGAGGACCTAAAATCATATGCTAAGGGAACCAAGTGTTATTTCACCCAGAAAAAATGCAGATATTCAGAAATAACGTTTTCAGGGTCTATTTGCTGCATTTCCCCCACTTGGGAATGTGTAGAAGTTATTATTTTTGCTGTTGTTTCACTCATTTGATGGATATGTGTTTTTGAACATACCATATGAGTCTAATTGCAGGATCTCCAAATTAAGAATATCTTCAGATATTCTTATTGTTGTAGAAATTCCCTATTTTGGGATATTAAATTGTTCTTCTTCTTCTGTGGGAAGTTAGTGGTGAAATGCCCATGTTCGTGACAGTGAAAACACTTCACCTTGGAAAAATCTTGATTCTTGCCTTTAGCTTCAGATTTTGAAGGGAATTTCTTCCCCTTCCCTTTCCTTGCTTTGGTAGCCAAAGCACAATTCTCTTAATCTTCATTCTTCAACGAAGAGCCATCCTTGGTACATTGCCTTATCTCCTACTACACAAGATCCGATCAAAGTCGCTCCCACTCTGGTAGTTTCTCCAATCCATTGACAGAGTCTTCGTAGCTATGCCAACTCTTCAAAAGCCCAAGGAGAGCCAAGCTCACCAAGTCTTCATCATCAACGGTAATCCCCACACTTCCCAGTTCATCGCTACAGTGGACAAACTTCGTGAGATATTTTGGAATATTGTCTCCCTTCTCCATTTTTATTTTTCTGAGCTTATCTTTCAGCGCCAACTTCCTCTGGTTGTTGCTGCTTTGGAAAAAATCTATCAAAGCCTTCCACATTGCAAATGGAGTGGCTTTCCCATGAAGGTTGGACACAATATGGTCCTTCACACCTTCCAACAAAATTCTTCTTGTCTTTGCTACCTTCTTTTGCCATGCGTCAAGTAATGCAGCATCACTAGAACCAGGCTTAGGAACATCGCTATCGATGAACTCCTTCAGTCCATTATCTTCCAGCACCGCCTCCATCCTATCCTTCCAGGCTATGTAATTCGAGTTGACATCAAGGGCATACTCCATTCGCAACCCATTGAAAGACATTTCAATGTATACTCAACTGTCGCACCAAGAATTTTCTGCAGCAAATTGGAATTGTCCACCAGCACAAACTCAACAATTCTTCATAGTTGCAATCTTCAAGATTTAACATTGCTCCGATACCATCTAGAAATTGTATACAAGATGCATGTATATATCCAGATTCTCCTGACCTAACAATATTTTATCTTCTTGCTAAATACAAAATCCTTCAACTGTTAATCTTTTGCGGAAATTTAAAATCAATTGCAAACACATGAAGTAATAAAAACAATCGCACATAACACAATTGTTTAACGGGAAAGCCTGAAGCTAAAACCACAACTATCATATATTATGTATCATGGAGATCATGTAACAATCTCATACAAAGCTTAGTACATCAAGCTCTCAGTACAATCAATCGTCACACACTAATTAGAAGAAATATGAAAATCCATGCACTGATTTCTTGCCACTTGATAGCTTGCCTCCATTGCGCAATCCCTGCTGAAGAATAACCTTGAATGAATTCGAATCTAACTAGCTTGCACTGTGCAATCCTCATTGGCAACTCCAATGTGTGTGTGGTGCAATCAATGCATCACTATAGTCACAACAGATATTCCATCTTGCCCTTTTACCTATCTCTCCACTAGAACTGACATGCATTGTAGTTAACTGTTGTATTTGTTCAGTTGATTAATGAGTTATTATTTGTGAATTAATTAACTAATTAATTCACTCCACTCTCACTAGTGTATCATTCAGTTAGACTAGATACAACTAGCTCAACTAAGTTTAACTCCATTAACTGAGTTAAACTGAATAACAACTCCATGAACTACTCTTCCAACTCTATCATAACTTTGCCACTTCAGTTCTAACTGAGTCCTGCATGCATGAACCACCAGTAAACCCATGGAATTGCGTAATTCCTTCAGCCCACTGATTTGCAAAATCTGTACACTGAAATTAAGTGCTCCAAGAGAATAAGTTGATGTTTATTGTCGGATTATTATTAAGAGCTAATAATAATCGACACTTATATTTTTAGATCAAAGATCTATAAATAGACTTCGCCCAATATTCTAAAAATAGAATTTCGTCTATTTTTTCAACTTGACTAACCATCACAAATAGCATCCTGCAACTTCTGAAATATGATCACCATGTCAAAAAATCAGGGATAATTTTAAGGATGGAAAATTAACTTGATGTTTAAAATGTTGGCGAATTTCACTAGTCCCTAATATCTGAACTATAGAATTTTATTAATATGTTTGTAAAATTATACAAATTTATAATGATTTGATATATAGTCTCTATACAATGTTGGCTATTTTTAAGGTAAAATGACTTTATATTGTAAAATGTGGACGAATAAAATTTACAAAAAAATGGAAATTGGCGAATCTTTTTTTTTCTTTCAGAAAAATCATGGAAAACTAGCCCACCTGTGAATATTAGCCCCTAAAATTTTCCATGCTAAAAATAGACTTACACCTAAAAATAGCCTGCAGGCCATTTACTGAAGGTGACTGATTTTCACTAAGCTCATCATCTTGTTGAATCTCAACATAACTTTGGAAGACATGCTCAAGATTTATATCACGCTCCAACCCTAGACGTGGGAATTTTTTTTGGCTTTAGTGGAATTTTCATAAGATAAATCCCATAAAGTATCATTAAATTAGAGCCCTTTTGAAGCTTTGTATTATAAAAAGTGTAATACTCCAATCAACTGGGATAATCCAATAGATAAAGTCACACTTGGGCCATAAATATTAAAGGAAATGGAATAACAAAATTTGAAAGTAACACAAGACCAACATAATATTTATGTAGACCAAAACAAAAAGCATAAGGAATTTCGAGTATGAGAGCATGTATATCTCTAAATCATGCCAAAGATAAGTTCCTTAAGAGTGGGATCATGTGCCTAGTTAGCACCATGATATTGTGGACCCTTCTATATTATGGAGAGAGTGGTACCAATAGCATACAAACTTGCCTTGCCTCACACAGTGAAGGCACTTGAAGTATTTCATATATCGTTACTTAAATGTTATATACATGATGTTAATCATATTATTGTTTGGAATTTGATACAAATGGAACATGAGGGAGGATTCTAGCTAGAACCCTAATGCATACTTGAAAAGAGGAAAACCATGCTCTAAAATAAGTCATCGCGCAAGTCAAGGTGAAATGGAAGCACTTTGGGCCAAATTATTCGATATAGGACCTGGAAGATGCCATGAAAGACACATCGATTTTTGTTTTCTGTATAAAAAATTATTTCTATGGGTAGTTCAACACTAAGGACGGTGTTCCTTTGAGAGGGAGGGGAATGTAATATCCCTTTTTCTACTCCCCAAGCTTTGTATGTAAATACAGGATGATAATGTTGACTAGCATGGATATATTATCAAATAATATTTGTTATAAATATTTTATTTACTATTATAAATTTCTAAAAACTAAAGAATAAGGACAAGCATATACAAATCCTGATATTTGGAAGGATATCTTGCTTAAGAATATTGTAAGGGAGATTTGGAAGTTTCCTATCTTCCCTAAATTTAATCTTATGACCCCCCTGATGTTCTTATTGAGCTACCAAATTCCCAAGTAGTTATGAGGAAACGGGGGAGGAGGTAGTAAGGCTTCCCAAGACTAGACCAAGTACTTCATGATAGGGTCATATTGACTTAATAGCTTGGGAAGAAGATCTTGGACCTCTCCTGCGTAAGGCAGTTCTTGTGGGGAGAATGAATGGAATATTGCTAAGTTAGTTTTGGAAGTCGAATGAGGAGTATTGTTGGAGACAGAGACCCAAATTGTGTGTAACCCAAAAACATCGTTAACCTGTAACCCTATAAAAGTATCTTTAGAAGCTAGATCACATGGTCTAGGCTTAATTTATGATAGATGATGAAACCAGTGAGAGAGCCCTCCACTTGAGTTAATCAAACCAAGAATAAATCTACCTCTTGATTGTGTTTATGCACGTGAATCATTGGAAAGACGGTGGAACACTAAGGGAACCATAGGAAGCATTGAAGGGGTCTCCCTTTGTGTTGTGTCGACCCTTAATGGCCATATTATTACTATGTATTCAAATTAGACTCAGTGTTGGAGAAATGGCATTCCTATTTTCCAGTCAATGAAGGAGATTGGCCTTCATTCTCTATCCATGAAATTGACCTTAGTGTAATACCCTTGTTGAGATTCAACAAGATGATGAGCTTAGTGAAAATCTGTCACCTTGAATAAGTGGGCCCACAGGATATTTTTAGGTGTAAGTATATTTTTAGAATATGTCTATTTTAGACATGGTGATCATATTTCAGAAGTTGCAGGATGGTATTTGTGGATGGTTGGTCAAGTTGGAAAAATAGATGAAATTCTATTTTTATAATATTGGGCGAAGTCTATTTATAGATCGTTGATATAAAAATAGAAGTGTTGATTATTATTAGCTCTTAATAATAATCTGACAATAAACATCAACTGATTTTCTTGGAGCACTTAATTTCAGTGTACATATTTGGCAAATCAGTGGGTTGAAGGAATTATGCAATTCCTAGGGTTTACTGGTGGTTCATGCATGGAGGACTCAGTTAGAACTAAAGTGGAAAAGTTATGACAGAGTTGGAAGAGTAGTTCATGGAGTTGTTATTCAGTTTAACTCAGTTAATGGAGTTAAATTCAGTTGAGCTAGTTGTATCTAGTCTAACTGAATGATACACTAGTGAGAGTGGAGTGAATTAATTATTTAATTAATTCACAAATAATAGCTCATTAATCAACTGAACAAATACAGTAGTTAACTACAGTGCATGTTAGTTCCAGTGGAGACCCAGTGGAGAGATAGGTGAAATGGCAAGATGGACTATCTGTTGTGATTATAGTGATGCAGTGATTGCACCACACACACATTGGAGTTGCCAATGAGGATTATGCAGTGCAATCAAGGTAGATTCGAATTCATTTAGGGGTCTTCTTCAACAGGGATTGTGCAGTGGAGGCAGGCTATTAGGTGGCAAGAAATCAGTGCATGGATTTGCAGATTTCTTCTGATTAGTGTGTGACGATTGATTTTATTGAGAGCTTGATGTACTAAGCTTTGTATGAGATTGTTACATGATCTCCATGATACATAATATATGATAGTTGGGGTTTTCAGCTTCAGGCTTTCCTGTTAAACAACTGTGTTATGTGCGATTGTTTTTATTGCTTCATGTGTTTGCAATTGATTTTAAATTTCCGCAAAATATTAACAGTGGAAGGATTCTGTATTTAGCAGGAAGATAAAAAATTGTTAGATCAGGAGAATCTGGATATATACATGCATCTTGTATATAATTTCTACAAGTTATATTTACTCTTTATATATATCGATCAGTTTGAGGGAGATATGTTATCTTGAAAGCTAACAGGGTTCCAAATAATATAAATAAAGCTTTCAGAAAATTATATATAAGCTTCGTATCCCAATCATATATGATCTTCTTGGGCATGACATACAATCTGAAAATATCCTTCATAAAAAATATAGGTAATCTCAATTGCCTTATAGGTATACTTTACATATATAAAGTAAGTTGTCTTGGTCAATTTATGTACTACTATCACGATAACATCATGCTGCTTAGGGATCCTTGGTAATCTAGTGATGAAGTCCATTGATATGGCTTCCCACTTCCATTGTGGGATTGGTATTAGCTAAAAAAATATTGCCTGGTGCTTGCATTCTAGCTTAGCCTATTTGCATTCCAAACATTTGGAAATATATTCAGAAATTTCTTTCTTTATACCTAGCCAATAATACAATTTTCTGGTGGTCATTATCATATTTTGATATCTTGGGTGACTTGCATATAATCTACTATGAAACTCATTTATTATGAGCTTCTTTAATTCAACCATGTTGGGTATGTACAACCCGTCTATAAACATCAATAATCCATCCTTGTTCAACTAAAAATTTTCTCCCATTGGTCCCTTGGGATCTTGTTGGAAGCACTTATTTACATGTTGGGAGTGCTCAGCTTCCTACAACGCTTCTCTAATTATTTCCTTGAGGTTCGCTTCAGTGGCAACCAAGTGTATCACTTGCATACTTCTATTAAGTGCATCAACCACTCGATTCTCTTTACCTTTAATATGTTTGATTTCAAAATCAAATTCATTAATACGTTCCATACATATAGATTGCTTGACATCCAATCAAGGTTTATCAATCAAATACCTCAACCTGCTATGATTTGTCATTAATACCAACTTTCTCCCAAACAAGTAGTTCCTCCACATTTTTAAAGCATGGTCATGTGTCACATAATTTTTCTCATGCTCATTTAGTTTCCTTGACTTATATATGATCACATATCCATCTTACATGAGAACTCCAACGAGTCCCTCCTTACAAGCATTTGTGCAAACCAAGTGTCTTTATCCAAGCCTGCAATCTTTAAAATCAATTATGTGTGAGATGTTGCTTCAACTATTCAAAGCTTACTACATATTTTGATCAATAAAATCTCACACCCTTATTTTGCAATGTTGTAACTAGGTGAACAATATTTGAGAATCCTTGTGTTATCACCCAAATTTTTTTAAAACATCATTGTGTAATGTTTGTTTTTGGTCATGGTTCAAATTAGGTTTATAAGTAAATTTAGGTTTTGATCAAGGGCAGGTTAGATTGTCATAAGTTCAAAGCCCATCCATAAGTTCAAATGAAGTCTTTTTTAAGGTCCATTCATTGTCAAATATCCATAATTTCCATTTGTGAGTCATTTCCTAAATTCTCATGTCAAAACTGGTCAATTAGCCAAGAAACCTCGTTTTCATAGCACCACTAGTTCAAAAAAGTTGATTTGCGCTACGAAACTGCTGAAAGTTATAAAGCAAAAACTCTGTTTTCTGGTTTTGAGCAGTCAACTTCCAAGGAGGTTTCTGAGAAACTAAAAACGAATTTAGGAAAAATGAAAAACGTTTTTCTTCCTAACAGACCTAAATACAAAAACCTCTCTCATTTTATTCAAATTCATTATGAGGTGAGATAAATTGATAAATTAAAATGCGTTATGAAATTGTTGTTACAAAACTGTCCTGTACATGACTGTTTAACAGTCAACTTCAAGTTCAGTTTCTTGCCAAATGAAAAAGAATTTTGGAATTATGAACGATTTTCGTCTTCATCACAACCCCATATACAATAACCTCTCTCACTTTTCTTACAAGTGTTATAAGTTGGGAGATACAAGGCTTTCTTTGAAGCCCTATTTTCAAAAAACAGAGTTTTCCTGTTTTACACATGTTTTGCAAAGGCAGTTTTTGGACAGCATGAGATGTATTTCAAAAGCCCAAGAGATTTTTTTTTTCAAGACATAATGGTCTAAAAATACCTCCTTTAGTTTCTCAAACTACATCATGTATTAGGAGATATGGGCTCTGTCTCAAGACCTATTTTTTAGGAAAAAAACAGGAGAAATCTATAAGAAGTTAAGAAGTCATAAAGGCTAGAATGATTGTGTTTTTCACTTGATATGTTTTTAAATGATGGAATCCGGTTGATTTTGAGTTTTTGACACATTTTAATTCTCCACTTTAGAATATTTTGGACAAAACTGCTCACTTAGTAGTTTCGTAGGGCAAACAGTGTAAAAAGAGTGAAAAGCGCTATGAAACTACTGTAGCAGCTTTTTTCACTCTTTCTCATCAAATTTTGAAGGGAAAAAGTTTGAATTATGATCTGAAATTTTGAAGGAAGATGTATTAAGAGATAATGAAGACAATTATTGAGGAAAGAAATCAAAATTTTGAAGAAACAAGGGTTAAAAAGCAGCGCTACGAAATGCACTACGAAACTGTGTTGTTTTCGTAGCGCAGTCTATTTCAACTCATTTGAACAATTTAATGATGGTTTTTGGACACCTGGAGCTTAGGGAGGATTCTTGTAGGTGTTATTTTAGTTTCCAACATCAAAGGAACTCGAAATAATGAGTTCATGGTGGTCAGAATGTTTCAAGAAGTGCAAGGAACCCTATGCCTAGAAAACAGGAGAATGTTCCTATTTTGATGGAGGTCAGCATTATGGTCATGAAGAGTTGAAGTCTATTCTCTAGATTCGACCATGTGTTAGTACACTTGGCAAAGGATGTAACTTAATTAAGATAAGGTGGTTATAGATAGGTGATTAAGAGTTTGAATCCTATTTGTATTAGGATTGTTTAGTAGATTAGCTGTCTTTTTGTAATAAATCCCATGTAATATGGTTATGCAAGGTGTCAAGAGTTAGGAATTTGAAGTATATAGCAGAAGATGATTTCATATCATGTGGTAAAGGTCTATTTAAGACCAAGAATTCAAATTAGTGAGGGTTTGGACATTTTTAGCAAGAGACTGTGTTTATTGTAAGTGACTGGTTTTCAGCTTAATACAGAGATTTCTACTTAGCCAACTTGGGATTTAGAAAGATTTCTAGTGTGTTCTTGTTATACTTTTCATCTTTTTACTATCCTCTTACAGTGGTGTTTGTCTATGTTACTCAAAATTCATCTATGATGCTTTGAATTCCTATATAGGCAATCTGACTGTGTTTTTTATAGCTTCACATGTGTATCTCTTAACTAGAACTCTGATATGCCTCAATTTCCATGCTAAGTAGATTGTTTGGTTTTTTGAATCTATTTTGACACCATAAGCCCAATGTGTACTTTCTGATGTTATTTACAACCAATATCTATCATTTATCTTCTTATTACCCCACATAGAGTTAGCCATCTATATTTTTATCAAAAAATCAGTAATCCTTTGAGAGAGCCCTCTCAGGTTGAGGAGGCTAAGCCTCAATAAAAATATTGGTTTGAAACAGTTACATGAGATTGATTTGATTTGCAACCTTTCAGGTCTAATTTTGTGATAACACCTTGAATGAATCCCCTATAATAATTTTCTAGCCCCATAAAAGATCTAACTTCTATTACATTCTAGGGAGCATGTCACTCTTGCATGACATTTATCTTCTCGGGATCAACTTCCACTCCTTCTTTGGAGGTAACATGGGACAAGTAGTGCACCTGTGATTGGAAGAAATCACATTTGTTGAGCTTAACATATAATTGATGCTATTGTACCACTTGTAACACAACCTTGAGGTATTCATGCTCCTCTTTGGTCTTTGAATACACTAAGATGTCATCAATAACTACCAACACAAACTTATCCAAGTTTTTTTCAAGAACATTATTCACGAGACACATAAACATGGTCGGTGCATTCAACCCAAATAACACCACTATGTGTTCATAATGTCCATACCTGGTCATGAATACAATTTTGTGGATATACTCATCCTTGATCTAGACTTGATGATACCTGCACTTCAAATCTATCTTTGAAAACACTATGTCTCCTCTTATATAGTAAAATAAATTATCGATTCCGGGAAACAGATACTTATTTTTAATAGTTTCCTTGTTAAAATGTTTATAATCAATACATAGCCTATGGGTGCCATCCTTTTTCTTCACAAATAATGTTGGAGCTCCCTAGGGAAAAATGTTGTGTATAATCTACCCTTTTTCCAACAGTTCTTTCAGTTGTATCTTCAACTCCACTAACTCAGGTGTGCTCATTATTTAGGGTGTCTTGGACACTAGCACTACCATTAGAGTGAGCTCTATTGAGAAATCAACATCCTCCTTATGTGGCAGTTCTAATAGGAAATACCTCATTATATTCTCGTAGAATGGGATGGTCTTCAACTCTTAACTTACCATCCTTTGTTGAACTGGTCACTTGAATAGTGTGCAGGGGCATCTCTTCCTACTATATTTTTTTAATTACAGGGTTGGAATCTACCTTATCGATACAAGTTTATGGACTTCTTACAATAAAATTTGATCTCCTTCATCATCCTTGCATGCAAATATTTTTTTATAAAGATCCAATTTTTTCTTGCGCGTTTCCCACCAATCCATGCCGATTAGCAAGTCATACAACCTCAAGGGAAAGATATGCAAAGTGGCTTTGGTAAGTAGGCCACCCATCTCAATATTGCACGATTCAAAAAAATTAGGCACTTTCCTTTTTACTTTGATGGCTAATTGAACTAGCCATGATTTAGAATGATGTTTCCTTTGTAAAACATAGGCTTCCATGAATTATAGAGTAACATAACTGAGGTTAGAACTAGGATCAATTTAAATTGAAATAGGGTGGTTAGTGAGTATACCTTCCATTTCCACCATTGAGTTTTGGTGGTCTGTTTTCTTGTTTTCCACAACTACATAAATATGAGGTACACTTCAGTCCACATTATTAAATGTGGTATCCTCTTGGATGTTGTACACCTTCCTGTAGTTAGTAGGGGTAGTATATAACATATTCTCTTCCTCGCACCCCCAACATATTATCGTCTATTTCCATGGTTCCTCAGCCTCTTCCTTTGCTGGCCAAATTATTTTATTCCCATTTGCAGCAGAAAGTTCCGTTGGAAGTCACTTTTGGTAGGTACACTAAACTTGACACCTTTCCCATCTTACCTATACCATGAGGATCTTGATCCCTTCTGTCCGGAACTAGACATTTCTTTCTTTTCTGATTGTCTATAATTCAGTCTTGTTCTTGAAATGATCATAACAATATTTTTCCTTCTAGATGGTATCCTTCAACATCTTTAGTTCATCAAATTATATTATGTCTTAATAGGACTATGGATGACGATTAGAGAAGCACTAGATATTTATCTTTTCATCTTTAATATAAGGCACATATTTCAATAGTTCTATGAATTTGTTGGTATAGTTTTCCACAATAAGTTGTACCAACCTATACTCATGGAATTCTTTAATTTTCCGATCATAATACCTTTCAGACAAGTATTTATCCCTAAAGTATCTCTCGAACTTGTTCCAGATCAACTTCTTCTTCTTGAATATTTCTGAATTTCATAATGTTTCCCCACCATATGTCGGGATTTCCTCTCAAATTAAATATGGCCACTTGTGTCTTCATATTATTAGAGTAATTATGCACATTGAAATATTTCCTTAGGCCTAGAAGCCATGCTTTAACCTCTTCATTCTTTCTAACTTTGACATCAAAAGTAGGGGCTTTAGATTCATGAGTTTTCAGGAAATATACTATTCTTAGCCATTTTCTTCTTCTTATGTAGTCTTGATTTAGTTGCTATGCTAGGCAACTTATAAATGCTAGCAATCCCATCCTCAGATGTGTCCGTTGAAGTGTTCTCACCTGCACTTTTGTGCATATTTCTTGATCTACTCCCTTTTGCCTTACTAGTCCCCAATCCATGCTTTTGAATTTCAGATGGGCTATGGACCTCTATGGACTTGAGTCTGCCCCAATTACTAACACTAGCCTCATGTTGTTTTTGTTGTTGCAAGTGTAATAGACTTTGCAAGATTACGCCATTAAATTCTTCCTAATTTTCTTGGGACCTGATAATATTCTCATTGTTAGCCTTATAACTTCTGAGTTGATCCCTTATGCTTACAAAGGCATCCATCCAATCAAGAGGTATCATTATTACCTTCCTCTCATTGACTCTACTTTTATATTATGAGAAACTTTTTCCATGCTGTATTGTACCATTCTGTTGCACATTCATTTTATCTCTCTACCGGGATTGTATATTTTTATGTGCTAGAATAACACACATAATTAGTAGTTTCAAATAATCATAAATAATAGTAAACATACTAAGTTACCATGGCCATGCAAGCACTAGATTCTGTTGGTCTGAAACTGTTGTTTGACACATTCATACATAATTTGAATAAATCAATAGTGTTTAAAATCAACATGGTCATAAAAAAAATACTTAAATTAACTCTCTCTACTCCATGTCTTTTTAGTCTAGATGTTGAACCTTAGGGTTAATTTTATTTCGGTAGTGTATCTCTAGCTCATCCAAGTCTAGTGTTCAAACTAAAATTCTTATACGATTATATAACGCCCCCAAACCCCTAATAGCATATTAGGGTTGTGGGGTGTAATTATCCCCAATCGTTAAGGTACATTATGAATATTGGGCTATCCAAAAATCATCTTTCTTTCGTCACCTCAAATCACCATTCCGATACTGCTCATCAAGAGATTTCAATGATATAAATTTATCTCATTCTAAGCTACAAGCACAAAGTTATGCCCACTTGAATATTTATCCCTTAGGGCTACATCTTAATTTGTAGATGTCACATGGATAACACCTAGCTGCCTTGGCCATGTGGCACCTCTATACTAGTCCACATGTAGGCCCACATGGCATATCATTGATAATTTCCGTAATTCCACACACTCCAAACCCCCAAGGATCTTGGTACGATGATATGCCAATATGGTCAAGGTTCCAATATGGTTAATATATCAACTACCTAGCTTGTCGATATGCCGATCTAGGCATAATTTTTGATTGGTCAATATGAGCACGATTCCTCCAAATTTGTTGATATGTCGATATAACGTTATATCAACATGAGATATAGGAGGCTTGGTAAAAACATTATAACAGGAGAACTGCTGCAAAACATTGTTAAGCTAATATGCCCGTGGCCAACTCAACTTGCTACCTCATCACTCTACTACCCAATCACAAACTAGAATGTGGTGAAGTTTGATGTGTTTTCCATGTGGACTAATTGATGTGTATATTGTGATATCATGATATTAGTCGGTTTTCTAGGACATAGTAGTCCAAAACCCCTGATATGTTGATATGACAACTTGGCATGCCACGTCGATCAAGGACATACAATCATCACCTACTACATGGCACATGATGATGTGTCCACTACCACAAGGAATTCCTGACGTGTGTCACATGTTGCTCATCTTCATACAATTGACATGTCAAAATGTGATATGTGTGACATGTGTTATCCACATGCCATTTCCACATCACTAATCATGACATCATCCCTCCTTTCCCCCAAGTGTTTGATAATTCGATTTCGTCGAGGTCCCTAGGTATTAGTGCCATCATTTGACACAACCAATTAACAAAAAAAATTCCATCAACATATGACCCTTTACCGAGGTTGCGCTATATCGGGACTTTTCCGGTATGTTGCATTCCAAACACTTTTAGGCTCAATATTCCAGCAAGCCCCCATCAGGCTAGCTCTTGGTCCCGATTCCTGTCGTTCCATGTGAAAAGTGCCTAAGGTTGGGACCTCCAAACTCTAAATTTCCAAAGCTTAACACTTTTTCCCCAATTTACTTTATATCTCTTCACCATCTTTCCAAGGCCAAAAAAATCTCTTACTTTAACCGAGCATGCTTCAAATTACTTTCGTTGCGCATATTTACTACACCATTATAGTATGTACAACAAATCATTTTGGCTGCATCTAAGAAAAAATTAAGAGTGAAGTCATTACGGCCAGGGATGAGTTCTCATTTTAAAAACATATATCATGCTATGATTTCCATTAACATAAGAGAAAGGATTCATCAACATGCAACATTCATTTTCATAAAGGGAATATAAAGCAACATTCATAAAATAATTTCCATTCAACATTCAAGCAAGCTGTATAACTGCTCAACTCACTATTTTTCATACTTATCCAATATAATATTACAAGGGATTTGGCCTACTATTTTCACACATACATAGTGAATATAACATAGCATTAAACATAAATCCTCGAACAACATTAATGTTTCACATGAAAATAAGGAAAATCCCCTTACATGTTCCACTTATTTATACAAGAAACTAAAGAAGGGACTGCCACTCTCCACCCAACTATAAGCATAACTACACTACAAATTTCTTACATTTTCCCACCCCCGATCCATATCTTATTTATGAAGGATGCTTCACTCAAGGTATTACACCAAGGTGAGTTTCAGGGATAGAAAATGAAGGCCAATCTCCTTCATTGGTTGAGAAACAAGAATGGCACTTCTCCAACACTGAGTCTAGGATGAATACATAGAAAAAATATGGCCACTAAGGACCTACATAGCACAAAGGGATACCATTTCACTTCTTCTTACTATTCCCTTAACGATCCTCCCTATTTTCAATGCTTCATGTGCACAAACTCATTCAAGATGTCGATTTATTCTCGTTCTGCCCGACTCAACTAGAGGGTTCTCTCACTAGTTTCCTTAGCTATCACAACTTAAGCCTGGACTATGTAGGCCAAATTCCAAACATAGGTTTACAAGGTTACAATTTCACAATGGTTATGGGTCTCTATCTCCACTCCTCATGCTCCGACATCTCACTAGCTCTGAAGTTTATTCCAGTAAGAAATGTGGTGTCTGCCCTAAAGAATTATATGATTGTTCAAATTCAATTTTTTTGTCTCTGTAGCGAAGTTCCATCCTCGAGCTATGGCCATGGCTTAATGGGTTTGGTTCCCAATATTCATTTTCGCGGAAATGTTTGTCTTGGTGCCGGTGTTGATATTAATTCTTCATACCCCTACAATGATTTTGTCGCTAGCTTTGATCCTAATTCCTATCCTTTCAATGTTGAGATCCCTGATTCGACCCTCGTTACAAGTGATTCTATCCATGAAACCCTTCCCGCAGATTGTAACGTTGAACCTTCTTCCCTGGGCTTCAACTTTCTCCCATCGACCTCGGCTATATCTGTGTCATTTCCTTTGGCTGAACCTCTGTCTCGTTTGAACTTCTCCAGTGAAGCCATATCACTTTACCTGACATCTTCTCTTAACTCAGCCTCCAAATTTCTTTATCGGAATCCTTGTGGCACCCGTTTCGTGTCCCCCTTTTCCCCTTGTTCCTTTACAAAGATCAACAACGATAACCTTGATTTAATTTATAACATCCACAATAATTTTAATTTTGGTAATAACAAATTATCTTTTAAGACTTCAACTGAAAACATTAATAATAATAACATGAATAAGAACTACCCTAATAATAAGAATAACAATACAAATTCTTTTAATAATAATAATAATAATAATTGTCTTCTTAAAAATGTTTTGAATAATAATAATAATAATTCTTCTCCTCTTATTTTTAAAAATATTATTAATCTCTATAGTATAAATTTCGATCCCTTTATTTTTAGCCTCCTTGATAAATGACTTAATTTTTCCTTGGCCTCTAAAAATATTCCTATTGATGACATTATTTGTAATATTGAATTTGGTATTATGGACCTTACTGATAATATTAAAGAGGTTATTAGGCAAGATTGTGTTGTCATTCTTAAAAAGGCTAGGCCTCCCAAAAGAAACATTAGCAAAGTAGAATTTCTTGCCCTAAAATCCCCAAGGGATAACCCTGACATTTTCATCCTTAAAGCTGAAAAAGGTGGGGCTATCGACATTTTAGACACCTATTATTATGTTAACAAAATGACTGACCATGTTTCTAATAGCGGTAGTTACATCAAGCCTAATAAGAATCCCCTTTAGTCAATTTATAAATAAGTAACGCCCACGATTAGATAGAATAATTCCCTTAAACCTCTTGTTAAGAAGCTTATTGAGAGCATTCCCCTCACCCAAAAAATTTATGGCCTTACCAAAATTCATAAAACTGGGGTCCCCTTGAGACCTATTGATAACACAATAGGTGGGCCTACTTATCTTCTTGGGAAATTCTTGGCTCAAAAAATTAAACCTTTTGTGGGTCGCACTGATTCCTTTGCTAAGGACTTTGCTTCCTTTGTTAAAGAATGGAAAGATATCAGGCTAGACCTTGGGGATTTGTTAGTAATTTTTGATGTTGTTTCCGTGTATAAAAAAATTCCCTATTCAAGAGGCCATTAATTTAATAAATCAGATCACTGACAATGACATTGCTAAAATAGTTGGCTTTTGCCTCGCCTCAACTTTCTTTAGTTTCCATGGCGAGTTCTATGAACAAATGTGTGGGGTTGTGATGGGTTCCCCTGTTTCCCCTGTATTTGTTTACTTACTCATGAAGGATTTTGAGACCAAGGCTTTAGCCTTAGCTCAATTTCACCCTAAAATATGGAAGCGGTTTTTTGACAATACTCGCGTCATCTCGCTCCATGGACACAGGAAATTAGATTTATTTCTTTACCATATTAATTCCCAATCAGACTCCATCAAATTCAAATTGGAGATTGAGGTAAACATGTGTCTTCCCTTCCTTGACATCCTCCTCTCGATAATGAATGATGGTTTCATTTCCCACCAAGTTTTTTCTCAAAAAATCTCACATGAAACAATATCTTCATGCCAATTCTCATCATTTTCCAGCAAAAAATTGTTGTTCTTAGAACTCTTGCTACCCGTGATCTGAGAATTTCTTATTAGAACCACTTGGAGTAGGAGAAATCTCATCTTCTTAAAGTTTTTGAAAATAGTGGGTATATCAGATCTGAAGGCCTCAAAGCCTTTCAAAGAGTTTGTAAAGAATCTACGGTCAAGACTGCTCGTGTTGATCCTATCTCTAAGGTTCAACTTCCATTTATCTGAGGGACCACAAACACGATTTCCCATATCCTTAAAAATAATAGAGTTTATTCTTCATTCAAACCTCTTAATACCATTAAGAATTCTCCTAGATATGTTAAGGACCCTATAGACCCTAGAGACATGAAATGGGTCTAATCGATCCCTTGTTCTTGTGGGGTTCCCTAAATTAGAGAAACTGGTTGCTCTATTAAAATGAGAATCCAAGATCATGCAACAGACATTAGGAACAATCGTTCCTACTCATCATCTCTAGTTGAGCATTCGGAGAAATTCAAGCACCATGTAAGCATTGAGGATTCCAGAGTCATTGCGATGGTGGATAATTTCCACCATAGGAAACTTAGATAAACTATCGAGATTAAGAAACATGCAATAAATCTAAATAGGTATGATGGTTGAAATTGACGGTAAGAGATGGATTCCGACCCTCTCTTCTTAATTCCACCCCCTCTTTCCTCTTTCCCCCCTTTTTTTAAAATATTGCATAATTTTCTTCTCATTTTATTATTTTCAATTTTAATAAAAATAATGGTTATTTTAATATTTGAATTCCCTATATAAATTAAAATTTGTAATTTATATTAATAAAGTTTCTAATACTATTAATCTTATTGAACTCTTATAATTTAATTTAATTAACAGATATTTATATAAGTAAAATAAAATAAAGACTAATTCCTAACGGATAGTTTATAAACTTAATTTCATTTTAATTAATTAACTAATTTAAAATAATTTTATTAATTTTTAATTTATATAATTTAAATAAATAGAAACTAATTCCTAACTAATAGTTTATAACTAATTCCTAACAACTAGTTCATAACTAAATATCAATTTATTAATTTAATAATTAATTTACTAATAGCTAGTTCCGGACCCTGATGCGTCCTCGCTATTTATTCATTAGGTTTGATTGATTTTTTCATCGTTGTCCTGAGGATGAACCACATTGGTTGGTTCGAAACATCGACCAAATCCTAATGATGTGATTAATCAAAAAGACATTATGATTCACTATTATATTCCTTATTCGACTTCCAAAACCAACTCAATAATCCTCCCTTCGTTTTTTGCACAAGCACTGCCATACGCAAGAGATATATATGGTTCCCTTCTTGCATCGTGGAGTCAACATGATCTATATTTGAAAACTTGAAGGTTTGACGAAATGTGCAAGTTAATTTTTATGTCTTTTAGGAAATTAGGAAATTTACAAAAGCACATAAATTACTAGTTTTTAACTTAGTTTGCAGCATAAATACATAGATGATAATACCATAAACAGTAACACAAAACAACAAAATGATGAAGAAGTTCATCCCTTCTGGGTTACATCTCCTGGTCCATCTTCCAATGTTGGGCCTCTTTCACTAAGTGCTAAAATATGTGATTACATATATTTGTAGTGCTCAAAATGCAAAAATAATGTCTCCAATAACTCCAAAATAGTAAAAAACCCCAAGTTGGACGCAATTTGGCCAAAAAATGAAGAAATTATGCTCTAGATAAGTTTTTCTGCTAATTGATCTACAAATTTCACTGACCTGATAACCATCCTACGAATCTTCCTTTTTCGGAACTTTCAAGCGACAAATTCACCCGACGCTGATGGAATTCACGCCAACTTGGGTGCAATTTGTTGTCTGTTTTAAATGCACAATGACCCCCCGTGAGTGGAGATATTGGGCCATGTGCCCTAATCTTCGTCGTTGGATTTGGTCGTGCCATAACTCCGCCCAATTGTTTTAGCCCTCTCCGAACCAAGGTTTGGTTTATTTGTAACATGGTTTATTTCAACCTGTGCGCCAAACATTAACCTCCCTTCGATTGTGGTAAGGGTAGTGATACCCGAGGCTTTGGTCAAGGGTTAAGCCTGCGCCCTCGGCCCCCTGCCTGCAGTATCGTGTCCGTGGGGTGACTGGAGACCAGGGCTTAACTCGAACCCTGTCCCCCAATTTCCAAGTTAATAAAATTTATATACAAATTTGATCCATAGTCTATTAAGACTCACCTGTAGCATGACGGTAAGGCGTCGTGCTGCTAGACTAGAGGTCTCATGTTTGAACCTCCGTGGGGCCTGTTCAACCATAACATAATTTTGCAACACTGTTGGGAGGCCACGTGGCTACCCTCCATTTGCCCACGCGGCTTCCATACATTGGACCACCTAAATCAACATTCAACCAATCTGAAGACAAAAAATTTCGACCAGTGCAGTGAGGCCACTTGGCAGCCTGCCATTGGCCCGAAAATCACAGTCAAACTGTCCAATCACCCTACCCAGTCAGCATACAGACTGCCTACAAAGCATACTTGAATTAAACCTATAAATTTTTTAAATGTTTAAGAAAATGATCAGAACGCGATATCCGGAGCATACAATATCAGTTTTGAGCGATTCAAGTTGCATTGGATTCAGGGTGACGAGATCTACGTTTTGGCTCTGTTTTTTGGCACTTTTGAGCACTTTACTGATCCACTATATCATTCCTCCCCACTGGAATATTTTGGACCTCCAAACGATCATTTTCAGTCAATAAATAGATGAGTGTACAATTCTGTATTTTCTTGGATTTGTCCCTTTGATCCCCACACGAAGGTACTCCACGTTCCCTCATTTTGAAGTTCTTGTTTTCTTGTTAAAGATGGTGTCTTGTTACAATTATTCAAGATATTCAAGAGATAAATATTCAATTTAAGGAATCTGAACATTATTTCCTTTATCTTCAATCAAAGGAGGCTCATATAATCTCAAATTTTCACATTAACAACTGCATAGATTCACAAATATGGAGGCAAATCTAACCTGAATGCATTATCACCAATATTTTCTAAAATCTTGAATGGACCATATCTATTTGGTTTAGGTTTTTTACCTTCTCCTTGGATTCTTTCCTTGCTAATGTGAAGCCAAAATTCATCTCCCACTTGAAAACTATAATCAACACGATGGTTATCATGTATTGTCTTGTACTTGGCTTGATTCTTTTCCAACTATTCTTGAACTGTCTGATGCACCAATTGAACTTGTTCAATGAATCTCTTGGTTTTATCTATGTCACTATGTCCATCAATAGAAACATATTTCCGAAATATAAAATCTAAAGGAGATTTTGGTCAGTATCCAGGCATGCATCAAATTGAGATATTTGAGTCGATGAATGCTTGGCCCGGTTGTAAGCATGATCAATGTAGTGAAAATTTTCATCCCACAACTTAGGATGCTTGTTGAAACAACCATGAAGACGATGTATTATCGTTTTGTTCACCATTTCTATTTGACCATCTATTTGTGGATGGAATGCTGTTCTCTTTTTCAATTTGGTGTCTATGAGTCCCCAAAATCTTGACCAAAATTTACCAACAAATCAAGAATCTCGATAAAAAACAATGGATGTGGGAAACCCAAAACACACCCATACATTTTGAAAGAACAACGGTGAAATCCGTTCCGCTGTAACCTCCTTCTTACAAGGCACCAAAATACACATTTTTTCTGAAACGATCCACAACTACATAAAGATATTGATGACCTTTCCTAGACATAGGCATACCTCCAACAAAATACATAGAAACACTTTTCCAAGGATGAGAAGGAACCAAAAGTGCAGTATACAATCCCAAATTTCTATTTCTAGGCTTACTATCAACACATAAAGAACATCCTCTTACATATCGTGACACACTTTCAATCATACGAGCCTAGTAACAATACCTATGTAATTGTGCCACCGTCTTTCCTACACAAAAATGACCAACAATAAGAGAAGTATGTGCTTCCCTTATGATGTTGACTCTTTCTCCCTGTGGAATACATAGCTTTAAAATATGATACAACAATTTATCATGCACATGATAATCTAATTCCTCTACTTGGTTACCTTGACACAAAGTTGCATAAAATTCCTTAAAATCCTCATATAAAACATATTGCTCAACATAGCTCTCATGCATGATAGAATTATGCTTAAGAAGAATGGATGCGCTAAAAATTGGCCTAGATATCATTTTTTTTTCCAGAGAAAAAAGTCGTAATTGGCCTAGATATTATATCAACAAGCTTGTTATAGATAACTTTCTTATACCTTATCACAAAGTGGAATTTTTGTAAGAAATCCATCCATATGAAGTGCCTCACTTGTTGTAGCTCGGTTTGTGATTGCAAGTATTGCAATGGTTGATGATAAGTGTGGAGGATAGTTTCCTTACCCATCAAGTAATGTTTCCATTTTTTCACACTTTGCACCAAATCATACAATTATTTGTCATATGTAGGATAGTTAATCACTGCACCATTACAATTTTCAGAATGAAAACAAATGGGCTTACCATGTTTCATCAAGACTGCTCCCATGGCATTGTCACTTGCATTGGTTTGTATCTCAAATTATTGTCTCAAATCTGGAAGTGCAAGAACTGGTGATATAATGATTCTTTCTTTCAATGCATCGAAGGATTTTTGATGTTTTCCTCCCCATTGAAAAAATCGTTTCACACTTGTCAATGCATGTAATGGAGCTGCAATGGAAGAAAAGTTAGAAATGAACTTTCTCCAATATTGGGATGCTCCCAAGAAACTTCTAACCTCTGTCACAGTCTTGGGTTTTTACCACTTCAAAATGACTTCGACCTTTGAGGGATCTATCTTCAACTCACCCCCTCCAATAATATGACCCAAGTAGACTAAAGAAGTTTTTCCAAAGTCACATTTAGACATATTTAAAAACAAATTTTCTTTCTTTAATACATCTAATACTTGCCTAACATGCTTAACATGCTATTCACGAGTCTTTCTAAAAATCAATATGTCATCTAAGTATACTATCACAAAATCATCAAGAAAAGGCCTTAAAACATCATTCATAACCCGCATGAATGTAGCAGGAGCATTACAAAGCCCAAATGGCATAACCAACCACTCAAACAAACCTTAATTTGTCTTGAAGGTTGTCTTCCAAATGTCTCCTTCAACAATCCTAATCTGATGATATCAACTCCTCAAGTCCAACTTAGTGAAATAAAAACATCTTTCAATTGATCAAGTAAATCATCAATTCGAGGAATAGGGTAATAGTTCTTTACTTGATTTCTTTCAATGCTCTAAAGTTAAGACACATGCACCATGTTCCATCCTTATTTGGCACTAAAACAATAGGTGACCCACATGGCGATGTGCTTGGCCTAATGACCCCTTTATCAAGCAACTCTTCAATTTGTTTCTTGATTTCTGCATTTTCCATGAATGACATCCTATAAGTGCCAATGTTTGGAAGAGGACAATCTTGCTGTAATTGGATCTCATGTTGGATTCCTCTTTTAGGAGGAAATATTTTAGGCTCTTGAAACATCTCATCATAGGTGTTAGCAACCTCAATCAAATCATATTTTAACCTTGCATCACAACCTTGGAAGGCTTCATTCTCAACATCATTTTTGGGTTTGATCATCAAATTTACAAAATTCTTTCTAGAATTAACAAGCCTATTCATTTGTCTGACATTCACAAGAGATATATTTAATTTCTTGCGATGTGCTCTAATGATGTAATCAATCCCATCTTTAAAAAAATGATACTTGTGCTCATGGTGATGAAATATGGCTTTTCTATCATAAAGATATGGGCTTCCCAAAACAATGGCACATATGTCTAGTGGAACTACATCAAGTTCTACCTCATCAATGAAGTTTACAGTGGTGGGAAATTTCAGTTTGCATTTTCTTGTCACTTTGCAATTTTGCATTGTCACATACCCAACCAAAGGATAAGGTTTAGGATTAGGAATGGTTTCCAAATTAAATTTCTTGACAATGGTTTCTGAAATGAGGTTTGCTTGTGATCCACTATCAAATGATGTGTCTATTTTGTTATGTTTTGAGATAACTACAATGTGGAAAATATCTATTATTTCCTTATCATTTTGAGTTTCATTGAGGTTACTAGAAGAACTAGTACTTGCAATAGAGTCCTTACCTTTCAATTCCATGGATGTGATCTTTGTTTCATCTTCGGAATCAAATCCTAAATCATGTTGTGTAGTTGCAACAATATTTTTCTTTCCTTTGTTGTTAAACTTTTTGTGTTTCATCTCAGGATGAAGTTTCCAACAATGGTCTTCATCATGGCCTTCTTTTGAAAAATGTTTGCATGTGAGTTTTTATCCCTCTTCCTTGATGGAAGCATTATTTTTCCCTTTTCCTTTGAATTTTCCCTTTCCTTTGTCTCCACTCTTGAATGGATTCTTGCTGCCCTCTCGGGGAACATTCTTCCCTCTTGCTTCTAAATGAGTTGCATGTACACAAAATTCATCTATATTTGTAGGGTTAAACATGAGAATTGTGTATCTAAAGTAACTATGTAAACCCCCAATATATTTGAGTAGAGTGTCTTGAGAGGATAAATGTACACCCAAAATCAAATCTATTCTTATAAACTCTTGGGTATAAATTTGCACACTCTAACCCTTTGCTTGCCTAAATTTTTTCCAATGCATTATATTTTTTTGCATGTATGCTAAAGGATAAAACTGTCTTCTTAATGCAACCACAAAATCATTCCAAGAAGTTATAATCTTACCTCTTTTCTTGATATCCTCTTGAGTTTTGGCTTCCCACCAAATAAGTGCTAAACTTTCTAACCTTAGAGAAGCAATTTGAATCTTGGTCTCATCATATTTGATCCTTTGTATCATGCAATACACTTCAAGTTGATGAACCCAATTATCTAATTTCTCAGCATTTACCTCTCCATTATAAATATGAAATTCAAACTTTATGTCAAGTTTTAACAAAGGATGTTTACCATGTCCCTTTAGAGAATGTGGAGGTGTTTGTGAAGGGGTTGATGTAGAGGAAGATGAAGGTGAAGAGAAAGGTGGAGGTAGAGGTGGTTTGTCACCATTTCCTCCATCCCCTTTTGGAGGTTTGTCTCCATTCCCCCTATTCCCCTTTGAAGGATTTGAGCTATCTCCTTGCAACCTTGAGTTCCTTTCCTCATAAATAACTTTCACCATTTCATTCATTTCAAAGAATGTTTCTTTCTGAAATTTTTCTCATTCTCAAACATATTGTCAGGGCCTCGTTTATGTGCCATGACTGATGAGGATTGGTGACACTTGAGGTGAATTTTGTGGGAAATTTTCTCTCCTTGAACTAGCTTGAGGACTTTTTCCCACAAGCTTTCCTTCTCCTCTTTTGAGCTTCAAACTTGTAAGCATCTGAAAACACTTGCAATAGAATTAAACCTTCAAAACAACCAAAGAACCAAAGCTATGATACCAAACTAATATGTTTTCGAAAACTTGAAGGTTTGATGAAATGTGAAAGTTAATTTTTATGGATTTTAGGAAATTAGGAAATTTACAAAAGTACATAAATTAATGGTTTTTAATGTAGTTTACAACATAAAAACATAGATAATAATACCATAAATAGTAACAAAAGACAACAAAATGATGAAGGAGTTCACCCCTCTTGGGCTACATCTCTTGGTAAAACTTCCAATGTTGGGCCTCTTTTATTAAGTGCTCAAATATGTGATTACATGGATTTACAGAGCTAAAAATGCAAAAATAATGTCTCCAATAACTCGAGATTAGTCAAAAACCCCAAGCTGGGCTCTTTTTGGGCTCAATTTAGCAAAAACCTGAAGAAGTTATACTCTAGATAAGTTTTGCTTCTAACTGATCTACAAATTGCACTGACTTGCTAACCATCCTATGAATCAGCCTTTTTCGGAACCATCAAGCGAAAAATTCGCCTAACGTCGACAAAATTCACGCTAAATTGGGTGCAATTTGTTGCCTGTTTTAAATGCACAATGACCCCCCTGTGAGCAAAGAGATTGGGCGACGTGCTCTAATCTTCGCCGTTAGATATGGTCATGCCATAACTCCGCTCAACTGTTTTAACCCACTTTGAGCAAAGGTTTGGTTTATTTGTAACGTGGTTTATTTCAACTTGCACACCAAACATTAACCCCACTCCGACTATGGTAAGGTAGTGATACCCGGGGCTTTGGGCCGGGGTTAAGTCTGCGCCCTCGGCCCCCTGCATATGGTCTCGTTAGTGTGGGGTGACCAGGGACCAACGCTCAACCCCTTCCCCATCCCCCAACTTCCAAGTCAATAAACTTTATATAAAACTTTGATCCATAGTCTATTAAGACTCACCCATGGCATGGTGGTAAGGCACCGTGCTGTTAGACTAAAGGTCTGGTGTTTGAACCTCCATGAGGCCCGTTTGACCATAACATAATTTTTCAACACCGTTGGGAGGCCATGTGGCTACCCTCCATTGGCCCACATGGCTCCCATACATTGGACCACCTAAATCAACATTCAACCATTCAGAGCACAACGAATTTTGACCAACACAGTGAGGTCACTTGGAAGCTTGCCATCGGCCAGAAAATCATTGTCAAATTGCCCAGTCAACATAAATAATCCCCAATCAGCACACTTGCATTCAAACTGCAAATTTTTTATTTGTTTATGAAAACAATTAGAACACGATATCGAGAGCATAGGATATCGGTTTTGAGTGGTTCAAGTTGGATTTGATTCAGGGTGACATGATCTATGTTTTGGTAATGTTTTCGAGCAGTTTTGATCACTTTGAATTTTGATCACTTTAATAATCCACTGAATCACAACATGAATATGCCATGAAGTATTTGGCCTAGCCTTGTGCGGCTTTATTACTTCCTTCCCTGTTCCCTCATAATTTCTTGGGCGGTTGGTTGCTTAACAAGAACATCAACGTTTGAAACATTAAATTTAGGGAAAATAGTAAACTTCTCAATCTCCTTTTCATGGTTCCTATTGAAGCTATCCTTCCAGATATCAGGATTCATTTAGTCTTGTCCTTATTATTGATTTTTTATCAGTTTATAAATAAATCGAATATTTACTTTAGGCAGTCTTGGTAATATATCCATGTTTTCTCTCTAGCATCATCATCCTTTAATTACATTACAAAACCGGGGGATTAGAAAAAGGGATATTACAGAATTTATCCTGACTTATAGCTAATAAGAGAACCCTAATAATAACAAACTCCTAACAACCTAGTGGATCTTATTTAATGAGGCTTCGTTACATTTATTAAATACTCACTACCATAGTGGGCCTTATTTAATAATAAAAAACATAATGAACCTACCCACATTATATTGAATGGCCTCCACTATTATTATTCTAACAAGCCCTTCAACCCACCATTACACCCCTAGAGAGGATCCCAATGTCCTTTCCAATGATAATGTCATCCCTAACAATAGTGAAGAGTAAAAAAAACTGTTAAAAATCCATTGATAAAACATCACAAGATATAAATTATTATTTATTATGGTGGTATTGAATGCTTCATCTATTTATGTTTGATATCCATAAGCTTTGCAAGTGATGGAGTCACACTACCTTGTGACAGTTATAATACATTTTCACCCTCAATATTTCCAAATTGGCATAAAAACAAATCTTTGAGATTCTCTCATGTTGTGGATTGAAATAAGCCATCCACCATTGGAAAGTTATCATCCCAAGCATCAACGAATAACTTCAACCTCTCCATATCAAACCATAATTTCTTGTCATTCTCAACTCTTTCAATCTAGTTTGTGGGGCCTCAACCTTCCTCCTACTTAGTTATTAGATTGATACTCTATACTTATACCATAAATAAGTTCTTCACATAACTAGTGTAAACTTCATGGCTTTCATTTACCCATTCCTACAATACCTTGTTGGGGCTTTCCCTCAATGAAACTTCTATGTGTAGACCGCCTTGGTCAATAGAATCTTTGTTGACTTCTTTTCAACTACTTGTATATAGGTGCCCCATATAAGGTATTAGTCCTAACAACTCATCCATTTTGATCACATATGTTTCTTCCACAACTACTCATTTTCTTTTGTAAAATAGTTACCAATTTAATAAGAACATTATCGAGTTCTTGCTTTTTTTTTATAGGCTACAAGAGCTCACATTTAGTGGTGATTTTTATCCTTATTTGTAAAGTGGTGCTATTGGTAGCACTCCCTTTTTTAAGGCATTTTTTTGACATTTAAATATTCTTATCTATATAAAGTATCACCATTTTCTTTTCAAATATTTATTTTGTAAGCATTTTTCAATTTTATCTAATTTTTATTTTATTTTATTCTTGGAGTTAAATTTACAAATTAATTATCTTGAAGGGCTTGGATCTGATGGTGGAAATTAAGGAGTTTTTCATGATTAGGCAAGGTTCAATTCCCATGAGGGCCTAGCCTAGTGCCATGGGGGCACCTTGAGGTGGTCATTGAATGTGTGGTTGTGCCTAGAGAGTTCATATTAAATGGTCTTGTGACACATGCACACATATGTGGATCAAATCCCACCCCCATGTCCTCCTTTTAAAAGCTACCCCACAATGAGTGTCAAATTTGGATGCTCCCCACGATCATGATAGTTAATTGTTATCATCCAAAGTGGGAGATTAATGATCCACAAACTTGACAATAGGATCGAGACATGGGTCATTTAAAGAAATACATGGTATTTCCCACCTTAGAGATGGTTTGTGGTTACTGTTTGGATGCCTACTTCTTAGTGAAACATAATTACACTCGTAATAGTTATGGCTGCTCTACAATAAAGGTGGTGGATACATACAATGTTTGGAAAGGTTCCAATTCAAAGGAACTATTTTAAGTGAGCTCATACATATTTGGAATTTTCAATCATTTCTCATTTGCAAATCTTGGCTTTTATGAGTCCTAGTTTTACTAGGTGTTGATAAAGTGGCTCTCCTCCTAGTTTATACTAAGTTCCCATATTCTAAGTTGTCCCCAATCTTGACTCTAGATCTATTTTAATTGGTATTCCTCCAAATTTATCGCAAGGCTCCGATTGTTAAGTTTTTCAATGTGTCAACTATGGTTCTCTTTTGGTTCATGCTTGAAAGGAAAGAGGGTGGAATTCATTTCACACCATATCCTCTCTCCAGGCGGCCTCTTTGTTTATATTAATACATTGGTTCCTGATCCATCTATTAGCCATCTATAATTTCTGTTATACCTAAGGATGGCTAGAATATGTTGGCAGCCTTCAAGAAACAATTTCAAGTTAACATGTTAGTTCTTGAAGCCTGGTTGTTCTCTCTTTCCAAAGAAACCTACCTTCACTGGTGTTTCCACTTCAAAATCCTACTGTTTCCAAAGAGAAAACTGTTTTTCAAAGCCTCATCTCCATCATTTCATTCCTCCATTTTATCCTCACAATTACCTTCATATCACTCATTATTCCTCTCATTTATCCTTTGTTTCCTTCAAAATCCCCTTTAAACTCGATGAAATCTCTTTATTCTGGTTTTAAACCCTCCTTTTATACCTATCAGAACCCTAAAAAACCTCAAAAAACTCATTTTGGCCTTTAAAATCTGACCATTTCATATAAACCTCCTTAAGCCCCTGCAGGCTTAAGTCCTAGCCCCTTTTCCACCATAATACCGCGCTCCATGACCAAGCGCTAAGTCCATCGGCCATCGCATATCGGCGATTCCAAGTTCCCGCTTACATTTTCTTTTGCTTACCGAGGCTGATCCTCCGATGAGATCGCAGCCGTCCATTCCCAAAATCCGACGGCCATCGCACATCACAGCACTCCATCGCATCGCATCACTTCATCGCATCGCTCCATCGCGTCAGACTTCACCTTTTCCTTATCCCTTGAACCTTTTTCCCCCGCCGATGCAATCCCCCGAGTAAATCTCCGCCATTGATCTAATCCAGATTGGACGGTTCTTGTTCCATCGGTGATCTTTTTTTTTTCGTTCCCATTCCCTTTCCACCGATGAATCCTCCGCTGATTAGATCCTGACCATTGATCTCTCCCAGATCTAACGGTCCTCCTTCCATCGGCCCTATTTCTCCAAATCGGCTCATCGACATTGCACTTCGCTTCTCCTCTGCCCCATTCATTTCTTTTTGAGCGGCGCCAATTCAATCTGGATCATCGATCTCTCCCAGATCAGATGGCATAGGATCACTGCGGAGGCACCCCTCTGGCGAATATCCTTCCATACCCCTCGTGCCCCTACGGTCGATCTCGGCCGTCGATCTTATCCAAGATCCGACGACTACCAGCTAATGACGTTGCTGGTCCCACCGCCCACTGCTCCGTGCTGCGTTCTCCCCTTGGTTTAATCTCCTTTTAGATCTTTCCGATCCAACGACGATCATCACCCCTCCAACCATTCGTCTTCTCGACCATTTTCTACCCCCGCGCCCCTTGAAAAAGGAATTTTCCTTTGTTTCTTCCCTCCTTATATGTCAAGTCTCTCGTTAAAACTGGACCGTTGATCTTTCCGATCAATGATCCTTGCATCATGTCCCGCTTTCCATCCACCAAACAAGAGCCCATGTCAGCTTGGTCCCACCGTCCTTCACCGCACATCTTTTCCATTTGTCACGCTCGCTTACAACCATAGATCTGGCTCCCCCCAGATTAGACGGTCTGAATCTAATTTCACTTTCATTTCACTAAAAGAATTGATTGAGAGTTTTCAACGTGAAATGGGTGGTTTTCAAGAGCCACGTGTCGGCTATTAACATGTATCGCGTTTCCCCTGCTCATTACCACTTACCACTCTTATCCTGTGCAAATACCACCTCTGGTATTCCCAAAACCGCTTTCACCACTTCGCGCCATAATTCAATTTAAACCATGGTTGTAGCTTCTGCCATGGGTTTTTCCACCTCCAATGCATTCTTCATTTCTTTGTAAACGCTCCTCCACCTCTCCTGAGACTCTGAAGCAGTTAAAACCCCAGCCCGCAAGATTTATTTAATATTTTGGTTTGTTTTGCAGGTTTTAATGGTGGATTAATATACAGACCTCCGATAGTCAAATATCAGTAGCAAAGGACCTCAGGGTGACGATCCTGGGATCGTAAAATGCAAAAGGCATTTACCATGGCTTGTATGTGTTTTACCGTGCCTCATAAACACTGGTAAAATCAATAAAACCTTCTAGCACGCCAAGAACACTTGCACACAGAACAGAAGGAAAGGTCAGTGAAGAATAAAGATAAAGGGATTAAGCATAAAATTGAAGATCAAGAGCTTAAACCGTGAAGATTAAAGATAAAGAACAACTTGAAGGAAAATAAATCAAAGTTAAATTAGTCAGCAAGGACAGATCAAAAAGGAAGATAGCCTCAAACACATCAAAGGGAGCAATTATTTCATTTGATAAATCAAACTGCCACCTATGACCTACTTTCTGTCCATGAAAGAAAATTGACAGTTATTACATAGTCAGAAGATATTACAAGCTGTCAGGCAGTTATTGTAAAAGACAGAAAAAGGCCTCAAAACCCATTCTTTTCACCTACTTTATCCTTAGGAAGTAAAGACAAAGTTATTAAATAGAGAGGTAGTGCAAATCATTCCTACCTTAGGCCTTGCGTGGTTTTCTGGGCTAGGAATGAATTTACTTTATAATTAATAACATCTTGAACCCTAAAAAGAGTTCCACCTCCTCAATCTTCTATAAATACTCTATGAGGAGCTCTTTGTTAAGTGTTGGTTGCTGGCATTCAAACTCTTTGCACTTGTACATAGTCTAGCTGAAGCTTAAGAAGAAATTAAATTTTTTGGAAGATTGATGATGTTATGACATGTTTTATTAAAGAGAAGGCTCTATCATTGGATCCATGAGCATGGCTGTTGGTGATGTATTCTGATCTATTATTGTTATTTCCTGTTTTCCATTCTGTTTCATCATTTTCTTGCTTGCAGTAGAGTAAAAGTTTTAGGCTAAGAAATGTCTCCTAGAAGCACCTTAGACCTGTTTGCTCTTCATTGTCTTCATGTTTTCATCTGCTGAAGGTTTCTGAGTAGTTTGATTGCTTTAAACCTTTATGATTGTTCATTTCTTAAATAGTTCATAAAGTTGGTCCCAAGGATGATTTATGGTTTTCCTTGCTTACTTGCTGCCTCTTGAAAACTGTTTTCTGAAGTCTCCCTTTGAAGTACCATTGTTTACAGTCTGCCAGAGATGTCTGTTTTGATCATTCCCTCTGTTCTTGCTGAAATGATTGTTTTGAAGGTCTTTATAATTGCAACCTTAGATGTCTAGGATTTCCCTCTTCTATGATTGCAACTATTTGTGAATTTTTAATGTTTTCTTATCCATGAAAGTGAAATATTTGGATGAAATAGGGCGTTCCCCGACTCCTAGATTTTGTTTCAATAGTTTGTCTTGGAATTATTGTTTGCTGAAGTGTGGTTTGTAGAATTTATGGTTAGCCCTGTCTATCAAATTCCCCTTCATGTTCAGATAATGTTTTAAGTCCCTTTGTTGAGAGGTATTTATAATTAAGGATTCTTAACTTCCCTTAGTTCTACTTCTCCTTCTAAAATCCTTAATGTCCATTTCATTTCATCCAAAAAACCCAAGATCCACTGGCCAAGTTAGATTTTCCCTTTGATATCCCATATCTATTGATTAAGCTTGTTATAACTTCTTCTTGACTCCATTGTCCAATGGCTCTGATATTTCCCCTTTCTATCTATATTTCCTATATTATTCATGTCCAACCAACCAAACACCAAAAAACAAACTTGCACTTAATAAACTAGCCTAAAATCAACCTTTTACAAGCAAACAAGTCATATCTTTGCAAACAATTGAGAGATCCCTCTCTGAGACTAGGAGGGCTAGATCCTAGAGCTCTAAAGACTAGTTTCTATGTCGCCTTGTCATTTGGTTTGCCAATCGGCCAAATCACAGGACCCCAATACCATCCTCTATTTATGCATGGCTTAATCTTGCTCCTACCTCGTGGATATTGATGTTGCTAAAGTCTTCCATAGTCTAAAAGCTGATGTTTTTGTTCTAGGTTATATCCACACAAGGTTTTAAAAGAAGAATCCCTTCCCTTATTCAATCATGCTGAGAATGAAGATCCCCTCGAGCCATAAAAGACAATGTATTAACTAGAAATGTCCTCATCCTTGAGCTCAAAAGAATGTAGAAGGATTTGCTACAACCTTATGGGAAAACACTCCAGCTATGATTCCCAAGGAAATTAACTCTACTGAATAAGAATTGTAGGTGGATGAAGATTTCTTTCCAATGCTAAAGTCAAGGAAAATGTAGATAATTGGATCCTTCATACAAGGAACATTTGTACAAGGTAAACAAGATATGTTCAAACCATATAATTTTCCTAGCAGGTAAAAATTATCATGGGTAAGGTTCTAGTGGAATGGTTGGAAGATCAATAAGATATCTTGCTCAACATTGATGATGTGCAACTACAACTGAAAAAAATAAATTCTAAGGTCTCTGTGCTAGCAAAAAGGGTGGTTAATTTGGAATTTTCCAACTCTAAAGAGGAAACAAAGGCACTTGATACTATTCTAGTGTATTCTCCATCTAGATATATGCTTTCTCGTTCGATTTTTGCTTACTTTATTAGGTGCAACAAGGCTGCTATGCAAGAAAATGATATTACTCAGAATCATAGTAAATGTTAGGCTTTTCATTAGACTCCCTACTTTATATGACTATGTGATTGATTAGCTATGCACAGTTTATATGGCCAAATTCAACCCTCTTGTGTTACTGGTTTGGTTTCCCTAGTGGTGGGCCAGTGACCACAAGAGGAACATTTTGTATTTTTATTATTAGTTAATATAAATATTTTCCTAGTATTAAAATAAATATGAATTAGTTTAAATTATGGCGTCGATGACCCATACTTTGAAAAAAAAAACATAAAATAGACTCTAAATCCAAAAGTGGTATTACTTGAATTTTGTTTTAATTAATTGATTATTTTATAATAATTTTCATTTAAAAATGATTAGATTGAGCAACAAAAATGTATTTTTTTATAGGGGAAAATCTATAAGAAAAATAAAGATAAGATAAGAAAATAAAAGAAAATAAAACATCTTTCCACTTCCAAAAAACAAAAAAAAAAATTAAGAGAGAAAAAATGTAAAAAAAAAAAGGGAAAGGGACCCTTAAACATTAAAAAAAAACATTTTTTTTTTTTTTATTTTTTTATTTTTTTATTTTTATTTTTATTTTTTAATTTTTAATTTTTAATTTTTAATTTTTATTTATTTTTATAAATAGAATGAGTAGAGGGTTTTTATAAAAATTCATTTGGTTTTAAGGCCATAACGTTTTACATTTGCTTCATAAACATTATTATTTTTTCACATATAAGACCAAAAAAGGTTGACACATTTGACCCTCTATCTACATGATACACTAACTTGACATAGCTTAAACTGCCTCCAAAAAAAAGCCTAATACAATAACAAACTGACAAAGCACGGAATAAAATGAAAGAAATATATCCTACTATGTTCAACCCAACGGGGGTACCAGCTTCAAATTCTGCAATTCGAGGCTGAGAGGGAAGAGAAACCAAGACCATAGTGTTCTTAGGAGCTGACGCAACAACGCTGAAAGTCAACCTTGAGGAGGGATGGTCCACGGTGACGTGGCTCTTTTATTTTCCTTTTATTTTATTTATCAATTTCGAAGAAATTGACAAATAAAATTATTCACAGCTCTCGAATGTTATATTATATTTCCCGACATATATATATTGTCCCTGCATGCTATAACCAATGTTAAACCTTTAGACTTTATATTAATCGTCGAAACTTATATTAATACTCCACGCTTTATATACACATTATCCCAGAACTTTGGAATTATGGTTATGACCCTTCAAATTTCACAATTAACCCAACGCGTTGTTTAAACAAATACTATATAATAAACCTTGGCTCTGGGTCCCGCCTCCACAATCAATAGCCAATCAAATGTATGCCCGTACCTTAGGTTAAATTCCACGCATCTTCATTGTGCGACCACCGTCCGATGACTCTGCGCCAGATCGACGGCTCTCGACGATATCGCTCGGCGTCCTCGTACTAACTTCAACGTGCGATGAGAATACGGAAAGGCGGTTTTGCGCAGGTCCACTTTTCCACGCGTCGAAAGCTCTTTGGAATCGCTCCGCAACCGGGAGAAACCGATTGTACACCAAAAGCGGTGCGATGAGGGTAATCCTCCTCCTCAAATCCGCTCGTAGTTTTGCTACAGTGATTGACCAGGGTTAATGTGGGGTTACATTATTCCTTTTGTTCATTTAACTCGCGTCTAGACCATGGTTCTAGGTTCGAAAGCAACACCCCTATTTCTTTATACAGCGGGAAAGCTACCAAATTAAACAGTGTTCACGGCCACACTTCCTCTACACAGACCTCGCCTGCGGTTGTATTGATTCAACAGGGTTGTTCAATAAATAGAAGAGAAACGATAGACATATGGATGTGGAGTCGATACAGTGACTCGACTCAGTAATTATATATATATACAGGATTCAATTGCTTCGCAATTAAACAATCCTTTCATAGACAAAGATTCGAGTCTCTCCAATGGAAAACAAGCTTAGAAATCATTTAACTGGAAACAATTGTAACACACAGATTTTATTGCAGAAATATCTCTTCCTCTTGCTCTCCCCTCTATACATCCGAGGGATTACATTTATATACATCAACATATGTCCTTTCGGTTCCTTTGTGAGGACCGTTATGGTAACTCAAGAGCCTAATTACAATTATTTGAAAACTAAAATATGACAGATGGTCTAACCATTCGACTTCTACAACTCTAACTGATCTAATAATACAATCAACTAAGGTATTGACACCTAGGTGTAACCATTCAAATGTTTTCAAACCCTCCTAGCCACAACATGTGGAAAAAATTCCTACATTGCTGGCTAGTGTCTAATGCCCCTACATCAGGAGCTATCACCACTAGAGTAACTAGAATTTCTGCCTGTATTGCATGAACCTGAACATCCCATTACTTATCTACCCTACTAATACTTCCTTCAAGCAAGGAAACCACTCTATCCATCTTCAAATTTAGAGCATCGTAAGCCATTCCATCGTAGCTGTCAAATAACCCAACTTTTGATTAAATTCCTCCTCTGTAATGTCCAAATGCTCCATTATGTCTGTTACTTCAAGAATTACCCTTGCTACTGAAGTTTGGAGCCAACAAAATCTGTATTATATTGGAACCAAAACACACTAACAACCTCTATACACTTTCAGGCTCGCAATAATTATCCCATAACCTATCATCAATGAATTGAAGCATTCCTCTTCCTTACTCATTCTCCAACCCCAAAGCACTATCAAGGAATTAAGACCTTTGCAACTGATATCCTCCCTCATTAAACTCAAGATGCTAGAGCTTGTTTGTTGAACTGTGAAATTGGAAATACAAAATCCTTTCCTCACTGTAGATTTAATACCATAAGAATGGACCGTCCACATGTCTATTTTTTCATCCAGTAACCTGAGCACATTCCATTTGTACAACCAAGAAAAACACTCAGTCATTTAATAGAGCCACCAAATCCATAGGGAGATAGAAAGAGTTGGCAGCAATATTGCCTGGGAACTAGCGCGAGGACATTGAATATCCCACCTGATGTTTTCTTCTATAATGATACTTAGCGCTATCAGGACACAAATTAATGAATTTATAAATGATGATTTCATGGAATAGGTTGAACGATGGTTATGTTATTATCCTGAACCATTAATCCTTGGTCTAGACATACTCCTTTGTTATCAAGGGAGTCCACCATTGCATTTATATGCCTCTTGACATGGTAGAAGTTGATAATCTAAAAATTTGATATTTTTAGACTTATTATCTGTAAAATGGGAGAGAAATTTTTCACTTTGGTGTCTTTGATATTGCACACCTGTTGACTAGCTAGCATGGAGTCTCCAAAAACCATTAATTACTAGATGTTTTAAGAGATTGCCAATCTAATCCCCTACCATAATGCTAGAAATGCTTAATTTTTAGAAGAGTTCCCTTCTATCCTCTGCTTGAATAATTGACCTTGGCCAATACTTAGCCAAAAATTCCAGCCTCCAAGCCGCTATTTCCTTGCACCGTTCCTTAAGGAATTAGCCCCTATTATTTAAGAAATTCCTCAATATGGATTGCACAATTTCATTAGGTCCTTCTTTGACTACACGCATGACCTGTACAACTTGGAATATTCTATAACTAATAGTACACTGCCCTTAAAGTCCAATCTCAACTGGGTAACTCGAATTTCATGCATGAATGAGTTAATTTATCTTGATTGATTAGTTAAGTGGTTAGAAAATAAAGTTACACCCCACTGCTAGAACTCCCACTAGTTCCGCCAATGGTTGGAACTAGTTTAATTGAGCATAACTCAATTTAACTGAATTAAATTGTTACAATTGAAATTAACTCAACCTAGGCTCCTAAAATTTAGGAATCACTGTACACAACTCATGCACATGCCCCCAAATCAAATTAACCAAGATAACTGAGTGATAACAACTATTTCAACTCAATTAACTCATTCAAGTTGTTTGTTGATCTGGAATTTTGATTTTCTCCTAATTTAATCAAAGGAAAAATTAAATTAGGAATTTCTTGCTGCATTTTCAAAAAGATTGGCTTGGCTATCTGCCTCTGTGTTTTGGTGCCTTAACACATGGTAGAAGGATTTTTGCTAGAATTCATCAAGGATTCTTGAAACTCTTTGAAGCAAAATATTAAGATGGTTTTCTTTTGGCTAGGAACTTTTTTGAAGATGTTGGATCATAATGAGAGAGTCCCCTAAGATCATGATATTTGGAAGATTCATATCTTTAGCCAATATCATTCCTAGCAACAAACCATAAAACTCCTTCTGATTATTAGTCATTTGACCCAATCCTAGTAGTATCGAGTTATCAATGTTCCATCGGTATTAAATAACACCCCTCCCCCTCCTACCACCCCTTTTCAAGAAAATTTTTATGCACCATAAGTATTCAATATTTCAAGAAATGATATTCAAGTTTTTAATATGGCACGCATAGATAACCTAAATTGAAAAATATAACATGAAAAATGGAATAAAATGACATTAAAATTACCTAATTCCAACAAGAATCACTTCAATCAATCCCAAAAGTGCCACCATGCAAAAATCTCCTTTCTAAGACAATTTTCTGCATAAATAATCACAGTGAGTCCAAGAAGAAAGACAAGAGCCAGTTCACGCTCCTTTAGAGAACAAGGAGTGAGTGAATAATGATGGTTATTCCCCTCTATTTAATGAGGGTAACCAAGTCAATTTTTCATAATTTTTTCAATAAATTCCATAAAATGCTTGTTGGAAGAGTTCAACTAGGTCAAAGGTCACGTGTTGAACTTGAGATGGCTCTAACGCATAGTAAAAATTCCAAATCACCCACACATTGGGAATAAAATACCTCCATTACGATGTTATCCTCCAAGGAGGGAAAATATCCATCAAGTAACTGATAAATGGTTCATGAGTTCCCCTAAAATCCAATAAATCATCAAAGTACATGGCTACCTCTCCTAATCCATAAACTACCATAGATATACCATTGAACAATTTGTTATAGTATATTTATTAATATATATGTGAAAATTCTAAATCTACATTATGAGTGTTAATTTTTCCTTAGATTTATGGATTTATTAATTGCTATGTTATTCTTATGCATGCAAAAAATAAAATATGGAAAATACAGAGCATTGAAATAAAACTCACAAACCACAATGGACACAAGAAATGATATGGGAAACCATTATACGAGAAAACCCAACTAGAAGGGGGGTTGCTTTACTCTCTCTTTCTCTGAATGGAAATCAATGCAAGTAAAAAATACCGAGACATCTGGCTCATGGGTATCTATAGTACACAAACCATATTTTTGTTCTCTCTCCCCCTCTCTCTTTATATCTATCCATTATCAATTACTCTATTCATATATGGAAAAAAAAATTCACTTGAATATAATGGAACCCCTTTTCTTTCTAGTGGTCAAGTTATAACATAGCCCGATAACGTACTAGTGATTAAGTTTGACCCCATAAAATCTTAAATAGAGTTAAAATATTGCTCTTATATAGTGATCATCATCTTCATCATCATGTCGATATCCTATTTTCCATGAATAATGGGGGATGATGCGACATCCTCTTGAATCATGGTGGTCAAAACAGGAAGGTCAAATTTCAAGTGGCATAACTTTTGCATACAAACTCCATTTGTGGAATTTCTTGCATTGTTGGAAAGGTATTCGACTGTATAATGACATTAGGTGGAGATCCACTTAAGAAAAAAAATTTTACGAAAAAAAATCCCATTTAATGCCTTAAACTACTTTTGGAAGGTTTCAGACCCCAAATTATCAAATTGGGACCCGTAGGTAAAAATGGTTGTGTGAGTTGATTCCTCCAAATTTTCCACTATAAAAGCATCAAGATGGATGAAAAATAATATAATGATAAAATCTAGATCATACTTGCCCCTTTTCAGAGGCTTTCTATCCCCAAATTTTTTTATTGAATAAGGTGAGGAAATTTGTCCCCTATCTTCTCCTTGGAGTACCATTTAGCCTTGCCTAGAGGCTTTCCTTTTGACCATATCTACCAAAGGCCATGCTACCCCTATCTTGTAGTTTTGAACTATTACTTAAAAAAATATTCTCTATCAACTCTTCCTGAACATCTGGTGTGAAATCCTATACAAATGGTAGGACCTGTTCCTCTTCCTAATCCATCATGGAAGCCTCATAAAATTTCAAGTTTTCTACATTCACCGCAGAGTAAATTCACACATATGGGGGTATATTGAGTCTATAAATATTCTATATAGCCTTTTCTAGTATCTCAAAAGGACCATATCACAAAGCCTTTATTTTTTACTATGACAATGTAGCCTCTCCTTGTCTATTGTAACCATACTCTATCTCCTACTCTAAATGAATTATTTGTTCTATGTTGATCATGCTTGGCCTTGTATTTTTCCAGTGAATTTTTCGTTGCCTCCTATACATACAAATGGATCTGCTTAATCTTCTCAATAATTTTTATGTCCCTAAGGCATCCCCTCTAAGATCCTCCCTCACCCCTCATTTCTATCCATATGTAATTTCCAAAGGTGAAGGTGGGAAGTATCCAAAAAAGTTTCAAAAGGGGACTTACTAGTCGAAGTGTGGATTAATCTCTTGTAAAAGTGTTGTATATATAATATATTTTCATCCCAATTATTTGGATGTTTTTTATTGTAACGTGTCAAAAGCTACACAAAAGTCATTTTAACTATTTTTTTTCCCATCTATCCATGGATGGAATTTTGTAGACCTCATAGACTTCATGTCCATCTTCTCCCACAATGTAGTCCAAAATGCACTAAATAGTATTCCGTTCCTGTTTAAAATTACTCTCATTGGTATCCCAAAGTGAACCCAAAACACTCTAACAGAAAATTTCATATCTTCTTTCTCTCCAATGGCATTTTTGCAATGCATTAGGACACACATCTTGTTGAATGTGTCAACTACCGTGAACAAGAAGTCATGTACCATCCTAGTTGTTCGTATACCTCCCACCAAGTCCATAAAAATTATTTCTGAAGGACGAGTCGGTACAAATAAGAGACGATATAGATCCTATTCTATATTACTAAGCTTGACCATACAATAAAGCATGCATCCTCTTATGAACCTAGCTACCTCTTCTTGAATCTTGGGATAATGCACATACCTCTACAAGTTGGATATTTTCTTCCTTGAACCAAAATTCCCTACAACCTTAGAGTTGTGAGGCTCTTTGATCAAATAAAATTTATAGCTTTAGGAACACATAATTTATCTTGCTTGTAGAGTAAATCGTTTCATAGATGGTATTCAATTGCGTTGTCACCATTGTGCACATCACTCTAGCTCTATAACTATTTAGACACCTCCTTGAAGTCCTCATCCTCTATATTTTCCTCTCTGTATGCATCATTGGTGAATGGATCCATGTTCATGATAGTTCTCAAAGTTGTGATATTTGATGTGGGTGTCCTTGAAATCATGTTAGCTAAATTTTTCGTGACACCCTTCTTGTACTTGATCACTGAATGAAATTATTGTAGAAACCCCATCCACTTGTAGTGCATGGCCTGTTGTAGGTTACTTTGGACCTACATGTATTATAGTGGCTATTGATAAGTATGGATTACTATCTCCTTTTCCATTAGATAAGTTTCCACTTCTTAATAGTTTTTACCAATTCATAAAGATCCTTGTCATATATAGGCTAGTTAAGAACCGCCCCATGAAATACTTTAGAATGGTCACAAAATATGTGCTTGAATAATATTCTTCTTTAAGTCCTCAAAGGCCTTTTGGTGACCCTTTCCCCATTGGAAAATATTTCCATTCACTATTATGGTGTGGAGTGGTGCTGCTACTAATGAAAAAATGGCCATAAATTTCCTTAGGTACTATGCTATCTCAATGAAACTCCTCCTAAAAAACATTAGTAGGCACCAACCATTTCATGATGGCCTATATCTTGGTAGGATATATCTTCAAATTTACTCCACCTATCACATGTCCGAAAGAAACTAAAGAATATTGTATAAACTCACACTTCTTGAGACTCTGCTAGCAATTGGTGATTCTAAAATGTCTCTAGCTCCTGCATCAAATGTGAGATGGCCTCTATCTTGGTAGGATCTATCCTCAACTTTACTCCACCTATCACATATACGAAATACACTAAATACTATTTTTCAAACTCACACTTCTTGAGATTTATTGGCCATTGGTGCTTATTGAATGTCTCTAATGCTTGCATCAAATGTGAGATGTGATCCTCCTAGATAGATTTGTATACCAAAATGTCATCCAAATAAACAATATCAATTGAATTGTAAAAGGGCACAATATATCATTCATTATTATGATGAATGTAGTTAGTGTATTGTGTAGGCTAAACGATGTGATTAGCCAAACATACACGCCTTTCTTGGTTTTGAAGGTGGTCTTCTAGGTATCTTCTTCTATGAATTGAACTTGGTGATATCCAAAATTTAAGTCCATCTTGGTGAAGTTATATTTGGCTTGCTGCAACTGATCCAAAAAATCTGTTATCCTACGTAGGGGGTACCTGTTCTTGAGCATAATTTTTTTTAATGCCTTGTAATCAATACACATCCACCAATTCCCACCCTTATTTTGCATAAGGATAATGGGTGACTCATATGGTTATGTAATTGGTTAAATAACACCTTGTTTTAGTAGCTACTGTAATTTCCTATTCACCTTCTTTTCCTATATAATGGATTTCCTATACACCCCAATGTTTGGCAACAAAGAGTTTGACAATAGTTGGATCTCACGCTCCACTTGCATCTTGGGTGGTATCCCTTTAGGATCTTGGAACACACTCTTGGAATAACATAAAAACTCTTCTAGTTGTTGTGTATGTTCCTTAGTCCACCCCTCTATGAAGGACTTAGTTCTCATGGACTCTTCTACAAACTAATTTTTCCTTAAAAAAACATACTTCTCGCTGGAACTGATCAAATTTTTAGCTTGGTTGGCACATACTAGCAAGATGTTTGACTTTCCCTTGTGTGCGCTAATTTGATTTTTTTTTAATCCTTAATGAAGTGATATTGATTATCTCTCCACATGAAGATCACATCGCACATGTACAAATAAGGAATTCCAAATAGAACTCCTCATACATCAAGTTGAACTACATCCAACTCTATTTCATCAATAAAGTCATCACTATTAGCAAATTTGTTTTACATTGTTTTTTTACCTTCATCTTTGAATCATTTTTAATACATATGAATGGATATGGGCTAAGATGGTCATGAGTCTCTGGTCCTAGTTTGTTGACCAGTTATACTACTATGATATTTACATGTGACCTTGAGTTGAATAAAGCATCAATTTTTATCTTCTTGACGTATATATTTCTATGGAAGAGTCTGGTCATTTCCTTCTCTTCCTATTCTTGATGGATACTCAAAATCACCCCCTTCTACTTTGATGTATAGACCATATTCTTATCCACGTCCAAATTTCTTTCCATTTGGTTTCTTGAATCAGTGGCCATGATATTTTTCTACTTAGTGTATTTCGTTTTGTTTTTATGGTTGAGCTCTAGATGCAAATTCCAACGCTTCTCCTTTGTATGACCATGAATTTTACAATGGTTGTAGTGGTTACTGGGATATTTGCACTTGTTCATTATAGCTACTATATTTTTGTATTTTACCACTTTCTAAATATTTTTTCCCTCCTTGGAATTTTCTCGGTGCTCCTTCTATTTTGACCCACTTGATTTCCCTTTCTTCTTGATTATGCCCTATAGGTATTGTGCCTATATACAAGCCTCATCCACTATTTTGGGTTTGAACCCTATCACTTGCTTTGGAAAATGGCTATTGAGAACCCCTAGATACTTGAGGATTATGTCTCGGTTATTTGTGGAGATACCCTGCATTATTACCATCTTCCTAAATTTCGTGGTGTACACTTGTACACTCTGCCCCTATCTTTGCCTAAAGTAATGCCATCGGATCCACTAGTCCTCCACTAATCCAGATTTATGAAGGAACGAAATGAAATACAAATTTAAAAAAATGCACAAAGATACAATGAAACAAAAACTCAATTAATAAATAACAATATTTGAAAATTGTTTACATGAAAAAAAGAAACAAAATAGCTCGGGTAATGGTAGCTTATCTCTAATAAGAGATGCGATGGGTACATGCCTTCCGAACTAATTTATAATGAGGCTCTGCTTCCTTTTTATCATGAACTAACAATGAGAAACCGTAAACATCCAAAAACCTAACCCTAGGAGATGAAGTGCCAAATTTTTTTGGACCTCGATGGAGTTAGTTGGAACGTCCACTATCAACTATTATGCTCATGTATGGAAAAAAATGGAATCCATTTTCCTTGTAGTGGCTCAGTTATAACAAAACCCAATAGGTTGATAATAGTTAAGTTTGAATCCTTAAATCCTTAAATAGATTTAAAATATTTATTCTTATAGAGTCTTCTTCATCATTATCATGTGGATAATCCATTTTCCATGAATAATCAGTTTTGATATGGCATCCTCTTGAATCATGGTGGTGAAAACAAGAAGGTCAAATTTTAGGTAGTATAAATTTTGCATATTTATTCCCTTTTAAGGTCTTTCTTGTGCCATTAGAAAGGTATTTGAGTGTAGAATAAAAAATGGGAGTGCCACACTTAAGTATCAAATATTTACCTCAAAAAAATGTTGCTTAATGCCTCAAAATGCTTCCGAAAGGTTTCAAACCCCAATTTTCCAAACTAGGACTCACCACCGGGAAAAATGGTCTTGTGATTTGATCCCTCCATTTTTTCCAATCTAAAAGCATAAATGCCAATAAAAAATAATATAATGATACATTCCATACCATCTCCAAATTTCACCTCCTCCACTATGACGTCATCCTCAAAAAGGGTTCATGTCACCCTCCCAGAGCATGTAGGTATGTGGTGGAATCATTTGGATCAAGTGTTCACATCAACATATGGTGTGCCATCCCTCCCAAATCATCTCAATGTTATTCATGCCGATTTAGGCTTTGCAACAAGGTAACATCCATAAAATAGGGTCAAGGACATCCTAGGTGTGTTCCAGGTCCGTTTGGGCACATCATCAAATAAGTCAACTCCTTGGCTCTCTAGCTCAACATATCAAAATATAGAGGTACATCAAGATGTATGAAACCATGTGGAAGCTACTCAAGGCATAACATTCATCTTTGGAGGGGAAACATTGGGGCTACAAGGTCACATCTACTCTTAGAATGGGGCAAATTGTTCCCTAAGGTTTGCTAGAAAGGTTTTAAGCCATCCCTCGAGGGCTCATTATTGCATGTGTGGTTCCACCTAAAAAAAACTTGCAAAATAAAGTGAAATCAACATATTTATAGAAAATAGCCATTAAATCATCATAGTAGATCATATTTAATGTTTGGGGTACATAAATAATTCACACAAGAATTACCTTCATATGCATTACTAACTCAATATTTCTAAACAAATGATCTTAGATATGCTAGAGATGATTAGTTTAATAAATATATTAGGTGTTTCCAGCTGCTAAGGAGAGTGATGTGTCTTGGGTAGACCCATTAATCAATAGGTGCATGTGATAGCATGGTCATGGAGTCAAAATGACTTCAAGGAATATGCCATATCCATGAGACGAATTGATGGAGGTCTAACATCTTGAGTGTAATGATGTAATGAGGGAGCAATCATGGAGGCATGAGTTACCACTTTCCTTGAACTGCTTTTTCCACCTCTCTAGTGTTCCTTTTGGTTTAATAATTTTTCTTTCTTTCATGCATAGCTTAGGAGACCAAGCTTACTTTGTGCTTTTCCAATAACCCTTAAATATGTAGTAGTTTTTCACTCATCAGGGTCGGGACATCCAATATTTCCTTTATTTAAGATGAAGCATTAAATTTTGAGGAGCTAGGTGATGGATAATGAGGGGGGTAGAGCTCACACTAGGTTTTTTCCCACGTGCTAACTAAGTCCCAACCATATTTTGAATTTCACATTTTCTTTATAGTGTGGATTTATATTATTTTATCATTCTTTTAGTTGCATCAACCTATGGGGCCAAGTTCTCGGGCCCTAAATCAAGGATGTGGATATAGGTGTTGGGTCATAAAAAGGTATCTTTTGAACACCTAATCAGCCTACATTAATTATCAATCCAGGAGCGACTTTTTATTTCAAGAGTGTACTCTGTCTGAGGCTACAATTAACTAAGAGTAATGCTATGAAGATGTAGTACAAAATGCTGAATACAAGAGTAAACGGATGCTTGTAAAGAAATATAATTACAGTAACATAAATGAAAATGCTTTGAAATCTTAACTACAACAATCTACAAATCATTGATCAGGGATACAGTAGCAGTAACTCTTTCCCTTAGAAATCGATGCAACTGAAATCACACTGAGGCAAGATAACCAATCTGGGAACTTGGAAGCAGTAACCAGTGTCCTCTATAGTTGGTGGTCTTGTTCTGAAAGCAATAGAAATGAACTCAAACTACTTGCTGATAAAAATAATTGAAAAGGAACTTCCTCTAATAACAAAATCTAGAAAGGAACAACAGCTTATAATTCTTATGCATAACAAGTGTAACCCTTCTATATACTAATCTAAAGCTATGAATAAAAAATGAACAATAAGCAGAAATGGAACAGCAACATGAATTGAACATAAATTATAATTTTAACGCAATCAAGCAACTGATCTCCATACTCCAATCCTGTCGACAACCAAGACTACACAATAGTCAATTATAACAAATCATAAACCAATAGAACAACAACTAGAATTAAATACAGAATAGCAAAGCTTTATAATGATGGCAAGGCAAATAAGTTGCGAATGCACTTCTTGCAAAGGATAAAATAGCAATGCAATTCGTTAATGAATCTGTATTCAATCCAACAGCAGTCAATCAACTCTTCAATCGTAATAAACTTTAAACACAACTTCACACAACAGTAAGCAAATATTATAAATACAAACAGCAAGGTAATTCCACCAGAGCCGGGCCCTTAGTGCCAGTGAAATACTGCTGGGCTACTTCAGAAATTAAGAGATGAAATGAAACGCGTCTTTGATATTAATCAAACATAAAGTATTACAAAGACTGTTCTCTCAAAGCCGAGAGTCAATAAACAATATTATAGAGGAAATGTTTGAATATGAGAACTTCCGACTGACCCCCTGATCACTAAAGGACATTGCTTTATATATCAGACCCTGACGGACAAGACGAGGAATAAGATGAGTTTGAACAACGATCCCTCAGGATCGAAGGATCTTGAGGGATTCGCTCCCCTTCGTTTAGTTATCATCTTGTTTACTTTGACCGAAGCCGAGCTGTCCCCTGCCTTTTCTTGGCAATGCGTTCGGATCTCCTTGTCTTTAGCTGGATGTGGTTTAACATTGATGGAGTAGTAGTTGCATTAATCTCAGCCTCGCCTTTGGTACAGCTGTTCACTTCGTCTAATTCCTGTTTTTGTCAACAAAAAGAAAAATTTAGTCATCTTTTTACAATAAACATAAACCTTTTCAATTCTATCATAATTCTTATAATAAATTACCTTCCCAGGGTAAAAAGGAGTATGTCTATAGTAAAAGAATGAGAAAATGCACAGTAATTTCATACCTTTTTCACTGCCCAACATACCCCCCTGCTTAATATTTTTCATGTCCTCATGAAAACTATAGTTCACATGGAGAGCAGTCAAAGAATAAGCCAGATAGGGTTTATCATCAAAATGCCTAAAACCATGCAGTGTAGCTAAGTCCTAAAAAACATGCTCTGTCTGTCCTTCGGGGAGTTTGTAAATGGCTTTGTAGTCTAAAGCAGGATACCATGCAATGGGGCTTCGGAACCTATAGCCTAGCCAGAATGGTCCTTCTTTTAAAATGTGATTACTATATGAAATCAAGCGGTCCACAGCTAGCCCAAAGTTTTTATAATTAAACGGTTCTCTATTTTGCACATTCTGATTGGAGATTCTCCATCGGACCTTAGCTGTTATATAAGCTTGGTTTCTAATGGATAAGAAATAATCTGTTCCATTCAAGATGATCGATTTGTGGACAGGCCCCAATGCTTAGATAACGCCTTCCTTTGTCTTCAAAATTTTCTGCCTAGCCCAAAATTGGAATGGGTTCCGAGGTTCACTCCTAACCCACAAATCTAATTCATTTTCCTGCCTTTGAAAATCATTATAAGCTTTAAGCCATTTTAATTGATTTACAACAAAGGAAATAAATGCCCGATGTTGGAAATCTCCCACAAAAGGGCTAGGATTTGATTCACAATCGTTTTCAAGTATTAGATTATGTAAATAAAATTCACACAAAAGGCGCTATACTTTGATCCCATAAATTTTGCAGCATGATACAAAGTCATCTATAGTTTTTAGCTCTATGGATTTCCCTGCCCTAACTGCCTTAATCTTTAGCTGTAAATATCTTTCTAGTAAAAATAAAGCATTGTTTTTGGCGGGACATCTACAGGCTAAGACATCAGTGTACAATGAGTAGAGAGTGTCCATTCGATTGTAGGCTAGTTTTAATTGGTTCATTACCTTGTTAGCCTTTTCCTCTGCTCTTCGACACTTTTCATGAGATTCAACTTCTGCTTCATGGATAATCTTCATCTGTTGCTGCAACTCCTTATATCTCTTCCTTGGGATAGTGTCTTCTTCCAACCTTTGCCTTTCTATTCGGGCCTGTGCCAACTCCTCCTGGAGTCTGGCTACTGTCGGGTCACTAAAGGTATGCTGACTACTAGCTTGCATGTTTTCACTTGAAGCGGGTCCCTCTGGAACAACTTGTGTTGGAATGACTATTTTCTGTTCCGTATCTCCATAATTAGGCTTAGGCATGGCCTCTGCAACTTGGGGGTTCCTCTTAGTGGCCATTTTTCTCTTTTTCAAAGCTCTCTTAGCAGCTATGCTTCTTCTCTTGGGGGCTCGCTTAGGCATTTGTTTCATTCTCAGAACCCTAATGGTTTGCCTGAGCTGTTCTACGAGTCTATGAAGCTTCATTCGTTCCCTACGAAGCTTTTCAATCTCAGTCACTTTCCTCCTCTTCTTGGATAGAACAACTGTTCCTTTATTTGAACCCGTTTGCTCAGCAGGGTTTTGGTCCATATCAGCCATGCCTTCAGTTAAGTTCTCTTCTTGGTCTTCTGCTTGGAGTTCTTCTTCCACATTCATATGCCCTTGGCTAAATTCTTCGGGAATCATATCCTCGGTTGACTCTGCAACCCCCTGAGGGCTTTCAGGTTGAGATATTGCTTCAGTGTTCTCTTTTTCTTGTTCATGCCTTTCAGGGGAAGCAACCCTAGCTTTGCTAGGGTCTGCTGTTTCATCCAACATTTCTTCAACTATTTCTTTGTCAATAGCAGAGTACTCTGGTAACTGATTAATATCAATGTTAATGTCCAAAGGGCTATGAGGCTGCACGTAGTCACTCATATTGGCCAGAATTTGGGCCAATTGGTCTTCCTTTAAAGGGCTTACAGTAGCATTTTCGGGAGGCTCTGTTCCTTCTTTGTCACTGATATGATTATCTTAGTTCTTTTCACAGGTATGATAGCTTCCTTCTTCCTCATCCGAATATCGAATTTCTCCTTCAATTTCCTCTTCCTCAGTATTTCCTTCCTCTGCACTGGATTGTTTCTCACCAAGGGTGTGGTGACTTATTTCTTCTTCGTCTGAATAACGAATTTCTCCTTCCATTTCCTCTTCTTCATCAGTACGAGGACTTCCTCCCTCCAATTTTGGAGGCTGTTCATCCTCTGAGCTGTGCAATTCCAGTGGCTGGCTACTATTGCCTGGAAGTCCTTCCATCATCCCCTTACTTCGTTTTAAACTGAGGGACTGTATGTGAGTTGATGGCTCAGCTATTGAGCCAACCATTCTCTTCTGTTTCGGGGCAGGTAAGGCTAACCCTCCATCAATGGAGAATATCAACTCCTCCCAGCTAGTCTATTGCTGGGCAAGGCTACGACTCACTATTAATCGAATTAGGCAATGGTGGCTAACCACCATGTATGCATGCTGAGCTTTTCTTATATTACGAGCGATATCATGCAGTAAGGAATTAAAAAATGCAGGCAGATTTACAGTGCATTTCTGTTTTAATACAACCAGTAATTTAAGGTGGTGAGGTCTTACCACGTCTTTCCTTCCGTTGCACGTTATATAGGCCTGCACTATCTTGGCCAATTCCGTCCATGGTTCTCCCAATGATGTTGGCTGAACTCCTTTGCCTTTGACAACCAATGTCTGTCCGTCATCCTAAAAAATATTCATGGCTTCTCGAATCCTAATCTTCTTCTGAGTCCATATAGTTCCTTGCGTTGGTATGCCAGACACCTCTGCAATTATTTCACTGGATATAGCTATTTGTCTTCCTCTAACCATGGAGAATCCTTCTTGCAAGTTCTGTAAAAATTCGGTGGCCACTGCTTCATGGGGTTGTTGCATTCTCGTGAAATATGTAATCCATCCTAATCTTTCCAAAATATCTCGTGCAACATCAGAAACGACTAGCACCTGCGGCTCATTGTGAATTGGTCGCCCTCCCATCGTCTCTGCACACTTTTAGTTCTTTCCAAACACACAGTGATCGCAATGGAACAGCACATCACGGTGAATTGGAATAATGTCGTTAAATTTTTGTTATTCCCTAGAATGCAGGGATTTTGTTTGCATACAGGTAAAGAAATATCGGGATCTGATCTGCATGCAGACATCCACGCCCCCCCTAATGGATGATAGGCCACCCTCGACTGTCAATTGAGAGAGGCAAGTGTGGCACAACAATAGTACAACAGGGAAAAAGTAGGCATAATTATGATACATTCAATCAAATTATAGAAATTAATGAAATCAATGCATGTGATAAATCGATAACAGATATTAAATAGTTTTGTAATGATTCAAATATGAGGAGAAGGGAAAATTTAAGATAAACATAAGTACAGATGCATTTATTACCCACTTCAAAGTAATATGATCGATTTATAATGATTTTCATGTATAATAGGTTCGAAATCAAAGGTTAAGGATTCATACTTTCATTTGATATTTAAATAGAGACATAGGAAAAAGGGTTTAATATGACTATTGATGTGTATAAATGTGACTCCAATACCATTAGCAGAGCTCTGTTTCCCACAGGTGTCCATAACCTTGACAGAGTTGCTTTCTCACTCTTGGAACCATTGTCCTTTATGCTGAGGAAGTGCTTGTTAAATGTCATAATGGAGGCCATTGTGCTAGCTTGGTGACCAGATAAATCACAATGCCATTCAACAGGAGGGAGTGAAAAGTGGGCAGGCTGGCTCATGATGAGACCTCCTATTCCAAGGACTTCCTTATTTTTTCAATTGTCCATTGGACCATATCCCTGGTTTGGTGGCCATGTTGGGAATGCCACTTCACTGACTTCCTTATGATCATGGTAGGCTGGCTCTTGATGAGACCCCCTATCCTCCATCTTCCAAATCATATGATTATTATTGAAACATATAAATATTTTTCTTTTTCATATAACACTTTCCTAGTTATTCATAAAGGATGGCTCAGCACTCCTTAAGAGTAGGGATGGTGGAAGAAGTATGAACATCTCAATAGAACAAAATATGCCCTTATTCCTACTCCATAAATAAAAATCAAAGAAAGTTATAACATATGGGAAAGAACCAATCATGATAAGGATAATCGATTAGATTAATTCAGTGGTAGTAAAACAGCAAAATCATGTTATTGATTATGTCCCTTTTCCCTTTTTCTTATCATTACTAATTTTTTTTTTTTAAATGACGATTTATTTTGATTTTCTGATTACAGTAAGCTTTAATTTGTATGATTGTATATAAATAATATGTTTGCCTTTAGAAGAGTCATCAGAAATTATCAAAATGCTAATTTAAAACAAAAACAATCCACTCAAAAGGTGATGTTCCTTTAAAAAGAACAACAGAAACAATCTGCGGAACTATTTTTCCTTCCGAAAGGAACAACAAATCAGTCTGTGGAAGTGCTGTTCCTTTAGAAAGGAACAGCAGAACTCAAAACAAGCGAAATAAACAGAGTTTTTGAAAAAACAGAATTCCATGAAACAAACAACGAAAACTGAAAATAAACGAAATAAACAGAAATTTGAAAAAAAACGAATTCCCTAAAACAAATAATCCAAATAAATGAACAATATTTATGTACAAAATTTAAAAAAGAAATGATTTAATAAACTGGTGCCGAGGAGGAGTTATCCCCTTCAGCGAAAATTTCCATGGTAGAATCTTCCCGCAACTATTGGTAAAAGGATTCCCGGGTAAGCAGTTTATGATACAATCGTACTCGATGACCGTTTACCTTAAAGGAATGCCCAGATCCATCAATGGTAGTTAATGTAATAGTGCCATTATCGTGCACTTTTTGTATTTCATAGGGTTCGAGCCATCGTTTTTGGAGTTTCCCTGGAAAATCCTGAAACCTAGAATCATATAGGAGTGCCTAGTCTCCTTCGTGGAAGATCTTTTCTTTGATCAGGGCGTCATGCCATTTTTCTCTCTGTTGTTGGATTAACGCTGTGTGCTGAAGAGCAGAAAGCCTAATTTCATCTAATTCATTAATTTGTTGTAGTCTTTTGGCCTGGGCTTAATTTAGATCTAGACCCATCTTTTGAGCTGTTCTTAATGTTTGAATTTCAAATTCTATTGGAAAGATGGGTTCTTTTCCAAATACCAATTGATATGGTGAATATCCTGTAGTGGGTCTCCACGTTGTTCGATATGCCCACAATGCTTCTGGCAATCTGTAGGCCGAATCTCATCTGTGTGAGGCAATGGTTTTTGTCAATATAGATTCAATCACTTTGTTTGTGCTTTCTACTTGGCCATTGGCCTGTGGGTGGTATGGGGGTTGTAATCTTGTGCTGAATGTGGTAGTTTTGAAGTGTTTTAGCTAATTTATTACCTACAAACTGTGGTCCTCCATCTGTGATTATGTCCCTTGGGAGGCCATATCGAACAAAGATTTGGAAAAGAAACTGTATTGCAGAGTCCTCTGTAGCTTTTGAAAGTGCCTTTTCTTCGACCCACTTAGTGAAATACTCGGTTGCAACTAGGATGTATGTTTTTTGGTTTGATGCAGGGCTAATAGTGCCAACAAAATCAAGCGCCCAACGTTCAAATGGTTCAATCACTAGTTGAGGGTTCAAAGGCATTTCATCAAACTGCCCAGGGCGACCTGCCCTTTGGCAGCTATCACAGGCCTGCACAAATTTTTTGGCATATTTAAAGATGGTAGGCCAATAATAGCCTATTCTTAAAACCTTATGGGCAGTTCTACAATCTGCAAAATTCCCGCCACATTTCCCATCATGGCATACTTTCAAAATATCAAATACCTCATCATCCCGGACACATCTTCTTATTTGCATATCTGCCCCTGTGTGAAATAGGTAGCCCCCAATCCAAGAGAATCGGGTACTACGCTGTATTATCTGTTTTTGTTTATTAAGGGATAGATGTTTAGGTAATTTACCTATTGCCAAATAATTTGCTATATCAGCATACCATGGTGTTCTGACAGTAACATCGAACAAATGTTCATCTGGGAAGTGGTCTTCAACTGCTTCTGTATCTGTTGGCTTTGGCATTCTTGACAGAAAGTCAGCTACAGGGTTCTCTTTCCTAGGTCAATCTTTGATTGTAATGTCGAATTCCTACAATAAAATCAACCATCTTGTCACTCTTCCATTTGTAACAGGTTTATTTGCTAAAAATTTAATGGCAGAGTGATCAGTATATAGTACTACAGGATACCCAGTTATATAATGTCTAAACTTATTTATAGCATGTACTACAGCTAAAAATTCCTTCTCAGTCACAGTATAATTTAATTCAGTAGGGGATAGTTTTTCGCTAATGTAATAGATTGCATATGGATTCTTGTCTTCCTCCTGCCCAAGTACTGCTCCAATTGCTGTGTCTAAGGCATCAAATGAAATTTGGAATGGCAAATTCCAATTTGGGCCCCTCAGCACTGGGGCTGTTGAAACAAGATTTTTCAGATCATTGAAGGCATTGTCACATTTATCTGTCCAAATGAAATCAACATTTCCAGTTAGTGCATATAAAGGTGCAGCTATTCGAGAATAATGTTCTATAAATCCTCTATAGTAACCAGAAAATCCAAGAAATCTACGTACCTATGTTTGTGTGGTGGGTGCGGGTATTAACAAGATTTTTTGAATTTTAGCTGGGTCCACCTGAATTCCAGCTGCTGAAATATAATGCCCTAAGATAACTCCTTCGGTCATCATCATATGACACTTTTCATGGCTTAAACAAAACCTAGTGTCAATACATCTTTGTAGCACCTTTTCTAAATTTTCTAATGCTGGCTCAAAGTCATCCCCATAAGGTGTGAAGTCATCCATATATATTTCGAGACCTTCATTTATTAAGTCTGCAAAGATGTTGAGAATGGCCCTTTGGAATGTAGCAGGGGCATTGCATAGGCCAAAAGGTAAGACTCGGTAGGCAAAAGTCCCCCATGGACAGGTAAAAGTAGTTTTGTCTTGGTCTTCATGGGCAATCTGGATTTGATTTTATCCACTGAAGCCATCGAGGAAAGAAAAGACTTTCTTTCCTGCAAATGCGTCTAATTCCTGGTTAATGAAAGGAAGGGGAAAGTGGTCTTTCTGTGTTGCCTTGTTAAGGTCACGGTAATATACACATATTCTCCACTTTTCATTCTTTTTCAGTACCACTACTAATGGAGAGACCCACTTGCTATCAGATATTGGGTAGATGAAATTAACATCCAATAGTTTTTGTAATTCAGCTTTCACAATATCTTTAAGGTGAGGGTTTAGTCTTCTTTGGGGTTGGCGAATGGGTCTCGCATCTTTTTCAATATAGATGTGGTGTGTACACAATTGAGGATAAATTCCTTTCATATCGGGGTAATCCCATGCAAAGGCTGCTTTGTATTTCCGCAATAGTTGGACCAATTTCTCTTCTTGTTCAGCAGTCAGATTTTTGTTAATGTTTAGAGTTTTTCCCGGCTCAATTTCTACAACCTTGCTATTGTATACAGAAGTAGTGGGTATTACTTGATCAGGAATGTCTTTCAAAGGATCTTCTTCTTCTTTATTATCAAATGTTGCCTTGATCATGTGACATTGTAGATGGGATCTAATTTGTGGTTTATTAATAAAACTATTGATGATATCATCCTCTGTTTGATCTTTAAAATCAAGAGCATTTTCTAAAGTTAGAGGTTATCTCATATTTTCCATAATATATGATACAGGTTGTTTTTTTGTTTTGATTATTGATAGACTTGGCTGGGCTGGGGGATATAAAGCTAAATTCTTAACATAGTTTCCCCTTGTTATTGTCATGTTGCCTTGTCGGCATCCAATATAAGCATCGACAGTTGCCAACCAAGGTCTACCTAAGATTAACGGGTGTCCTTCTAGCCAGTTCTTTGGATTGATAACCAGGAAGTCAGCAGGGTATTCCCAGGAATCTATAGATACCATTACATCTTGTAGTGTACCCTCTGGTTTGACTACCGATCAGTCAGCTAATTCCAATAAGGTTGTTGTTGGTTCAAGTGATGTAATGCCAAGTTTTTGACAGGTAGTGTTTGTTAAGATATTGATCGCTACTCCCAAATCAACTAAGGCATTTGGAAATGATTGCCCATTGATTTGCACTATCACTATAGGATTTCCTGGGTCTTCATATTTTACGGGTGTTTCCATTCCTGATAATAAATTAGATAAAGTATCGACTATTTGGACAGTTGGATTGGTGTTTTTTCTCCTCTTTGGCTTCTTTATGCATAATTCCTTAATGGTTTTTGCATATATAGGAATGTCTTGGATGGCTTGGAGGAGAGGGATTTTTATACACAATTTCTAAAATTCTCTCAAAAGATCAAAATTAGGATGTTCTAATGGGCGTGGTATGATTAATCGTTCTGGGAATGGTGGAGAGGAAGTTGTTACTTGTTGTTGATCTTGTCGTTGAAATTCCTTCTCTTTCTGTAATGTTTGTTCTACAGGTAACAGATCTTCAATATGAACATCGTTGTTTCTCTCTGTTTCTACTATGCACCCAGACCTTAAATGAAGGTCATTGCACTCTCTCAGTTTAGTTTCTAATTCTGGGGGTTCCATTATTTGGACAGACTGAACTGGCCTATTGTTTGGGTTTGGGTTGGGTTGGGCTAGGAGTTGTGGTCTTAAGTTGGTCTGGGGGTTTGTATAGGGAGCTGGTAGTGTAGGTTGAGAGAGAGGGATTGTTCCAGCTGGCTGATTTGTACGTCTTTGCCAGTTTGACTGCCAGGCCTAACTCTGGGAAGTAGAGGGGGACCATTGTGTAGGATAGTTATTATTTTGCCAAAACGGTGGGAAGAAAGGAAAGCTAGGCCAATTATTTTGATTTGATTGATTTGGCCAAGATGTTGTAGGGAATGGTTGTTGTGACCAATTGGGGAAAGGTGGTTGATTTTGCCACATTCCACTATATTGCTGAGCATTGTATTGAGGAGGCTGAAAAGAAGAAAATGGATCAGTTGGCATACCTGATTGTCATGGCTGCCATTGTCGGTGCTGATTAAGCAGACATACCACTTCTGATTCTTCTTCTGCCTCCTTATAAACTGCTTTTAGGCCAAAAAGCAAAGGAAATCCTTCTGCAGGGTGATCTTTCATGAAAATGGCGCAGAATTTGATCACATCCAATGGGCACTCTTTGTGGCTATGTTTCTTTCTGCATCTAGGGCAGGATATCGCCAAATTTTGCTCTGCTTCTGCTTGCTTTTGTTTGGCTTGCATAATGTCGAACTGCGTTGTTAGAGTCCCAAGTATATCTGTCTTAAAATATTCTAGCAGATTTCCAATCTTTGCACGAGTCACACTTTCATTAGAGGTCTTGTTTTCTCTTGTAATCACATCATGTTCTACTGATTTTAGCCTCGTGTTGCCCCTCAAAATCCTGATACACAAATCAATGATGTCAGCATAACTTTCCTAATATATATCACCTTTTCCCATCATATTCAATGTTTAAACCCATTGATCTTTCATTCCCATAATTAATGTAGTTTTCAACAAATTATTAGGTAAGGGTAAAGATGCATAAGGAGATCTTTGAAGATTGTATTGAAATTGTTCCACATATTCTTCCATGGTTTCATTTTGTTTTGTTGTCATTTGGAATATTTCATCTTTTAGTTCCCGAGACTTGCAATAATCTTGATATTTCTTTAAAGATGCGGCTTTCATCTGATCCCAATCAGTTATGACACCCCCACCTAATCCCATAAACCATCGTAAGGCTGCCCCTTTTAATGTAGAAGGGAATAGTTTTAGTTTTTGGGGATCGGTGGCATAATCATATCCCCTGCATAACACATCAAATTCAAACAAAAATGCATCTGGATCTTCTGATGTTAAGCCATGAAATGTGGGAATATGTTTAAGGGGAATGACCTTCATAGGTGCATTGACTGCAGTATCTACTATAGGATATTGCAGTGTAGAGGTTTGCTAGGGTGTCTGCTGGTTCTGATTTTTGTTCTGGGCCATTTGGTCAAAAATGTGCCAATATCCTTCTGGGATCTCCAAGGAATTTCTAGGGTGGCTGGAAGGAGCAGGAATGGCTTTGACAACACTTCCCTTATCTGGAACAATGAGTATTCCTTGTTGACCTACTGTTTGAGGTGATTCAGGGCTTTGGTTTTGAATAGGTTTAACAACACTTCCCTTATCTGGACTGCTTACTGGTTGGGCTATTTCAATAGGAGATTGTGGTCTCCAGTTTCTCCGGTTTCCCATTCTCCTTCACAGAGATTACTAGAGTTCCCTTCTTGAGGGGAAATTATGCAAGGATTCTCAATTTCTTGGGAATCTTGCTCAATTCCCTCTGTTTGATTTTGTATCTCAGCAAAGGCTTTAGATGGTGACTCTGTAGCCTGAAGGGAACTAGTAGGCTGTCTAGAGATAGCTTTTCTAAATCCTACTGATAGCTGAGATTCAATTATTTTAAGGATTTCGTCAATAAAAGTTGTCCGCCCAAGGGTCACTGGTCCCTTAGGTTTTTCAATTTTAGGAGGAATTTTGTTTTTCTTAGTTGGTCTATTCATTCAAGAAAAAAAAACCTTCATTCCTACCTAAAGAAAGAAGCCTACCTACTTCTGCTGTGAAGCGGGCTGTGAGCAAGTGTGTTTCTTGCCCAGTGCGTAGGTTCTTACCTTCCGTCTTTAATACCCAATTCTTTGCAAGCAGAAGAAAATCACCTGTGCATCACTCCTTTAAAATGGCATACACTCTCCTCGACAACGATGCCAAAATGTTGGGTCATAAAAAGGTATATTTTGAACACCTAATCAGCCTACATTAATTATCAATCCGGGAGCGACTTTTTATTTCAAGTGTGTACTCTGTCTGAGGCTGCAATTAACTAAGAGTAATGCTATGAATATGTAGTATAGAATGCTGAATACAAGAGTAAACGAATGCTTGTAAAGAAATCTAATTACAGTAACATAAATGAAAATTCTTTGAAATCTTAACTACATCAATCTGCAAACCATCGATCAGGGATACAGTAGCAATAACTCTTTCCCTTAGAAATTGATGCAACTGAAATCACACTGAGGCAAGATAACCAATCTCGGAACTTGGAAGCAGTAACCAGTGTCCTCTATAGTTGGTGGTCTTGTTCTGAAAGCAATAGAAATGAACTCAAACTACTTGCTGATAAAAATAACTGAAAAGGAACTTCCTCTAATAACAAAATCTAGAAAGGGACAACAACTTATAATTCCTATGCATAACAATTGTAACCCTTCTATCTACTAATCTAAAGCTATGAATAAAAAATGAACAATAAGCATAAATGGAACAACAACATGAATTGAACAACAATTATAATTTTAACGCAATCAAGCAACTAATCTCCATACTCCAATCCTATCGACAGCCAAGACTACACAATAGTCAATTATAACAAATCATAAACCAATAGAACAACAACTAGAATTAAATACAGAACAACAAAGCTTTGTAATGATGGAAAGACAAATAAACAGAGAATGCACTTCTTGCAAAGGATAAAATAGCAATGCAATTCGTTAATGAATCTGTATTCAATCCAACAACAGTCAATCAACTCTTCAATCGTAATAAAATTTAAACACAACTTCACACAACAGTAAGCAAAGATTAGAAATACAAACAACAAGGTAATTCCACCAGAGCCGGGCCCTTAGCGCCAGTGAAATACTGCTGGGCTACTTCAGAACTTAAGAGATGAAATGAAACACGTCTTTGATATTAATCAAACATAAAGTATTACAAAGACTGTTCTCTCAAAGTCGAGAGTCAATAAACAATATTACAGAGGAAATGTTTGAATATGAGAACTTCCGACTGACCCCCTGATCACTAAAGGACATTGCTTTATATATCAGACCCTGACGGACAAGACGAGGAATAAGATGAGTTTGAACAGCGATCCCTCGGGATCGAAGGATCCTGAGGGATTCGCTCCCCTTCGTTTAGTTATCATCTTGTTTACTTTGACCGAAGCCGAGATGTCCCCTGCCTTTTCTTGGCAATGCGTTCGGATCTCCTTGTCTTTGGCTAGATGTGGTTTAACACTGATGGAGTAGCAGTTGCATTAATCTCAGCCTCACCTTTGGTACAGCTGTTCACTTCGTCTAATTCCTGTTTTTGTCAACAAAAAGCAAAATTTAGTCATATTTTTACAATAAACATAAACCTTTTCAATTCTACCATAATTCTTATAATAAATTACCTTCCCAAGGTAAAAAGGAGTATGTCTATAGTAAAAGAATGAGAAAATGCACAGTAGTTTCATACCTTTTTCACTGCCCAACAATAGGGTATCAATTCCAATGACCAATGATAATCAACCCAAAGAATGGATATGAATAATAGGGAAGAGTGGAAAGTGGTAAGTATGGATTACCATGGACACACTATATCAACCAGTGCCCCTTATTAATGACCCTAATAAACCATAAGGCATCAGACGAGGTCTCCTTAGATTAAGGTCAAAGGATACCCTTCGTGGTAAAGTGTGGGAACATGGATAGAATCAAGAGTGGTTAATCATCCACTTTGTCTCTTGATTTATATTAATATTCCCTTAACATTTTTTTAATTTTTTTTTCAAGTTGTATGTGTCCTCAAGGGATGACAACAAGATTAATATTTGGCTTGAGAAACCATGACCTAGGGGCATCTAAGTCATCAAAATCACCCAAGGATACACTAACCTTAACATGACTGGATTTTTTCACACAGAGTTTTGAACCAGTGACCTTCACGTCATAGAGTGAATTAACACTACACCCCATCACTGTCTATTCTATGCCCCATGGGAAATATGTCGTTAACATTAATTAAAAGCACACGATTGATAAAATGGTTAAAGAACCTTTTGATATACTACCCACCTTGCTTCAAGAATAATTAAAAATTAGAGAAAGTGTTGACCAACGCAATAAGTGGAGAGTTCTTACATAAAGCTATTTGAATATCATCATAGGGCTCCAAGTTGGTTAGCTTCCAAATAAGGAGAAATTTTTTTTTCCTACGTGTTACCTAATTTTGTAGGGTAATAGTACAAGTTGTTAAGACTAAGTTTTCAAATGAGTGTTGGAGCGGGGTCCCCTGGGGTACATTTTTGGTGAAGTTTTGTTTATGTTTTATTGTGCACGCTACGTGAAAGAGTCAAAGGGGCTTTGGGGTAGGTCAAAGTCCCGTAATCAATTTCCTATGGAAAAGAAAGTAATCAAGTATACTTCAATAAAATCTATTTATCTAACTTCAACAAATATTTGTGCATATAAGCAAATAACCAATAATAGAAGTGATTATGAAATAACATAACAGATTCGGATCTTTACGCAGTTACCAGATAATCAATACAACAAATCACACAAAATTCCAGGCTTGCCAGAAAAGTCTTCTTTATTAATAAATCTATCAATTCTAGTACATTCAGTCCTTCAATACAATCTATCCTTCTGTGCACACAGCCAGCGGAGTCCACACATAGCCAGAACTTAGTTCTTCGTGCACACAGCCAGTAGGAGCCTTTCTACCCAAAAACCTAGGATTAGATCAAAACATTAACAACCATACATCATCAGACATAAGGTCATATCCTGACTCAACTTAACCTTTACATATTTATACTATCTAGACACACAGATACCATGGTCTCAAACCATGGTTTGAGACTCATTGTTTTCCCTTTAAACCCATTACATATCATAGCTTCTATTAGTAAAAATAAAAGTTACATGTTGTATATGCTAAGTGCATATGCAGATTAGTAGTGAAGCTGTCAATAGATATTAGTAATGTAGCAAAAAATAGATACATCCGATAAGTGCCTCATAAATACATGCCGTGGGTCAGCAAACAATAGTCTGTGAAAATATATACATCAGTGATAGATATCAAAAAATAACCAAATATTAGTTGCAACCTCTAATGGGGGTTCAACCCCATCCAATGATCAGGAACAAATGGTCGATGAAAATACTGGTAATATGCATAATCATTCTGTTCCTAATCTCCATGTGAGCATTCAATAAGTGCGACGCCTCCTTGGAAAGGAGGTTGGAAATTGTGTTCCACTCCCTATAAATGTGCCAACAAGAAATATTATCAAAATATGTTTTGTGCTGTAGAGTTTCATCCAAAATATTCTACAGTGTGTGTATGTGACATGCTGTTTGTAGGATGAACCAGTCAATGATAATTTTGGAATCACCAAAAAGATGTAGAGCATGAATTTTTTTTGTGATGGCGAATTGTAGGAGATATAGTAGACAAGAGAGTTCAACATAGTTATTGTTGCCACGACCAAGTCCAATCTTGACTTTGTAAAAATTATGGGGTGTGTGATGAAGTAGGAAGCCACCACCACAACCATGTGATTGAGTAGATCCATCGAAGTAGGCCCAAGGTAGTGAATAATCAATAATCTCAGGGGAGATAACTCGAGGCTGCGGTGGGGGTGGATCATCAGGTATCAAGTGGTAAATAGAGATAATGTGGGAAGCAGATGAGGGCCAGTGATGAGGAATATTGTGGAAGATGGTCCGATTGTGGGCCATACAGATGCTCCAACATATTAAAATAGGCAGATTACACAACTTATGAGGTAGTGCAGATGTCCACCAAGACTCCCAAGCTTCAGTAAGTGTAAGCCCCCCCAGTGAAAATTATGATCAATGGAGGTGTGTATGAGTTGCCAAAGTTCATGAGTAGCATTGCAGTGAAGGAAAAGATGAACTGTATCTTCAGTAGCCGAATTACATAGAGGACATCTATGGGGACCAATATGTGATCTTTTCTGGAGGTTGCCCCTCGTGGGAATTTTATCAGTGAGAATACACCACATGAGGAGCCTAGTTTTCGCCCATCCCTGCAATTTCCATATATTACGCCACCATGAGAGTAAAGATTCAGGTATATGAGATTGATAAATATGAATATACTTTTCTTTGGAAGTATATAAACCATGTTTAGAGACAGTCCATATGAGTTCATCCTCCCGGTCCAGAATTCTGACACATGTATCTCTTAGAGCATCCAGATAAGCAGTCCAATGTTCTATCCCTTTTGATTTCAGCTATAGTTCCTGATGGCCTAACCATCTTTGAGTGAAAAGGGTGGATCGATTTATGTCGGAAATGTGGTTGAGTGTCAGGTAACCAGCAAGGTTGAGAGAGTTAATAAGTGTAGGTGGGAGGAGGTGGGCATTGCCGCAACCCATCCAGGAGTCCCAACCAATACGGACCTTGGATCCATTACCAATTTTCCATGCTAAATCAGTGCTGATATGTTGAATAGAGCCCAATACTGCTCTCCAGATCATTGAATAGCTGGGATAGTGCACCGGAGGTTGGAGAAGCCATTCAAGTGGATTAAGTGGATGGATGTATTTCTGAATGACCACCCTGGTCCATAAGTTGTTGCTAGTAAGGATCTGCCAACCAAGTTTAGTAGCCAATTCCAGTGCAAAGTTCAGAAAATATTTGACACCCCAACTCCCCCATCACTTGGGTAAATCAATGCGAGTGCATTTAGTCTAGGAAAAAGTGTGACCTTCTTTAGCACCGAGCCATATAAATTTCCTACAAATCAACTGTATCCTGTGGAGAATTCCTTTAGGTATCCATGCTAGAGACATCCAGTAAACCGGAATGGCCTCTAAAACTGATTTAATAAGTATCAATCAACCAGCCCATGATAACCAATGATGGCACTAGTTGTTCAGTCGTTTTTCGATCTCGGTGATAAGACAGTTCCAATCAATAGATTTATAGCTCACTGGTTTAAGGAAAAAACCGAAGTACTTCAGACCATCCTAAAATCTGGTGAGGGTAAATGGGAATCTCTGCTGAGCATAATGGATCTCATGTGAAGTGCATCCATGACAAGTCAGAGTGGATTTGCTCTTATTGCAATTCATGCCAGTAGCAGTACAAAATAGAAGTAGGATGGATCTAACCACAGTAGAATCCCCAAGTGTTCCATTGATGAAAAGTATGATATCATCAACAAATAGAAGGTGTGAAAGTACACAGTTTTCTGAAATGTGAATACCTTTCAATTTTCCATGATCCCTTTCATCAATGATACATCTATTGAGGTCCTCCATGATTAGGAGAAAGAGGAGTGGGGATAAGACATCCGTGTCGGAGTCCCCATTTGACATGATTTTTTTTTGTTTCAGCCCCATTGATGAGTATACTAAAGGAAACAGAGGTAATGCAACACATTATCCAATTTATAACTTGTATGGGGAATCCCAGATGAGTAAGAGGCATGTAGATATAGAGCCAACTAGCTTGATAAAATGATTTTTCAAGATTGATCTTGAGTATCATCCCTTTGATCGTCATAGTATGCATGGAATGTATTCCTTCTTGTGAAATGCCTATAGCATCACGGATCTGTCGATTTTCAAGGAAAGAAAATTGTTCAGGTGAGATAAAATTAGATAAAATGGGCTTCAACCGATTAGCAAGGATCTTAGCCATAATCTTGTAAATACAATTGCATAATGAAATCGGACGAAAATATTTTAAAGTATAGGGATGATCAGTGTTTGGAATGAGTGCAATGAAGGTAGCATTAAATGCTTCATATATACGTCCAGATTGTCGGGTCTCTTCCACCACCTCCAGAAGGTCATGTCCCAGTAGTTCAAAGAATGCCAAATAAAATTCCATGGACCATCCATCAAGTCCAGGGCTCTTGTCCTTTTTGAACCATTTAAGGACAAATTCAAGTTCCTTCGTTGTCACTAGTGTAAGGAGATCATCAACTTCTGCAGGATCCACATATCTGTGAAATAGGGAGGCCACCTTGATGATTTCAACCAGTGAGGGTTGAAGAGGTGCCTTATATATATCAAGAAAATGATTGATACCCTTCTATGCAAGTTGTGAGAAAGTAGTAGCAGTGGTACCATCCTCGTCGTCGAGTTCCCAAATGGTATTGATGGCCTTTCGGCCCTTAGAAAATTGATGGAAGAGTTTGGAATTTTGGTCACCTGCTTTGATCCAGGTAGCATGAATTTTTAGTCTCCAAAATTCATCCCGAATTTGAAGGATCTTTACGTAGTTATATTCCAGTTTAATAAGCTCTGATTTATCATCTTCTGTCACGAATCCTCCCTCGATAGAGCATTCCAAAATGTGTATATCCTGTTCAATTGTTGTGAGCTCAAGGTTATCCATTATTTTCTTATTCCTAGCCCAAGTAATTAACTCTTTTTTAATGTAGAGAAGTCTGTGTGAAAATATGGAGGATGACGAGTGAAGACTTGGTGGTGGAGGGAGTCTCCAATGAGTATTCACTAAGTTGACAAAGTCTGCATCTTGTAGCCACGCAGAGTGTAATTTGAAAGGTGTGGCTGGCCTGTTGAAGGCCCCAGTGACTTCCAGGTATATCGGAGAGTGGATAGAGATACCACCAGAGCCAATACATTTTCTAAACGAGCCAAGAGAGTGTAGTAATCCTTCCTTAATAAGGAAGCGGTCTAGCCTGCGAGCAACCATATCGACCCCAGTGCGCCTGTTGCACCATGTAGGAGAGGGGAGGTTATGAGGGGATCCATCAGTTGGTGGGTAGATAGAAGATGTATGAAAAAATAAGAGAGTGGATCCACATGTGAATTAGGTCTCCAGGACTCAGAGATCCCCAGGGAGAAATTCAAATCACCAGAAAAAATAATATTGTTAGAACGAAGCACTGATGCGTTCAAAAGAGAGGTCCAGAAATGCTGCCTATTTTTGCAGGGGCCATAGGCATTGATAATGCATAAATGAAGACCGAGAGCTTCTGAAAAAATATCCATCGAAATAATGCAATCCCTACCCCAAACATTGAGAAGTTTAATGTGCGGGGGGTTGATACAGAGGGCCATTCCACCCGAGCGACCATTAGCATCGATGGCATGGATGGTCCACGAGGGGAGAAGAGGAGCAAGAGCTTGTATGACAAGTCCAGAAGAGCCATGAGTTTCCTGGAGGAGGATGATGTCTGCTGATGAAGAAGAGAAGAGGCGCCTAAGAGCAAGGAAATTGGCGGGGCTGGAAAGCCCTCGATAGTTGAAAGAGAGGAAAATCATTGGGAAACCAGGAGAGGGGATTGTCTTGCTCTAAGGATCCCATAAATTGAAAGTTGAGTTCCAGATGCAACTTTGCCTGTTGTATGGCCTTATAGATATGTGAGTGACGCCCATGAGTGGATTTGTGTAGGGTAAAAGGGGGGCTAAGTTGAGGTCAGAGTCCAGCCACAGTGTAATTAAGAGGGCATAAATTGTAGGAGTGGGTAGAAGAGAATTCAGATGGTTCAAAAATATGAGTAAGTAAGGGAGGTGAAAGGGGGAGTGAAGAGGGTGATGGGGGAAGTGTAGGGGATACATATAATGAGGGGGAAGGAGCTGTAGTTGAAATTTAAGGTATGGAAGGGTGAGTAGGGGAAAAAAGGAATGGAGGGGAGGACGGAGGACAAATAATGGTAGCGGTAGAGAATCCATCTAGAGACGGCTCCGTGTATTGAATAGAAGCAATAGATAAAAAAGATAAAATAGTGAAAGGAGGTAAAGAGGGAGTACCATTATCTAGAGAGAGTCTAGAGTGTGTAGCAAAAATCATAGATCAAGTGACTCTGTGAGGGGTAGCCCAATCCGCCTGTGTAAAGTCCACCTACGAAGGGGGAGCAGGAGTCAAGAGGAAATCAAATATATGTGCCTGCCTCTGCAACGAGATGGATACTGGTTCAATATGCTGCAAGTTACCCTGAGTGCTGGTACCAGATGCTTGTCCATTTAATGAACAATATTTGAAGACATGACCAACTTTATGACAGTGGTGGCAACGGAAAGGAACCCCTTCATAATCCAGCAACTGAGTCCAGAAAGAGTTGCATCATCAAATATTGATGGATTCTTCGAGGCCTTCCCTTGTATCCAGTTGTACCAAAATGTGGGTAAATGCCATCTTACTAGATTCAATATATGAGCGATCATGGTCAAAGTATGTGCCCAGAAGGTTACCAATATCCCTGAATATCTGTTCATTCCATAAGTGAAGCGGAAGGCCAGGCAGACGAACCCAAATAGGTCCCGCTCCCAATGGTTCACGATAAGGATCGAATAAGGGGCTCCAATGCTTCAGAAGCACTAGAGCCATCTCAATGTGCCAGAATTGCGATAAAATCAGATAAGTAGGGTCCTTGTTAGAGAAACCAAGGGCAAACCATCCCTTCGTAAGAGTATGAATGGTAGGGAGCTCATGTAAAAGACCACCCCATATATCCTGTATCTACTGTGTCAGTGTTTTAACCCCATATTTCTGGTCACGAACACACCCCACCACAACTTTATCCACCGTACCTAGAAGATCAACCATCTAAACGCCAACGCCGAGGGTGAGGAGGTCGCTATGCTTTCAAGCCCACACACATTTCGTGCAATGGGGGGCACAAGGGAGTGGTCCAGGAGGTACGGGAGCGGATGCGGTGAGAGGAGGAGATGATGAAGAGTTGGGAGGGGGGTTAGGGGAGTCAGGTGTGGGGATGACAAAGTGGAAATATGGCCGGGGGGGGGGGGGGTAGTTGCAGGGCTATGAGTGGTAATGGGATGATGGGGGGGAGGGGAAGAGTGCGCCGAGGGGGTGGGAGTGGAATGAGGGGGAGATGAGGTGTATAAATTATATAACTTATGTGTTATATGTCCAATATTGTCCTGATCTCACACTATTTTAACTTCATGCAAAATAAAGAATCTATTCCACCATTGATCATTTGTGGAAATTAAATCAAGATTGAAATGCACATAGGAAACAATAAAAATTCACACACATTAACATAGTTGTTTAACGGGAAAGCCTGAAGTTGAAAACCCCAAATATTTGTATATAATATATGTCATAGAGATCATGTAACAATCCTCATACAAAGCTGATCATATCAAGCTCTCAGTACAATACAATTGCTACACACTAATCAGGCCCGATCTTGCAAATCCATGCACCAATCTTTGCCACCTGCTAGCCTGCCTCTACTGTGCAATCCATGTTTAAGAATGGCTCTGAATGAGTTCAAATTACTCCAGCCTTGCTCACACAATCCTCATTGGCATCTCCACTGAGTGCTGGATGCAATCTATGCATCACTATAGTCACAAATGATAGTCACACTTGCCCTTTCACCTATCTCTCCACTGGTCTCCACTGAAACTGCCATGCACTGTAGTTAACTGATGTATTGTTCAGTTGATTAATGAGTTATTATTTTGTGAATTAATTAACTAATTAATTCACTCCACTCTCACTAGTGTATCATTCAGTTAGACTAGATACAACTAGCTCAACTGAGTCTAACTGAGTTAAACTAAATACAACTCCACCAACTACTTCTCCAACTCCATCAAACTCTGCCACTTGAGTTCTAACTGAGTCCTCCATGCAATAGCTCCATTAAACCCTCAGGAATAGCGTAATTCCTTCTATCAACTTCTGTGCCACATCTGTGCACTTAACTGAAGTGCTCCAAGAGAATAAGATAATGTTTAGAGTCCAAATATTATTAAGAGCTAATAATATTCGACATATCTATTTTTAGACTGGCAATCTAAAAATAGATTTCGTCCAATATGTCTAAAAATAGAAGTCCATCTATTTTTCCCAACTTGACCAACCATCCACAAATAGCATCCTGCAACTCATAGAACATGATCCATATGTCTAAAAATAGACTTTGCGCCAAAAATAGCCTACAGGCCCACTTAGTGAAGGTGACTCTTTTCACTAAGCTCATCATCTTGTTGAATCTCAACATGAGGTGGTAGAGAGAGAAGGTGCCGGAGCGAGGTAGCTAGTGTAGATGAAAGAGGGAGCAACCGTAGAGAGAGGGAGAGACTGCGAGAGAAAGGCTAAAGAAGCAGGGGATGAAGGACGGAGGTCTAGGGAGGTGATAAGATCCAGGTCCGCAGATGAGAGAATAACAAGGGAGTCGTGGGTGAGGTTCAGGACCAGTAAGGATTCAAGTGCAGAGAAGGGATGAAGAGGTGTGGATGCAGAAGGAGAAATACTTGAGAAAGCAGGGCAAGTAAAAGGAGAGGATGTGGGGTGGGAGACATACATACAAGAGGAAAAGTGATGTGAAAGGGTATAAATGTCCACCTGGGCATATGGGTCCTCCGAGTAATCGACCAAATGCTCATCCTGGGTCCCTTCCATTGATATCCCCAAGAAAAATGTCGTTAATGCTAGAAACTAACCGTCAGTCAGAAAAACGGTCAAGGGAAACCTGTAGAATACTGGTATGGAAGATCACCGGAGGCAAAATTATGGGTGATGATGGAGGATAGAGCACTGTCAGTTGAAATGTTACGATGAAGGAGTGGGACAAGAAAACCAGGTGTTCACTGATGGAAGAAATAGACGCGGTCGGGTGAGCGAACAGGGTGCCAGTCAAAAGTTGGAATATTGCACCACAGTTGGATGAAACAATGTGGCCCCATGTGATATCGATTGCATCAAAGCCCACAGCGTGCAACCATCAAACCAAGTATACTTGATTACTATGCACAAATATATATAATATATATATATTAAAGAATTCACTGATAATCTGTGGAAGGGTTTTATATATGGACTGTATCTGCGTGCATCTATCATATTATCTGTTATAAGTCTGTTTAGGGACATTACATTAAAATCTTCCTCAGGGTACGGAAACCTGGTTCCAACACCCCCCCATACTGTTTCAGGTGAGACTTTCATCTGTGGAAGTAGATTACTGTCGAAAGGGCCATTAGCTAGAGGGTTTTGTTGGTTGTGCAATAACTCTGAATCTGGGTCAGGACCCCTCAAGCCGAAAAATGTTTCCATTGCTAGGACCAAGGTCATTTTGAGGGATAATTGATGTTTTGGCATCCTATGTTGAACGAATTACAAGATTGGCTTGATAAGAAGATACTTGAATTCACAATCCAAGAGAATAGAAGTTCTAAATTGTCTATTGAATATTGGGTACAAAATTATATTTATACATAAGTCACGATATTTTCTTTACTTCCTTTGCAAGTGAGTTGTATGAGTGGTTGTCTCGACTAACTGAATTTTAGACCTATGAAAAGGATGACGCAATCACTCAGTGGACCCGAGAGTTGGTACAACAGTTAGAAAAGAATAGAAACAAGATCACCCATGCGGTAGATCATTGGATCGACCGTGTTCTGGGAGGATTTGTGACTGAGATTGCTAATGATAAGTTTGTAGCTTATTATGAACCTGAAAGAATATTTTTAAACGGTCCTCGAGGTAATTTCCTACGCTCTTTGAAGATGTGGATTAAGATGCTATTGTGTGAATAGGGTACTCTATGTAGCCATATTGAGTGAATGTCCCGAAGAGGCTTGAATACGCACAGTGGAAGAACTTACCGCACAGATATATAAGAAGAGTTTATTTATAGTCCTCTCAAGGGTAGATCTGACAATGACGAAGAATAAAAGACTAGTAGCTCTGGTGAATCTGCGCACTCTGAAGAAGAAGTATCGCAAGATCAGAATAATCTTGGAGCGTTGGCCATAGTTCAGATCCCATCCAATCCACTTCTGAACTCATCTCACAAATCATCCACACCACCTCCACCTCCACCTCCACCACTAGGCACATGGATGGCTGCCTCCATGAAGCTTCCTACTTTCCGTGGTATTGGGAATGAAGATACAAAACAATTTTGGTTGGTCATTAACGTTGTGTGGACAATACAACAAGTGAATAATGATGATGTTAAGAACGCGCAATTAGCCACTTCTTTTCAAGATCACGCACTGGACTAGTATATAAGGTATGTAGCAGTGAATCCTAATGCCACCATTAATAATTTGAAGGCCGCACTAAAAGATCAATTCAAGAGGCCGAAGTCATTTTCACATTAATGTGTCACTGAGTTAAAAGAGATTTGTCAATAATTGAATGAATCTGTATGGGATGAAGATAAAAGGTTGAAGTGCACTATCAGAGATGGCAGATTCATTATTGACGATACCCAACACAAGGAATGGTTTATTGCTATGCTTCTCCCACATCTGTGCCAGCCCTTGAGTCAACAGAATATTGCCATGCACGCTGAGGCCGTAGAAATTGCAATGAAGTTAGAAGCTTCACCGATACCAAATGTGAAGATCAGGATACAACAGATTCAAAGTTAGTTGGAAGCGATGCATTTATAAATTTAGAATCTATGCAAAGGTAAGGGAAAGGAGGTATGCACAGATGTATGGTGCAAACGATACAAAGTTTCCAGGCATCACAAGGATCAATTTCCTGTGTTCAATGATTATCTACAAGTTGGAGGACCAAGCCCGTTGAAGAGCGCAACTAGACCAAATGGAACACCTACATTATGGTGGACAATTTTTCAGGCTATGGGTATGCAAGCGAATGATTACCTTCTGCAGATTGGAAAATATGTGCCTGACCTAAAGCAACCTTTTTGTAAATTTTTTTCATCGTTGGGACGTGATGAACAACACTGTCGCAATTTTTATTTGATGATTGATCAAGCTAAAATTTATAGAATGCACACTAAACATACCTCACCAGCATCCCTGTCTGGGAGTGGTGGATTACAAACTAGAGGACGAGGAAGAGGAGGAGCTGGCCAAGGAAGGGGACAATTCTCTACTACAACTATGGAGATGCTAGTCATTATGCATGTGACTGTCCAAATCCAGAATGACAGTCCTGCAGGTACTGTAGGCAATTTGATCACGTTATTGAATATTGTCTTGTTTTAATTGCCAATATTTAAGAAAATAAGACGTAAACTCCTACACAAAACATTCAGATGGTAATAGAAGAGCTGCGCGTAGAGGAACCTAGTGTGAATGTTGTCACTAGGAGTGGTGCATCCATTGGTGAAGACAAAGGAAGAAGCCAGATGCTGATATCTAGATCTGAAAAGCACTTGAGAAAAAATATGGATTCAACTTACAGTGTGAAAAGGAAACCTTTGTAGAGGCAAATAAGGGGTTCGCAGAAGCAAGTGCATCAACATCAAGTAAACCTATGGATGTGGATAGAGTAGATGAATAAATAAAGCCCTTCTTACAATATTGTATCAAGTTATTCGCAATAAAAAGGCAGTTGAGAACTTCCAAGAATTGATTGACAACTGCACAAAAAAAGAACAACCCTGGATGGAACATAAAGTTGTCAATAAGATCTATAAGAATAAAATAATAACTGGATGAGAGATGTGCTTGACTGCTTAGATTGGTTCCTATGAGATGGATCAAGTTATTCTAGATCTAGGATTTGATGAAAATGTCTTACAGAAGTAGACTTGGCAACGCATGAGAGAACCTAAGTTGGAATGGTCTACTATTTAGCTGCGCATGGAAAATCAACATAATACTATTCCACTAGGAAGTCTCTCACAGGTTGTAGTTGATATTGAAGGAGTAAAGGTGCTTGTAGATTTTGAAGTCATACATATTGTGGATGATACTAATTCCTATCCTGCACTGTTGGGTTTGGATTGGGGTATTGATATGGATGGCATCATTAATCTTAAAAACAGAAGTATGGTATTTGAGAATAATGGAACCATAATTGTGATCCTCTTAGATCCTGTAGAAGGTGCAAGATATATAGAGCCGGTGCATGCGGATGATGATATCGACCATATCTATAAGATGACTGCACGAGACGATGATTGGATTAACCCGACAGCTAATGGAAGACTTAACTGGGAAAACATAGTTCCTGCTTCTCAAATTCAGATGAAGAACTGGAGAACTGGCAGAAATGGCTACATGAAATATCTGCGCTGCGCTGCAATCGATTGATAAGATCTCTTCGATGCATCCCATCAGAGGTATGGGAATTGCCTTATTATGATGACTTGACCAATATTAACATGGTTTTAGAAGAGCTTGATAAGACCATTCTAGAAGCACATATATTCCATGCACTATATATACCACTGCGCTTTACCCCAGCACGCTGGTGGGAGACACACAAAGGAAACTTGGGTAACTATGAAGAATGCACCCATATGATGAGATCATGCTTTGAGTGTCCAAATAATAGAATAGAAGAGACCTACTCTGAAAAAGGTGATCCATGCAAACATCTCGCTAAATGGGATGAAGTATGGGGCACATAGACGAGACCATAGTGGGTGCACATTTTCATCCATACTTTGGGGAAGGTGCCTACTGATTGGTATCTAAAAATCAAGCTACGACGAGGAACCAATGAATGGAATATGCTGACAAAAAGTTTTATTCTAACCTTTAGCTTTGAAAGCGGGTTAGATTGTTTGGGTAAAGCGCTGCAAGGTATTTAGGAGGTCATCTTTGACACAACAAAACCAAAGGTAGAGCGCACCTCGTCAGCATGGGATGCGCAGATGATGGACATCATTAATTGCAGAAATTTGATAGTTGAAGAAAATGAGGAAAATACAACGAATATTACAATCCCTGAATCTCAAGGACAACACTCAGTTGCTGGGCCTTCAATTGAGTCACTGGATGTCACTAAGCCTCTAAAGATTCAGCAAGTGAACATTGACTTTGAATAACAACCAAAATTAGAAAATATTGTGAATTTCTGTGATGATGATACGGTGGGAAAGGTCGCTAAGCTGTTGTTTGAGTATCAGGACCTATTTCTTACAAAGTTTTCTGAGCTAAAGGGGATAATAGGAGACGTTGAAACCTGATACATGGCCTATGAAGCAATTCCCATATAGGTTAAATACAAAATATAAGCAGAAAGTTAAGAAGGATTGGGAAAAATGGTTGCTGCGAGAATTATAGAACCAATGGAGGAGTCAGATTGGGCGAGTCCCATGGTGGTGTAGGATAAGAATACTAAAGGAGAAATAAGGATTTGCGTGGATCTGTGCAATTTGAATGATGCCTGTGTACATCATCCATTACCGACGCCATTTTCTGATGAGATCGTGGACAATGTACGACAGGAGGCCTGTTCCTTTATAGATGGTTTCTCAGGATATCACCAGATCAGAATCATGCCGGAAAATAGGACTAAGAAAACATTTGCGACAGAATGGGGATCCTTTCAGTATATAGTCATGCCAATTGGGTTGAAGAATGTGCCTACTATCTTCTCGCGTGTGGTAGTATCTGCATTCAAGGAATACATCCAAAAGTTCTTAGAAGTCTACTTTGATGACTAGACCGTCTTTGGGTTGTTGAAGAAGCATGTATTAAGTCTGCGCCTAATGATGGGTACTTTTCGGAAGTATCATATCTCACTTAATCTGAAGAAGTGCATAATTTTCATGCCATTCAAGATATTGCTTGTTCATATTGTTTGTTAGCAAGGATTGATGGTGGATCACACGAAGATCACAATGATCGTTAACTTGGAGTTCCTGCAAATGTCAAACAACTACGCTTAATTTTGGGGCATATAGGATATTATCGGAAGTTCATTCAAGGGCATGCACTGATCACTGTGCCCGTGGATAAATTTTTAAAGAAGGATGCCTCGTTTTGCTGGGATGAAGAATGTCAAAAGATTTTTGAATTGCTGAAGGAAAATATGGTCACTGCGCCCATATTGGTCTTTCCAGACTAGTCAAAAGTATTCCATGTACATGTTTATGCCTCTTGCATCGTGCTCAGAGCTATTTTATCGCAGCCATGAGCAAGGGAAATTGATCACCCTATTTCATTTTCAAGTAGGATGCTATGAAGCGTGGAGTGTAATTAATAAACTATGGAAAGGGAAGGATTGGCTATGGTCTATGCACTAACAAAATTTCGCCACTACCTATTAGGAGGCCACTTTAAGATGTTTACTGACCATTCTGCGCTGATGTACCTGGTCAATAAACCTATGTTGGGGGGAATATCTACAGATGGTTGCTTATGTTTCAAGAGTAAGATTTTGAAGTCATTATGAAACTGGGGAGACTAAATGCTAGGCCAGATCATATATGGCACATTGAAAACGTAGAAGAGCCTACTAGCTTGGAAGATGGTTTACTTGATGCACAAATATTTGCTACGAAGGTGGTTGATGATCATTTTTCTGATATCATTCATTTCTTGACCACTGGAAGTATACGTTGCAACAGAAGAAAGAGCTGGTTGCACGCGCAATCGACTTTACCCTAATTGCTAGTCAACTATACAAGATGGGTGCAGATGAAGTTCTAAGAAGGTATGTATTGGAATTTGAGAGATGAAATATCTCAACTGAAGCTCATGGAAGGATTGATGGAGGTCACTATGCAGGGAAAGAAACTGCGTAGATGATTTTGCGAGCTGGTTTATGGTGGCCCATGCTGCACAGTGATGCACATGCGAATTGCCGCGCTTGTGATGTATGCCAAAGGATAGGAAAACTGTCGCACAGAGATGAGATGCCCTTGCACCCATAGATGGCGTTGCAATATTTTGAAAAATGGGCCATTGATTTTGTTGGACCTATTGATCCTCTAAGAAAGAAGATAGGTGCACGTTACATAATCATTACGACATACTATGTAACCAGATGGGCGGAAGCTAAGCCTGTGAAGGATTGTAGTGTAGACACAATTGCACACTTCATCTTGGAGAACATCTTGAATTGGTTTGGGTGCCCTAAGATTTTGATGAGTGATTGAGGTACACATTTTGTGAATGAAACTATTGAAGCTTTGATAGAAGAATTCCAGATTCATCATCAGAAGAGTACTCCATATCACCTAAGGTTAATGGTGCAATGGAAGCTTTCAATAAGATTTTGGAGACTAAGCTCACTAAGTTCTAGAATGCCAATTGAAATGACTGGGATGCGCACATACCTACAGTTCTTTGGGCATATAGAACCACATGCAAGAAGTTGACAGGGAAGACACTGTTCAGCATGGTGTATGTCAAGGACGCTGTTATGCTGATGAAGTACATTGTTCCAAGTCTACGCATTGCAGCGTTCACGAATATGTTAGAACATGATATTATGGAAGAACGATTGTCACAGTTGGTCGCATTGGAAGATGATCGATTTATTGTAGGTTTCCATCAGTAGGTGTAAAAGCAGTGCGGAAAGGCTTTACATGACAGGCACATTAGACAGAAGGTCTTTAAGGAAGAGGATTTGGTCTTTAAATATGACAAAAAATTTGCGCGCCACCCAGGGAAGTTCAAGATGCATTGGCTTAGGACATATGTTTTTAAGAAAATCACAGACGAAGGTGCGTTGCGCCTGGCCACGTTGAGTGGAGAAAACCTTCCTGGGTATGTTAATGGAAGTCTATTGAAGCCTTACAGGGATGAAACTCTCCCTGTGCACACCAAATGAATATATGGCCAGGAATATGGATCTCTTCAACAAGGATGGTAGATGCACATATATGTGCGACGAGCGCGCAGTAGTTGCGCGTGTATGTTGACTGGGTCGCAGAGGTGACAAAATATAGCCGTTGGAACAATAAATCTAGACAATACAACATTATTAGCATTTGGAGGAGCATCTAAGTTGCATATAATGAGGATTTTATGCTAGACTTGGAGCCATTTTAGCATTTATGGAGCTATATTAATGCACAAGAGACCGTTTAGGGTGCGCCTATGCTATAAATATGACCGAAGGGGTCGCATTTGTTCCCTTTGCTTTATGTGTTATTTTTGTGAGTTGAGCTCTCTGCTTTTTGAAGTTTGTTTGAATACTATGTCCGAAATTAATCTGCTCTTTGAGGAGGAGCTACACCATCGAGGTTTAGGTCACGCAATTCTGCCAAGCATAACTGCCACCAAGCCAAGTGAAGAACCCATTGTGCAGGCTGCTAAGACCCCTGTGCCATCGCAAACCAAGAAGGGACAGTCTTCGAGGTCTCGAAAGCCGCCTCATGAGAAGACTCCAAAGCCATGCTCAACTAATCTAGAGCACCAAAAGAAGCCAATGGCTGAGTTTCCAGAGACTATAATGGAGGAACATGTGGTAGATATTGCTGATCGTATCTCGCGGTTGCCTGCATATGTCGCACTGTACAAAGCTTCGGTGAAGGTCCCTAAGGATCTTGATAAAGTGCATTCATATATTAATATTTCATTACTTCTGGAGAACGTACTTGTTGAGTGTGATATGTTCACCAAAATTCCCCTGCTCAAAATGGAGGATTGGGACCTCGCAGATGAAGAAAAATTTCCCGAGCTCGCGCCTGATATGTATTTAGAGAAAATCCTCTACGATGATGGTATAGTAAAATTTGAGCCAATGCCTTGAGCGTTGGGCTTGCAAAAATTAGGCTTGTTTAACCTACTGCAAATTCCACACTTTAGGCACAGCCCAATTAATGATATTTCTGAAGGGTGTCCAGTACAACTGGGCTTAGTACTTATGTACAAAATTTCTAGAAAATGTGCACGAGGTGCAGGAGGAGGGGAATTTTTTTTATTATGCATGGATAATACTCTTCATCATGCTCATCGGCTAGATGCCGCCTGAATACACGAAGTTCCCATATATAGAACTAGAAATGTGCGAAGCCACGCGCTACGCAACCCAGTGGAACTCTAGGATCCGAGCCAAAGTCATAGAAAATAAGATTTTCTGGGTGATTTTTGAGTCTGGAATACCCTAAGATATTCAACTGAAGACAAGGTTGTCCCCAAACTTGTATGAGTAGTAAAAATTAATTGTCGACTTCAAAGCAACATTCCATAATATGCATATCCGTGTGAAGAGCACTTTGGAAGGCATGTGGTATGAATTACCGTACTTGGTCATAGAGGATGACCTAGTGCGCATCACGACAGAGTGACCACTTGCCTAGTTAGAGCCACGCACCACTGTGGGTGCCTCATCATCGGTATTGAAGACTCCGACAAAGCCAAGAATGACCAAAGATACACAAAAAAATGGTAAAGAGGCTAAAGCAGAGCCTGAGTCGACGACAACAGGTGAAACCATCGATTTGGAGAAAGAGACAGAAGTAGAAAATATGGAGAAGCCATTGAGGGAATTGGGACGCATAATGCCAAGGGCACTAAGTGCGGTTCTTAGGACGCAGGAGGTCTATGCAAGAAAATAAAAGGGTCCAAATTGGTGGGCACAAAGGACCTCACACTTATGGAGGACGATTTCATTGAAATTAAAAATATAGTAAATTCAACAACAAAAGACACGTGGACAGATATGGAAGCACAGTACAAAGTTGTTCTTGAGGGAGTGCAATCAGGTATTCAAGAACTCAAAGTGCAAGCGAGCCAGATTCAAGCGAGCGTGGTGCAAGTGAGTTAGCTTCAAGCAAGCATGAGTACTTCCAGTGCACAACCTATCAACACGATACTTCCATCGTCTGGGGATAGTCGCCTGATTCAGAGTCCCATGCCAACCATCAATGTGGAGTTGCCTATGTTGTGCGCGACCCTGAGAGCTTGTAGAGAAATTAACATTGACTTGGTGGTGCTACCAGCCGGGAAAATCCATATGATCCACAATATGATTGTCGATAAATTACAGTATCGAGAGGACCGTGCCTTCCCTGCTGCGAATGAATCTCAACAACAAGCAGCGGTGCTCCAACAAAAGTAACAAACAACAGAGGAGGCATGCCATGCAGTTGAGGCTTGATGCATTGCATTATAGGAAATGATCGACCAAGTCTTCGGTGACCTACCAGAGGTCACTATGCCTGCATTAGCCGCTCCGAGAAAAAAATTAGAGGGCATGGCCGCTGCACTTAAGGAATTGTGCAATGAAATTCATATAGTTTGGGCATACTTCGAGCAACAAATTGTTGAGCTGCAGATGAAGCTCCAGGCCGAAATACCACTAGAGGTCAAAGCACAGCGCGCCACAGAGGTCAAGGAAATTACAAACAACATATCAGCCGTAGTGACAGAGTGTGGAAAATTATTGGATGAAGCCATGGGCATTTGGATTGATGTTCAAAATGACTTGATGGTACAACAACTGCGACATGAATTGATCGTTAAGGAATACAAATTTGTTGAGATATGGATGGTGGCGCCCAGATTGGTAACTGAGAGAGACTTGCCTGACTTCATGAGGGCAAGGCAATTTAGATTGAGATAGAAGACCTGTGCCTCTGAGAACAACATTTGGGGACAAGGACGCAACCTTGGGTTGAGGAGGCCTTGCAATTGTCATGTATTTTGGATGGTACCTTGAAAAGCCTTAATAAAACACAACAGAGCATCAATCTGGCAGCTAAAGGGCCGAAAACCACCAAGTTAGTTGATGAATCACAGAGTGATGCTACATAGAGCGTTGAAGTGGTATTTCCACTGAAGAGCTCTATCGAAGCACTAAAAGCCAAGATGAAGGATACCGCCCTGCAGTGACTTGGGATGAGTCACGAGTTTGTTTTGGGGGCCTGTTGGAGCGAGGTCCCCTGGGTACATTTTTGGTTATGTTTTGTTTATGTTTTTATTGTGCACACTGCACGAAAGAGTCAAAGGGGCTTTGGGGCGGGTCAAAGTCCCTCAATCAATGTAATGGGTTTAAAGGGAAAAACATGAGTCTTAAACCATGGTTTGAGACCATGGTGTTTGCACATCTAGATAGTATAAATATATAAAGGTTAAGTCGAGTAAGGATATGATATTATGTCTGATGATGTATGGTTGTTAATGTTTTGATCTAAGTCTGGGTTTTTGGGCAGAAAGGCTCCTACTAGCTATATCGGCAGAGACCTAAGTCCTAGCTGTGTGCTGACTCCGCTCGCTGTGTGCACGGAAGGATAGTTTGTATTGAAGGAATGAATGTACTGGAATGGATAGATCTCTTAATAAAGAAGACTGTTTTGGCAAGCCTAGAATTTTATGTGCTTTTCTGTATTGATTATCAGTTAATTGCGTTAATAACTGAATCTATTATGTTATTGCATTGTCATTTATGTTATTGGTTATTTGCTTATATGTGTGAATATCAGTTGAAGTTGGATAAATAGATTTGATTGAAATATACTTTATTACTATGCGCATATATATATATATATATATATATATATATATATATATATATATATATATATATATATATATATATATATATATATATATATATATTGAATTATTCTTTGATAATCCACGGATGGGTTTGATCTATTGACTGTATCTGCGCGCATATGTCATATTATCTGTTATAAGTCTGTTTAGGGCCACTACATTAAAATCCTCCTTAGGTGCAGAAACCTGGTTCCAGCACCCCCCCATACTGCTTCAGGTGAGACTTTGGTCTACGCAAGCAGATCACTGTCGAAAGGGCCAATAGTTGGAGGGTTTTGTTGGTTGCGCGATAACTCCAAACCTAGGTCAGGACCCATCAAGCCAACAATGAGCTATAATTTTAACCTTAAAAATAAAAAAAATTCTCTTGGTAGAATCCCTCTCTAATTTAGGTGTTGATTTTTAAGGTTTTTGGTAGTAATGATATTGGTATTATCTTCATCTTCAATGCCATGGTTGTTTTTTTTGTAATTTTAACCCTAAAAAATGGGTGCTACCAGTAACACCACTTTTGATTTAAGATTTTTTTTTCATGTTTTTTACTCAAATATGGGTTTTAAGGGCTAGGTTTTTCAATTTGGGGTCATAGTTCTCATTAATTTCGTAACTTTTTTTGTTGGGTAATCCAATGGAAACTTTATTTTAACCTTATTAAAAAATCACTACAAATTCATTATAACAAAATGTTCCTCTCACAAGCCACAAATTTTCGAAAAACACCTAATAATTCGTTTTAGTCACAATCAACGTCCCAATACTATTTACATGTTGTATGTTTGGTCACTTTAAATCTCATCAAGTCATGTGATAAGGGGATGTCTATAATTCCATCTAAATAAATGGAATAAATGATGTTAATTTAGGCACTTAGATCAATCACTACATCAAATATCATCTTATCCATGATAGTATTGGTTACCACTACATCCTTTCCAAAAGATATGATCATATTTATTAATTTGATGACATTGAAACCTGGGTTTCCATCTCCTTTAATATTGAGTAAACAAGAAAATAATCTAGATATATTCTTCATGCACTTAATATCATGGGAAGAAGTCATTAACTCGTTAGTTAGCTCACGTATCTTACTTTCTGATCACCTTTTTTTTCTTCTCTCATTGTATGGTACTTGATATCCATCCTTTATGAATATACTAGGATCCTTAATGTAATATGTCATATTCCCCTACATTATATGAAGCCTTAATTCTCTCCATATGGTATTAACTCTTTATTCGGCTTTGAATATCGATACCCATATAGTATTTATTTGTCAGCTTGCCCTTGATTCTTGGATATGCCATGTTTCTCATGTGTTGGGACCACAAAGATAATAACGCACTTGTCATAGAATGTTGGAAATATAGTTGTTGGTCATGTCCCCATGCTCTAAATTCAAAGCATTTACATGCTTTTCTTCCTCCAACCATGGTAACCACAAAATAACTAACCCATTGAGCTTATGATTGAAACATAGTTTGACCCTATTGTGGTTCCTAATATTAGAATTGTCTTAGCCAAGAGTCATGATCTCCCTAGTTCACTTTTCGAATGGAAAATTGGCATTGTTTATTCATGTTGAAGTTACACTTATTCCAAGGGTACTAATTGATATTATATGTTTAATGGAAGTTGATCAATTTATTTTCATTGAGTTCTTGTCTCTTTTAATAGTTTGAATTTTATCATTGCGTTGTCTTCCCCCCTTTCCTTATTTTGGCTCTTGCTGCTCAGATTCATTAATATTATTTCATGCTAAGTATTATTTCTAATGTTTCTTATCTCATTTATTTAAATCCATCTTGACCTCCATATCAATACTCATATTGAGGGATTCCTGATATTGCTTCATTTTATTCTATAGGACCTATGATCAAAAGGTAGGACAAATACTTAATATTAACTAGTGCATGTTTTCAAGTTATAAATTTGATACTTTAGCTGGTTGCAAAGCTCCTGTAGGTAGGAGTCATAACATGGAACAAAATTTTCTATCATTTTTTGAATTATTTTAGGCTTTATTAAAGTTTAGGATGTCATGTCATGATGTTCACACACCACCTAGAATTGGTTGATCACATTATCCTAGGTTTTTAAAGCTAGCTACTCAATGGACCTCTAACACCACTTCAATGTGGTGCCCCTTAGTACGCAGCTGAATTTTACCCATTTTATTAATGGATAATTTTAATTTTTGGCCTACCAAAAGGTATTAAGGGTGAAAAAATGATTTATCACACTTATTATGTCATAAAAAGTAGGAAAATTTGGTACGTTAGGTTGAAGTTTGTCTTTGGATTTGTTCCTATTCTTCCCCTTTTAATACAAATATTTATGTAGATCTAAATAATGGGTTCTAAGAATGTGTTTATTATTTTTATTTGGATTCTTTGAAATTTTATTGTACTTATATGGCAAGTCCTTGGGAGATTCAAGTTCCTGCTCTATGTGCGTAGCTGTCATTTATATTTTGATGGTTGGATAGACTCAACCTCTCATGGTAAACACTTCCAACTATTATCCCTCTAGTATTTGGTGTCATTTCTAATGCTTTCTCTCCATCATACTTTTTGTTTAGGGTTAAGTATTTTTACCTTCTCTTCCAATGCGATTATACTTTCTTATATATGTCTTTTGTTCTTACCCACCAAACCCTTAAAGGGTTTTCTAGCAGTATTATCTCATGCTGAAAATTCCTTATGAGCTCATAGTATGCCCCCAAAATATTGGGTGTGATTAGACACCAACATATAAAAATTAAAAATGGAATGTATAGCTTTCACTAATCAATAATGTTCGTTAGAAAACCCAAACACTCTACCACTATGAGATAATAAACTATAATTTCTCTAAAACTTATATCAAATATATTTCAAAACCCTTCTATATAAAAAACAATGGTAACACTAAAATGAATATCAATGTTAACTAAATTTTTATGAAATATGTGATTCTAAACTAACACAATAGACTTTGAACCTGGGCTTTCTCAAGGAATCCCAGTGAGTTTAATAAAAATCACATTACATCACTTTATTCAATAAATAATTAAAGTAAAAATAACATATTCACACTCAACACTGGTTATTAAATAAATTAAATATAATTACATTTAAAATATAAATTAAATATAATAACATTTAATACATCTATAATTTTATTGATATCATCATGATTAAGAGAAGTCGACAATCCTAATTTTGCAAGAAACAAAGCTAGTTTGGGAAAAATTGAATAAAATTGCTTATTTTTGTTGGAAGGGTTTCCATTTTATGGCACTTGATGCTCAAGGTAGCGCTGGGGGATTGGCAGTTCTATGGAACCCCGACGAGATAGTATTTCAAGATTGGGTGGAAAGCTGTCGAGTTTTAATATGTATTTTTAGATACTTGGGTACAAAATACCTAGTTGTTTTGACAGCGGTTTATGGACCTCCAATATTCATAGAAAAACTAAAATTTGTAAACCAGATTCACTATAATAGACATTGATTTCCTCACCAATTTCGGATCATGGGGGGGTTATTTTAATATAATAAGATCTCTAACTGAGAAAAAACGTGGTTTTTGAAGACTCAAATCGGTTTTAGACACGTTTAACAGTTTCATTAAGGATTCATGATTAGTCGATATTTGTACAGTAAATGACATCTTTAGTTGGAACCACAAAAGGGGGGAACATCGTTAGATAGTTAGTAGGCTAGACCGATTCCTTATTATAGAGTAAGTGTTACACATGAACATATTATTTTAGGCTGCTATTTTTCCCTACCTAGGGTCGGATCATTGGCCACTTTGACTAGAAATAGACTTGAAAGTAATGCCAAAATATAAGCCTTTTCACCTAGAGATATTTTGGTTGACTGACCCTCACTTCCTTGAACATGTTAAATCTTGGTGGTAGGAAGGATCCATTCAGGAAACAACAAAATTAGTACTTTCCATCTGAATTAAAATGCATTAAAACAAAGCATTAAAGCTTGGAAAAAACTACACTTTGGAAATATTTTCGAAGAAAAGTTGAAGCTAGAAGGAAAAATGCAAGACCTGTAGCAAAAAATAATCTTGGAGGAGTGGACTATGGGTCTGGTAGTTGAGGAGTGACTTACACAACACCAGTTAGAAAAACGAAGAAAATAGGAGGAATTGTCATGGAAGAAGAAGTATAGGTTTCAGTGGTTAAAAGAGCGTGAACGAAATACCAATTTTTTTCATAATTCAATGTTGTAACATAGGCACAATAATAGAATTTTATCTATCATGGGGAGAAATGGTCAAAGAAAGACTCTCCACTTAGAAATTGAGGCTGAACTTGTAAATTATTATCGACACTTACTAACAGAAGATTCCTTTCGAAGGAAACACCATATTAGTAAGGTACTAAAAGGGATCCCCCAAATCATCTTTAATGATTACAATATGGCATTGATGAAACTAGTCTCTTAATCAGGAAGTGGAAGAAGTCATTATGGGTTTTCCAAAGAATAAAGCACCACGACTGGATGGATTTACTTTTTATTTTTACCAAGCATGTTGGTCGTTTATGGGGAAGGAGATTCTAGGGTTAGTGGAGAAGTTGGGAAAAAATCAATCATTATGGAGAGGCCTAAATACGACCTTTATCACACTGTTACCAAAACAATTCCATTCAGAGGATCCCAATGGATATCTACCTATTGCATTATGCAATGTTATTTCTAAGATCATATTAACGGTTATAGTTAAGCGTTTGAAGCCTCTAATCTCCAGTCTTATTTCGCTAGAGAAATCTAGTTTTGTGGAAGGCCAACAAATCATGGATGACATCTTTGTATCCCTGGAAATTATACATTCACTCAAAGAGATGATGAAGCCTGATATGTTAATAAAATTAGATTCATCTAAAGATTATCATAATATTATTTAGGATTTTTTACTCCACATTTTAGATTCTTTTGGGTTCTTATGGAAGTGGATATCATGGATTTTATCACTTATCGTTTCGCCTTTATTTCCCATAAATGTCAATGGTTCCCCTTATTTTACATTTAGGTCATCAAGGGGATTAAGACAAGGGGACCCTTTATCTCCCTTACTGTTTATCCTTGCAATGGAAGGCCTAGGATAATTATTAAAGCAATCTTGCTCCAAGGGTATTATCAAAGGGCTTAAATTGTTTGGATATGATTTACAAGTTACACATCAAAAATTCGTTGATAATGTTTTTTTTATTGGGTTTACCAACATTACGAGAGGAAATTATATTTCAAAATATTATGCAAATATTTGCAGATGCGTCAGGTACTGTGATCAATAAGGAGAACACCAAGCTCTTCTTTTTCAATTTCAAGGACTCTATCACCAATCACCTGTCCCAAGCCTTGGAATTTAAATTAGGTTCCCTCGCCGTACAATACCTAGGAGTACCATTACTATTCTGTCAAAAAAGTATAGGGTGTTGACAAAATTTGATAGACAAATTGGGGAGGAAATTACAAAACTCGACATTTCGAGTACTTAATTTTGTAGGCAGGTTAGTATTAACTAAGTCAGTTTTGCAAATTATTCTTATGTATTATATGAAAACTATGTCACTTCCCAAAACTATAGGGAGTAAGTTCAAAACAATTTGGAGATAATTCTTGTGGAAGGGAGCCGATAAATAAAAAAGATGGATGCTTGTTGGTTGGGATACAATTATTCTACCCAAGTCTCATGGGGGATTAGGGATATGAGATCTAGATGACATGAGCATTGCACTTGGAGAGAAAATATGGTGGAAATGGGTCTAAGGAGGAGAAAAAATATGGATTCATATTTGGAACTGAAAATATAACTAGTTGTCGACACCAGAGGAAAGATTGCAAATAAATGAGTCTCGGGCTAGGTCAAGCCCATGGAACTGGGCTTAAAAGAGTAGAGAAATGGTTAAGAAATTTTCTTTTTGGGACATACAATAAGGTAATAATGCCAATTTTTGGGATGAGGCTTGATAATAGATGTCAAGAATCAATGCAAATACTAAATTTATAGGGATTCAAACATATCTGGAAAGCCTAAGTATGACAAAAGTAAAGGATTATTGGAAGCGATCCAGTGACACATCATTTTGGAGGACATGGAAAGAGAAAAGTGATTGGCCTGTAGCCCTCCACCCACTACCATGGGAAAAGCCAAGTTCAGAGATATGTCAAAAAATGATTCAATTATCGACTTGTGATGTCATATTACATCGGGGGACAAAGCAACATGGTAATTTTACAGTTAAGGAGGTGTATCACAATGTAGTAAGACACCAACTAGTTAAGAATCTACAGATCTAGAAGTCGATATGGTTGGGCTTCTGGTGGATTTTTTTTTTTGAAATTTCTATGGTTAATTGCATGGAGGAAACTATTAACTTGGGACAAGATTATACATAGAGGATTTGAAGGACCCTCTATTTGTTTCCTCTACAAGGAAGCACAAGAAATAAACAAACATATTTTTGTCTCCTGTACTTTTTCTATGCAGGTTTGGGAACTCATAATACAATTTTTCGATCATTCGATGCCAAATTTTCAGGATATGTGTTGGTGTCTGGATATGAAGAAGATTCAATCCTCTTTCCACATAAATTATCAACCCGAGGGCATTAGTTATTTCAAGACTAACGACAAAGTATATGCAGATACAAGCACATGGTCCGCTGTAGATCACAGGTTTAATCTATAACGCAAATACCATTGTAACAACAATGAAATGAACTGCAGAAATAAAAGGCATCCACATCAATTAACGTGAGTGTAACAATAATTAATGAATCACACCAAACACAATACTACAAATAAAATTAAGAAGAATGCAACACCTGATCACAAGAGTGGGCCCAACACTTGGATCAGGGCTGTGGAAACTCAAAGATTACAGGAGAAACAATGAGCTGCTATATATTCAATTAATGATAGAAATATTAATTACAAAGTATGTGTATCCAAAAAGGGTCCCTCGATTCACAGCCCGTAGGCCTCTTTATACAAGAGTCCTGAAACCCCCAATTCCTCCCAACGACTCCATTGTTACAAAAATACATATTGTTACAATGACAACTGGATTGCCCAGCATGAAACCGTAAGAAATCAAAAGATAGCGCTAATACACCCATGGTTGTCATGCTGTAGCAGAAAATAAGGAAGACGCTGGAAATGATGGGCTGCGACTTGACTTGTAGCCACAACGCACCTGTTGTAGCCAAATCTAAAGGAATATAGGAGTTAATATGCGAAAAGGTAAAACCTCAATGACAAATAAATAATTAATCAAATATCCCATAAAAGATAGGAAGAAGGGTTTTACCTCATGCTTTTAAGATAAATAATGGCACAAAGAGATAGAAAGATAGGGTAAAAATGAGGGAAGAAAGTATACAAATCCGGTGCCAAACATCTCCCCCCAACTGCTCTATTTGCATGTCCTCATGCAGCTCGTCGTCTCCTCAGATCCAGATTGGACTGACTGTGATTGGCATGAAGCTGTGTGAGGTCATATTCTGCATCCATCTCTATTCCTGGTGGCTTATATCCTTCTTTCAAAACAACGTCTTTCTACCAGTCGGGTTCAACGTTATAGGCAGGAGTATACTGTTCAGCTGGCAGCCATAAAAGGGGAAATTGAAATCTTAATCCCATCCATCTAACCCCACAAGTATGAATACATGCCAAATAACGCGACATTCTTTCTAAGGCACATGCAAGGTTAGGTGCCCCAAATGGCTCTCTTCCCCTAACGGCTGAAGAAGACAACATCCATCTTTTCTGACAACTGTTCAGGGCTTCCTTGCAAAATGTCGTAATCTGGCCAACACACAGGTCAACACACCACTTCTAAGTTGCCTTCATGTGTTCCTTACGACCCTCAATCTATAGAAAGTTATAATTCTTGTTGTAAATGTTTGAGGACTGACCATGCTCTCTTCTCACCATTAATGGCTTTCTGGCTTGATTTTCTTCAAATGTATCCTAGGCCTTTATCCATTTAATCTGATTGATGGTATAGGAGGTGAAAGCCCTTAAGTGGATGTCCCCCACAAATGGAATGGGGTTAAAGGAATGATCATGCTTTAAATAATACCCATGCATGTAGAGCTCACACATTAAGTGTTGTCCTATAACATCATGAATTTTTAAAATATGGAGAAATTGAATGGGGTCCTCAATTTCATATGAAATCTCCTTATATACTTTCAAGACAAAAGAAAAGAAATTTTTCATGAAGGAATAAAGCATAGCTATGTGCAAGAGGTCTGCAGGCCATTACCTGCTATGCTAGGGAGAACATCTTCTCCTTATCTGTTTTTAGCAACTAAACTTGTTCTTCCAACTCTTCTATCCTGGCCTTCTGTTTGGCCTACTTCAGCCGTGCCTTGTATAACTGATCTATGTACCCTGTAACGACTCCAACAGCCTGTTCTCTAACCCTAGATGTTTCTTTCTTGTGGTCACTTGCCGCAGACTTCCACTTTTGAATTTAAGTGGCCAATACAAATTCTTGACCTTCAAACAATTCTTTGATTGGGCCAATCTGGGTGGCTGCAGTGGAGACTTCAATTTTCGACTTTATTGCCCTCCATTTGTAGATTTTTACCTTCCTTTTTAAACGTGAAACTTGCTTCTTCAAACCCAGAACCTCTCTTTTTAGTCTCATGGTTTCACTGAACTACAGCTGGTACCTCTTTTTGAGAGGTAACCTTATTTTCTCACACTGTTCGACCCATTCCTGTTTAATAGCGAATTTAGGTTCTGGACCTACGACATGCTCAAAAGGCGGTGAAATGCTGTCGACATCCTCTCCAAATTCTTTCGTCAAACCCTCTTGGCTGGGCCCCCGATCCACAGGTCCTTCTTCTTCTACATTTCTTCTGGAAACTCCTACTGTTTGGTCGGCAATTTCATTGACCCCTCTCTGTTCCAATGTTTCTACAGTAACTATGTCTTCCTACTGAACCTCTAATTGTTCTAGTTCAGTAGTATCTGGGCCAACATTGGTCGTGTCAATAAATTTTAGTACTGGGGGAACAACAACTTCTTCCATTAACCGTTTGGGCGAGCGAAATCCCCTCGCCCCTCTGGGCATTAGGGACTAGAACGGAGAACAGGGAACATACCCATCATCATCATTCTTGGTTTGGACCGAGGCTTCATACATTACTACCTCAATCGGAGTCGATGCTGGTTCTTGTGGAGCAATGTCGATTCCATGGCTCAATTCCCTTCTTTCCTCTTTCCCTATTCTTACCACTTATTCTTCATGGATTGATACTGGTTCTTGTGGAACAGTACCGACTACCTGACTCATTCCTTCTTTAGCCTCTTTTTCCTCGGGAATCATTTTTGTTTTCACAGTTGGTACCGATTATTGAGGTCCAATATCGATTTTGTGGGTTGACTCCTCCTGTTCTGGCCAAATTGGGGGTGGTTCTTGTGTAACACCCCCAACTGTGTCAAAATCCATTTTTATTTGGGCAGGTGATGTTTTTTCTTGTGAAACATCATCACTTGCCATTTCTTTGTCCACAATTCCATTCCTTTGTTCTTCATTGGCAAAGGTTGTCGAATTTATAACAATATCAATTTCTTGCATAATGTCCATAATCCCTTCCTCTATGGGTTCCTCTAGCGAAGTTGGTTCTTGTGTGGCAGCCTTTTTTGTGTTGCTAATTAGCTCTTCTATTCTTATTTCCTCTTCTGTGTCCTTTTACAGCGAGGCTGGTTCTTATGTGACAGCCTCGGCTACGTCACCGATTACTTCCTCCATACTCATCTCTTCAGGTTCCTCCTGATCAATCATCATCTCTTCTTCCTCAGGTTCTTCCTGATCAATTTCTGTTTCCATTTCCTCTAGTTCCTCTTGATCAAATTCCTCTGAAGGTTCTTCTTCCACTTGACCAGCCGGAGAGGCTAGTTATTATTCTCTAGCAACAATCATAGCTGCTACCGCTTCTTCTAAGGATCCACAGAGTTCCACCTAAGAAACCTGCAGTCTACCTATTTCATGCACGACCAATAATCGCACCAATCCGTTGTTAGAAAGTACTTCCATCATCCGACGAAAGCGCCGAGTATACTGTGCCATATGTTGCAACTGTTTCGATAGGAAAAATGGCATGTTTAGGGCATGCAACTGATTCTATGGAAATCAGAGGTGTGTTAGAATTTTAAAGTGATAGTTGAACAAAGCTGAGGCCCGAACCTCGTAGGTAATGTATTTTGTTACAAAACCTACCACTTTGTTCCAAGGATACGACACATTTTTGTGCTCGTATCCCCTGCCTAATTGAACTACACTTTTTCCTTCCTGCAAAAACAATTCGGGAAAATCCGGGAGAGAAACCTTCCGAGAAAACCATTACTGCCCCTGCTGTCTCAGCCCACTAACCTCTGCAATTACTTCCTTTGTAACAGGAACTTCCAGACCTCTAACCTGCGAATTATTCTCCTCTAAATTGAGTGCAAATTCCATTGTGATACCTCCATCGAATTCCTGCAATCTATCAAAGTAGATATCCCATCCTGCGTCGACAAAAAACTTGCTAAAGCTCTGGATTGCTACGAACTGAAACTATGTTTTCAGGCTCATGCCGCATAGCTAGCCCATTTATACTATGGAGACTTGTAGCAGCACTTCCTGTAGCAGCAGAATGTTGGGCAAGGTGGTGGGTACCGAATTCGGAGGAACATCACAGTGAAAATGGACAAGTGGTAATGGTAAATACGATTGGTAATTCTCAAAAACCGAGAAAAATCATAAAAGAGTATGGTAGGTGTGGTAAAATAGAAATAATAATTGTTCGTACAGGGTGGATGAGACATCTTGTGAATCCCAATATGATTTAAATGATGATACCACATATTGATGTGATTCATAAGGTGTACTATGAGTGGAATGTCATTCTTAACTTATGGGGCAATTATCACACCGTCCTTGGCATGACGACACCCCTCGACTTAAATTCTTGCCATTCGCGGCATTAAAATATTCACATGGGATATTTAATTAAATCAGTAAAATCACGTGGAGGCGTACCTGACGGCCTACTTGGATGATGGGATGGTTGGTAGGATGGCGACGGAGTGATGTGGATGGTGTAACAACATCGGTGTAACAACATCCGGTGTAACAGCAGTGGAGTAACAACATTGGAGTAACAACATCTATGTAACAGCATCCGTGTAACAACATCCGGTGTAATAGCAGCAGAGTAACAACATCAGTGTAACAACATCCGGTGTAACAACAACGGAGTAACAACATCTGGTGTAGTAGCATCGGAGTAGCAACAACCGAGTCACAACATCCGGTGTAGCAGCATCGGAGTCGCAGCAACCGAGTAACATCATCCAGTGTACCAGCATCGGAGTAGCAGCAACCAAGTAACAACAACATGACTAGCAGCAACCGAGTAACAACATCGGAGTAGCAACAACCGAGTAACAACATCCGGTGTAGCAGCAACCAAGTAACAATAACATGAGTAGCAGCAACCAAGTAACATCATCTGATGTAGTAGCATCGGAGTAGTAGCAACCGAGTAACAACAACATGAGAATTCCTTGATTTTCACTCCTTAGTCATAGCTCTTGCAAAAAGACAAGAAAATAGAACATAATTCTCTCTCTCTATATATATTTTCTCTTATATATATATATATATATATATATATATATATATATATATATATTTTTTTTTTTTTTTTTTTTTTTTCTCTTTTTTTTTTTTTTAACAACAAGGGTGCAGAGGAAGGATTCTCTGCACTAATAACCTTCAAACCAGATTTCTCAGAGAGTTGTTTAATAAAAGCATCCTTAGAGGCAGACCAATGGTAGAGTCTCAGGCGATTTCCATTGACTATAAAGGAAGTATGTGTATCGTCAATTGTGACTAGCCTGACTGTTCCATTATCAAATACAACATTCACCTCATAAGGTCCCATCCACCGAGTGCAAAGCTTTCCCTTAAAATCCTTAAAATAAGAGTCATAAAGTAGTGCCCAATCTCCACTTTGAAACACCTTATTTCTAATAAACTTATTGTGCCATTTTATTCTCTACTACTGAATAGCAGTAGTTCGCTGGACAACCATTGAACGTATTTCATCAAGTTTGTTAAGCTAAGCCAATCGGTGTTTCTGGGCATCTGATAGATCTAAACCAACTTCCAGAGTTGTTATGAGCGTGCTTATTTCAAATTCTATTGGAATCAATGGGGATTTCCCATAAACCAACTCGAATGGTGAAAACCCATTTGTATTCTGCCATGTTGTTCTATATGCCCATAGAGCCTCTGGAAGTTTATGAGTCCAATCCCGACGATGGTATGCCATAGTTTTTTTCAAAATATTTTTTAATGTCTTATTTGTGCTTTCCACTTTTCCATTCACCTGGGGATGGTATGGAGATGTCACTCTATGCTTGCACCCATATTTTTGCATGATCTTTGCTATCTTGTGTGATGTGAATTGTACTCCTCCATCTGAAACAACCTCTCTTGGAGTACTGTAACGAGCAAAAATTTCTTCAAATAGAAAATCTGAGACTACTTGCTCTATTGCTTTTGCAACCGCTTTGGCTTCCACCCATTTAGTCACGTAATCAGTACATACCAATATGTGGAATTTCTGCTAGGAGGGTGGGTTAAAGGGTCCAACGAAGTCAATAGCCCATTTCTCGAAAGGCTCGAGGACTACCTGTGCCTGCAAAGGCATTTCATCAGCTGTACCGGGCTGCCCCATACGTTGGAAACTATCACACCTACTGACATAATTCTGAGCATCACGAAAAATGGAAGGTTAATAATATCCCATTTGTAGCACCTTATGGCCTGTTCTTTTGTCTGCAAAATGCCCTCCACAAGGGCCATCATGGGCAGCTTTCAATATTTCATAAATATCATCTTTAGACACACAACGCCAGATCTTCTTATCTTCTCTTGTATGAAAAAGGTACCTTGCCATCCAGGAATATTGAGCACTATGATGAATAATATTTCGCTGTTCCCTATATGACAAATGAGGAGGCACTTTCCTCGTATCAAGATAGTTAGCAATATCTGCATACCACGAAGGTTTAGTAGAGTCTGCAAAAAGATGTTATTCATGAAAACTGTCTTCTAATTGTGAGCATTCATCATTGTTATCCATTCTAGATAGGAAATCAGCTACTACATTATATTTTCCTGGCTTATCTGCTATTGTAATATCAAATTATTGAAGCAATAGTAACCATCTCGTAATACGACTAGGAGTAATAGGTTTATTCATCAAATACCTGATTGTTGCGTGATCAGTATGGACAATAGTAGAGTACCTGGTGATGTAGTGCCAGAACTTATTGATACCATAAATGACAGCTAAGAATTATTTTTCTGTCACCGTATAGTTTAGTTCAGCAGGAATTAGATTCTTGCTGACGTAATAAATTGTATACAATGTTTTGTCTACCTGCTGTCCTAAAACAACCGCTACTACTGTCTGAGAACCATCAGTATCTATGTGAAACGATAATTCCCAATCAGGTCCTCGGAGGATTGGGGCCGTGCACACCAGCCCCTTAATTTTCGTGAAGGCTATCTCACAATCTTCGGTCCACAAAAATTCTGCATCTTTTGTTAGCAATTGAAATAGTGGATGTGCTATTTTAGCAAAATTTTCTATAAAGCACCTATAATAACCAGCACAACCAATAAATCTACATACCTGTGTGGGTGTTTTGGGTATCGGGAAATGTAATATTACCTCTACTTTAGCCGGATCAACTTGAATTCCAACGGCTGAGAGAAAATGTCCCAATACTACTCCTTCTTCCCTCATCATATGGCATTTGACTGTACTCAACGATACATGGGTCTGTTTACATATTCTGAGTACCTTCTCCAGATTTTCCAATCCTTCCTCAAATGAGTTCCCATGTGGAGTAAAATCATCCATATAGATTTTGACACTATCATCGACCAAATCAGAAAAAATTCCCAAGATTTCCCTCTGGAAGGTAGCAAGAGCATTACACATGCCAAACGGAAGGACCCTATATGCAAAGGTTCCCCACGGGCATGTGAAAGTTGTCTTGTCCTGGTCTTTCAGGGCTATTTGGATCTAGTTATATCCGCTGAATCCATCTAGGAAGGAAAAGAACTTCTTTCCAGCCAAGGTGTCTAGGACTTGGTCAATGAATGGCAAAGGAAAATGGTATTTTTGTGTTGCCCTATTTAATTCCCTATAATATACATAGATCCGCCATTTACCATTATTTTTGGGAAAGATAACTAGCAGGGATACCCATTGGCTATCTAAGATGGGATAAATGGATCCTACATCCAACAATTTTTGTAATTCTTCTTTAACAATGTTTTTGAGAGCAGGATTCATCCTCCGTTGAGGTTGTCTTACAGGGCAGTAATCTTCCTTAATGTAAATATGATGAGTGCATAGGCTGGCAGGGATACCCTTCATGTCGGTATAATCCCAGGAAAAAGCTTCCTAATGATCTTGAAGGACTTTCAAAAGCTGTTTGGTCTAGGATTCAGACAGGTTCGGGTTGATATTAAGTGTTTTCCCTGGTTCAATCTCGATTGGAGTACTATCATGGAACGGGGTTACAGGAATTTCCTCTATGTCATCTTCTGGTTCAATGTTTTCCTATGTCTCAAAGCTCATTACATATTCTAGAATATATTGGGTTAGATAGGGAATAGAACTGGAATCATTAATGAAGGCGTTAATGGCATCATCTTCAGTTTCTGTTTTAAATCGAAGGGCCTGGCCAATAGTGAGAACTGGTCTAACATATTCATTTTCAGGTTCAGGCTCTTCTGCAGGTAGAGGTTTTTGACTGGTTAATGATTTTTCAGATGAGCTTGGTTTCGCAGGAGAATAAAGCTTAAGATCCTTCGTAACTGTCCCATTTGATATGATCATGTGTCTAGACCGACATCCTATGTAGGCATCTGTTGTTTCCAACCAGGGTCTTCCTAGGATCAATGGGTGGCTACCTACTGAAGATCGAGTCTGCAATATAAGGAGTACCATAGGGCAATGCCATGAGTCTACTGAAATGATCACATCCTCTAATTTCCCTACTGGTTTAATTGTGGATCTATCTGCAATTTCCAGGATAGTAGGGGTTGGTTTAATGTTTCCAAGTCCTAATGTGTTTATTGTTTTAGGAGTGATAATTTTATTGGTCGCTCCCAAATCCACCAGTACATTTGGGATTTCAATCCCATTAATTTGTACTGTTAAAATTGGGTTCCTAGGATCTCCGTATTTTACAGGCATGGTTTTTCCTAACATAATATCGGATAGTCTACCCATTACATGAACAGTTAATGGATCCTTAAGTTTTCTACCTAGTTTCTTTGAGCAGTATTCTTTCAGAGTTTTTGCATAAATAGGTACATCCCTCATAGATTTTAAAAGGGGTATTTTAACAAAAATATTATGCATTTCCCCTAGAAAGTCAAATTCTGCTTGAGGGTTTGGTTTACTGAAGGTCAATCTTTCAGGATATGGGGGAGATGTTAAATGACCTTGATTGGGAACAACTTGGGGAGGTGTCTGATTTATTAAGTTTTCATCTACATTCTCCCTCATTGTTCTTTGTTCTAGTTTTGTATCTTCACTATCAAGTTGTTCTGTAATAATGGGTGAAGTAGGTGCATTTACTACCCAGACAGACCGTAGATTTATCTCATTGAGCCCTGCGGTAGAAATGCTGTAGGATGGAAGGTTCGGAGTGTCTGTTTGTTGAACCCCTTTATTATTCAGATTTGGGTTGGGATGGATAGGAAGATGAGGTCTAATGGCTGGGTTTCCTGGGGGCACATTGGAAGGCAATTGAATTTGTTGCTGAGGCATAGGTTGAGGAAACTGTCCAGTGGGAGGGGATCCACGCCAAGTTTGATTCCATGAAGGATTTAGAATAGCTTGAGGAACCCATTGCTGCCAAGGGGGGTGCTGGTATTGAGGCCACAAGGGTGAAAATGGTGCATATTGGGGACCCATACTAAAGTTATGAAAGTACTGAGATGGGTCCTGAAACATACCTGGATTCACTGCCGGTGGTCAAGGTTGCCATGGATTCTTCTGCCCCATGAAGTATAGTTGTTCCACTATGCTTTCCTCGCTTGCTCCTTGGAAAACCCCTTTCAGCCCAGGCAAGGAAGGACATGCACTAGTCGCGTGAGTCTATTCGTAGATTGTGCAGGCTTCCACCGTGTTCAGCGGGAATTCCTTCAAAGGATGTTTCTTTCTGCACAAAGGGCAAAATATGGTCATGGTTTTTTCCAACTCCATCTGCTTCTGTTTTTCCTGTAGAGTGTCCATCTGGGCTGTACTTAGGATATCGGTCCTCTGATTATCTAATAGATTCCCAATCTCTACTTTTGTGACCCCTCCATTGGAGGTCTTTAATGACCAAATACCTTGTCCACTTCTTGCAGCCCCCCGCGAACATTTGATACAGTAATCACAGATAGTTTCGAAGTTTTCTTTTGAAATATCCCCTTTGCCCACTATATTCAGGAGTTGTAGAGAGTCTTCCTTAAGTGCTCTGAGAAGAATGATCTTTAGAATTTCCTTATCCAAGTCACTATGTCCAGACCTCTGCAGTATGTATTTAAATCATTCTACAGAGTCCTCCATATTTTCATCTTCCTTCTATGAAAATTTAAATATTTCTGCCTTAATGTCACGAGACTTACAATAATCTTGGTATTTTTCCACGAAGGCTTTCTTCATTTCTTCCCATGAAGTAATCGTGCCTCTCCCTAAACCCATAAATCATCTCAAGGCTATCCCTTTTAGGGTAGCAGGGAATATTTTCAATTTCTGAGCATCAATCATATAGTCGTATCCTCGACAAACAATATCAAATTCGAAGAGGAACATATCAGGGTGTTGTGAAACCAGCTCCAAAAAGAGAAGAAAAGAGATATCAATGCCTTAGTAATAAGCCACTTCGAGGGGGAAACCTCCAATACATTACATGAATGAACAATTCTTGGATGATTCAAATTACAAAACCTCCTTTCTATATATAGGAGTCCATGGGCCACAATGTAATCCTAGTGGGGCCACAATGTAATCCTAGCCGACCTAACAATAATAATTTAAGGGCACAATAATAACAATATGGGGGTTACAAGGGTACAATAATAACAATAAGGGGTTACACTAACAACAATAAGGGACTATACTAGTAATATAGGGACCTAACATGCCCCTCTCCTTCAAAAAAGTGTTGTCCTCAACACTTGAGTAGCTCTGGGTGCTTCTGTATAAAATTCTCATTCTCCCATGTAGAATCTTCAGTGGGTAAGTTCTTCCACTTGATGAGATACTCTGAAATTGATCGATTCCGTAGTTGTCGAGTTCTTGTTTCCGTGACCGCTTGAGGTTCCAATATGATTTTTCCTTCCTCATCAAGTTCTGGAAATATTGTTTGAACTGGAAGATTTTCACCTATAACCTTCTTTAAGCATGAAACATGGAAAATTGGATGCACTCGTGAAGAAGCGGGAAGCTCCAATTTGTATGCCATAGTACCAATCTTTTGCAACACCTTGTAAGGACCATAGTACTTTGGCGATAATTTATTATCCTTCTTAGCTTGCTTGAGGGACATTTGTTTGTATGGTTGTAGCCGTAAAAATACCCAATCTCCTACATGAAAAATTCTCTCGTTGCAATGTTGATCTTCCTGTTGTTTCATTCGATTTTGTGCCAAATTCAGGTTGTCATTTAAGAGTTGGAGAACTTCTTGTTGATGCTCGATGTGATCTTCCACTGCTTGAACCTTCGAATTTTCTCTTAAAGATGATGTGATGGATGGTGTATGATATCCATAAAGTGCCATAAACGGGGTCATTTTTGATGCAGTATGGAAGGAAGTGTTATACCACCATTCAGCTAGAGGTAACCACTTGACCCATTATGTTTGTTTATTAGATACAAAACAACGAGGATATCCTTCCAAACATTTATTTACTATCTCAGTTTGACCATCAGATTGAGGATGATAAGATGAGCTATGAGCTAATTGGGTACCCAAACAAGAAAATAACTCCGTCCAAAAATTTCCAGTAAAAATGGGATCTCTGTCGCTCACAATAACCCTTGGGTTTCCATGTAGCTTTTGAATTGTGTCCATAAAAGTAGTAGAAACTGTACTTGCTTTAAATGGACGAGATAATGCACAAAAGTGTGCATACTTGGTAAGTCTATCAACTACCACCATGATGATACTCTTTCCTTCAGACTTAGGTAAACCTGTGATAAAATCCATTGAAATCTCCTCCCAACGTTGACTTGGAATGGATAAAGGTTGTAGAAGACCCGAGGTCTTAATTGTCTCAACTTTATTCTGCTGGCAAACCAAACATTCCGCCACAAAATTTTGAATATAAGATTTAAGGCCATCCCAAAAAAATTCTTTCTTCTCCCTGTGGTAAGTTTTTAAAAATCTCGAGTGTCCTCCTAAAGGAGAAGTGTGCAATTCCAAAATAATCTTTTGTTTTAGTTGGGAATTCTTACAAAGATATAAGCGATATTTGTACCATAAGGAATCATTTTTCCAACTAAATGTATCAGATGTACTAGGATCTTGCTGCAACTTTTGAATGAGTGTCAACACTTCTTCATCCTTCTTCCATTCATCTCTTGCTTCGGTTATCCAATCTGGTTGGATAGTAGAAATGGCACAAAGCAATGCTTCCACCTCTTCATTCTTTCTTGAGAGTGCATCTACAACAAAATTTAGCTTCCCTTTTTTGTATACTATTTCGTAGTCATAACCCAAAATCTTTGTGACCCAGTTTTGCTGTTCTTCTGAAGATAGTCTTTGTTCCAAAAAGTGTTTAAGACAATCATGATCAGTTTTTACCTTGAAGTGTCTTCCCATTAGGTAAGCTCTCCATTTCTTTAGTGCATGCAGTATTGCTAACATTTCCTTGTCATAAAAAGGTTTTTGTAAATACTTTCCTTTGATTGGACGACTTTCAAAAGTAATGGGTCTTCCTTCTTGCATTAAAACAACACCAATTCCATTTCCTGAGGCATCACATTCCACAATAAAGGTTTTTGTGAAGTCTGGCGTAGCTAAGACTGGTGTTAGGCACATTGCCTCTTTAAGATGTTCAAAGGCCTTAGTTGCTTCACGAGTCCATGAAAATGCATCTTTCTTCAGTAATGTTGTTAGAGGTGCTGCTATTCTCCCATAATTCTTAACAAACTTTCGATAATACCCCGTTAACTCGAGAAATCCTCGCAACTTCTTTATCGTTGTGGGGACTTTACATTCCTTAATGGCTTTAATTTTGTTAGGGTCTACCTTAATACCCACGTGAGATACAATATGACCCAAATATTCCATCTCTTGTACTCCAAAGTAACATTTGGATGTTTTTGCATATAATTGTTTCTCCTGTAATAGTTTGAGCACCCTGTCAACATGTTGAACATGATCCTTCCAAGACCTGCTGTAGATTAATATATCATCAAAAAATACTAGCAAAATTTTTCTAAGGAAGGGTTTGAAAATGGAATTCATCAACCCTTGAAATGTAGAAGGTGCATTGGTAAGGCCAAAAGGCATGACCAAAAATTCATAATGACCCTCATGAGTTTGAAATGCTATTTTCGGAATATCTTCAGTCTTCATTCTAATTTGATGATATCCTGAACGAAGATCCAACTTGGTAAAATAAATTGCTCCATGTAATTCATCCAGTAATTCATCAATCACAGGAATGGGAAATTTATCTTTAATGGTGAGCTTATTGAGCTCCCTATAATCCAGACACATTTGCCATGATCCATCCTTCTTGTGTACCAATACTACGGGAGCAGAGAAAGAACTTTGACTAGGTTGAATTATACCCGCCTCTAACATTTTTGCAATCATACGTTCAATTTCGCTCTTTTGGACATAAGGATATCTATAAGGCCTGATTTTTGGAGGAACACTTCTTGGAATCAAATGAATAGCATGATCATGATCACGAATAGGTGGGAATCCTTTTGGAGTTTCAAAAACCCTTGAATGATTGTCCAATACTTTTTGGAGATCTGCAGAAATAGATGATTTTGATGTTGGAACTTCTAGTGAGCATAATGGTGCAATTATGCCTCGTTGTTCTTTCTTTAGAAGCTTTGTCAGGAAATTAGAGCTTATTATCTTTCCCGGATTCCCTGTAATACCCCGTAATTTGACTTCCTTTCCTTCTAAAAAAAATTTCAAGAAAATTTCTTGAAAATTAAAAGCTACCGTCCCCAAACATTGTAACCATTGTACTCCTAGTACAACATCAACACCTCCCATAGGAATGGAAAGCATTGGAATATTCAATACATATCCCCCCATGGTTAGCTTGATATTATGAAATTTTCCAGAGCAATTTATAGTTCCTCCATTTGCAACCATCACTTGACATTCTGGTGCTGGGTATAGGAAATAATTCAATTCCTTGGCAACCTTACAATGAATAAAATTATGGGTACTACCTGAATCAATCAACACTATTACCTTTTTATTCTTGATATGTCCTTCTATCTTGAGAGTTTGAGGAGTGGTAATTCCTGCCAATGCATTACACGATATGGTCAGACTCATTTCTTTCTCTTCTTGGGTTGGTTCCTGGTGTATATCCTCTTCTTGTTCATTTTCTTCTTCCTCTTCACAATCTATGTAAAATAATTTCTTCTTAGCACACTTATGACCTTTAGTGTATTTGCTATCACAACTGTAGCAAAGCCCTTTTTCTGTTTTTTCTTCCAATTGTTGTGGTGTCAACCTTGTAGGTCATGGAAATCTAGGAGTAGCAACACTTCCCTCTTTATAGAAGTGAGTGGTAGGCTTCCTTGTCGCCATAATTTTACATTCAATTTTTCTTGCCAACCTGAATGCCTTCTCCAATGAATTAGGTTCCAAAACGCGAACTTCATGTTGGATGTTATCCTTTAAAGTACCTATGAAGAGATTAATCTCGTGTTCCTCTGGAATATCAGTTACCCTTATATTCAATTTTTGGAAGTCCTCAATGTGCTCTCCCATTAAACCCTTTTGTTTGAGATTTATCAATTGGCTAAAGAAGGTGTTGCTCTTTGTATCCTCATAATGTGCTATCATTTCCTCCGTAAAAATTGACCAAGTGACAATTTTTTACAGGAGTAAAGCCATCGATACCATACAAATGTATTTTATTCTAAATGTAAAGTTGCAATGCATACATTTTGTGTGTTTTTCACATTATGGAGATCAAAATATTGCTCCATCTGTAGTATCCATGTTACAGGATCCTTTCCATCAAACTTCCTCATATCCATTTTTGGAATATGGTGGTTCTTCCCGCCAACATTAGATTTTATGAAATCACGATTAACATTTGTTTTGTTCTCATCATGAGTTTCCTCTACTATCTTTTCACCATTAGGAAACATTTCTTGTATCAACTTTGTCAAACCTTCCATGTCTGCTTTTAGATCATTCTTCATGTTTTCCATTTTCTCATCGATCTTAGCTTCCATGTCATCCATCTTAGATTCCATGCCAGCTTCCATGCCATTTATCTTAGATTCCATGCCATTCTTCAAACCATCCATCTTAGATTCCACGCCTTTCTTCAAACCATCCATCTTAGTTTCCACGCCTTTCTTCAAAACTTCCATGTCATTTTTTGTTGCTCTTTGCGAGAGCGAAATTTGTTGCACTTGCTCTTGTAATTTTGATATGTCATGTTTCCATTCTTCGTCTTCATGAGTCATAGTAGAGATTTCTAAAGGATTAATGGGTGTTGAATTATTTTTAGGGACCATTTTAGAATCTAATACTGATATCTATTCTACAATATGCCCTTGGAATCAATTCAACTTGATTCTTCAAACAAGACTTATGCAATTCGGAAAAAAAAAATACACACCTTTTACTTGCTTTTGAGGAGCTCGATATTGAAATTAAATTATCTATATAATTGTGGATCCTCAATATCTGAAATTCAGCCCTGTAGTATCCCTTTGAAGCTTCTTTCAAATGCCATAGGTCTGATCTAATTTAGATTCTTCAAGGCAAAGTTATGTCCAATCTCCCACAATGACCCAATTTTGGACTGGTTCAGTAGAGAAAACTTGTATGACTTTCCACGTGTCACTGTTTCCTCCTTTGGCTCTGAAATTGATAGAACGAAAACTATAGTCCGTGTGCTTGCAGCCACTTTTTACATCATTCCAATCCGATGCTCAGAGAGAGAGCTATAAATATTTTCCCACGATCACCTCTTTGAGATACAATTCAGAAGCCTCAAAAAGCCCTAATGTCCACAGATCATATCTCCGAAAATATTGTGAAGTAATATCTGAAATTTTGCGAAGATGTTCCTCAAGATTGTGGATTCGCACTCTAAAAATTTCAGCTTTTGAACCTTCGTAGAAAAAAATTTATTACGAAAATACCACGATGACCTGTTTAGGTTAAATTTAGGAGCCTGCAAAATGACCTAACTTGCACAGATCATATCTCCAAAAATATTACGAACCAAGCTTTGAAATTTTGCGATGATGTTCCTCAGGATTTTGGCTTCGCACTCTAAAAATTATAAATTCTGTACCTTCGTAGAAAAAAAGTTAGAGCGAAAATTCCACGATGACCTGTTTGGAGCAGCGAAACCCTAGAATCTCAAAGATCTGATACCAAATGTTGTGAAACCAGCTCCAAAAAGAGAAGAAAAGAGATATCAACGCCTTATTAATAAGCCACTTCGAGGGGGAAACCTCCAATACATTACATGAATGAACAATTCTTGGATGATTCAAATTACAAAACCTCCTTTCTATATATAGGAGTCCATGGGCCACAATGTAATCCTAGTGGGGCCACAATGTAATCCTAGCCGACCTAACAATAATGATTTAAGGGCACAATAATAACAATATGGGGGTTACAAGGGTACAATAATAACAATAAGGGGGTTACACTAACAATAATAAGGGACTCTAATAGTAATATAGGGACTATAATCTTGGTATTTTTCCATAAAGGCTTTCTTCATTTCTTCCCATGAAGTAATCGTGCCTCCCCCTAAACCCATAAACCATCTTAGGGCTGTCCCTTTTAGGGTAGCAAGGAATATTTTCAATTTCTGAGCATCAGTCATATAGTCATATCCTTGACAAACAATATCAAATTCGAAGAGGAACATATCAGGGTCTTCCGAAGAGAGCCCATGAAAACTAGGCAAGGTTGTCAAAGGTATGGGTCTCATTGGTGCATCACCTGTAACATTTCCTATGGGAAAATCAATGAAGGAACTTACAGGTGCCATTAATACTTTCCAATACTCACTTGGAATTTTGATCGGTTTCACAGCCGGTATCTGGAGTGATTCAACCAAAGATGGTCGCACCACACTCCCCTGGTCTCTTGGTGACTCAAAGTCCTTCAAAAATTCCTTTACCGGATTAGAGTCTATTAACTCAACAACGGGAATTTTCACAGCACTACCTTTGTCTCTTGGGGACACAAACCTGTTTTGAGGTTCTTCATCCCAGTTGGAGTTGCTCAATTCTTCTAATCCCTTACTTGCCACTTCTTCCCCTTCTGCTGTTGATAAGGATTTCTCTTCCACTGGTACCCTGTTTATTAAGTCTTCTGCTGTAGAAAGAACACCTTCTGGTACCGTGAATGGCACTAGTTGTTCCACAGACTGCCCTTCAGACTTCGTCTGAACCCTAACCATAACAGCAGCACGGGATGATGCCTCAGATCTAGATTTTTCAATAATTTCCTGAATATACATCTTCCTTCCCAAATCCTTCCCTTTCTTTGGGGGTCTTCCTCTACCTGTCTTGTTCGGATATTTGTTCATACAACTTGTGGAGAGGGTTCATCAAAGAAAATCAATCAATCGCTCAAGACCCAAAGTAGGACATATAACTTCCTCCCCGGGACGAGATAAAAGATTCACAGGAAACGAAACAAAATAGAAAAAAGAAAATAAATCAAAGTTTAGGACTTGGAGTAGAGTAATAACATACCCTCCCCAGGATGAGAAATTGGCCCATAGAAAAAAAACAGGAAATAAAACCTTCCCCAAGATGAGGGTTTGATTCTATAAAAAATAAAATAATACAAAAAACAGGAAAAAAAGAAAGCAAAAAGAAAACACAAGGCACTTACGCTCAGGACTTGAAGCTGGGCAATATATTCCCACCTCAAGATGATAGATCGACTCTGAGATCTATTGCAGATCCCGTTCTTGCACCTGTTAGCCTTCCCTGACAACGACGCCAAAGTGTTGGTGTCCAAATATGAACAAGATTCAATCCTTTTTACACATAAATTATCAACCTGAGGGCATTAGTTATTTAAATACTAATGACAAAGTATATGCAGATACAAGCACATGGTCTGCTGTAGATCACAGGTTTAATCTATAACACAAATACGACTGTAACAACAATGAAATGAACTGCAGAAATAAAAGGCATCCACAAAAATTAATGCGAGTGTAACAGAAATTAAAGAGTCACACCAAACATAGTACTACAAAGAAAAGAAAGAAGAATGCAGCACCTGATCACAAGAGTGGGCCCAACTCTTGGATTAGGGCTGCAGAAACTCAAAGATTACAGGAGAAACAATGAGCTGCTGCATATTCAATTAATTATAGAAAGATTAATTACAAAGTATGTGTATCCGAAAAGGGTCCCCTGATTCACAGCCCATAGGCCTCTTTATACAATAGTCCTGAAACCCCCAATTCCTCCCAACGACACCATTGTTACAAAAATACATATTGTTACAACGGAAACCAGATTGCCCAGCAAGAAATCATAAGAAATCCAAAGATAGTGCTGATACACCCATGGCTGTCACGATGTAGCAGCAAATAAGGAAGACGCTGGAAATGATGGGCTGTGCCTTGAGTTGCGGCCGCAACGCGCCTGTTGTAGCCAAATTTGAAGGAATATATGAGTTAATATGAGAAAAGGTAAAACCTCCATGACAAATACATCATTAATCAAATATCCCATAAAATATAGGAAGAAGGGTTTTACCTCATGATTTTAAGATAAATAATGGCACAAAGAGATAGAAAGTAGGGTAAAAACGAGGGAAGAAAGTATACAAATACGGTGCCCAACAATATGATTTCTACATTTAACCAATGGACTATTACTCAATTCAAAAAAATTATAGTTAACAAAACTTGGAACATAATCTTTGCTTTTATCTTGTGGAATTTATGGAAGGAATGAAATAATATAATTTTTATACAACAAACAAAAACATCAGACATACTCAAAATAATTATTTTGGAAAACCTACAGGAAACTATATTATCAAGTGCATGGTCTGCAGGGGATTGGGATGCAGATGCTATGGAAATGGAGATATTAAGAAGGATGCAATGACCACTTCTAAATCAATGATTATAATAGAATAAACTATAATGGTAAATAATTACTATTAGCCACGCCCAATAAAATTCATCAAGTTAATTTTTGACAGAGCATTGAAAGGGAACCCATGGCCAACAGGTTTTGGGGGTATAATGCGGGACCATAACTCAGTCCCTATAAGTGTTTGCAGTTGAATGTGGTTTTGCAAGAAATAACCTTTCAGAGTCCCTGATGGTGGAGAGAGAACTACACATTGCGACTCATTTAGGGTTTAAGTTGATACAACTATATGGAGACTTGATATTGGTGATATAATGTGTTTGTTAACTCTTACATGGTAAGAAAATCTACAAGACCTTTCACAGTTGGAGATTAGAAAAGGTAGTCGCTAATATTGCGAAGAGTGCAAGATTTTGACAATGCCTTAGTCGAGCACACAAAACATAAAGGAAATGGAGTGGAAGAATACCTTGAATATTTGGGTTTTCATATGCAGCGTTTGGAATGGACACGATATGGCCAATTTTAGATTGGGATGTGGAGAATCAAGCAATCAAGATATTGCTAGAAAAGGACAAAATTAGGCGGGGGAATCCCCAATGGGGGCGTTGGCCACCACATCCATGAATGAGCTAGAGCATACATAATATTAATGCCAAGTGTAAGAATGGTATGATAGGATTGGAATTATATGGTTTGGCGGCACTGCCTACTTAAGGTGCGAAAGTGGTGGGAGACGACAAGTATTATTTCTGGTTTCTATTCTATGCATCAACTTTGGTTTTCTTACTCCTTAGTAGTTTTTCCTTAATTTCTCTGAGATGATTAATGATGCAAGAGAGGGAAGTATGCCTAAAATTCATTAATGGCTCCTTGCAATGCAGAGAGAATGTTTTTCTTAAGGCACATGCTACATTATACACTTGTCCCACCTTGGTGCTTCCTTGATAGCGAAATGGTACTATAATGACATGTGAATTCTCCTCCGCATGTCATTATAAATGGCATGGTTTATGTAAGGGGTAGTGATGGTACATGATATTCTGCAGTGAGTTCTACAAAATTTTAAGGTTTATTGTTTCATTTTTCTCTATCATGCTTGACATGACCTACTGGTGAGCCCTGGTATTGCACCAAGAGTGCTACAACTCCCAGAGGCTACCCTAATTTACTCTATCAACCTGGGGTTCATACAAACCTGGAGGTGACAGTGCTATATACATACCATATGCATTATACTCATGCCATCCTTGTTACAAAACCAACTCCAAAAATATAAGAAAAGAGAGATCAACGCCTTAGTAATCAGCCACTTTGAGGGAAAAACCTCCAATACATTACATAAATGAATAATTCTTGGATGATACAAATGACAAAACCTCCTTCTATATATAGGGGTCCATGGGGTCACAATATAATCCTAGTCGACCTAACAATAATAATGTAAGGGAAAAATAATAACAATATGGGGGTTACAGGGGTACAACAATAAAAATCAGGGGGCTACACTAATAACAGTAAGTGACTACACTAGTAATATGGGGACCTAACATGCCCCTCTCCTTCAAAAAAGTGTTGTCCTCAACACTTGAGTAGCTTTGGATTCTTCTTTATAAAATTCAAGTGTTATACCACCATTCAACCAGAGGTAACCACTTGAGCCACTGTGTTTTTTTTATCAGATACAAAACAAAAAAGATATACTTCCAAACATTTGTTCACTATCTAAGTTTGACCATCAGATTGAGGATGATAAGATGAGCTATGAGATAGTTGAGTACCAAAACAAGAATATAATTCTATCCAAAAATTTCCTGTAAAAATGGGATCTCTGTCACTTACCATAAGCTTTAGGTTTCCATGTAGCTTTTGCATTGTTTCCATAAATGCAATAGCAACTGTACTTGCTTTAAATGGATGAGATAATGCACAAAAGTGTGCATACTTGGTAAGTCTATCAACTACCACGATGATGACACTTTTTCCTTCAGACTTAGGTAAATCTGTGATAAAATCCATTGAAATCTCCTCCCAATGTTGACTTGGAATGGATAAAGGCTGTAGAAGACGTGGGGTCTTAATTGTCTCCACTTTATTTTGCTGGAAAACCAAACATTCTGCCATAAAATTTTGAATATTAGATTTGAGGCCATCCCAAAAAAAAATATTTCTTCACCCTGTGGTAATTTAAAAAAAATCCTGAGTGTCCTCCTAAAGGAGAAGTGTGCAATTCCAAAATAATCTTTTGTTTTAGTTGGGAATTATTACAAAGATATAAGCGATCTTTGTACAATAAGGAATAATTTTTCAACTAAATGTATCAGATGTACTAGGATCTTGCTTCAAATTTTGAGTGTCCACACTTCTTCATTCTTCTTCCATTCATCCCTTACTTTGGTTAGCTAATCTGGTTGGATAATAGAAATTGCAAAAAGAAATACTTCCACCTCTTCATCATTTCTTGAGAGTGCATCTGCAACAACATTTAGCTTCCCCTTTTTGTAGATGATTTCAAAGTCATAACCCAACATCTTTGTGACCCATTTTTGTTGCTCTTCTGAAGATAGTATTTGCTCCAAAAAGTGTTTAAGATTATCATGATTGGTTTTTACCTTGAAGTGCCTTCTCATTAGGTAAGGTCACCATTTCTTTAGTGCATGTAGTATTGCCAACATTTCCTTCTCATAAATAGCTTTATGTAAATACTTTCCTTTGATTGGATGAATTTCAAAAGCAATGTGTATTCCTTCGTGTATTAAAACAACACCAATTTAATTTCCTAAGGCATCACACTCCACAATAAAGGTTTTTGTGAAGTCTGGCATAGCTAAGACTGGTGCTAGGCACATTGCCTCTTTAATATGTTCAAAGGCCTTAGTTACTTCACGAGTCCATGAAAATGCATCTTTCTTCAATAATTTTGTTAGAGGTGCTGCTATTCTCCCATAATTCTTAACAAACTTGCGATAATACCTTGTTAACCTGAGAAATCCTTGCAATTTCTTTATGGTTGTGGGTACTTTCCATTCCTTAATGGATTTAATTTTGTTAGGGTCTACCTTAACACCCTTGTGAGATACAATATGACCCAAATATTACACCTCTTGTACTCCAAAGAAACATTTGGATGTTTTTGCATATAATTGTTTCTCCCCCAATAGTTTGATCACCCTGTCAACATGTTAAACACGATCCTTCCAAGACCTGCTGTAGATTAGTATGTTATAAAAAAAATACTAGCACAAATTTTCTAAGGAAGGGTTTGAAAATGGAATTCATCAACACTTGAAATGTAGAAGGTGCATTGGTAAGGCCAAAAGGCATGCCCAAAAATTCATAATGACCCACATGAGTTCGAAATGCTATTTTCGGAGTATCTTTAGTCTTCATTCTAATTTGATGATATCCTGAATGAAGATCCAACTTGGTAAAATAAATTGTGCCATGTAATTCATCAATCACATGAATGGGAAATTTATATTTAATAGTGAGCTTATTGAGCTCCTTATAATCCAGACACATGCACCATGATCCATCCTTCTTATGGGCCAATACTACTAGAGCAGAGAAAGAACTTTGAATAGGTTGAATTATACCAGACTCTAACATCTCTGCAATCATATGTTCAATTTCTCTCTTTCAGACATAAGGATATCTATAAGGCCTGATGTTTGGAGGAACACTTCCTGGAATCAAATGAATAGCATGATCATGATCACGAATAGGTGGGAGTCCTTTGGGAGTATCAAACACCTTGGAATGATTGCCAAGGCTTTTTGGAGATCAAGAGAAATAGATGATTTTGATGTTGGAACTTCTAGTGAGCATAATTGTGAAATTACGCCTCGTTGTTCTTTTGTTAGAATCTTTGTCATGACATTAGAGATTATTATCTTTCTCGGCTTCCCTGTGATACCCCATAATTCGATTTCCTTTCTTTCTGAAAAAAAATTCAAAATTTTTTCTTGAAAATTAAAAGCTACTATCCCCAAAGATTGTAACCATTGTACTCCTAGTACAACATGAGCACCTCCCATTGGAATGAAAGCATTGGAATATTCAATACATATTCCCCCATCGTTAGCTTGATATTATGACATTTTCTAGAGCAATTTATAGTTCCTCCATTTGCAACCATCACTTGACATTCTGGTGCTGAGTATAGGAAACAATTCAATTCCTTGGCTACCTTACAATGAATAAAATTATGGGTACTACCCAAATCAATCAACACTATTACCTTTTTCTTCTTGATATGTCCTTCTATCTTGAGAGTTTGAGGAGTGGTAAATCCTGCTAATGCATTACAAGATATGGTAAAACTCATTTCTTCTTCTTCTAGGGTTGGTTCCTGGTGTATATCCTCTTCTTTTGAAGTTTCTTGTTCATTTTCTTCCTCCTCTTTACAATCTATGTAAAATAATGTCTTCTTAGCACACTTATGACCTTTAGTGTATTTTCTATCACAACTGTAGCAAATCCCTTTTGCTCTTTTTTCTTCCAATTGTTGTGGTGTCAACCTTGTAGGTTGTGGAAGTCTAGGAGTAGCAACACTTCCATATTTATAGATGTGAGTGGTAGAATTCCTTGTCGCCATAATTTTACATTCAATTTTTCTTACCAACCTGAATGCCTTCTCCAATGAATCAAGTTCCCAAACACGAACTTCATGTTGGATGTTATATTTTAAGGTTCCTATGAAGACATCAATCCTGTGTTCCTCTGGAATATCAGTTACCCTTATATTCAATTTTTGGAAGTCCTCAATGTGCTCGACCACTGAACCCTTTTGTTTGAGATTTATCAATTGGCTAAAGAAGGTGTTTCTCTTTGTATCCTTGTTAAGTCCCTATGTTAATAGTGTAGTCCCTTATTATGTTAGTGTAGCCCTACTTATTGTTATTTTTGTACCCGTGTAACCCCCATATTGTTATTTTTGTGCCCTTACATTATTAATGTTAGGTCGGCTAGGATTACATTGTGGCCCCATGGACTCCTCTATATAGAAAGAAGGTTTTGTCATTTGTATCATCCAATAATTGTTCATTCATGTAATGTATTGGAGGTTTCCCCCTCAAAGTGGCTTATTTATAAGGTGTTGATATCTCTTTTCTTCTATTTTTGGAGTTGGTTTCACAACATTTGGTATCAGAGCCTTGGATTCTAGGGTTTCGCTGCTCCAAAAAGGTCATCGTGGTGTTTTTGCTATAAATTTTTTTATACAAAGGTTCAGAAGCTGAAATTTTTAGAGTGCAAAGCCAAAATCCTGAGGAACATCGTCGCAAAATTTCAGAGCTTGGTTCACAACATTTTCGAAGATATGATCTGTGGAATTTAGGGATTTGTGCAAGCTCCTGAATTTCACTTAAAAAGGTCATCGAAGAATTATCGCTATAAAGTTTTTTCTACAAAGGTTCAGAAGCTGAAATTTTTAGAGTGCGGAGAAAAAATCCTAAGGAACATTGCAGCAAAATTTCTGAGCTTGGTTCACAACATTTTCGGAGATATGGTCTTTGGAAGTTAGGTCTTTTGCAGGCTCTCGAATTTCATCTCAAAGAGGTAATTGTGGGAAAATATTCATAAATCTCTCTCTGAGCATCGGATTATATTTTTGTAAAAAGTGGCTGCGATTACACGTACTATATTTTCCTTTCTATCAATTTTAGAGCTGAAGGAGGAAACAGTGACACGTGGTAAGTCGTACAAGCTCACTCTACTGAACCAGTCCATAATTAGGTCATCGTAGGAGATTGGACACATTTTTGTCGTCAAGAATCCAAATCAGGTCAGACCTGTGGCATTCGAAAGAGAATTCAGGGGGCTACCTCAGTGCAAAATTTCATATATTGAAGATCTGAAATCACAGAGATAATTTAGTTTAAATATCGAGCTCCTCAAAAGCAAGAAAAATGTGTGTATTTGGTTTTTAAAATTGCATAACGTTTGTTTGAAAAAGTAGTTTGAAGTGATTCCAAGGGCATATTTTAGAATTTTTATCATTATTGGGTTCTATAATGCCTCCAAAAAATAATTCCATAGCCATTAAGCCCTCAAAAAGCTATACTATGACGCATGAAGAGGAAGAATTATAGTATGAGATATCAAAATTATGGAACCAAGTGCAACAAATTTCGATCTTACGAAGAGCAACAAAAGATGACATAGATGGTTTAAAAGTAGAAATGGAGGCTAAGTTGGATGGTTCGAAGGATAAAATAATAGCTAATATGGATGATAAATTAGTGGAAGATCACATCGAGCATCAACAACAAGTTCTCCAACTCTCAAAGGATAACCCAACTTTGTTGCAGAATCTAATGAAACAATAAGAAGATCAACATCACATCGAAAGAAGTTCTGAAGTAGTCACAGAAACAAGAAATCAACAAGTACGATCAATTTTAGAGTATCTCAGCAAGTGGAAGAACCTTCTTGTAGAAGATTCCACATGAGGAGGACAACACTTGTTTGAAGGAGAGGGGCATGTTAAGTCCCTATATTAATAGTGTAGTCCCTTATTATGTTAGTGTAGCCCCCCTTATTGTTATTTTTGTACCCATGTAACCCTGATATTGTTATTATTGTGCCCTTCCATTATTAATGTTAGGTTGGCTAGGATTACATTGTGGCCCCATGGAATTCTATATATAGAAAGGAGGTTTTGTCATTTGTATCATCCAATAATTGTTCATTCATGTAATGTATTGGAGGTTTCCCCCTCGAAGTGGCTTATTTCTAAGGCGTTGATATCTATTTTCTTCTATTTTTGGAGCTGGTTTCACAACAATCCTCATAATGTGCTATCATTTCCTTCGTAAAAATTGACCAAGTGACAATTTTTTTACGGGATAAAAGCCATTGATACCATACAAATGTATTTTTTTTCTAAATGTAAAGTAGTAATGAGTACCTTTTGTGTGTGTTTTCACATTATTGAGATCAAAATATTGCTCCATCTGTAGTATCCATGTTACATGATCCTTGCCATCAAAATTCCTCATCTCCATCTTTGGAATATGGTTTTTCTTCCATCCAAAATTATAGTTTATGAAATCATGATTAACATTTATTTTGTTCTCATCATGAGTTTCCTCTACTATCTTTTCGGCATTGGGAAACATTTCTTGTACCAACTTTGTCAAACCTTCCATATCTGCTGTTAGATAATTCTTCATGTTTTCCATGTTGTCTTTCATGTCATCCATCTTATCTTCCATGCCAGCTTTCATGCCATCCATCTCAGCTTCCATCCATTTATTCAAACCGTCCATATTATTCTTCAAACCATCCATCTCCGCTTCCACAAATTTCTTCAAAACTTCCATTTAATTTTTTGTTACTCTTTGCGAGAGTGAAATTTGGTGCACTTTCTCTTGTAATTTTGATAGATCATGTTGCAATTCTTCATCTTCATGAGTCATAGTAGAGTATTCTGAGGGCTTAATTGGTGTTGAATTATTTTTATGGGGAATCTTAGAACCCAATACTGATATCTATGCTCAATAGGTCCTTCAAATCACTTAAAAACAAATTTTCAAACAAGACTTATGCAATTTGAAAAAAATACACACATTTTTCTTGCTTTTGAGGAGCTCGATATTGAAAGTGAATTATCTCCGTAATTGCGGATCTTCAATATCTGAAATTTGGTCTTGTATTATCCCTCTAAATCTTCTTTCGAATGCCATAGGTATGACCTGATTTAGATACTTCAAGGCAAAGCTATGCCGAATCTCCCACAATGACCTAATTATCAACTCATTCAGTAGAGCACACTTGTACGATGTCCCACGTCTCACTGTTTCCTCCTTAGGCTCTGAAATTGATACACAGGAAACTACCATCCATGTAATTACGACCACTTTTTACATAATTCCAATCTGATGCTTAGAGAGAGAGTTATGACGATTTTCCCAAGGTAACCTCTTTCAGATGAAATTCAGGAGCCTGAACAAACCCTAACTTCCACAAATCATATCTCCGACAATATTACGAACCAAGATCTAAAATTTTTATAGGCCTTTCCTTAGGATTTCGGTTTCACTCTGTACAAATTTCAGCTTTTGAATCTTCGTAGAAAATTTTTTATAGCGAAAATTCCACAATTACTTGTTTAGGTGAAATTTGGGAGCCTGAAAAACCCTAACTCCATAGATCATATCTCCGAAAATATTGCTAAGAAAGATCTGAAATTTATACACGATGTTACTCAAGATTTTGACTTCTCTTTATAAAAATTTCAGCGTTTGAACCTTCATAGAAAAAAACTATAGAGAAAATTCCACGATGACCTGTTTGGAGCAGCGAAACCCCAGAATACAAAGTTCTCATACCAAATATTATGAAACCAACTCCAAAAATATAAGAAAAGAGAGATAAATTCCTTAGAAATCAACCATTTCGAGGGGGGAACCTCCAATACATTACATGAATGAACAATTCTTGGTTTATACAAATGAAAAAACCTCCTTCTATATATAGGGGTCCATGGGGTCACAATATAATCCTACCCGACCTAACAATAATAATGTAAGGGAACAATAATAACAATATGGGGGTACAGGGGTACAAAAATAATAATAAGGGGGATACACTAATAATAGTAAGGGGCTACACTAGTAATATGGGGACTTAACAATCCTTTTCTCAGTCCTATGATAAGGTGCTATTGCTAGGGTTGCTTGTAGGGAATGAAATCTGTCACATTTCTGAATGAAACCTAAGACTGGAAATAAAAAATGATCATTACTTTATCAGTAAGAAAGAACCTATTATAGAGCATATAGACGCATCTATCTATTTGCAAGAAAGAAAATCCACAATTAGGCTAATGCAAGAAATAGAGTTAAACTAAGTGAAATTCATAAAGTAAATTGTTGAATTGAAATTGAAGAAAGGGAAACTAATATAAGCATGCAATGGGCCAAATGGCTGATTAAACTCTATATAATTCATGCTTGACTGCTATGCTTAACAATGCATCTATTAATGAGCTAACTATGCTTGTAAATACTCTATTTTGTAGCAAAAGAAGGAGGCATTGAGGTGGCTTAAGAAGGTCTTGGACTCATGGTTTCAGAGCTGAAGGTGTATTGGAGGTTGTGACAGGTCTAGGTGAGGTGAAAGAGAGGTTTTGGGCTGAAGAAGTGGCTAACTAGCACTGCTATAGGATCTGCTATAAGATTTCCTTTAGTGCTACAGGATGTCCTGAAACACTACAGGAAACAGGCTGAGGGTATTTTGAGGCCAGAAATGGTGAGGAAAGGGGTAGGAAAGGTGGAATGAAGGTGGACCTAGGTGGATGGAAGGTACCCAACCCTTTGGCCAAGCTCAGAACTTCTTTCAAATCCCGTCTTGCACCCCAAGGGTGGCTCTTGGTGTTATGGTGAAGATATCAAAAAATAGAGCTAAAGGCGATTTGGTTGAAATTTTGTTGGTGAAGGGCAGAAACCGAAGCTAAGGATGTTGGTGGAGTCCTCCTCTGGTGTTCTAATCAGATCTACAAGAAAAATACATGTTGATGCATTTATCATTGACAAATCTATGATGAGAATGGTGGAAAATATGAGTTGAATTTAAGCAAACCTACATATGCATTTGAAATAGAAAACTAACTCAGCATTCACAAAATGTTCATGGTAAACAAAGAAGCCTATCTATTCTTTCCAAGAAATCATAAACTGAAAGCAATTTGGGCCCGTGGCGACGATATACACTCTTCAAGCTCCAATGAAAGAGGTGAGAGAGGGATGCTTTCACAGACAATTTTGTTTTATATACTACTATACTATGACCTACAAGAGTCTAACTACATCAACATGAAATGGAAGCAAACTAACCACAACAAGATGAAATGTAAGAAAACTAATTACAACACATGAAATAAACTAACTACAATGGCATGGAAAGGAAACACAAATACATAAGAGAGTCTGAGGCTAATGGATTGGGCCCTAACCCATAATATCACCTCTCTAAAACTAAATCAGTGAAGGAGAAAATGAATACTCATTTTATTTCATAACCAATCTCATTAAATAACATATGAAAGTCACAAATGTCTATTACAATAATTAAGAGTGCTCCATCTATCTCCAAAACTCGAATCCTAATGAGATATTTCTCTGCCCTATTTATCCTAAGGGTAGCTACCAAAAAATCCCTAAAAATTAGGTGATTTGTCCCCTTGGACTTCAAGAGAAGTGGAGCTTTGATTCCCTTAATATTCCACTTGATGGCTGCCTTTGATTTCGAGTTGTTGGAGGATAATCCCGAGGATCCCTTGGCTGCCTTTAGGAGTTAAGTAGTTCGTAAACCCCCGTATAATCACTCCTTGATGTATAATCCTAGCTTTGATTGCACAATCTTCAGCAAAAATGGCATATCCTCATGATTATCCTGCATTTAAACCATATTAGGCATTTGAAGTATGACAACCCTTAATTCACCATCTACACTAAGAAACATATGACCATAATGTAATTAAATGTGAGAAAGAGAGACTAATAAGACTAAAAAGGTGACAATTAACCCCCTAAAAGATACCTAATGATGTTGCTCATCATCACCCCCCTACCGAATGGTTGCTCATCCTCTAAGCAACTTAGTCCTCCTCCTTCTTATCTTTTAGTGCCTTAGTGGCCCCTTTGAAATCCCAAGGAAAAAGTGAAGGATTCCCCTCAGGAGGGTAGAATCCAACATTATTTTCTCCCCCCACCCATTCTTTTTTTTCCTCTGCTTGGTATTTCCCTTTACACAGTCCCAACAAAAAAGGTGGACTGAGTTTTGAGCCAAGCCATTGGATCTTCATTGTCTAGATAGCCCCTTTGTACAATGGTGCCCTTTCTAGGGCATTTCTCAATCTCTATGGGGTATGATATTCCATGTTCCCGAGACAAATAGGGAGGCCATTCCATCTTCTTTGACTTGCCATTACACATTCCTCTCCTAACAATCTAAAAATGTCATAAAAGTGTGCAATGGCTTGTGCTTGGGTGTTGAGGTACTTGTCTACAAGGATGACATCATTTTCTATCATGAGGTGATTGTTAATGACCCTCCTAGGGCTGAAAATATCTGCCCTTATGTGTAGAGGCTCTCTCCCTTTTATTCTCATCACCCTTTTTACCTCCTCTTCCCTTGCCTCCTCATTGACCATCCAAGAGGCTAAGGCCATTAAATGCATATCCCCCAACATAAGGTTAGGGTCCCAAATGTTTAAATCAATCAAATCAAGATTGTGCATATAAAATTCTGCCAACCTGGCCTTGTATTCTATGTTGGATTGATTGAAAAAAACAATAAAGTGCCTGCAGTTTTGAAAAGGCAATGATCCATAAGATGCTAGTGTTTTAATCTAAAATTGCAGCCACTTTTATTTTAGGTAGATGGCATAGGATTTTTAAGGGTGCCTGTGCCGTATTGCCTCCATGCACAAATATGCCATAGTAGCAATCTATTTGTCCTTCTGCTGGAGTTTTCTTTGTAACCTTGCATTTTATGCCAGTGTTTCTTGAGGTTTCTCCTTTAACATGGCTTCTATGAGTCTAAAAACAACAAAATCCCTCCCCATTTCAATGACCTTTTCTTCCATGATTCCTACATCTTGTACACTCTTTGTTTTGGAAATTTACATCCAGTGATGTGTGCGTGCTCTTTCTTGATCTAGCTGATAAAATAGGGGAAATGAGAGCTTTTGAGGGATCATTATTCCTCCTCTAATAAATGTGTAGTAGGAACTCAGATTTGGCTGTAGGATATGGTGTGAAATTGTTGATATGTCCTTTGGGATAGATTTTGGGGAGGCAGGATCCTCCTTTGGTTCCTCCTCTTCCTTCCCTTTTTCTCTTCTGTTTCTTCCTCCTCCTTTTCATCTCCTTCTCTTGTGTGTGAGGAACAATGTAGGGATGCTACGGATGGAGCTATGGAGTGAGTGGAGTGATGGAAATATTAGGGTATAGGTCCCATCTCAAGATGTAGGTGGCCTAGCTCATAGTGGTGAAAAACAAGGTTTAGAGAGTGAATTCTTATGCATGGAGTGGAGTGATGGTTAAGAGTGGTAGGTATGGGAAAGAAATGATTTTCATGCTTTTCTTGAAGATTAGGTGTTCTTGAGGAGCTTCATCTCTCTCAGATGTATTTCGTGTAGTAGTACAGAGTTTCCTGTCGCAACCTAGGACATCTTATAACACTGTAGAGAGTAGGAAAAACATGATATTTTTTCTCACCTGAAGGGAGAAATGGGTTGATGGATGCATGGTGGGGTTGATCATGGAGTGGGTAGGTAGAGGAGAAAGAGAAGAGAGAGGAAGAAAGCTGCCCCTCTGTTACACAACATTTTTTCACCGTCCCTGTAATCCCTCGCCCCGCATATTGGAGGGTCTTTCCCGTGACTTGTGAGCAGTGTCATACTCTGCAAACACCTTCTTTGCATCCTTTTGCATAAGGGAATCCTTTCTCCTATTGGAAATTTCTTCAAAAAGCACACAAAAACCTATGTTTTGGCCTTGGCACAAGTATCCAGTTCACCCCTCGTGCTAATGTGGTAAATTTAGACTAGAGCCCGTGCCACCTGGCGCTTTGTCTCAGTGTAGTGCCTGCGCCAACTATTTTAGGAATGTTTTTTAACAAAAAGAGGCGGAAGTTTCCTTATAACCAACTTAGGGATGAGTCACAGGAAGTGGTTAAGTTGATGAGCCACAAATCTCCCTCTTTAGGTAGTGGTTTCCACCTCCCATGGAACAATACTTGAAGATAGGTCTCCCTTCTATAATTATAGGGATCCTAACCTCTCCCTCTCCCTATATATAAATAGGCCTTCTCCCTTTATGAAAGCTAGCTGAATATATAACTAAGAAGTTGAACTTGGAGAAAAGATACTATAGCTGAGTAATTTCTATTGAGAAGGTAGAACCAAGGAGAATTCCGTAGAGAGAGCCCCGTCCAAATTCTCGATGAGCCTTTGTGAGACGCGCTCTGCTGGAACCCCGTTGGAGGAGACCGCAATGTCGAAGCTTGGTTGTACTCTTCCTTTCATTTATTAATATACTCGACTATGGTGTTGGTTCCATCATTGTGCTATGTTGATTATTGATGCAATTGATTTAGTCTTCTTCGATTGACTGATAGTTACGAATGTGAAATAGTATGTTGTATATCATCATTGTTTCTTGTGTGTGTACAGGTATTCGAGTGTGAGAGCGAGTGGATCGTGATCTGTCAAACCAAGAGCGAGAGGCAGCCACTCTTTCCGACGACAACAACAGAATAGGACCTCCGGTAAGTCATCTATCAAATCTCAGTCCATTCGTTAACTAGGAATCAATATTATAGCTTGTCTCGTTTGTGGCTAGACCCACTCTAGGGCTAGTGGGATCGCCTCTGTCCGTAGAAGGGATTTACCTCACCAACAAATTGGCGACTCCGCTGGGGATCATTGCGAGTTTGTCTTTCATCCATTAGGTCTTCTTCTTGGTCTTTGCTTGCTTGTTTTTCCTTTTCTGATTGTTCTACTAAAGTATAAGACCCTTGTTCAGCCCCAGAGGATCATATCTGACCTCTGTCTTTCCAAATCTTCCTTTTACCTGGGTTAACTAGCTTGGCGCATTTTTTGGTCAGACAGTCACGCCCACTGGCGCTTGTTGCTAATTCAGCACCCGCGCCATCGCTTGTTTGGCATTGATTACAGCCAAACAAGCACGCCGACCCCTGTAGGTTTTAGGTTTTGCCCTTTTTTTTCAAGATTTTGGTCAGTGATTGTGCTCCTGGGTGATTTATTGACATGTTTTGAGTGCCTTGGGATTGTTTGTGATTGTGAACAGCCTCCTTCCTTCAATTGTTTGTCCGTTTCCTGTCAGCATCATAGCCTTAGGGTTTTTTAGTGCTTTGGTATGCTGAGCCTCCTGTAGGAGTTTGGGTCTTTTGTTTCACGGTCAACTTCATTCTTTGCTTGATTGCATTCGGCTCCCTTGATCCGTTTGAGTGATTGCATTTGGTGGAATGAGTCTTGTCTCTTTCATTCAATTTTGCTTCTTGTCACTCCAAGCATATATTACACTGCTTGTATGGGTCTGTTTTGAAATCTTTCTTCGTTTTGAGAGATTGCAACATTGGTTTGAGTTTTGTTTTGTTTGATTTTGGGTTAATTGAAATTGTTTCGCTTCAACTCTCGCATTAACCTCCTCAAACTAGTATGTTGGTTTGTTTTTCATGTCATTTAGTGCACTGTTTTCTCTATTACATTGAAAAAATAAATAAATTAATGTTCTTCAGTTATTGTTTGCATTGTAAAATTGAAAGTCTTTCGCGTATCTAGCATTGGACATTCTCGGAAAGATTTCTCATTTTCATTAACTTGCATCAGATACTGTAGTGGATGCTTCTGTGTGTTCTCATTATTTTCTATCACTTGAAAACTCCTAAACTTTCTCATAGATAGCTTTTCATCGAATGAAATGGTATTTTATGGCATGTAGCTTGCATTTAGGGATTTTTGAGATCCAACATTTGGTAGGACCCTGGAATTGAAACGTAAATACAAGATCAACTTAAAATTTAGTCAATTAACCTAAGGAAACATTGAAACCTAACGAAACATTTACTGGTCTAAGATAGAGACATGTTCCAACATCTTTAAACCTAGCAACTGTCGCTCGCCATCTGGCTTCAGACAACACTAGTATGGACTTGTGCTCTCGGTACCATCGAGTAAATAAAGGGAGACCCCTCTAGGTTGCAATTATTTTATCCGTAGGAAGCCGAGTCTGCCGCATTGTAACCGTGATACACCGAACACAACATTCAGGGAGACTACCTGCATGCATGTCAAGTCCTTGGTCAATTCTTCTTTCATTTGATCACCAAGCTGTATATGGAATTTCACAAAAACGTGGCACACATTTTTGATCTTTACTGACTCCATAAATTTGAAAAGATCATCGAGCACTTGTCCTTTCATGCTTGCTTAAAACTGAAAGAGACTAGAGTCATCTTTGACTGTTTCTAGACTCTTAAAACATGAAACAACAAATTTTTGGTTTTAGTGTAGTAAAATAAACTACCTACGATTACACGCCCATTAAAGTTTGATTACTTGGCCTGTCTTTGTTTGCCTTGGTTTTGATCCAAGAGTCTTCTTTTTTGATCTTTTTCCCTTTTCTGGTGTGCTACAGTCACAGTGGCAAAACCATTGGTTTCTTCTACTGGTAGTCCTTTCTCGGACGATTCATCTGAAACTTCTCAAACCTCTAGGTCTGCTGAGCTTTAGTAGCCCATTATCTCGTCAGAGTACCCCTTTGGAGAACCAATTGAGTTCAATTGGCCTCTTTCAAACGCTTGGTTTGGGTTTGGGGTCGGGGAACATTTTCCCCCTCTTACCTCGGGATCGCCATTTTTGGCTGCTATCATACCTCCTAGTCCTCGTAGTATTTTACAAGATCTCACGGTGGATTCAGACATGGACTCATCTGGTCCTATTGGTAGTGAGGGTATCCCTGTTTCTGATGAAGAATATCAACTTTTTCCAGAAGACATCCATCAAGAGCCTGCTCAATCCTCACCTTCGGTGTCGCTTCCAGCTGGATATAGGTCTTTGGGTCAGATTATGGCCGGTATTGCCTCCATGGCAGCATCAAATCTGTCAAGGGGGCCAGTCCTTCCATCATTAGGGATGTAGTCAACGACACCTGTCTCGTCGAAACCTTTTGTTACGTCTGAACCCATTAGGCCTATTGTCTGCGAGGCTGCATCGGCACCGATTGTCACCGCTCAATCGTTAGGAGTTTTGCTTATGGTAGACACTTCGATTACCATGGAAATCCCTGACAGCCTTTCTTTTGAGGAGTATCGGCTGGCTGTTCAGCAGTAGAGCTCCCAGACTTATCAATCCCCTCAGGATCCTAATCGTCCTTATTTTTCTGATTATGACCTGGCCGGTAACCCGATTTACTCGCTTCCGTTTCAATATGATGAACACGACAACCCTATTTATTTGCTTGCTCCTGAAGCTTATAAGTTTCTTTCTAGTTTTAGACCAACATTTCCTGTGCAACCTTCTAACCAGCAAGGACAACCCTTTCACGGAAAACCTTTGGTTTAGAAAGGGTATGCTTATGACCCACAAGGAAAACCCTTTCAGGGACAACCTTCGGTGCAGCAAGGGTATGCATACAACCCACAAGGGAAACCCTTACAGGGACAACCTTTGGTCTAGCAGGGATTATTTTACGGCCCACAAGGGCAGTCTTACAATCCTCAAGGTCAACCTTTACAAGCTCAGCCTGTTATCCAACCGAGGCAACCTCAAGGACCTACTGGGAAACTGATACATCAAGCTAGACCTTCATACGGTCCTGGGGGGAAAATCCATCCATCTCAACCTTTGGTGCAACCACAACAGCCATATCTTCCAATTGGTCCAAATGTTGCATAGCTAGGGCCATCTTATGGTCCTCCTCCAGGTCAACCTGGTTATCAGGCACAACCTATCCCACCGCAGCCATCAAGCCAACCTGATCCACAGGGGCAACCTGGTGGCCCTCATCAGTCAGGTCAACCTGCTCAGCCAGGACAACCTGCACAAACAGTTCACCCTGCTCAGCCACTGCTCTACTATATGCCACAGTCGGGTCAACTTTTGCGCCCGACTTATCCAGCTCAGCAGAGCCCTACTTATCAACAACCAGTTCGACCCCAAGGTGGTTACTACCCTGAAGGTCAATATCGACCGGTATACAACGTGCCTCAAGGTCCTGCTTATTATCCTCAACCACCAAGCTATACTTATATTCCGCAGCAAAATCCTTATGCTTCTTAATCGGGATCCTCGTATACTCAGAATCAGTATCCTGGTCTTCAACCTCCGTATCCTGGTCCTCAGCCACAATATCAACCGAATTATCCAGCTTATACCCCTTATGGTTAGAATACTTTGTTACAAAACCAATGGGGGTAGAGTTATACTCAACCAGGATGGAATATGGGTACGGGTCCTTATTAAGGACCTGCTATGCCTTTCAACCCTCAATTACCCTTTCTTGCTACGTTGGAGTTATTGGATGTGTCCAAATTGACAAATGATCCCATCCTTCATAATCCATATTGGCCTCCAGTTCCAACTAAGGTTCCTGGTGATTGTCCCAAGTTTGAAGGAAAATCTAGAGAAGACCCCCAAGCACACGTCATGACATACCATTTATGGTGTTCTCCCAATTCTTGGGTCAATGACTCTTTTCGACTTCATCATTTCCAATGGACTCTCACCGGGGCTGCTGCTAAGTGGTATATCAAACTGCCTCACGGTATATTTCAAGATTTCAACACTCTCGCTATGGAATTCCTTACTCATTTCCAGTTTCCGGTTCATTACGAAGCCGGGACGCATCTCCTAACATCCTTGAAACAGGACCGGGCTACTCATATCTCAGACCATATTCATGAATGGAGACGTCGTTGTCGCCTGATCAAGTTCGAAATTCCTGATCAGCTTCTTACTCATTGGTTCACTACCTCTTTTTTCAATCAAATTGTGAAAGACATCGCCATGGGGCATGTGTAACTAAGGAATAAGCGATTTCTCATGCCTAGTACCTTGATTTAGTGTACTCTCAATCGAGCATATTGTATGACATCTTAACTGATGCTCCATGACCTGGGACTTCTAAAGTGCCGGCTACCCCATTCGTCGACGGTGTTATTGGTTCCGTGTCTCAGACTTCACGTAATTCTTCCAACGTTGGAAAGAAAAAATAATATTCTTCCAATGGTTTTGCTCCTCAGCCTACCCCGGATTTTGGTAAAACCTCGAAGGTCAATGCTATTCAGGAAATTCCTATGGAAAAGACATCCAAGGGGAGAAAGAAGGGAAAAGGCAAGGCTAAAGCCGATGCCCAAAAACCAGAATCGTCTAAACCTCGTGCTGATGATGGTTCATAGCGAAAGCCGAAGTATCCTTGTCTGATTTGTGATGAGGAGCACTATACTAAGGATTGTCCTAGATGAGCCGAAGTTAGTCAATTTCTCAAAGGCGCTAAGGGAACTTCGGCTATCCTCAAAGAACGTTTTCCACCTCAGAAAACATAGATGGTTGAGAAACCTGTGCCATTTGCATCGTTTGGCTCTCAAGTATTCATGATGAATGGTTTTGCACCCGTTTCCGTCACTACTCGGTCGAAATATTATGTTGGATCATGCCAGGAAGTTGGGAAAGAGATCATTGATGGTCCTCCTCCCCCACATACCTCTGGTCCTCTTGAGATTGAAAGGCCTAGTGCTAAACCCGTTGTACGACCACATTCTAAAGGTGTTCTCCAGAAATATTCTTATAATCCTAACGCCCGTGCTGCTCAGCATTACAGTATTATTGAGGATTTAGCACAGGCACCATCTGTGATGTATGCATTAGAAGTGCTTCAGAGTTGTCCGTCTCAACAGAAAGCGTTATTATCTGCGATCAGCGGGATTGATCTTGCTGATTCTAGCCTTCTCACTTTCAACTTAGAGAATTTCGTCCCCCGAATTTCGCACCAGATTGCGCTTGTCATACAAGTCGGCATTAATGGTCTCAAAATCCATAGAGACGTTGTGGACGAAGGTGCATCTACCTATGTCATGTCATCTTCTTGCTGGAAAGCTATTGGCTCTCCAGCACTAACTTCGTCACCCAATTCCCTTGAGGCATTTGATGGAAGGGAATCGAAACCCTTGGGTGTTCTCGCTAGCTCGTCAATAACATTGCAAGGAAAGACAATCAATGTTGAAGTAGAAGTCGTTGATGCTAAACTCAATTAAAATCTTCTACTTGATCGCAGCTAGACCCACGCTATGTTGTGTGTTCTGTCCACCCTCTTCCGTCTTCTAAAATTTCCGCACGAGGGAAAAATCATTACTGTCGACCAGTTATCATTCTTTACCTCATCTTCTGAGAACACCATGCCATACGTGGATCAGATTCCTTCTCCCCCTGATAGCGTAGGGCCGGGTCTTTTCAAATATCCCGCTCTCATGGGTATCTTTCCCCTTCCACCACCAAACACCGTTTAAGTTAATATGATCTCCCGGTCAGATGACCCATGGATCGTCCCTTTACCTCAACAGGTTTATTCATTTGGGGATTCAATGCCGCTTAGTCCAATTGAAATCAATTATTGCAAGCTTGTGGCTGCATCTGATTCTCCCCCTTCTGAAGGTGCTCCTTTGAGCATGTCTCTCGATGTTTATTCTCAATCCCCCTGGCTCAGCGATGCGGATTTGCCTGATCCTTTGAAAGAAGTGTTTCCATCTGATGAGGCTATTATGGAAACCATGTCTCTTGAAGATCTACCGTGGAGCGATGGGTATCATCGTTCCTCATTTATGCCTGGCCTCGGGGCAATGTCTACCTGTCTTGAGCATTTTACGTCTCAAGTTCCTTCTCCACCACTTCAAACACCTATCTTGACTCATGAAGTCTTCGCTAAAGGTAACTTGGGTAACATCACCCACACGATGCCTATCGACATTTCTGTGAAACAGGGAATTGTTGAGAACATCCATGTGGGAGTCACTTGCTCTTCTGAAGAATTCCAAGTGTATACTAACCTCTTTCATGAATTTCATGATGTTTTCGTCTGGTCTTATGAAGAGATGCCTGGAATTGATCCTAGTATTGTGGTGCACGGAATTCTCACCTACCCCAGTGCGAAGCCTGTTCTCTAGCATCTTCATCCAGTGCATCCTCAGAAAGCCGCTGCCATAAAAGATGAAGTTGAAAAACTTCTCAAAGCAGGTTTCAATTATCCGATTCCTTTGACAGAGTGGGTTTCTAACATTGTTCCTGTGTATAAGAAGCAGGGAGAAATTTGTGCCTGTGTTGACTATTGCGATATTAATCAGGCCTATCCTAAGGATAACTATCCCACCCCTTTCATCGATCAGATCATTGATGACTGTGTGGGGGGTTAGATTTTTTCCCTTATGGATGGTTTTTCTGGCTATAATCAGATCAACATTCTCTTGTCCGATCAACACAAGACCGCTTTTATCTGTCCTTGGGGAACGTTCATGTATAAGAAACTCCCTTTCAACTTGAAGAATGCTAGAGAAACGTTCCAGCATGTGATGTATTATGCCTTTCACGATATTCGTCATATTGTTCAACCATACCTGGATGACCTTCCGGCTCATTCAGCTGCATGAAAAGACCACCCGGACCATCTCCGTTAGATCTTTCTTCGTTGTAGGCGCTACAACATTCTGCTCAATCTACATAAATGCGTCTTCTGCGTCGATTCCAGTAGAATTTTAGGGTTTATCATATCTAAATACAGAATTCGCCTTGATCCGCTTAAGGTTGAAGCTATTATTAATCTTCCCTCTCCATCCTAATTACACTAGCTCCTGAGTCTCCAAGGGAAAGCAATTTTCTTACGTCGTTTTATCCCGAACTATGTCGAAGTAGCCAAAGGATTCACGCGACTTTTAAAGTAGGACGTCCCTTTCTGTTAGGATGAGATTACTCAGAAATATTTTGATACGCTTAAGACGTTGCTTGTCAATGCTCCTCTTTTACGTCCTCCGAATTACCATCTTGATTTCACCCTCTATCTAGCTGCCGCCTTCAGTACGATCGCCATGGTTTTGGTTCAAGATGATGATGACAGTAATGAGCATGTCATTTATTACTTGTCTTGGAACCTTCTTGACCCTGAAACGAATTACGCACATGTCGAGAAGTTAGCATTGGCTGTGGTGTATGCCATCCAACATTTTTGTCATTATATCCTTTTACGCACGGTGACCGTGATTTTTGATTGTAACCTCATGACCTATATTCTGTCTCGACAATTGCTAGGGGGAAAATAATCAAAGTGGATCGTTATCCTCCAAGAGTTTGATTTGGAGTTTACTACCACCAAATCAAAGAAATCACTCGTTTTCGCTGATTTGATTTGTTCTCTCCCCGCCGACTTTGCTCCTTCTTATTCCGAGGATCATATTCCGGCCGAAACTCTTTTCTTGATTAGCACCCTCGATTCGTGGTACGGTGATATCATCGTGTATCTCTAGACTTCTACTTTTAGGTCTCAATTAACGAGAGATGCCCGACGCCGCATTCGGCATCAGTCGCAACCTTATCGTATTATTAGAGATACCCTCTATCACGTTGGAGTCGATTCTGTACTCCGCCGATGTCTGACCCTTGAGGAAGTTGAGAAATTTTTAAATGATTTCCACAATGGTGCCTGTGGTGGTCAGATGTCTAGTTATGCCACCGCATATAAGATCCTTCGTGTTGGCTTTTTCTGGCCATCCATTTTTAAAGACTGCATTGTAGCAGTACACAAATGTCATGCATGCCAGATATATCAACGCAAGATGTGTGTGCCACCTGTTCCACTCCACCCTGTCATTACCGTTGGTCCTTTTGCCAAATGGGGCATCGATTTTATGACTTGTAACACTCATTTGACTGGGGGGCATGCCTATATTATTTTCGCCGTTGATTATTTTACAAAATGGGCCTAAGCAATGCCTACACTGGCTGCGGACGGTAAGACAACCGCGCAATTCAAATTCAATCATGTTATTTGTAATATTCCCATTTTAGCACATAGCTAAATGGAATATTAAAATTTTGTTTTTATCACCTTACAGCCAAATAAATGGGTAAGGAAGCCCATGCTCATTGAAAACCTGAATAAAATCCCTCATAATGTGAAAGGGATCATCATAGTAGCTCTATTTTGTACCCTCAAGTGTGAAAAGGGTCAAATGCATGAAGACAAGGTCAGGTTTGACCAAGTCAACAATGCTGCCATAGGAGGAGTGGATCGCTTTGGAAGACAACGCAGTGTGAATGAGGAAGAGGAAAATTGGTGGAGGAAACCCTAATGAGTGGGACCCATGGAGAGAGAGCTTTCACTTGTTTTAAAGGAGGGCAAGGCAACCATTTTTATTCATGAATTGGATTATTGATTTCATTGTCTATTTAGACATTGTGCATTCTCCTATTGTTTAGAAGAGTTGCCAGGGAATTCCTGTTTAGGATTCCTTTTCCTTATTGAGAGGCCTCTTGAGAGATTTTTCTTCATTCTCCACATTTCTTGGCTCAAGGCCAAAGCCACCTCCTTCAATCACATCGTTATTCGTAAAGAAGGATAACTTTGTGTTGCAAGGTGTTGCAGTGGGGGACTCCACAACGCCATTTCCTTGGCTCATATTTCAGAGGAGGGAGCTTCTATTCCTCTGGGAGGTTAGTGAGGGATATTCTTGAGCTTATTGCAGATCATTAGCATCAGGCCAAGCACTTCCATTCACCAACAACACAGTCCTTTCTCTAGGCTGCGTTATTTCTGAGTGTAATTGCAGTGGGGACTTGCTCCACTATTTTGGAGGGTGAGATCTTGAGGGATTGGATCAGCCTTTCACCTGAGAGATATTTTGGATGAGATTCAGCCATAATTTGCAGCATCATCAACTATATTCATCCATTTCCAGTTTCTGATTTGCAGCTGCTACACTGCTACTCCGGAATTTCTGCAGAATTGCCATTTTGTGTATATTTCAGCCAATCCTTCTAAGGATTGTGTATTGTCATTTATAGGGGTTGAGATCTTTCTCCCCCATATTTTTTTGAGCTATACATTTCCGTGCCTATGTATTGAAATTATTTTTCAGTAGTTATACTTCATAGACTACGTAGTCATAGCTTGGATTATCATATGTAGCAGTGCATTTCATGATTATTGTACTTGTGTCTTTGATGATAGATTTGCCTAAGCTTGAGTGATCATTTCCTCGAGATCTTGTACAATTTTTGCTACTATATTATTAATAATATGGATATGAGATCTTATTTCATTTTTTGAAGTTGATGTTAGTCACTACTATTTCCAGCTTATGTTTATGTATTGCTGATCTCCAACTTTAAAATATCTTAAGATATTCTCATTGTTGTAGAATTTCCCTATTTTGGGATATTACAGTGGTATCAAAGCATGATCTCTGGCTCAACCTGTGAGTCTCATCCAAAGAAGATCAAGATGATGAAGAGGATGAGTTTACTCTCATCAGTTTTTAGATCCAGAGAGGACCTCCCCAAGGAGGTCAAGAAGATGGAAGAAGGAGAAATGGAAGGACCATGCACTTCCTATTCTCACAGAGAAGAGTGAAAGAAGCATGAAGAGCACTTGGAATTCGAAATTCTAAGTGAGTACCTTGCTGAATACCAAGCTAAAACTAGAGCCTTGAAGGAAACTCTAGCTTTACCACAATTTATTCAGCTGAAAGAAGAAAGAAGACCCCATAGCTATGGGATGATGAGAGGCAATAGATTTCTATTGTCCACATTTGATGGATCACTCACATGTGCAGTAGAGGTTTGGGTGAAGAAGCTAGAGGATTTATTCCTGCTACATCATGTAGTAGACAGAGAGGCTGTAGAAGTTGAAGCGCAACACCTTGAAGGTGAAGCAAATATTTAGTGGATCAACCATCTAAGCCATGGAAGGGTTTCAACTCTTGCTGAGTTTTCTGAAAAAATGATTAGAAAATTTGGAAAAAGGAGGTAGGAGCCCTCACGACCAGTTGATGAGGCATGTACCAGCGCTATTGAGACCATGGAGGAGCAACCTTCATTTTCAACAGTTTGGGAGGCCAACACTTATGAGGAGGAAAATCTTGCAGCCCTGCAAGGAGCTTCCACATTTCACCAAGGTAGGATTAAAAATCCATCTCTTGTCATTTCAGCAAAAAATTTGGATGGGTCTACATCATTGCATGAAATTTACCTTAAGCAGCAAAATAGCACTATGCTACACAAGAGCAGTGATGGAGAAAGGAGGAGCCATTCCTCATGTGAGAACTCAAAGGACAACTTCATTCAGGAAGCCATGAAGGAAGCAGTGAGAAGGAGTAGACATCTGGAGATAAGAAAATATTTCTCCTCTCTAGATGACACTCTCTCAATGAGCATGCCACAACTCAGAGAGAGACTTCTACTGGCAACAGATCCAAGGCCTCATTGGTTTTGGAGGACCATGCATGAGGAGGAGATCTCAAGGAAATATTTCAGTGGAGGTGCACTCCCACACATCATGGAGTGCAAGATTCTTCAACAGTTTGAGGAGGTTCTTCCCTTCTCACGGGAGCAGATAGAAGATGGAGGAAATATTAGGATGGATAACATCTCTCATTACTGTGTTGGACATTTCTTGAGCCATGCACATTATGATGGGAGGTTTTTGCCTACCACCTATTTGGGTCCTTATAGGGTCAAATTGATCCTTGGGAAGATTTGATTTCAAGATCCCATGAAATATAGAAATCTGATTTGGGATGATGGTAGCCCTCATGGGAGGAGTACCAAGATAAAGGAGGGAGGGATACATCCACAATTGATTGAGTGGATGTGGATGGTGAGCAAGAAGCTGGTAAGCTACTTGCAAATTTATGATACCAGGCAACAGGAGGCTTGGCTGCGCTGGTTACTCTTGAAGGAGTTTGGCCATCACTTGGAATACACTCTTTCCAAGGGTATGAGGATGGAGAAGACGTGGCAGGATGCTGGCATCATGGAGTAGAAAAGAGTATGGATGCATAGTGATGATGCAAAATTCATATAATTCACTATGTCTTATGTCTTCATCACATGTCTGCTATGATGAGGGCATAAGGAAGCAGCAAAAACTTTTGTTGCTTGGGTTGTTCTTAGGAGAGAAAGGGAAAATTTCCTCTCATTTATTGTATGATGTTGCAGGAGTAGGAGATGACACTATCATGGTGCAAAGGGGATTCTCCTTGGCCTTTGAGGATAAGGAATTAATTACACCTTGGGAGAAATTCCATATTTGCAGCAACATTATTAGAGGGTTTTCCATCCATGCTGAGGAAGCTAAGGGCAACAACGCTGTTAGATCTGGAGTTGATCTAACACCTCATGTAGAGGAAGGAGGAACTCTTGCCCCAACTAGAGGGATTCTTGTATCCTTGCAAGAAATTCTCCAGGATCTCATATATGGAGATCAAGGCACAACTCATGTTCTACATGTGCCATTGATGATAAGGTGTGGAACTATGGAGATACCAGGGAGAGATAGGGAGGATGATCAACATCATGTGATGAGGAGCACACATCCCTATCTATGTTGTGAGGTTGATGCACCTAAGAGGGAGATTAGACTGTGTAGTGAGAGCAGGGACAAGTTTGTCCATTCATGAATGCAATCTACTCTTGATGATGATGTCTCATTGCATGGAGACATTTCACCACGGAGACCACCAGATCAACAGATGATGAGAGATGCTTCACATTTCGAGGCACCATTCATTGGTTTCAGAGGAGTGGAGACCTTGGGAGGCAACTTTACAGCGCTGAGAGTCTTGGGTAGACTCAGGGAGGAGAGAGACATTCTCTCAACATCATTTGTACCCACTCTCATTTAAGATTCTGCGCTGTGGCAGAAGCAGCAGAGGAAGGATAGCAGCCTTCCAACTTGCATATTTGGCATGGGAGATTTCAAAGAAGAAGATAACCATATGACAAATGTCCTTCATGAGGAATCATCAGTGCTGTCACTGTGGAGGATAGATCCATGTTGGAGCTCCCGGTTGTTGATGGAGTATTCCCAGAAGATATTTTATGATCAACATATGAGGAGATGCATGGATCATGTGCAGATGGAGGAGAAACATAAATATTTGGAGAAGTTAGCACAACGACCTCTTTTCTCTATGAGGATGAGAGGATACTCACCTATGGGCCACTCCATTTGCATGAGCAAGAATTATGGTAAGGGTATTGTTTATTTTCATAATGATTTGTATAATGTATATATGCATCCCTTAACCATACATGTATAGGATGTTGCTCCAAGGAGGAGCATTATTTTTTCTAGACCCCATGGTCTACTTGAGGCCATGAGCAATATTGGTGACCAATCCCTAGAAGGACTTGGGGAGGAAATGTATTTTGGAGGACATGCTCACCTTGCACCATACATCATTCACTTTCTCCATACACATGAGGAGAGTGGGGCAGCGAGCAAGTGGTTGAGAAGCCACACCTTTTTGTCACACTCTTTTGCAGTTGAGGGTAAAAATGTGTTGGTTACAACTGGGGGACCATTGTCCTTCTCCCTTGCTACACATGAAAACAAGCATGGTTCTCATTATGGTTCCTTATGTTGCTGTTGTTCTTATATCTATTGGGAGCATAATTGGGGGAATGGCACATTGGTTGGATGTGTCCCTTGGGGGAGAGACCTCCCACATTATTTGCATTGAATGTTATAATGGGAGCATGAGAGAGTATGTGGCCACTAAAACAAGACATTTGTTTCCATTTGAGGTGAGAAATATGACTGATTGGATGCCATATGACGATGACTTCCAACTCATTACATATGAGATGGTTTGGGACAGCATGTTTCACAACATTGGAGGAGAGATCCTTGGAGGTCTAAACTTCATCTTGCCACTTGAGGGCAACATTATTGCAGCCCGAGATCAGCATATACTCTGCACTTATCCTAAGTGGAGAGGAGGACACCATGGGGTAGGCTCTTTTTTCTACCAAGATCAGATTTCCAGCCCACCTATATTGCAGGAGCCAAAGGTGGAAGATGATTTTCAGGAGTTTCCATGTTGGGAGGTAACTCATTTTGTATGGATGATTGCTTAGGGGATGGAGGCTCCATATGGGGAAGATGTTCCTCAACACATTTCAGACTTCATGCCTTGGGTGGAGATTTTCAGGTTCTATCCTTGCAGTTGCTTGAGGACAAGCAACATTTGGGAGGGGAGGACTGTAATATTCCCATTTTAGCACATAACTAAATGGAATATTAAAATTTTGTTTTTTATCACCTAACAGCCAAATAAATGGGTAAGGAAGGCCATGCTCATTGAAAACCTGAATAAAATCCCTCATAATGTGAAAGGGATCATCAGAGTAGCTCTATTTTTCACCCTCAAGTGTGAAAAGGGGAAAATGCATGAAGACAAGGTCAAGTTTGACCAAGTCAACAACGCCGCCATAGGAGGAGTGGATCACTTTGGAAGACAACGCAGTGTGAATGAGGAAGAGGAAAATTGGTGGAGGAAACCCTAATGAGTGGGACCAATGGAGAGAGAGCTTTCACTTGTTTAAAAGGAGGGCAAGGCAACCATTGTTATTCATGAATTGGATTATTGATTTCATTGTCTATTCAGACATTGTGCATTCTCCTGCCGTTTAGCAGAGTTTCCAGGGAATTCCTATTTAGGATTCCTTCTCCTTCTTGAGATGCCTCTTCAGGGATTTTTCTTCATTCTTCACATTTCTTGGCTCAAGGCCAAAGCCACCTCCTTCAGTCACAACGTTATTCCTGAAGCAGGATAAATTTGTGTTGCAGGGTGTTGCAGTGGGGGACTCCACAACACCATTTCCTTAGCTCATATTTCAGATAAGGGAGCTTATATTCCTCTAGGAGGTTAGTGAGGGAGATTCCTGAGCTTATTGTTGATCATTGGCATCAGGCCAAGCACTTCCCTTCACCAACAACGCAATCCCTTATCTAGGCTGCGTTATTTCTGAGTGAAATTGAAGTGGGGACTTGATCCACTATTTTGGATGGTGAGATATTCAGGGATTGGATCAGCCTTTCACCTGAGAGATCCTTTGGATGAGATTCAACCATCATTTGAAGCATCACCATCTATCTTCATGTATTTCCAGTTTCTGAGTTGCAACTGCTACACTGCTACTCCGGCATTTCTGCAGAATTGTCATTTTGCGTATATTTCAGCCAATCCTTCTAAGGATTATGTATTGTCGTTTCCAGGGGTTGAGATCTTGCTCCCCCATATTTGTTTGAGCTATACATTTCTGTACCCATGTATTGACATCAGTTTTCAGAAGTTATACTTCATAGACTGCGTAGTCATAGCTTTTCTTATCATATGTGACAGTGCATTTCATGATTATTGTACTTGTGTCTTTGATGATGGATTTGCCTAAGCTTGAGTGATCATTTCCTCAAGATCTTTTACACTTTATGCTACTATATTATTAATAAGATGGCTATGAGATCTTATTTCATTTTCTAAAGTTGATGCTAGTCACTGCTATTTCCAGCTCATGTTTATGTATTGCTGATCTCCAACGTTAGAATATCTTAAGATATTCTCATTGTTGTAGAATTTCCCTATTTTGGGATATTACATTATTACTCGGTTTGGTGTCCCTCAAGCCATCGTTACCGATCATGGTTCTAATTTTCGAGACTATATGATGGTGGAGCTGACGTCTAAGTTGGGTCTACATCACGACAGCTCAATGCCTTATTACCCTCAAGCTAATGGCCAAGTTGAAGCCGTAAACAAAGTTATTGTTACAATGCTTCAACGAAAAATTGGGATCCATAAATCAAATTTGCATCTCATGTTGTTTTCAGCTCTATGGGCTTACCGAACGTCGATTAAGAGTGCAACCGGATTCACCCTGTTTCAGTTGGTATATGGTTTGGAAGCTACTCTTCCGATTGAATGTGAAATCCCTTCTCTTAAACTAGCTGTGGAATTATTGCCTAATACTTCGCCTGAGGAAGAGCGTCTCCTGTACTTAGAAATATTGGATGAAACTCGTCGCTTAGTTGCCTTGGTCATCGAAGCACAGAAGAAGCGAGTCAAAACTCATTTTGACCAAACAGTTTCCCCTCGTTCTTTTATCGAAGGCAACCTCATTCTCCTGTACGACCAAGCTCATGACAAGTTGGGGGCAGGTAAATTTCAACCCATGTGGCATGGGCCCTACATTGTCAAACATGTGTTACAGAATGGGGCTTATGAGCTTATTGATTATGTTGGGTTGGAGCCTGATTATCTTGTTTACTTTGTATCACAACATTGGACCCCTGTACCTTAAAATGGGTGGCAACGCTGCCCATAATCAATCGCTGCCGTGGGGGGTCCAGGGGGAGCGGCAGCGCTTTTTGGAGCCCACCCCTAGCGGGGTTTTTCGGGGGCAGCGCCCCCGAAGCTAAAAACAGATGTAAACTTGCCTTGTAAAAGTATAGTAATTTCTAGTCAATCTGGGCCGTTCATTAGGCAAATGATCTGACGGTAGAAGTTATGTTTAGTTTAGGGTTTTTTTTCCCTAGAAGGCAACCCCTCGCTTTTATGAGGGTGTTGTATTGTGGCTGTGTATTGTATGTGTATTCTCAGAGCGAGAAACATACAAGGAGACTGTGAGAGAGAATAGAGGGTATTACAGCGGATCTGCTGTAGGTTTTGTCTCTTCATTTTTGCTGGATAATAGAAAGGAAGGACTGGCTGTTCAGGGTGGACGTAGCCCAAACTGGGTGAACCACGTATATCTGTGTCTCTCTAGTTTTATGTGTTTTGTGTGCTTTTATTTTCGACATATTTTATGTGTTGCATTGCTCCATAATATTTAATTTTCTAACAACTGGTATCAAAGCCGAAGGTATATTTGGCTGATAAACTCGCAGGAAAGAAGGGTTCCTGGTTCGAGTGGGAGCAATGGTGGACGATGGTAAGTTTAGGGTCGAGAAATTTAATGGCCAAAACTTCCCACTGTGGAAGATGCAGATGGAAGATTATCTGTATCAGAAATATTTGTACCTACCATTGAGCGGAAAAACAAAGAAGCCGACGGCCATGATAGATTCAGAATGGAACAGTCTCGATAGAAAGGCACTCGGAATAGTACGGTTGTGTCTTGCAGCATCAGTCGCCTTCAATATTTCGAAGGAAACAACAACAAAGGGTTTGATGCAGACGTTGGCGAAACTATATGAAAAACCCTCAGCCTCAAACAAGGTATTTCTTATGAAACGACTATTTAATATGAAGATGTCGAAAGGTGGATCTGTTGCAGACCATTTAAATGAATTTAATACAGTTACCAGTCAGTTAATCTGTAGGGGTAAACTTTGATGATGAAGTTAGAGCTCTGTTATTCTTGTGCTCATTGCCGGAGAGTTGGAATGGTTTAGTAATGGCCATTAGTAACTCTGTCTCTGGATCTATTACTTTAAAGTTTGATGATGTTGTTGGTGCTATCCTTAGCGAGGAAATGCGACGGAAAAGCTCCGGTGAGACATCAGGTAATGCTTTGAGTGCAGAGTCTAAGGGAAGAAGAATGGAAAGAGGAAAGAGCTCGGGATATCGTAGTAAATCAAGGAAAGGCAGATCCAAGTCTAGATCAGGGATAGTGTGCTGGAATTGCGGAAAGAAAGGACACCTAAAGAAAGACTGTAGATCTCGGAAGGGAAAAGAAGGAGACACATAGCAAGAAAACAATCATGAAGAAAATGTGACAGGTGATGTGTTACAAGATGCTTTGATTCTTTCTTTCGAAAATATTACTGATTCTTGGGTTGTAGATTCAGGGGCTTCATTCCATGCCACACCTGATAAGAAATATTTTCATGACTATGTTCAAGGAGATTTTGGACAAGTTCGTTTTGGTGATGATAAACCCTGTAAAATTGTTGGAATGGGTAAAGTTCTTGTAAAACAACAGAATGGAAACCAATGGCTACTAAAGGAGGTAAGGCATGTTCCAGATCTGAAGAAAAATCTGATTTCAACGGGGCAATTAGGCAGTGAAGGTTGTGTGACAACTTTCACAGATAAAACTTGGAAGGTCACCAAAGGAGCGCTGGTAATAGCAAAAGGTGAAAAGGTTGGTACATTGTATTTATGCAATGGTATTTCTAACTCTGGTAATGCTTTAACTTCCAAAGGAGCAGACGCAGGATTATGGCATCATAGGCTCGGACACATGAGTGAGAAGGGAATGAAGATTCTTCACTCGAGAAATTTGTTGCCAGGTTTGAAGAATGTTGATTTGGATTTCTGTGAAAATTGCATTTATGGAAAACAAAAGAGAGTCAGATTTCTCAGAGTTGGGAAAGAAAAGAAGAGCAAAAAATTGGAGCTTGTGCATACAGATGTATGGGGACCTGCTCAGGTATCATCTCTCGGTGGCTCTCGTTATTATGTTACTTTTATTGATGATGCAACTAGAAAAACATGGATTTTTTTTATTCAAAATAAATCTGATGTATTTGATACTTTCAAGAAATGGAAAGCTTTGGTTGAGATTGAGATAGGAAATAAGTTGAAGTGTCTCAGATCAGACAATGGAGGTGAATATTGCAGCAAAGAGTTTGATAGGTACTGTTCAGAGCATGGAATTCGTAGAGAGAAGACAGTTCCAAGAACACCACAAGAAAATGGTGTGTCAGAAAGGATGAACAGAACAATCATGGAGCGTACAAGGTGCATGAGATTGCATGCAGGATTGCCTTTACAATTTTGGGCAGATGCTGTAGATACTGCTATTTATCTAATAAACAGAGGGCCTTCAAGTTCCTTGGATGGTGGTATTCCAGAGGAAGCATGGACAGGTAAAAAGGTAAACTACTATTTTTTAAAACCTTTTGGTTGTGAGGCCTTTGTCCATATTAATAAAGAAAATAGAACAAAGCTTGAGGCAAAATAAAAGAAATGTACCTTTATTGGATATGGTGCTAATGATTTTGGTTATTGCTTATATGATTATGAAAATCACAAAATCATTAGGAGCAGAGATGTAATATTCAATGAAAAGGTCTTGTATAAGAATCAGCTGCAGGAAAAGAAACAGGAAAAAGAAAGCAAGGAATACATGGTTCTTGATGAGATAACTGAAAAAGTAAAGGTGCCTGAAAATAACAATAATCAACAACCACAGCAGCAACAACCACCACAACAGCAACAGGCACCTCAAACACCTGAAAGTGGTGTTAGAAGATCTACCAGGGTAAGTAGACCCCCTGAACGATACTCTCCTTCATTATATTATTTATTGTTGACTGATTCTGGTGAACTTGAATGTTATGAAGAAGAAATGCAGGTTGAAAGCAGGAAGAAGTGGGAGCTAGCCATGGAAGAAGAGATGGACTCCTTAATGCATAACCATACTTGGGACTTAGTCAAGTTGCCTGCAGGTAAAACTGCATTGCAGAATAAATGGGTTTACAGGCTGAAGGAAGAAGATGGAGGAAAACAGAGGTACAAAGCTAGACTTGTGGTGAAGGGGTTTGCACAAAAGAAAGGTATTGATTTTGATGAAATATTTTCTTCTGTTGTTAAGATGAATTCAATCAGAACTATCTTAAGTCTAGTAGCAGCGGAAGATTTACATCTTGAACAGTTAGATGTAAAGACAACATTTCTCCATGGAGATTTGGAGGAAGAGATATACATGCAGCAACCAGAAGGATATGAGGTAAAGGGAAAGAAAAATTGGTGTGCAGGTTAAAGAAGAGCTTGTATGGCTTAAAACAGGCTCCAAGGCAGTGGTATTTAAAATTTGACAAGTTTATGTCTGAACAAGGTTATACTAGATGTCACTCTGATCATTGTGTTTATTTGAAAAGGCAAAATGATGGCAACTATATTATATTGTTATTGTATGTAGATGACATGCTTGTTGCAGGGTCTAACATGCAGGAAATAAATGTGCTCAAAATAAAATTGGCAAATTCATTTGCAATGAAGGATTTGGGAGCTGCAAAACAAATCCTTGGTATGAGGATAACTAGAGACGGGAAAAATCGTAAATTAACACTGTCTCAGAATGAGTACATAGAAAAGGTGTTGAAAAGATTTAATATGCACAATGCAAAACCAGTTAGTACACCTTTTGCTAGCCATTTCAAACTTAGTAAGGAGATGTGCCCAAAGACCCAAGAAGACATGGATTATATGTCTAAATTTCCATGTGCATCAGAAGTTGGAAGCTTAATGTATGCAATGGTCTACACAAGGCCTGATATTGCACATGCAGTGGGAGTTGTAAGCAGGTACATGAATAATCCAGGAAAAGAACATTGGATGGCAGTAAAATGGATTCTCGGATATTTCAGAGGTACCACAAATCAAGCATTATGCTTTGGTGGTTCAAACATTGCTCTACAGGGATATGTTGATGCAGATATGGCAGGTGACAGAGATAACAGGAGGAGCACTACAAGATATGTATTTACTGTAGGTGGAACAACTGTCAGTTGGGTTTCAAAAATCCAAAGTGTTGTTGCACTTTCAACAACAGAAGCCGAGTATGTTGCTGCTACAGAGGCTAGTAAAGAAATGATTTGGCTACAAAGGTTTATGGATGAATTGGGTAAGAAGCATGATATGGGAACACTATACAGTGATAGCCAAAGTGCTATTCATCTTGCAAAGAACTCAGCATTTCATTCCAGGACTAAACACATACATCTCAAGTACCATTTCATACGGTCAGTATTGGAAGATGGAGAGTTGAAGATGGAAAAGATACACACTAGCCAGAATCCTGCAGATATGCTAACAAAAGTTGTAACCAGGGAGAAACTGAGAATGTGCTCAGTTTCAATTGGTCTTCAAGGATGACGATGAAGATGAGGAACAACCAGGTCCAAAGAGGAGTCATTTTCCAGCAAATGAAGCAGTGATGGAGTTTCTACAATCAGTATCCAAGTGGGAGATTGTTGGGTGTGGAGCCTGATTATCTTGTTTACTTTGTATCACAACATTGGACCCCTGTACCTTAAAATGGGTGGCAACGCCGCTTGTAATTAATCGCTGCCGTGGGGGGTCCAGGGGGGGGGGCGACAGTGCTTTTTGGAGCCCCCCCCCTGGTGGGGGTTTTCGAGGGCAGTGCCCCCGAAGCTAAAAACAGATGTAAAATTTCCTTGTAAAATTATAGTAATTTCTAGTCAATTTGGGCCGTTCATTAGGCAATGAGCTGACGGTAGAAGTTATGTTTAGTTTAGGGTTTTTTTTCCATAGAAGGCAACCCCTCGCTTTTATGAAAGTATTGTATTGTGGCTGTGTATTGTATGTGTATTCTCGGAGCAAGAAACAGACAGGGAGACTGTGAGAGAGAACATAGGATATTACAACGGATCTGCTGTAGGTTTTGTTTCTTCATTTTTGCTAGATAATAGAAAGGAAGGACTGGCTGTTCGGGGTGGACGTAGCCCAAACCAGGTGAACCACGTATATCTGTGTCTCTCTAGTTTTATGTGTTTTGTGTGCTTTTATTTTTGGAATATTTTATGTGTTGCATTGCTCCATAATATTTAATTTTCTAACAGATTATGAAGGTTATCCCTTAGCACAACCCAGAAATGGGTTGTACCTGAAAAAGTATTATGCTTGAGTCTTTCATGCATGATATGTGTACATAGGTGATTTTTTCATTTTTGTGCATGCTTTGGTTTGATGTGCTTTGTAAGATTTTTTTTGCTTATTGGGTCTTGTTTGTTATGCAGATGTCTATTTCCCCTTATGTCGGTTTCACGGATGGTGCTTCCCTCAGTACCAGGAACTTGTCTTCAGCAGCCTGGGTAATTTATAATCCTGCTAGTGAGTTGGTTAACCTACAAGGTATTTGTCTAGGACCAACTACAAAAAATGTCGCTGAATATAGTGCTATTTTGGAACTATTAACCAAGGTAGTTAACCTCGGCATACACACATTTCTTGGGAATGTAGATTCACAACTTGTTGTTCTTCAACTTAATGGTCATTTTTCGGTTCGAAACCCATGAATTTTGATATTGTATTTGCGTATTCATTTGCTCGAAAGACATTTTGATTTCATCACATATCAACATATACCAAGACGAATGAATACATTAACTGATGCAATAGATAACATTGTGCTAGATAGACATTTGCACAATTTATAAAACATCATCATATGTAAATAGACCCATGTAGAAAATAGATGTATATATATCGTTTGTTTGCAGCATGTGCATCATAAAAACCCAAAAAATATATGTCTGTTTCAGTTACATCGTGAGACAATATGTCTCTCAAAAAGTGCGGAAATAAAAGCCTAGGTGCCTAATCGGCGTGGTGCTCATGATAGCACGTCACTGCCCATACCAACCGCCTCAGAAAGTGGTGGATATGACTCGACACCCCTACAGTATGCCTCTGATAGGCTCAAGGAACATCATCAAAATGAGCATAGTCCAGAATCCCACAGGCAATCCCCTCCAGGTTATGTACTATCTCCTCATCACTGCCCTCACCATGAGGATCGAAATCACGAGGAGTTCACCTCGCTATCGGTGACATACCTGCAGGTCTCTTTTGGCCAAAATCTACATACATATAAGATTAGCTGTTAGAACATGCATATATACCAAAAAATCATAAACTCATGAAAATAAAAAATGAGTCTCACCTAGCTCTTCGTCCCAATCCTCTCCCTCCGAGAGCGGGAGATCTGGATCACCAGTGAAGTCTGTACCAGAGTAAGGCCAGTCCTCCACGACAATCAATTTTCGATGGAGCCAATAAAAAGAATCTGGCCTCCAGGACATTTTTTGGCCACCCCCTTCTCTAGGCATCAACACAGCCCATCGGGCCATCTGTGGTTCTCTGGGTGGTGGCATGGAGACAGTGACCTCCTGATGCTGGAATATGGGTAGTCATTCCAAGAAGAACGATACCAAGATCGATCCATACCCAAACTGCTTTAGTTTTCTCTTCTTGCACTTGGTGAGTTGCTGCTTAATGTTAATAGTCACAGCCTCTGCCCAATTTTAGAGAGTCAGGTTCATGCACTCTGAGGCAAGAAGCAGTTGTGTCTTTGTGGCCTCATGCGGTGCTTGCGATCCTGCAACTTGCATGATAGTGTGCAGCACTACTTTTAGTGCCAGATCAGGGATGGTTTGGATGTCAACCTTTCCAGTACCTATTCCTTTTCGTGCCCCTCGACACACCCTGTCGATCACCATTCCCATTCTTTCCCCGGAAGGACGGGTACCGGTCAAGATAGGGACTGCACCCCTACGCAACAATCCTGTGATAAAATACACATCAGAGACTTTGAGTTCAAGTTCCTGATCCCGAAGCACAAACTTTTCTTGATCCTCGTCCCAAATGCTTATCAAATATTGAAGCAATTCCGGCTGAGCCCGAAGGCACGATGTCAGGAAGAATTTCTTTAGCCCACAGTCTTTGAGGGCATTCATGCATCGCTTATTCTCCATGGCAAGTTATTCTTCCTCACTATGTTCTGCTTGGTACCTACACACATTGTTCATATGAGCATTGTTAGTATACTTGGGCATCCAAATTTGCAAACAAATGGCTGAAATTTCCTTAAATTTAGGCAGATTTTTGGGTTGCGCGGTTAGCGTGCCTTCTGTATAAAAAAGGGGCGATTGGCTCGGGTCCGTGCCTGAAACACGCGCCAACCGCGATGCCCTAGTTTTGAAAAATCCTCCCCTAAAGGATTCAAAATGACAAATAAAGGTAATGAAATTTAGCTTAAAAAATGTCAAATGATGATGACTCTTACCTAAGACTGACGAAATCAAGATTGGTTCACTGGATCGCTTGCAATCATCGCCACAAGATCTTAAGGCAAATGGGTCACTGTTGCTCCACAAAGAGGTAAAAGTGAAAAGTAAATAATTTTTACCACTTATGGCATTTTATAACTTTTCAAAATCTTAAATTAGGTTTTAAAACATATTTGTCGATTATTTTATCATATTATTTTCGAGGAATACATTTTACACACGTCTTTTTGTGCAGCGACAGGTTTTCACATGGTTATGACGAAGAAACGAGTTGTATTTTATACTTTTTCGGACTCGGTAAAAACACGAAAAATTCATTACTGGAGTCACCTTTCAGCTCTTTTCTGACTCTCTAAAACTGAAAAGATTGCCGAGACGCTTGTCGTTTTGAACTCATTAAATAGCTATGAAACGATATCTACCCAGTATACTTTTACCCCTTTTTCGGGTTGGGATAGATTATTTATGAAAAAGGAATACCTTAGCCTATTGTGAATAAGAGGTTCTCTCAGATATTGTTTTATACCTTTACAGATCCGAGAGACTATTTACGAAAAGGGCCTTTGCTGGAGTTTTCTTTTCCATTTTCTTTCAAAATCTCTAAACATGAAAAGATGCCAAGTTCCCCCTTTGTCAGACTCGTTAAAAATTTATGACATCGGACTCCGTCATTATGCGTTACTCGAGTTCCTCCTTCCTAGGGCTCGTAAAATGTACTAGGTTGGATTTGTCCGAAGGAAAAACTTACATCGCAAGCATATGCTATCCCCTTCAAGCTTGTTTTCAAAAAATAATTGGGGTACTCGCTAGAAATGGTGGGGGAAAATAGAACCAGATTGTAGTCGTGTTGGTAGTATGTCGCTCTTGAACATGGCAGTTGTCTGCATTCATGTCGGGTTGGGGACATCTCACCTTGTCATTTGTTTTCCTCCATGGGTTTGGGTAATTTATTTTGACTGCTCATATGCTCTTTGCCACGTTTCCATGACCTCAGACTCCCTTGATATCAAATACTGCCAAATCCAGTGTCATGTCGCCGATATGTTCAAGAGAAGTTTGCCTCTGAAGTTTTCAACCTCCCTTTGATTCTTTATTGGTCTTGATTCAAAAACATCATATTCCTCTGTCTCGTATCGATGATGTGGGAAACATTATGGCCCACCTTCGATCAGGTCACTACCTGTCGACTTCAACTCATCATCCAGGAAGCTGATCTAGAGACTCCCTTCAAGTACTTGGAGCCTGCATGCCTCAATGGCAGGTTCTTCGCATTCGACGTAAGGTCCACATCATTGGCCTTCAATCGACTGACTTTGCGTTCGACGTCATATCAATGTTCACATTCAGTGGATTGTACCTTTCGTACCTTGAGCGCCATTGTCATTATTGGTGGTTTCTCTCACATTTGTTAACGGATTTCATCATTGGCTGGTAATCAAACAATTTTCTTGCATGTTCGACTTTGGCTCACATATTCGCATGCTCGAATTTGTACTTTTTTTGGGTCAAGATGGAGCACAAGACCCCGGGTTTTGTCTGATGAAACCCAGGTTGCGGGTTCTTTGTGGATTATTATGACTTATTACATGACTCTTCTGATTGGATGGCTGCGACCATACTTGAGTCTATTTTTTGATCCCTATTGCTAGATGGCTGTGTCAATACCTCGGGTCTCACTGTTTATGTACTATATTATGGATGGTTGTGCCCATGCCACATGTCATGTATCAGAGATATAGTTGTATTTGTACTTGCAGGTTTTTTGACAACAGTGTTTGGGTCGAACGCATTCTCATAAAGAATTTCACCCCTCCCTCTCTCTCAGACCTCATGATTTAGGGGGCACCTGTTACATATCATTTTGTCACCGTCCCTGCAATCCCTTGCCCCGCATATTGGAGGGTCTTTCCCCTGACCTATGAGTAGTGTCATACTCTGCAAACACCTTCTTTACATCCTTCTGCATAAGGGCATCATTTCTCCTATTGGACATTTGCTCAAAAAGCACACAAAAACCTATGTTTTGGCCTTGGCACGGGTAGCCAGGTCACCCCTCGTGCCAATGTGGTAAATTTACACTAGAGCTTGCACCACCTGCCACTCTGTGTCAGTGTAGTGCCCGCGCCAGCTGTTTTAGGAATGTTTTTTAACAAAAAGAGGCGGAATTTTCCTTCTAACCAACTCAGGGATGAGTCACAGGAAGTGGTTAAGTTGATGAGCCACGGATCTCCCTCTTTAGGTAGTGGTTTCCACCTCCCATGGAACACTCCTTGAAGATAGGTCTCCCTTCCATAATTATAGGGATCCTAACCTCTCCCTCTCCCTCTATATAAACATGCCTTCTCCCTTTATGAAAGCTAGCTGAATATATAGACAAGAAGCTGAACTTGGAGAAGAGATACTATAGTTGAGTAATTTCTATTGAGAAGGTAGAACCAAGGAGAATTCCGTAGAGAGAGCCCCGTCCGAATTCCTGACAAGCCTTTATGAGACGTGCTTCACTAGAACCCTATTGGAGGAGACCACAACGTCGAATCTTGGTTGTACTCTTCCTTTCATTTATTAATATACTCGACTATGGTGTTGGTTCCATCATTGTGTTATGTTGATTATTGATGCAATTGATTTAGTCTTCTTCGACTCACTGATAGTTACGAATGTGAAATAGTATGTTGTATATCGTCGTTGTTTTCGACTGACTGATAGTTACGAATGTGAAATAGTATGTTGTATATCGTCGTTTTTTCTTGTGTGTGTACATGTATCCGAGCGTGAAAGCGAGCAGATCATGATCTGTCAAACTAGGAGCAAGAGGCAGCCACTCTTTCTGACGACAACAACAGCATAGGACCTCCGGTAAGTCATCTACCGAATCTCCATCCATTCGTTAACTAGGAATCAATATTATAGCTTGTCTCGTTTGTGGCTAGACCCACTCTAGGGCTAGTGGGATCATCTTTTTCTGCAGAAGAGATTTACCTCACCAACACCCTCTTTGTTTAAACCGTCCTTGATTAGTAACCTCCAAAACATAAATAAGTGAGTGTATAGCTGTTGTTTTCATATTTTTCTGTTTCTCTTTTTCTCTTTTTTTTTTTGAAGATAGGTGGGATGCCTCCACAGAGGTTTTCAACCCACAAGCCCGCCTTGTGCCCCTCAAAGAGGTTTTCACCCAAGGATATTTTATTTCTTTGTTTTTTTCTTTTTTCTGCTCCAGGATCACCTCATGGAGGTTTTCAACCCAAGAGTTGGCTTTGGATGCCTCAGAGAGGTTTTCACCTATGCCTCTTTAATTTTTTTTTTAAATTTTAAATTTAAATTTAAATTTTTTATTTATTTATTTTTTCTAGGAAGGGGAGGCACTAGAAACTATGGATATTCCAATCAAATTCACCTCCCTGTTTATTGAATTAATAAACTCAACCGTAGATAGGGGCTTCTTGTACACTTTGAGCCTATAACCATTGACAAGCAGTGGGATCCTCTCCTCCTCTTGGTTATGATATGAACAACCCTATTTTCATAACATTTTTCCAATTGGTAAGGTCCCAACCATATTGTCATTAGTTTTCCTTTGAAATCCTTGAACATCGAATCATAGAGAAACACCCAATCTCCTTCTTGAAATGTCTTTTATTTGTTGTGTTTGTCATGCCAAACCTTCCTTTGCAGCTCAATTAGCTCTGTGTGAAGGAGGGCCTACATTTTGAACTCATCCAAACCATTTAATTGCAACAACCTTTCTTATTGGGCCTTTATGATGTTCAGGTATAACTTAGCTTCCATTCTCAAGGTGTTGTACTCAAACTGAATGGAAATCAAAGCTTTCTTCCCATAAAATAATTCATAAGGAGTAAACCCTATGGTTGTCTTTCAAGTAGTACTGTAAGCCCAAGTGGATTTCGCCAATCTGTCTGCCCAATATTTTCTGTTGATGCTCACAACCTTGGCGAGGATATTCTCCAAGGCTCTATTTGTCACTTCCACCTAGCCATTTGCTTGAGGATGATAGGTAGTGGAAGTATTGTGCTGCCTCAGGAGGATTTCAATGAGTTGAGATGTAAATTGATCCCCCTCATCAATGACTACCTCTTTGGGGTATCCAAACTTGTAGAACTCATTCTCTCTCATAAATGCATCTACCTTCTCCTCTGTTGCTACCTTTAGAACCCTTGTTTAAGCCCACTGGGTCAAGTAGTCAATGCAGACTATGATATACCTCTTCTGCCTGGATGGTGGATCAATGGGTCCAATGAAGTCCATGCCCCATTTTTCAAATGGATCTAGAGCCACCTAAGGGTGGAAAGGAATTTCATCCTTTAGTTTAGGTATCCCCATCCCTTGGCACTGGTCAAATCTACTGGTGTACCTTCTAGCATCTTGGTGGAGGGTAGGACGATAGTAACCTACTTGCAAAGCTTTGAAGGCTGTCCTTTTTCCAACAAAGTGACCTCCAAAAGGACCATCATGACATGTCGAGAGGATGTCAAAAACATCTTCCTCCCTCACAAATATTCTGAGAATTTGGTCGGGACCCAAGTTGAAGGGATTTACACCAATCTAGGTTAAAGGGGTGCTTTTCTTGATAATATTGCTCTTCTTCCTGGATGAAAGGTTTGGAGGGAAATTTTCAGAAACCAAGTAGTTAGCTATGTCAACAAACCAAGGAGAGAGTGCTGAGATAGAAACTAGGTGTTCATCCGGAAGATGATCATCCACCATCCCTTCCTCATCTGCAGGTAGAGTTAGTCTAGATAAGAAATTTGCAACAACATTCTCCTTTCCTGGTTTATCAACAATCGTTAAGTCAAACTACTATAATAACAACAACCATCTAATTATTCTAACATTAACATCAGGTTTATTCATTAATTACTTGATGGTTTCATGGTTAATATGTACAAAGGTATGATAACCAATAATATAATGCCTAAATTTGTTTATGGAATGGACAATGGCTAAAATATCCTTTTCTGTGACAATGTAGTTATGCTTAGCTTTGGATAGATTCTTACAAATGAAATAGAAACTAGCCCAAAGCTTCCCCCACGACTTTTTATGATGCATCTGTGTGGATGTGGAAAGGAAGAGCCCGGTTTGGACCTCAGAGAATGGGGGAAGTAGTTAGCTTTTCCTTAATGAGCTCAAAAGCTTCTTGACAGATAATGGGCGAGAAAAATTAGAATCTTTGGCCAATAATCCAAATAATGGCGAAGCCAATTTGCTGAAATCTTTAATGAACCTCCTATGGTAGCCAGCCAAACCTAGGAAACTTCTGACATCTATCTGCTTTTGAGGGAAAGACACTCTTTTTTTTATGGTGATTTTGTTCGAGTCTACGTGTATTCCTTCTTGTGATATTGAGTGGCCCAGGACTATTCCTACCATTTTTAAGAATTCACACTTTTCCAGATTCAGGGAGAGATGCATTTAAATGCACCTTCTCAACACTTTTCCCAAATTGGAGAGAGCTTCTTGGAAATTATCCCCATAAGGTGTGAAATCGTCCATGTATATTTTGGCAAAGTAATGGACTAATTCAAAAAAAATCTCAAGAATTATCTCTGAAAATTAGCTGGGGAATTGCACAGCCCAAAAGGAAGGGATCTGTAAGTGAAGGTTCCCTAGGGACATGTGAAAGTAGTCTTGTCCTGGTCGTCAAGACTAATTTGGATCTGGTTAGACCCACTGAACCCATATAGGAAAGAAAACAACTTCTTCCCTGCAATGCCATCGAAGACTTGATCTATAAAGGGTAGGGGAAATGGTCATTAGTATCTTTGTTTAGTTCCTGATAGTCAACAGAGATTCAATGTTTAGTCAATTTAGTGTCCTAAATTGTTAACATAAATTATCGACCAGGGCTAGTAAACTAATGAAGTGTAATGCACTGTATGTGCCTAAGTATCATTTTTCTTACTTCGTTGTTTTAGTGTTTTGTTGATGTTTTTGGGGTTTTTATGTTTTGGTTCTTAGTATTTTGTTCTATACTAGAAAGATGAAGATAAATCTTTGTAAGGAGGAAAAACAAGAAAATGTTAATGAATAAATGGAAAACAGAGTTTATTTGCAAGTTCTGTTCTTAACTAGAAAATGATGAAAACAAGGAGTCCTAATCCAAGGATATTACAATTTCTAAATGAACATTCATGAAACGAAAAGTAACTCAAAACACTACAACTTAATCTGATTAAGTCAATTAAAGGTTTATTGGAAGATCTTGTGAAAAATATTAATCCTAGTGCAATGAGGATCTCCTAGAACATAAAAGGGAAATGCTGAAACAATCAGTAACTTAGAACATTACAGAGAAATCTCATTCATTTGATAAAGGTTTATTGGAAGAGCTTGAGAAAAAAGATTTTCTATAATGTAGTAAGGATCTCCCATGAAATCCTGAAACAAATTATAACATTACAACTAAATCTCATTCATTTGATAAAGGTTTATTGGAAGAGCTTGAGAAAGAGATTAACTATAATTTGATAAGGATCTTCTATGAAACAAAACAATCAATAACTCATAATATTACAAATAAATCTCATTCGTTAATTATAGATTTATTGGAAGAGATTTTGAAAGAGACTAATTGCAGTATGATGAGGATCTTCTATTTAACTAAATAACATAAAATGAAATGCTACTAACTCATAATATTACAACTGAATCCCATTCATTTAATAGAGATTTATTGGAAGAGCTTTTGAAAGAGACTAATTGCAGTATGATGAGGATCTTCTATTTAACTAAATAACAGAAAATGAAATGTTAATAACTTAGAATATTACAACTGAATCCCATGCATTTAATAGAGATTTATTGGAAGAGCTTGTGAAAGAGACTAATTGCAGTATACTGAGGATCTTTTAACTAAGTAGATGACATGAAATGAAATGATAAAACACTATGATTTAAGAAAGCAATCTAAGTAAGGAAAGACAGTAAAACAAAATTGAAAATAACTTAGCTAGAAAACATGTAAAACCTCCTCGAACAACAAGGGCCCTCTGCTACCAATTCGGTATTAATCCTTTAGCTCCTTAAGATTGTATTCAAAACAACATCAAGTCTAAACTCCTTTTATTAACACAGTGCTTGAAAACAGAGTATCACTGTAATGATAAAATATGTATCAACCGTCCTCTCTCGGTATTACATAGCTTAATTTATATGCAAATTCATAACTAACATCGAAAAAAATAGGTACAGGTGTAATCGTTAAGTTAAAATTGAATTGAAACTCTTTTGGGACTCGTGATTTGCTGTAAAGCAAATCAGGAGTCCTAATTCCTATAGAAAACAGTTTCTTTGACCTTTTCTTTGACCATGGGCTTAGACACCTCCAGCTATCGATTCAATCCTCGTGGATAAGAAGGAACCATGTAGGGAAGATTTGGAATCCACCCATCTGTGCCTTTTCTCCAGTTGATACCTGTAACATACTTAAATACAAAAACAATTGCGAAACGCTTGACTAGCTACATAATGACTGTATTATGTAGCTAAACTTTTCAAAATTATTAAGACAAAAAAAATCATGAAAGTACAATAAGTTAATCATTTGTATACAACCTTTAAGCAATCTTAATCATTCTAATTAATCTTTAGGTTTATGAAATGATAAAGAAATGATGAAATGAGGTGAAATTTGGCAAAAGAGAAGACAATTTCAGGGCTCAACATACCCCCACTGCAAAACTCTTGTATGTCCTTATGCAACTTCATAAAAAAATTATTCCATGTGCTCTGAAAAAGAATATCCAGCCTCCTTTTTCTGCTTATTTTGGTAGTCATTGCCATTCTGGGTTTCCTCATGAATAATTTGAACCTAAGATCTATGAGTGCCCTGTTCAGTTTCTTATTTTTCTTCTTTAGTTTCCTGTTTGCTTTATTCACTATTCTCATTTGCAGAGAGAGAGTGTTGTTCATGCCATTCTTTAATTTGACCTGCTCTCTTAAGATTTCATTTTCATTTTTGATATGTCTGTTTAGTATCTCCAATTCATAATTGTCTTTTCTCAAGGTTTCTATTGGAGGTTCTTGTGGACTGAGATATATTTCTTGATTTTCTGAGGCCCTTATTTCTAGTGATTCCACATAGTCATAAATTTGTTGTTGGGCTGGATCTATATCTGGGGTTCCTCTGTTATGGTCTTCTTCATACTGATGTAAAGGAGATCTATCAACTGGTGTTTGGATTGGAGTTTCTTCTTCTTCAATATTTATAACTCCTGTTTCCTTAATCCATGTCTTTTTCACCATGCCTTTAAGTCTAGAGCTTCTCCTTAATTTGGGCGGATTTTCATCTTTTTCTTTAGCACATTCAGTTGTTAATTTCTCTTTTCTTTTAACCCTGATCTGTTTCCTGATTTTTGTCAAATTTTCAGAAATTACTTCTTCACTATCTTCCTGTGTTAATGTACCATGTTTGATTTCAACAACTTTATCAATTTTTCCTCTCCTACTTCTTCTTACAGGTTGTTATTTAGATAGTGTTTCCTCTGGTTCTTGAAAATGGTTTCTTAGAAGAAACTCTTCCCAATTATCTCCTACTTTCTTCAAATGGAACTCAATCAGTGTTTTAATTAGGCCGTGGTGGTGCATAGTAGTTTCTAGGAATTGGAGTCTTTTCTGAACATAAGAGGCCATTCTTTTCAAACTATTAAGTAGGAAGAAAGGTAGATTTATTTCATCATCTAAGGAATTCATCATCAGTCTAATATGGTAGACATACATGGTACCGAATCTACCCTCACATGTTATGAATTTTTGTAAAATTAATAATATATTCCTCCATTTATTTTTCAAGGCTGTACTTGGAATACCCTTTTTGAATACTGAAATGTCCATACCTAGATTCTTCAACATTTGTTTCCAGGTTTCATTATGAAACTCCTTATTCTTGAACCAACGCTCTCCTTGTCTTGGAAATTCTGTGGCTTCAGATATAAATGACTCTGTTATAGTGAACTTAATATCCCCAATTTCTACCTCTGATACATCAAATGACCTAGCAAATGATTTCGTGATTTCTTTGTGGAATCCATTGAATTTTTCTACAAAGCTCAGCCACCCAACTTGTTGTAATAGCCCTTTAACTTGTGGGTATCCTTCTAAGTATTTGATCCCAATTGGATCTGTTCTCACAATTAGCCCCATTTCTCCTTGGTATAGATTGCTTCCTTTCCTTGGCTTAGGTCTACTACTCTGTCTCTGATCCTGTGTCTGAAGAAAGAGTAGCTACGGAAGGATGTTTTTCCCTTAAAATGGCTTCTCTGTTTCTACAGATGAACTGGCTATAGAATGTAATGGCAGTAAGTGAATACTGTGGTGAATGAACAAGGTAATGGAAAATGATGAAAATGACAGGGTTGAGGGTTTGATATGGAATGAAATACTGCGAAGAGATTTATGATGATTTTCAAAATCATTAATAAATGATATGATCTAAGGACGTGACCTAATAGGTCACATCTAAGTTTTGATCGTTAATAATTTAATTAATGATGAACCATTATGGAGTAGAAGGTAAGGGATATGGTCGAGGTGTTTTTATGATAAGGAAGGATCAATTCGAATGATAGATTAACTTAGGAAACATATGATTTAAGCATATTGTATTTTTTCATGTTTTGCTATCAAAATAACTTTGCACAATTTACCTCAGACCTTTTGATTTTGCTGCTTGTTGTGTTTGTCCTTCATTTTGAAAAATGTTGGTCTTTTAAGCTCCATAATCTCCTTTGAATATCATCCTTTGTTTATTGAAGTAGGCTTGTAGAGTCAATTAGCTGCAGAATAGAATTGGCTACAGAACAGACAACTACAGAATGTACCTGTAAACAAATTATGAAATATGGATATGGAATAGAATGAGATGGATCATGAGTGTGGAATGGAATGGAATGAGATGGATCATGAGTGTAGAATGGAATGAGATGGATGTAGTGAAATATGGGATGGAATGAAATATGAATGAAGTGAAGTATGGAGTGAAAAATGAATCTGCAACTTGTGATTTTATGATATTTAGTTGCAGAAAAAGAACAATTGAAAGTATAGGGTGTCAGAAAAATTCTGATTTTCACCCTGCACTTTCTGTATAAATATGCAAATCATTGATTGGTTTTCATATTTATAGTTTTATTATATATATATATATTTAAGAAAAATATAACTAAGTTAGTGAAGAAGAATTCTTCTTCTTCACTAACTTCATATCAATGTTATCTTGGAATTTCTTGATAAATTCTTCTCTTGAAAGTGGCTTATGATACAATTTTTGTCTATGTCCATTTACAAGAAATGATACCTTCCCTCCATCTATTGTCTTGATTTTTATTGCTCCATTTTCAAAGATTTTCACAATTTCATATGGCCCAAGCCAATGAGTTTGAAATTTACCTTGAAAATCCTTGAATTTTGAATCAAACAAGAGTGCCTAGTCACCTTCTTTAAATTTATTTTCTTTGATATACTTTTCATGCCATCTAGTCCTTTTCTGTTGGAATATGCTTTTTCTTTGGACTGCATCTTGTCTGATCTCATCCAATTCATTAATTTTCTCCAGTCTGTGCTTTTGTGCTTCTATCAAATCAAGTTCTAATTGGATTTCCATTTTGAAAGTTTGGATCTGAAACTCTATGGGAAATAGGACTTGTTTTCCATAAACAAGTTCATAAGGGGTGTGTCCTTTTGTGTTTCTCCATGTAGTTCTGTAGGTCCATAAGGCTTCAGGAAGCCTTTCTGGCCAATCTCTTCTATGTAAATGAACAGTCTTTGTAAGGATCCCTTCAATCACCTTGTTCGTAGATTCCACTTGGCCATTTTCTTGTGGATGGTAGGGAGTGGATTTCCTGTGTCTGATTTTGTACTTCTCTACCATTTTCTCCACCATCTTTAATGTGAATTGAGCTCCTTGATCTGTAACAATTTCTCTTGGGACACCAAAACGAGTAAAAATATCCTCAAAAAGAAAATTAACTATAGATGCTTCATTAGCAAAAAGTAATTCCTTAACTTCTACCCATTTGGTAACATAATCAATGCAAACTAAGATATACTTCTTTTGTTTTGACGGAGGATTAATAGGTCCTACAAAATCTAAAGCCCATTTCTCAAAAGGTTCAATATGTACCTGAGGTTGTAATGGCATTTCACCTGAAGGGGAAGGTTTCCCTACCCTTTGGCAACTGTCACACCTTTTGACATACTATTTAGCATCTTTAAAGAGGGAAGACCAATAATATCCTAGATGAAGGATCTTATAAGCTGTCCTCTTATCAACAAAGTGTCCACCAAAAGATTCATCATGACATGCCTTGAGAATCTCAGGCATCTCATCTTCTCGAACACATCTTCTGAAAATAAAGTTTGGACCTGTCTTATATAATTCATTAGCAATCCATGAATAATTTGCACTGTCATAAATGAATTTTCTTTTATCTCTTGCATTCATAATTGAAGGAAATTTTTCTGAAACTAGATAATTGGCAATGTTAGCAAACAAGGGAGTTTGAGTAGTGATTGCAAAGAGATATTCATCAGGGAATTTATCTTCAACTGGAGTATTGTATTTAATGTTTTGGAGTCTAGATAGGAAATCAGCCATTGTATTTTGTTTTCCAAGCCTATCTATAATGGTGATGTTAAATTATTATAAAAACAATAACCATATTATGACTCTGCCATTAGTAACTGATTTATTCATTAAATACCTAATTGCAGAGTGATCTGTGTGAACAAAATTTTCATAGCCTATTATATAATGTCTGAATTTATTTATAACATGAACAACAACTAAGAACTCTTTTTCAATTACAGTATAATTCAACTCTGAAGGAGTCAAATTTCTACTTGTATAGTAGATGGCATAAGGGATCAGGTCTTTGTGTCTCAGCACAACTCCTAAAGCTGTATCTGAGGCATCTGTCGAGATGTGAAAAGGTAATTTCCAGTTAGGTCCCCTTAAAATAGGTGCTTCAGATATTTTTGTTTTCAAGGTTTCAAATGCTAACTGGAAGTTAGGATTCCAATTGAATTCATAGTCCTTGGTGAGTAGTTTGAAAAGTGGAGATGCTATCTTGGTGAAGTTTTCTATAAATCTTCTATAGTATCCAGTAAATCCTAGAAAACTCCTAACATCTTTTTGACAACTTGGAACTAATAATCTAGAGATGACTTCTACTTTTGATTCATCAACTCTAATCCCATCTCCTGAGATATGATGTCCTAGGACAATCCCTTCGGTAAACATCATGAAACATTTTTCATGACTCAATGAAAGTTTTGCTTCTTTACACCTTTTTAGAACCTTTTCCAAGTTTTCTGAGGCTTCTTCAAATGTATTTCCATAGACTGTGAAATCATCCATGTATACTTCTACAGAATCATGTATTAGATCTCAAAAGATTCCCAATACTTCCCTTTGGAATGTTGCAGGTGAATTTCACAATCCAAAAGGAAATACTTGGTAGGCATAGGTACCCCAAGGACAGGTAAATGTGGTTTTATCTTGATCCTCAAGTGAAACTTGAATTTTATTATAACCACTAAAACCATCCAAAAATGAAAAGTACTTTTTTCTTGCTAATGTATCTAACACCTGATCTATGAAAGTTAAAGGAAAATTATATTTAAGAGTAACTTTGTTTAATTCTCGGTAGTCAATGCATACCCTCCATTTACCATTTTTCTTGGGTACAATCACCAAAGGAGAAACCCACTGACTATCTGAAATGGGATAAATAAATTTGACATTTAAAAATTTCTGTAACTCTTCTTTAACAATCTTCCTAAGATTTGGATTCATCATTCTCTGAGGCTGTCTGATTGGTTTACAATTTTCCTCTATGTAGATATGATGAGTGCAAGTCTTAGGGTTAATCCCTTTGATATCAGTGTATTCCCATGCTTATGAGGAAGAATGTTTCTGCAATATTTTGACTAGCTTTTCCTGTTGAAATTTTTCTAGGTTTTTGTTTATGTTTAAAGTTTTTCCTGGAAATATCTCAATTGTAGAGCTGCCAAATTATTCCATGGAGTAAAGAGAAATTTGTCTTGATGACAAAAACTCAATATTGGATTCTTCTTGAAATTTTTCATGTTTGTATTCTGAAGAAGATTCATGATTTTCTAAGGCATTCAGAATCTGACTATCTTCACTAATTTCTGAAAGAGTGAAGAGAGGTTGTATATCTTCTTCATCATCAATCCATTGAGTATCATATATTTCTGTGATTGTTCTTGATGGAGGATACAAATTAAATTTCTTGGTTGAACTACCATCAGAGATGTACATATCACTAGATCTACAGATAATGAAGGCATCAGCTGTAGCTAACCAAGGTCTTCCTAGTATAATAGGATGTCCTCTTAGATCATTTTTAGGAGTGAGGATCATGAAATCCACAGGATACTCCCAAGAATATAAGGACACTGAAATATCTTCTAATACCCCATCTGGTTTGATTACAGCTCTATCTGCTAACTGTAGTAGTGTGGGTGTATACAAAAGATTAGGAAGCTTTAGTTTTTCCATGGTCTGCCTACTAATGATATTTATTGCTGCTCCAAGATTGATTAATGTGTTTGGTATTTCAATTCCATTTATATGTGTTTTGAAAACTAGATTTCCAGGATCTAAATATTTGGGAATAACAATCTTTCCCATCATTATGTCTGCTATTTTTCCTACCAGTTGTATTCTTTTTATCTCTTTTAATTTTCTTCCTGGTTTTTTCATACTCAACTCCTTTACTGTTTTTGTTAAGATTGGGATCTCCTTGATAGCTTGTAATAAAAGAATATTAATACAAAAATATCTCAATTCATCTAGGAAATCATAGTTAGGCATTATAATTTTTTTCACTACACCTTTATCAATTTGTAATCTTTCAGGAAAAGGAGGTGTAGTAGTAGATGTTGATGGTTGCTCTAACATAGGAGTTGAAATCACTGGTTCTTTTGTTTTTCTTTTTCAATATTTTGGTTTTGAAGAGGTGTTCTTTCTTCAAAACTTTTATTCACCCGTAGAGAATCTTCCTCAGAATTATTTTGTTCTTGTATAATTACAGAAGGCTTCTTTTTTTCAATTATTCTTCCAGACCTAAGTTGGACATCATTAAGGTCTAAAGGAGTAATCAAATAAGTTGGAAATTGTTGTCCTTCTATCATATATGTATTTCGAGGATTTTTATTGTTGGGATTTAGTATTGGCTGGGTAGGTAACTGGTTTGGTTTTTGAGGAAATGGTAATGGAAGTGTATTTTGATTCTAATTTTGAGGTTGAGGATTCTGCTGAGGATTTTGCTGAGGAGGAAAATTTGGATATGATGGATAATATGGATAAGATGGTGGATATTGATAATACTGGGAGAACCTACCATAAGGATTTTGTGCTCTTTGAGCCCAAGATTGAGATTGATTTTGAAATTGGGGCCAAGGTTCCTGCCAAGAGTTCCAATTTGGCGGGGGTTGATTATACATCTGATTATTAAACCCTTGTGTTTGAGGTCCCTGCCAAGGTCTTCTAGAGACAAAATTAAGAGATTCTGTGGAATTTGTGGTTGTTTCTTCTTGAAAGACAAATTTAAGGCCAGGGATTGAGGGACAATTCTTGGTCTCATGCTTTTTTGAACAAATTGCACAAGTCTCTATTACTTTTGCATCCAAAAGGCACTCTCTTAAGGCATGCTTCTTCCTACATTTCGGAAAAAATATTGCTAAGGCATCAGTTTCGGCTTTCTGCTTGTTTTTTAACTTAAGGGTGTCTATTTTCTCACTAAGACTCCCTAGAATATCAGTTTTGAATTCATCAAGCATATTCCCTATTTCCGCCCTACTTACTGTTCCAGTTGTAGATTTGTTTGCCCTCACAAGAGCAGGGTCTATTGGTCCTTTCAAGATTTTAGATTTTCCTCTTGAGAGATTAATACATAGTTTTGCTATATCAGGTAATGAAAGTTGAGATATATCTCCTTTCCCCATCATGTTAAGGATATATATCCATTCATCCCTAATTGTTTTCAACAAAAGAGCTTTCAAAGTGTCTTGATCTAAGTTTTGCATCTTTTCTCTTTTAATGTTATAGTTAAATCTTTCAAGTAAATCTTCCAGATTTTCATCCTCTTTTTGCATCATCTTGAACACTTCTTCCTTATGGTTGAATAGTATACAGTAATCCAAATATCTGTCTAGAAATTATTTCCTCATATCATTCCATGTCCCTATAGACCCAGTGATTAGACTTATAAACCATTTTAATGCTGCTCCTTTCAATGTTGAAGGGAACAATTTAAATTTTTGAGCATCCCGAAGATAGTCATAAGTTCTACATAGAACTTCAAATTCAAATAAGAATGTCTCAGGGTCTTCACTTTTTAGTCCATGAAAATTTGGAAGAATAGAGGGTGAGATATTTTTCATGGTAGCATTTGTCTCTTCATCTATTATAGGGAATCCAAAGGAGTTTTCAATTCCCCTTCTACCTCTATTTCCTTCTGCATTTCCTCTACCTCTACCTCCTTCTGCATTTGCTCTTCCCCTTCCTCTGTCTTCTCCTCTACCTCTACCTCCTCCAAATAGCAAGTTTTTCCATTAAAGATTTCTCCTTCCCCTTCTCCTCCTTCTGCCATGATAGATTCCTCCGAACTAATATAAGGTTCAGTATGGAGAACCAATTGTTCTTCTGGTTCTTCTATCAAGGGTATATTTAAGAATAATTCCTCCTCTTCCTCTTCACTAGGGATTTGTAATTCTTCTCCTGGGATATATTCTCCCGTGGAAGTGAAAAAGGTTATCCCTTCTGTAGGAGTCCTTGGATCTTCTTCCTCTAGAATTGCTTCAGTGGATGAAGTGGGAGATCTTCCTGATTGGATATTTGATCTTGAAACTTTTGGAAGCCTATGACTAGTATAGTATGGAATATGGGTTTGATTTGGAGGTGTGCTAATTCTTGGTCTTGGTGGAGTGAGTGGTGTTGTGGGAATTAAGCTTCTGCCTCTTATAAATCTACCCCTAGAATCTCTTTCTCTACGCATGTCATTATTTTTTTGGGATGCAAGAAATAAGGCTACCTAGTTACACTTCCCTGGCAACGACGCCAAAATGTTTAGTCAATTTAGTGTCCTAAATTGTTAACATAAATTATCGACTAGGGCTAGTAAACTGATGAAGTGTAATGCAATGGAAGAGCTTTTGAAAGAGACTAATTGCAGTATGATGAGGATCTTCTATTTAACTAAATAACATTAAATGAAATGCTAATAACTCAGAATATTACAACTGAAATAGAGATTTATTGGAAGAGCTTGTGAAAGAGACTAATTGCAGCATACTGAGGATATTTTAACTAAGCATATGACATGAAACGAAATGCTAAAACACTATGATTTAAGAAAGCAATCTAAGTAAGGAAAGACAATAAAACATAATTGAAAATAACTTAGCTATAAAACATGTAAAACCTCCTCGAATAGCAGGGGCCCTCTGCTACCAATTCGGTATTAATCCTTTAGCTCCTTAAGATTGTATTCAAAACAACATCAAGGCTAAACTCCTTTTATTAACACAGTGCTTGAAAACAGAGTATCACTGTAATGATAAAATATGTATCAACTGTCCTCTCTCGGTATTACAGAGCTTAATTTATATGCAAATTCATAACTAACATCGAACAAAAATAGGTACATGTGTAATATTTAAGTTAAAATTGAATTGAAACTCTTTTGGGACTCATGATTTGCTGTAAAGCAAATCACGAGTCCTAATTCCTGTAGAAAATAGTTTCTTTTACCTTTGCTTTGACCATGGGCTTAGACATCTCCAGCTATCGATTCAATCCTCGTGGATAAGAAGGAACCATGTAGGGAAGATTTGGAATCCACCCATGTGTGCCTTTTCTCCAGTTGATACATGTAACATACTTAAACACAAAAACAACTGCGGAACGCTTGATTGGCTACAGAGTGACTGTATTCTATAGCTAAACTGTTCAAAAATGATTAAGACAACAAAAATCATGAAAGTACAATAAATTAATAATTTGTATGCAACCTTTAAGCAATCTTAATCATTCTCATTAATATTTAGGTTTATGAAATGATAAAGAAATGATGAAATGAGGTGAAAGTTGGCAAAAGAGAAGACAATTTCAGGGCTCAACATTCACCATTTTCCATTCTTCTTTGGGACTGAGAAAAGAGGAGACACCCACTCACTGTCTAAATATGGGATAGATGAAACCTACATCCAATAATTTATGCAGTTCTTCTTTCACTATGTACTTTAGAGTTGGGCTCATCCTTCTTTGGGGTTGAAACATAGGCTTGCATCCTTATTTAATGTAGATATGATGTGTGCACACCGAGGTATGCACCCATTTCATGTATTTGTAGTCCCAAGAAAATGCATCAAGGTTTTCTTTCAAGAGATGGCATAACTGATCTTCTTCTTTGGCTGAGAGGGATGAGTTAATTTTCAGAGATTTTGATGGGCCAAATTCCACAACCTTGGTGGTTTCAAAGGTTGAATCAACTGAGTGCATCTCCATCCAAGGGTGGATTTCAGACTCTTTGACTAGTTCATCGAGTGGACTGTCATTGGGGGGCTAGTTTTGAATGATGTGGTTAATGAGCTCATCCTCATTAGGTTGCCCCCCTCTAAGAACAACATCTATGGTAGAAATGGGGTAGTGTGTGGTGATGTATACTTCATCTTCTTCTTCTTCACCATCCAACCACAAAGGTAGGTCATGGTCAATGGAAGGTTGGGCAGGAGGATATAAAACCAACTGTTTAGACAAGGAACCATTCTTTATAGTCATGTTTCCGGCCTAACAACTGATATAAGGATTGAAAATGGCTAACAAAGGTCTTACTAAAATGAGAGGATATCCATTAAACTTGGTTTTTGGCTAGGGGACCAGAAAATCTGTAGGGTACTCCCAAGAGTTGATTTAAACCATAACATCCTCAACAATTCCTTCCGGAGCTATTATGGACCGGTCTACACGCTACAGAACTGTTGTGGTTTTCCTCAAAGTCCCTTGGAGGTTGAGTTTAAGCATAGTTTCCTTGGTAATTACATTGACGGTAGCCCCAAGATCAATCAGAGTATTGGGGACTATGACATGATCGATGTGTACATATACTACTGGACTACCAGGGTCTAGGTACTTTGAGAAGATCACCCTTCCCAACATTAAGTCAGACAAATCTCCCACAACATTGATGGTGGGGGTATCTTTCTTCTTTCTCCCAGGTTTCTTAAATAAATTTTCCTTGATGGCCCTAATGTAAATAGGAACATCCTTAATGGCCTGGAGAAGGGGTATTTTCACACAAATTTTTTTCAGTTCTCCCAGAATTTCAGTCTCCTATGGGGTGTGTGACTAGAGTGGATCAAGCGCTCATGAAAAGGAGGTTTTTGGATATAAGCGTTACTCCCTTCCTTTTCCTCTTCAACCTCTATAGGTAGATACAAAGGATTATTGTCTAGGATTACTCCTCCTGACCTGAGATTGATCTCATGTATCTCCACAACATAAGCTGGATAAGATCTCTCTCCACTGTAGACTTGTTGTGCATGCTTGTTGTTCGGGTTCAGATTGGGCTAGGCAAGCATCTGAGGCAACTTAGGTGGAGCATAATGGGTGAAATGAAGTTGAGGTTGGGGTGGAGGTAGTAAAGTAGGTCGTTGATTATGTTGGGGCCTCCGCCCTTGTGATAGGTTTCTCCGTTGAGGTGGTTGAGGAACATATTGCTGGAATGGTTGGTTCACAAACTAAGGGTGAAATGGAGGGTCGTAAGGCCAAGTAGGAGGTGTAGGTCATGATAGAGGAGTGGAGGTGTACCAAGAATGCATAGGTGGATTCTGATTGGTATGACAGTAGGAGTAAGGTGCATCTTGCATACCCTGCTGGTATGACTGAGGCCCTTGAGGCCTTCTCTAATTTATGAAACAGAGTTGCTTGGGTCCTACTTCCCCACCTTGATATACAACTTTGAGCCCAGGTAAGGAGGGACACTTATCTATGGCATGATTCTCTTTATAGACTAAGCAACCCTCTATGACATTTAGTGGACATTCATTCCAAGGGTGTTTCCTAGTACATCTAGGGAAGAATATAACCAATGCCATTTCTGATTCCTCTTGCTTCCTCTTGATCTACATTGTGTCCATTTGCAAAGCGAAGGTGTGCAACATCTAACTTTTGAATTCCTCCAACATATTTCCAATCTCATTTTTGATGGAGGTGGAAGAGGAAGAGGTGTTGGCATACTTTAGCTAGCTCAACCTTTCTTTCTAGCTGTCCTAGAGTGGTTCCTAATGACAATTTTGATGTCATCATAAGGAAACTAGTAGATATCTCCTCCTGATAGAATATTAAGGGTTTCTGTCACCTCCTCCCTGATCCCTCGGAGAATTACCCATTTAAGTGATCTGGGATCAAGGGTGCAGTTGGTTCTTTTATAGTTTAGTTGGAATCTTTCTTCATAATCTTCTAGGGATTCATTAGGTGCTAGAGTCATCCTTAATATTTTCTTTTTGGTTTCATTGGATCTACAATAGTCCCTATATTTTTTGTTAAGGGACTCTTGCATCTGTGCCTAGGTAGTGATTTTGTTCCCAGGCAAACCCATGAACCAGTGCAATGCAACATACTTGAGGGTGGATGGGAACAATTTCAACTTTTGGTCATCTGAGGCATAGTCATAGGTCCTACAGAAAACAAAAAATTTGAACATGAAGGTGTCAGGATCCTAAGAGGTAAGTCCATGGAAATGTGGAAGGGATGAGGGACTGATGTTCTTCATCCTAGTTTCCCCATCTATTTTTCTAATGGGAAAGACTCCTTGTGTCCCAGTCTTAGCCATGGCTTGAATTGGTGAAGCAGGTTCCTCAAGTGAAGAAATTTCCTTTTCTTCTACAATAGGTTCTTCAAAGTTTTCAAGTGACTCACCTATGGCGTGTTCAACCTCACAGTCATTGAAGAAGAGTGAAAGGTGACTGTGTGGGGACGTGGCAGTTTTTGGTAAAAAATTTCCTTGGTTATCCCTACTCCTACGAGGCATGAAAGTAAAAATGTTTTTGTATTTTTCAATATTTTGGAATTGAATGTAAAAGAAAAGAAGAAAATAATGCTAAAACATAATCAAATAATCTACTTAGACACCTCCCCGGGAATGATGCCAAAAATTGGTGACCCCTGGTATTGCACCAGGAGTGTTGTAACTCCCAAAGGCTAATCTACTTTACTTTATCAACCCAGGGTTTGTAAAGACTTGGAGGTGACAATGCTATATACATAGAAGATGCATTCTACTCATGCCATCCTCTTCTTAGTCCTTCGATGGGGTGCTAATGCTAGGGTTTCTTCTAGGGAATGAAGTCTGTCACAATTCTGAATGAAACCTAAGACTGGAAATAAATCATGATCATTACTTTATCAGCAAGAAATAGCTTAATGAGGAAATGGGAATTGTGAACCATAAACTTGAACCAAAAGATATAGGTCTTGTTGATGCAGCTAGCCACTATGCTCTCTACTAATTTCAATTTTTTTTGAGGCTACTAGGATTTTAGGCATATATTATAAAATATATAGCTTCAAGGAGTATTAGCTAGTTTTTTATCCTCATCCACTCACATGGTAGAAAATACTAATATATTAATTTTCTCTTCCACTAGAGAGAGATATTCAAATTTTATATCCTTATCACAAGATTGATCTAAGTCTTTACATAAGTATCTACATCAATAACCAACCAATAAGTATAAATACTAAGGAAAATAATGATGTACTGCAGTGGGCCTAGTTATAGTCTAGAAAAGTATGGGTATGATTTCCTATATGTCAAGCCTAAATTGCTTCTATTAATTGAGGGGGTTAGTAGTTTCATGACTTAATGAGCATGAAATGAGATAATACAAACTCTAGGTTGTGGGTCAATTGTGTACTTATGGCTCAAACTTTCTCCCCCTCACCCTAAAATTCTCATTGGCTGACCCGTTAGTTTACTTGAGTATCATCCTTGATTTTTCTATTGACCTATAACGGATTGCCTCCTAAAGCATGAAGTTAGAATAATAATAACAATATTTTTTGAATGAGATGCTTTACACTGCGATGGGTTGGAGTTGAAGTGGAACGACGACCTGCATCAATCTTACAATACATTACATCATGATATATCCTCTTGATCACGAATTGCTGAGGGAAGGCATTCCCATGCTCAACACATAAACTATCTATTAACATGTACATAGTGTAGAAATTAGTCTACATTGGAGTGTTGCCCAATAGAGACATGCCTACAGATATAGGCCCATGTTCAAATCACGATATGTATGTAAGGTTACCGTACAGATGATGTGTACAACAACCCTAAAATCGCATTCCAGATGGCTGAAACTAGATCCGGGGTCTTCTTGTCTCGTTCACTCGATCGTTCGGGTAAAAGTATAGCCATGCGAATATATGATTTGTAGTCGAACATGGTAAGACATCGTTTGATTACCAACCAATGATGTGAGCTGTCAAAAAATGCGAGAGAACCACCATTGATGTAAATGGCCCTCAAGGTACTACAGTACATTTCGTAAGGCATGAATAGATGATTTGATGTTGAATGCCAAACAAAATCTTTTGATCAAAAATTTGGAAGTGAGGATCTTGTCGATGCTGTAACAAACCTCATGGTACTGGAATATGATGTTTCTAAGTGAACTTCCTGGATGATGATTTGTCGTCAACAAGAAGCCACTTTATTGCGAAACAAGAGTTACTAATTTCAAAGACAAAGTATGATTTGATATAGCAATTATAGATTTCAGATTTCTGTGGTGTGAGTTTTGAGTAGCTGAATTCAGAATCTCCATAGTGTGCATTTTTGCATCTACGTTTCGAGTCTAGAACAAGACCCATCATCAGGACAAATGTTCAGGGATGATTGTCATGAGGATGAAGGTTTATGAGTATTCCAGAAGGATGAGTATTCACTGGATGACTTCTCTTGAAAATATCAGCGACACTGAGATGTGTTGGCAGCATTGACCCAAAACCGAAGTGAAGTTATGATGAACCTTCAAGAATATTACCCAACCCAAACAGTCATGATGATGGAGTGAAGTGTCATATTCAAGAGCGACCTAATACAGTTAAAATTTCTGTTCACTTTCCCAAATTTTCCCCAGTTATTTGTCGACCAGTACCTCTTTATTTTTTAACACGTTTGAGGAGGATAACATATGCTTGATCTATAATTCAACCCTTTGGCTGAATAATATATCGCTATTTAATAATTTAATGAGTCTAGCGATGAATGCAACTCGATTCTTGCCATGATCAACAAACCTGTCGCTATTTTATGTTTTAACGAGCCTAACGACAGTGATAGCCTGGTCCTTTTTCATATTTAGAGAGTTTCAAAAAGAGGACGAAAGAAAAATCCATAAGTATTTTTTCGTAAAGTTGTCGCTCAGATCCGAAATAGTGTAAAATAATATCTAAGAGAACCTCTTTAGTCATGTTTGACTAAGGTATTCCTTTTTTGTAAATAATCTATCTTAGTCTGGAAAAGGGTTAAACTTATATTGAGTAGATATCAATTCATTTACTTTTACGAGCTCGAAAATACAAGTGCTCGGAAATATTTTCACATTATTGGAGTCTGAAAAGAGATAAAAGAAGTCTCCAAGGGTTCCCTTTTCGCTGTTATAGAAGCTTGAAAAAGAGATAAAAGTGCGCTTCAAGTCATTTTTCATTTTTAACAAAGCTCGAAAAATAAGGATAAAAGTATGCTTTGTGGTCAAATCATTCTTGAAATAAATCTGCATGACTAATCTGCTCATCAATTGTAAAACCTGTTCAGAACAACATCAAATGGATTAAAAATACCTGTTTCATGATAAAAAATGAATAAAACCATAGTCACAGAAATAAATATTCATTTCAAATAATCAAATGACTAATTAAAAGAGATTTACCATTCATTTTTACCATTTGAAAATTACCATTTTCATTTTGGAGTTCTGAACTTGTTTTGCCCCCGAAACTTCAACTATTGATTGCGTGCAATTGGTAAGAATGCTTTGAATGCCCCCTGCAAGAGCACACGTCGAATGCCCCCTGCAAGAGAAGATGCCCCCCATGCTTCATTTCATTCACCTAAGTAGATTACTGGTTACTAATAGTTGGATGGAATGAAGGTTTGCTATAGGGGAGGATTTGTTTCATTTTTTTAACGAGCTTGACACAGTAAAAGAACTATGCTCATAACCTTTTTCATTTTTTAATGCGGTTGACACAATAAAATTTTTTTCCTCAAAGGCACTTGTTTCATTTTTTAACGAGGTTCACACAAGAAAAAAGAACTATCCTCAAAGGCACTTGTTTCATTTTTTAACTAGGTTGACACAAGAAAAAAGAACTATCCTCAAATCTGTTTCATTTTTAATGAGATTGACACAGTAAAAGAACCATCCTCATTGTGCAGTTGGACTAGTGAGTGTGTGCTAGAAAATATGTTGTCTAACGAAGTCATCATTTAAGGAGTTTGATGGGCACCACAAATGATAAGTTATAACATGTGTTGACGGGTCTTCTCCAGGGTTTTCATTGAATTTTGGAATTTCAGAGGGTAATAACTGTGAAATCACCTGCCTCCAAGGATAATAACTGATGAGGTCAGCTTGATATTGCAATGAAGATGTGATTAAAGGATCAAGCCATTCAGTACTCATAAGGGAGGAACCAGATAGGATTCCAGATGATGACATGGGTGAAGTCAATGGAAAAAACATCGAAGATGAAGCAACAGTAGATGCTATCGCAGCTGAAATAGATGGTTTAGCCTGGGATGTTATCTCAACCATGGTAAAATGACCCAATGTATACCCTATAGAATCTACGGGAACTCAAAGTGAAACAGGATCAACAAAAGCAGAGGAAGGTGATTGAGGAAAAGACTCGTACAGGTAAAGCTCCTACCGAAAATGAGTTAGAGTTAAAGGTGTCTCGTCTTGTGGTATTTCTTCAATCGAAATCAAACCAGGTGGAGGAACTTCGCCGTCAGGCCCGAAGTATATTTCAGGTGGTTGACTGCGCGATATGGGAGACTCAATGGCTACAATAGATTGTGGAGTGACCAATACAGGAACAAATTTCGGTTGTTCGACTCGGGATTGAGATTTTCTCCACTTAGGGCATATAGCAATTGAAATATAAGGGGATGATAGACTTTATTTAATTGGTCTTGGGGATAATGTCCAGTTTGACCAATAACAACTGCCCCCTAAAGCATGATGGGATCTGGATCAACTTCCAGTTGAACAACGTCAGGTTCGAGAGGTATGGTCTCACTAATTGGATGGATCTTGACCATGGGTAACTGTGAAGACTCTGTCTCGACAACAGTAGATGAACCAGGATTTGTAGAAATAACTTGTACCAAATCTGGTATATATGATTATGATGCTTCACTAGAGCTACTGATGGTACTAGTTTCCGTAGAGCGATATCACCTTCGTCGACTAGAAGTAACTTCCGGTGGTAAAGGTGATTTCAATGCTAATCTACACGAATGACGGGGAAGTGGATGATATTCTTCCATGATGAGTGATTTATTTTATGAACAAAAACAAATAAACAAAATAAAATGGTAATTATAGGCAAAAGGTTTACCAATAAACTGTGAACTGGAGAATACCTCCTGGCGAACCAAGAAGTACAGGCAGGAAATCTCCCCGAATGCTGTGTTTGGTGTATCACAATTTACAAGGCGACCGACTCAGTTCACTATGGGTGGATAGAAACCTAAAGTTGTCCTCCCAAATATACTCGAAGGTACGTGGAGGCCCAAGTCCGTATTAGCGTTGTCTAATGTGAAACCGCATAGTGAGAGCACTCCTTTATACTTTTCGTATTATAACACTGCCCGATATACTCGAAGGTACGTGGAAGAGCTACAATGTACTTACGTACGTGGAATGAGGTATCACACTCGGAATGTATCGCAGACAATTAACAATAGCTGCTATGTTTTACAACGCCGGAACATGTCTCTAGCCTAGACCTTCTAAATGTTATCATTATGGTTCCAATGCTTTTTTAGGTAAATTGATGTAACTTTTAATTTTATCTTGTTTATTAATTTGCCTTTCAAGGTTCACCACGATGATGTGATGGAAATTCCTAAAATGCAAACTAAAATGATAAGCAAGCTTTTCAATTTTACTTTCTTTAATGAAAATCCTAGCTACTAGAGGGAAAGAGAAATCAGTTTTGAGAGCAAACAACAAAGAGCACAAACTAATATGCAACTTTCCTAATTGGTTCCTATGCAAAACACACAATCCACTACATGAAAATGCAGGTTTTTATTTTCAGTCCCTTTAATGTGAATGCAGAAAAGGAAACTAAATGCATCAAATCAACAAAAACAAATTCTTTTCTTTGAGAAATGATGAATTGAACAACAATTTCTCTTTTAGGAAAAACGAAGAATAAAACTACAATTTCTCCTATAGGAAATGAAGAATTGAACGACAATTTCCTTTTCAAAATAAAATGGACCTAATGCAGAAATAAAAATACTTTGAAATTAATTTGTCAATGATAAAGAAAAAAACTTTAAAGAGACATTAAACATACTTTTCTTTTAAAGGAGGAAGATTTAGGTAAAGTCACTGGTCTCAATGAGGCATCAGGCAATTGAAAACACAACAAACAAAAGGCTAAAAGAAATGCAAGGGCAAATTCAATGGTAATTTGGTTGGCCCTAGGGGAAAACATAGTCTCTAAGGGGAGACAATGCGTTGCAAAGCACCCGTAAGTGGGAGACAATGATATGCAAAGCACTGTGTCCAGTTCAATAGTGCGTTGGACACAACATAGAACAAAAACTCAAGCTATTTAACACACTTCTATTGCAATTTTTTATTTCAAAAGCCTAATCTTTAAGAGTAGATGCTACTGGGTGGATAAACAGAGGCAAACACACCAAGGATGAAGGGTAAACTTCCCCAGTGGAGTCACCAATTTGTTATGCGGAATTATGAATTACAGCTAAAACACATTCCCTAAATGTGGTGCTCATTTAGAACAACGGATTAAAGAATTTTCAGATACTTTTCCTAACAGTAAATAGAGCAACAGAAGGAGAATAAGAAGTGCTTGGAATCCAAGTAGGTTCTTAATATATTCTGTGTCTATTTATTGTTAGGAAAAGTATCTGCAAAGTATTTAACCCGTTGTTCTAAATGAGCACCACATTTAGGGAATGTGTTTTATCCATAATTCATAATTCCGCATAACAGTGTGACTGTGGCTTGAAGGATAAATGACCTATCTCTCCTGTCATAAACTTTAAAACATAAGTAACCGATAAATGTTGATTTCTTACTTCTTTAGCTAATTGGAAAATAACTTTGAGGCCTTTACTCACTTGGTAAATATGTCGATTTATTTACCTACATTATTTTTGTTCTTAAGTCATTTGGTAGACCTTACAATGTCTTTAATTGTGTTACAATAATTTTTAATTCATTTTTGAATGACATCATCCAACAATTTATAAAAACTAGAACCTATTTCTTTGCCCTACATTTAGTTAGCTTTGGTTTTTATAATTTTAGAAAACTTTCAACATAATTATTGGATACTGTTGAGGTTCTTTATAAGGGTCTCATAATAGTTTATCTTTATTTAATGTCTGCTTTACCTTTTTAGCTTTTAGCTTATATTAGTTTACATGGTATTCTTATAGCATGCAACTCTTGATTATATTTTTGAATTCTATATAACTATTTTTTTTTAGGCCTTCATGCACACTGATAGCATTTAAGATTGAACTAGCATGTTATTTAGTTTTCTTGAATAATTTTGTGAAAATAAGAAATTTAATTAAAGTGTCTAACCTAATTGTGGAGTTCTCAACTTGAAGACTAGGTTAAACATTGCATGCATAAGAAGAAAAACTATGTTTCACCATTCTTTCCTCTTATTCATGTTTTAATGGCTAAGAATTCTATAGAAACTAGAATGTGTAGAACAAATTTGAAACTGATTGTTATTTTGAATTGCTACTCAAATAGCTACAACACATTGTTTCAAATCTAGACATGAATAAGCCCATGGGGTGTAGACTATATGGTGACAAGGTGCACTGTTAAGGAATTCCTTGTGTTAAGGTCCCAAGTTGAAAACCCCATGGGCACAACTCTAACCATGTTAAGGGTTGGTGTGGCCCATGCCAGGTGCAATCTTTGAATGACTTTGACAACTTAGATGCCCTTGGATCATGACTTATTAATCACATGCTAGTCCTATAAGTCACATACAAACTAAAAGAAACCAAAATGAATAACTATAATACAAAATGTAAAAATTATCCCATACATTCTAAAAGGATCCACACACGAAGTGTCCATGCTACAGTATAATTATCTAAAAAAATGCCCACAACATTATCTTTATAATCAACAACACTATCTTTATTTAAAGATTATATAGAAAAATATATCTTATCAAACCAACTTCGTAAAAAATAATTTTTTTATAAATACACAAATCCTTACCTTTATAACTGAAACACTATGCAAAGGGAGTTTGGAAAACATTGTAGCAAAGCATGTTTTGAAGGATTTTTTATGAAAATATTGAATACACACCCAACAATCTAAGTATGGAATTAAAAAAATATATCAAACACTAAATATATAGATGCCATACCACAACACTGTGCTTTCCTATGTTTTGAAGGATTTTTTTTATGATAATATTGAATACACATCCCAACAATCTAAGCATGGAATTAAAAAAAAATATCAAACACTAAATACATAGATGCCATACCACAGTAGTGTGTTTTAGAACTTGAATATATTAAACTTTAAAATGGTACATCGCTCTAGGCAATGAAATTATTAGGTAATAAGGCCTTGAAAACATTTACTCGTAATTTCCCAAATAGCCAATCTACCATAATGGGCAGAATGTTGACCACCCATCATGGTATTCTTAGTGAATGGTTTTGATACACCAAAATGGATGTATACGAAAATTTCAATGGTTTTGATACACCAAAATGGATGTATACGAAAATTTCAAATACTAGTTAGTATAAAGTAATACACGTTTTTATTACAAGGATGAACATTTGCATTTTGCCTTTCAACCTTTTAATTGCACTTGTTTTTTATAACAAGTCACAAAACAAATGGATATAAATAACAATGGATAGAAAATTGTCTCTAGAGTTGCCCATTAAAAGTGAGAACCCCTCACTAGTAAATGTTATGAATAGCCTTTTAATTGCACTTGTGTTTTATAACAAGTCAAACAATGGATAGAAAATTGCCTTAGAGTTGTCCATTGAAAGTGATAACCCCTCACTACAAGAGTTACCACAACATCCGAAAAGTGTGCTTTGAAAAGCAATAAAAAAAATAAGCTAAATATCTTCATAATAATTTTTTTCTATATAATGCTATGAAAACTAGTATTTAGAAATCCCACGTACAATTCATCCATTTTGTCCCAAGTTTCCATCGATGTAGCGTGTCTTGCTATCACTTAAGTTTGTTAATCTATAAGTGTATTACATGAACAAATAGTATGTGAACATTGAACAATATTACATATCAAATGAATGAACATACATGATATACTATTAAATTTTAATTATAAGTTGAAAAAATTATGTTTTGCACATAATTTTGTTATATGATCTTTTTTATTTGGTTATTAAATTGATTTAAGAGTGGTTTTTGGTTGGAGAAAGATATAATTTGGAGTAAGTGAACACAAAGTTGCTAGAAAAAAATGTGTGCTTACTTTAATCTTAGTTGTTATTTATCTTTGTCACTATGACATTATTTAGGCTTTGTGCTCATTACCAAATCACCTTATTTTATTATACTAATGCTATCTTGTAGTGGATTGATTGCAGTTGGATCTGCCATTTTCATCACCGTAACTGGTATCAGGTCTCCAAAATGTCATCTTTTTTCATTCACTTTTCTCACTTTCATTTAGTATTTATCATATTTCGCAACTCCATCATCCTACATTAGACCATTTTCATGATCATATATGGCTTTATAATTATTATTTTCATAACATTTATTTTAATATTTTGAGTGAATTTATAGTTAAATATTAGAAAAATAACACGTCTTCACTTATATCTAAAAGTTGGATGAGTTTTGTGATCTGTGTAGGCATATTTGAAGATTCCAACAAAGTCATATTTGACCTCTAAGTCTCAAATTCGAATTTCATCTTCAAAATCTTGAAGATTTGAAGAAGATTTGAGATCATTGATTAAACACATTTCATGGAGAATAATCATGAAAGTTTTCATAAGTGTCTCTTATCAAATATTTTAGATATTTGTGAGATGATATGAAGAGATGTTACTTGCTAGATGTTAATACATGGTTGTAACCACATGAGATATTTGTGGATCTAAGAGAGACATGTGGATCTAGGAGAGATTTGTGGATCTATATTTATTAATTAGTTAGCTTAGTTTTTGTATAAATCAAAGTGCCTTCTCCATTCAAAGGTGTGTTAAGTTTTGGAATGTTAAACATTGACACTATGCTTATATGTTATGAATACCATTGTAGTTCACTCACTGGCCAGTTAATACAATCCTTTGATATGGTTACGCCTTCATGATGCGATATGGTGTTTGATCAATAGTTTCTTGAATTTTGTACCTTTTGTGCACTTCAGGATGATCACCTGATGAGTATGAGTGTATTTTAATATTTCATTTTTGCAAGATAAATTAGTTTCTTTTATGCTCATTTTCTGCAATGTTTATTTCAAGTCTTTTGATTAGATGCATTGTTGTTCATTCCATTTATGTTCCTTTGCAAACCAAGCACATTTCATTCACATAAATTATTTTATAGCATAATTTTCTTGCACATGCATTCTTAGGAAAATCATGGTTTAATTTATGAATGAACTAAGCTTTGAACATATACTGAATTTCTAAATTTCTTTATAGTCTTCAATGCTTTCATAGTTAAATGGAATCATTTTCATAGATTAAATTTATAGGCTTTTATATATTAGATTTACTTGCTTTCTTAGATTAAATATTTCCATGCTTTCATAGACTGAATTTCAAATGTTTTCATAGATTAATATTTCACGCTTTTGATAGTTCAAATTCTTTCATTAGATTAGATTTATTACTTTAATTAGCAGAAGTGTCTTCACTTTCATTAGATTAAAAGTATTTGCTTTCCTAGAATAGATTGTCTTTGCTTGCACTAGATTAGAATATTGCATTTGCTTTTACTTCTTTCAAGAATAGTCATTTCATTGCTTCCATCAAAATTATGTGTGTGTCCTTTGACTAGATTTCACCTCATATATTTTTCTTGCATGTGCAGTCTTTAAAATTCAATTGCTTTTTAGATTAAGATTTTATTTTCACTTCATCACATTCCTTTGATTGATTTGCATAGGTTTACCATTCATTTCTTACTATTATAATTCTTCTTTTAGAATTAAAATTGAAAGCTAATTTCCTAGCATATATTGTGCAAGTGTACTTCACAAGTATACACAGATGAATTGATAATTTAATGCTAAGTAAATTAACTTACAATTAAAGTACCATATAACTTGGAAGAGCCTTGATCCAGATTTATGAAGGCAATGAAATGAAACACATAATCATAACAAAAACACAAAAATATAATAAAACATGACTTTTATTAATAAATGGAATGTTCTAAAACTTTACAAATAGGGAATGAAATAAAATCACTAGAATGGCGGTAGCTTATCTCTAAGAAGAGATGTGACGACTATGTGAAATCACTAGAGCGCATTGCAATGAGGTCGAAAGACCATTTTTAACATAAATCATAAATGAGGAAACCCTAAACATCCAAAATACTAACCCTAGGAGATGGAACACAAAAAGGTTTTTGGCCCCGATGGAGTTAGTTGGTATGTAAAATTTCCGGGGTCGTAACTTTTGCATATGATCTTTGTTTGGCACACTCGGTATCTTGTTGGAAAGGTCTTGCCGAGAAGTACAAATTTTGAGTAGGCCAATGGATATTTCTTGCCTCCCTGCTACATCAAAAATACATTGCTTAGGGCCTCAAAATGGCCCTTGAAGTTCATGAGCCCAAAAAATGTAGAAAAATTGTTTAGATGGAGAAATTTGTTTTGAGCAAGTGGAATAGGTGGGTGGTAACTAATATCCACATGGATCAACCCTCCCCCCTATAGGAAGCAATGACATCAATTATGTTGAGTGATCCCATTAGATGGGAAAACTTCTCTTGAACTTAGTCTTGGGTGAGCCACTTACCTTGGTGCAAGAACTACCTTGCTTTGACAACCCAAAAAAATTGGATCCTATGTAGGTGACTTCCTTGAACCTGTGTGTCCATAATCTAATCAACGGTTGCCCGTTCCATGCAATCGAGGTTGATATCTATCGGTGTCAACTGCTATGTGATCTCTAATGTGTCCAATAATGGTGGAACATATGGTTGAAGGAGGTCCATATATCTATTGGGCTCAAGCTAGATCCTACAAATATCTCTTGGGCCCTCTCCACATCAAGAGACATCATTTAGGGCTTCATAATGGCCCCATAAATTCAGGACTCGAGAAATTGTAAAAAAATTATCTAAACGAAGAATTATGCTTTGAGCCAATGGAATAGGTGGGTGACCACTGATATCTACTTGGATCAATCCTTCCATATATAATAACAACCACCACCATGGAAATCATATTCATCCCTTACAAATCAATGATGAAACCTTGTTGTTCACCCTAAGCTTACAATATAAATTACATAGAAAAAATAGTTGTAAGGAGTTCAAACCTCCAATTAGGAAAAACAAGCATGTAAACCAACCCCAAAGGGTAGCTTAATCGAGTGGTGGAGTATTTGGATACAATTACACACACACCTCTCACCTCACCATCCAACCTATAAGAAAGAGTGAGATAATCCTCATGGCTTACAAAGAGCAAACATGTGACAAGTTGGATTTGAACCATGGTGGGAAGGATGATAACATCTCCTCTCAACCACTTGAGTTAGACATGATTGTTAAGCCTTTGATATTGAGTTATTACATTTCTATTATTATATTAGTATCATCCTTATGGGTTGGATATACCCTTCAGTTGTAAGTGTATTCTTTGTCTCATATATACACCAAGGAGACCTAGTTTTGGTGGGGATATCACCTTGTGCATTTGCTATATTGTAAAAGGAGGTTTACCCCTAAAAGAGGCTTCTTGTTCACTATTCTATCTAATCCTCAAAGCATGGAGCTACTTCTCTTTATATTTTTTTATGCTGCTTGGGTGTTGTTTCCTAACATTTGGTAAAAGATAATATATTCCTCGAATTTAGATCCTTCAAATTAGTCATCTTGGTATTTTGATATAATTTTTTTCTAAATAGTTTTCAAACTATGAAAGTTTTGGGATTTTAAGGAGACACATCTAAGTACTTATGGTAAAAATTTTAGGTTCTGTTTCACTAGAATTTCCGAGATATGCTATGGAAATTAGGGTTTTCACTAGTCTTAAATTTAGTCTTAAACGAGTCATCTTGGTATTTTTTATATAGCTTTATCTCTTGAATGTTTCAAATAGTGAAAATTTTGGGACACTGTAGACACATAAGTAAAGAGTGTGTTGTGAAAAATTGAGGTTTTAGTTCACTATACTTTCATAAATACAAGCTATGAAAATCAAGGTTTTTGACTAGTCTTGAATATTCTTTCTTGGTAAAACTGTCATATCTCAAGATATAAAAGTCCAATTTGAGTGCCACTAGTTCCATTGGAGAGAAGAGGGATCATAATATTTCAGATTTAAATTTTATAACTAGTTCTGAAAAATTGGAGACCATTGATTTATTTTCATTTGAAGAAAAAGTCAACCTCGTAGGGTTTGTTTCTAGATTTCCTCTACATCTTTATAGAGGTGGCACTCTACTATTGAACACGCTCTAATATGCATATGACTTGACTATTAAAAATTATGCATTCAAAACATGCACCTATGAATGGACCAAATGTTTTTTAATGTAAAAATTAAATTAATAACAAAATAAATTATATTATCACAAATGCATTTCACATTATAACCCATGAACATACACGAGGAAACATACTTGAAGAAAATTCGTATAGATGAAAATTGGAATTATTGGTCCATACATTTAGAGAACTATAAAATGATATCATACATTTAAAATCATAAGAGCACATGAAAACATTTATGAGACTATTACTTTTTATTTGGAAATTAAAGTTTCATAATAAAAAATGAAATTATTTCCAAAATAAGATGGGTTGCGAGATTCAAAAAATAATTTACAACCTTAAAGTATCAGAATAAAGTCAAATTCCTAAAGCACAATCACAAAATCTTGTAACTTAATTGTAAAAATAAAACTCATGTCCCTAAGGGAATATGATTGGGATCTCATGGACCAATAGTAATGATAAAGGTACTTGGAAGAAAGAGAGAAAACACAGTGAAGGATTGGCTTTAGGAAAAATTCAATAGTTCAATAAAGTTAGATTAATTTAAGACTTAGAAGAGAGTAGGGAAATTCTTCAAAGAAAACTAAAAACTCACAAAATTGTAGAAGGATTACAAGTGGAATAAATCCTCTCTTTCATGTAGCTGCTATAGAAGAAATAAAAAAGAGCAGACTCCTTGAATGTTCATTATCCTAACTGCTCATGCAACTGTTGATGGGGTGAACAAATTAGCTCTTTTTGTCATTCTGTTGACCTATCTTTGACCATTTTATCTATTAGGAATCCATAATAATCATCCTTAATCTTATTGGAATGATATCATCTATGCATACAAATGCTATATGAGCTATAGAGGTTATATACAAGGATTTTAAAGCTAATATGCCAAATTTTCTATTTTTTTTAATGTTTTCTTTGTAAAAGCAAGTTAAAATGTAGTAATTGAAGACATTAACATATTCTGCAGCTATCCTCCAATTTTGTAGCAAATTCACAGGTTGGCATACTTTAAGGAACGACTCAACAAAACCAAAGGATGGAGATCATGGCAAAATGTCTTAAGATTTTTATCCACCTATTAGGCGCAACCAAGGGGCATTTCTATCACCACCATAGCTTGGTCAACAACTAAGTCAAAGTGGTGACAACGTAACAAGTTTGCGTGACAGAGTAGTGGCATCATGGTATCATGGCAGAGGATCGAGCACAAAATATTGTGGATGATATTTGATGATGCAAAATTCATGCTTACAATGATCAACAATGCAATCTCCAAGATCCATGAAACTATGATCATCATGCTTTGTTTTCATTAGAGGAAATTTCATCCTAAAAGGGCCCATGAAATTTTCATATAATTTCGATGTCATAATATGTAAACAAATCTTTTTTTTTTTTAAATTTAAAAAGAGGTACATGTAAATATTTTGGATGAAAAGAAGATTTAATATATATATATATATATATATATATATATATATATATATTGACTTATCTCCTTATAGGTTTATTCAAATTTCAAGTGTAGACACTCATTGGATGCAAAATTAAATTCCACATCCAACGAATACCCATTATGCATACTTTTGAGAAGGCTCACTTTGATAAAAATTGCAGATACATTAAAAACGCGTGTTTCAACACGTTTTTTAATGTATCTGTAAATTTTATCAATGTGGGTCTTCTCAAAAGTATGCATAATGGGTACTCGTTGGATGTGGAATTTAATTTCACATCTAATGAGTGTCTAAATGTGAAATTTGAGTAAAACTATAAGGAGATAAGCCAAAAATACAATTAAAAAAATAGTTTTCTTCTTTTCCCTCCAAAATTTATAGATCTTATTTTATTACTTTTACTATTATTTTATTATTTTTCCTTAGGAGGCCACTTTTAGGCTGAAATTTCCTCTAATGACACTATAACAATAAAACTCTGAGTCATCATTAATCTATTTAGAACTGCAGTAGTCAAATTCTGAGTTTGTTATTATTTTAAAGCCTTATAAATACTGTAATATTGTTTGATAAAGGATACACAGTAAGATTGCATGTATGGGAGCTTCATATGATTAATATAGTGTTTCTTTGACTCTGATTGATGTGTATGAATTATTTGCGTATGATGTAAGTTAACAAGACAAGGTTTTGAATTTTCCTCAGCATGTGCGACCCAACCAAGAGGGCCCCTTGTGCTAGGACACACACTGCTTCTCATTTGGATAAGTTTTATTTCTTTTAATAGTGTAGTTTATTTCGTTTTTAGTTTGTTATGTTCATAGAGATAATACTCTATTTTTATTAGTTATTTTTTCATAGCTCATATTTTAAAAGCTTTAATAACAATTTTAACAACATTTATAATCAAAGAGAAATTAGAACAAAGTAATCACTTAGGTTTATTTCTTGCAGTGTGCTTTGATTTGACTCAACGATGTGAATTTTATTTTCTTTTGTGTGTCAATATAATGAAGGCTAATCATAAGGATCTTATGATTCAATAGGAATCAACCTTTAAAACTACAGAAAAATATAATCCATATCTTTAAACAAGTTTTTTGTCAAAATAATTAAAAGTATCTACATGATTATGAGGATCTGTAAGTGTTTTAGAACCATGGTTATATTGACTTATTTAGTTATCAATTGTTTTCATAGTCTAGAATTTATTTTTAATTTTATTTTTTATTAGATATATTAGAAGCCAAACCGTAGCATATATTTTTCATTACACTTCACAAGCTTATGAACCTAGATTGATAAATTATATGTAATAGAATTTTAGTGCAATTGAATTGACCAACATTTTTAGCGTCGTCGTTGGAGAAGTGTATATTAGATTTAGCTTTTAATTCAATTTTATTTTATAATACAAAACTTTGGGAAAGGATAAATGGTGAGAGGAGAGGTAAGAACCTTCACATCACACATCACTATAGTGAAGTTTGTCCTAAACCTTGGTTTTTGCATTTTTTTTATTAGTTGCATAAGCATGACAAATAGAATGCATGTGTAGAGAAAGGGATTCAAGAGGTAGATTTATTAGAGGTATAACTACTTTAATACAATCACATACCACCCCCACTAGTTCACATGGTATACTAAGAAACACATAACCAAGCATATCACATATTCCCATGGTTGCATGTAGAAGAAGGTATAATGAGGTACAAATATTTGAAATTAGAGGTAGAGAAGAACCAAAGTCTTCAACATAAGTAGTTATCTTTCTCTCTCATTCAATAGGAGAAAAACTTGTTGCACATGAGATTGAGATACCTACCAAGGGAGAAGAAGAAGAAGAAGAAGGAAACTTCTTTGCAACACCAATATTTAAAGAAACAATTGAGGAAAACTCAATAGAATAAATATACTCTCTTACTTCTGAAGAACCAATGGCTGAAGGAGAGGAAGAGATAATACCTCCTAATGGAATTGGAAATGGAAGAATATTAGGTGGATGGGCAGGTGATAGAATACCTCCACTTGGAGGAGGAAGAAAACCACCACCTAGAGGAGGAAGAGGAGGAGATGGAGATGATGACAATGAAGAAGATTCATATGGTTTTCCTATTCAAGATACATATATGAATGTCAACATGAAAAATATTTCTCCATCAATACTTCCAAATTTTCACGGTATGCAAACTGAGGGCCCATAAAATTTTCTTTTTGAGTTTGAAGTGCTTTGTAGAAGTTATGATTATCTATCATATGCTAAAAAATTAAAGCTATTCCCAACTACATTAAAATATGGGGCTTTAAAATAGTTCATGGGATTAGGAACAAATTCTATAAGATCATGGAATGAAATGACACAACTTTTTCTAGAAAAATATAAAGATTATTGCATTCAACATGATCTTCAGGAAGAAATTTTTAAAATGAGCCAAAAATAGGATGAGAATCTCAAAGATATTATGGAAATATTTGTTTACAACATTAAAAGGGAAATACAACACAAATTAGGTTTTGACACGTTAAAACCCTTTTACTTAGAGGAATTAGAGAAGAATGAATTGATCACTTGAAATGTTATGGGTAAAGGAGATGTGTCCCAACTTACTTTTGAAGTTATGCGAGCATAAATTACAATTAAGAGAAAATATTGAAAAGGTCATTGAGACCAAACCATGGCTAGAGTAAATAAATTAGCATTTGGTATGGTAAGTAGAGTTGGACTTGGTAATTTATTGGAAACTTTTAAAACTGATATTCTTGGAAATTTAAGTGAAAAAATTGATATGCTGAGAGTTTAAAGTAAACAAAAGGCTAAAAATGATGCATTATCTATATTTTGTCCTAGATGTAGAAGAAAACATCCTTTTAAATAATGTACCTTATATAACATTGAAATATGTGTTATTTGTGTAGAGAAACATGAAATAAAGGATTTATGATCTCTACCATGATTGAAAGAAGTTTATCAAGAGGATAATGGAGCAAATAAGGCATCAAAAGAACTTTGATTTGTAGCACCACGAAGACATTGACATCCCCGAAAATAAGGCACTATGAAACATCCTACTCAACAAATTCATTATTATCTATAATATACCCAAAGTAATTGGAATACACCATTACCTTGGCAACCATGGCCATATCAAGCTAAAAATCAGCCTTGGAAGCAAGGTTGGAAAGGAGCATATGGGTGAAATACTCCTCAAAATTATCCATCATATCCCAAATGTCTTTAATATCAACCCCAACAATCATATCAACCTCTTCCACAATAGCGACAATTGACTTCTAGTCAACCTCTCCAATTACGTTCTACATAACCACCTCAGAGGCATACCTAATTGTCTACACAACCACTCCTGAATTCAAATAATAATGTAACTCAACCCACTTACAATGCTGAGATACAAAATTTTCAAACATATATGATTGCCCCTCTTAATCTAAATGACATTCATATAAGATCAGAAAGAGTATTGCAAAAATATTCCCCTATAGTCATCAAAGAGAAAAAAGAGGAAGAAATTCCTAATAAACTAGATTATACAGTAATAAGAAAACCTTCCCCTACTCCTCCAGTAGATCAAACTTCTACATATTCTCAAAATCCTCCTTTTCTAGAAAGATTAAAAGTATATGAGAATGTATAAAATCAATTAATTCCATGAGACTATGATATGTTGGATGAGTTAAGGAGTGCTTGTATTATAATTCCTTTATTACAAGAAATACAACATATTTCTATATAGCAAAAACAATAAATGAATTAAGAATAAAAAACCAGCAAGAAAGAGAAAATAGCCTCAGAAAGTACATCTCGTTGGGAAGCTAACAAATATATTGATGGGAAGAACTCACATAGAAAAATATCTATATCAAGGAAGTCCCATTGTGAAAATCCATATTAATAATATCATAATTTCAAATACATTTATTAATATAGGAGAAGCAACAAATGTAATGACCAAAAGTATTATCGATGAATTAGAACTAAGAAATCTTCGATATACACCAATTGTGTTATAATTAGTAAATATATCCACTATAAAACTAGAAGGTGTACTAGAAGATATCCTTGTATCTTTGCATTCTCGGGAATACCTAGTTGATTTTATGGTTCTCACACCTAAAACCAATCTAGGAGGTCATCCATTAATATTAGGAAGGCCTTGGTTAGCCATGAACGATGCATTTATTAGTTATAGATATGGTGATATGACAATTTATAATGGAAATTTCATTGGAGAATACTCCCCTCTAATAAAAAAAATTGTCTCTTTTTAAATTAAAATACAAAATATATTGTACTAGTTTGGGAACCATTATAGTTGATTCAAACCCCATAACTCGAGAGAGGAAAAAAAAAAAAAAAACCTAGGAAAAATATCTATATGTCTCAACAAAATTAGATATATATAGAGAAGTAAGATTAGATGGGATGGGTGCACAAGTAAATATAAATTCTTATAGAATATTCATCTTGTCACCTTGCAAGTGTAGGAAATAGTCAAATTCAATGAGCTTGAGCTTCCTATTGGGCTTAACAAGCTTTATGATTCTTATAAAAGCCTTAGGAGTAATGAGTAAAAGATTTTTATATGAATTGAGCCAAATGGCAATGCACTATTTCCTTGAAGTCGAAGAATTCCAGAATGCATGCAGCATTTTCCAACCTCATGTTTTAAATTTTATTTCTATGTATCTTTTATGGGGCCAATATTAAGTACCATTGATACACAAAAAACCAATGGAAACTTTTATCTTGATGGGATAATGAGTTGGCTTTGTCTCATGTTGATGGTGCTAGATACTGCCAACATAGAAGGGTCTCCCCAATGTGAAATCACAATTAGACCTCACATTTTTTGGAGTAGGAGCCCCATCCAGAATATCAGCCTAAACACCATAAATTAAGGTTCGCCTTGGTTTCAATGGATAACGTAATAGATTATACACATAACCTTTGAACAAAATAGTAATTTGACATTGTCAATTGCAATGTGTAAAATGATACCTTCATGAGTAGGAGACAAGTATGAGTCTCTAGAAGTAAAGTAATAGTACTATCCTAAGAGAGGCACACTAGAGCAAGAAAATATTCATTAGTTATCTAGTGAAATAGTTAAAAAAGACACAATGATCATTAAAGAAAATATAACACACATTCAACAAGATGAGCACCAAATCCAATGAAGTAGTTCAATTTCTTTAGTACTTATGAACATAACAGATACCACAAACATCAAAATAATATTATTAAAATATTCACGATACATGTATTAAAATGTGTTGGCTCAATGAAATTTTTATTATTAGGTGAAAGATCCAAGTACACATTTACAATAGTGAGGCACTAGCTTTAGTAGTGGAGCATTAAGTCACTTCTTACTCTTCCAAGGAATGATCTTCTCTCCTATGTCAAGTTAGAGAAGCTAAGGCTAGCTCTCCAAAGCCTAAGCCTCCAAAATACCCTTGATTGAGTCATTAGGTTTCTTTTATAACAAGAGGAATTACCTTTCATATCCCCTGTGACTCTTGGACTACCCTCATGACTCTTAAACTCCGAAATGACTTTTTAACTTCTATTTGACTCTTTTGTCCACATGTGACTTTACATATTCCACATATGACTCTTGGAAATCCACACATTTAAATATTTTTCATTTTCCTTGAAAATATATAATTACATTCGACATCATGTGGAAGGACACATGGACACATATAACATTGTGATGACACTTGTACAAGCCAAAAATTGACAATGATGACACGGAGCTTCATGATTATGTGGCAATGCCAAGCTACTATTCTTGCTACTTTGTATTCAATATTCATGAAATATCTACTACGTTCTTCATCTTAACCCTCCAAAGGTTGTTGAATCAATATCAATACCTTCCGAGTCATTATAAAATGTCTTCATTTTGTCATGGTCCAGGATTTGTTTCATGTATTCATGATGGTTCTTCTTTATGTTTCTCCTCTACATGTGATTCTTTGTTTCTTATCCTTAACATATTATTTGAGCATCACCTTGTCATGTCGAGATGGTACAATTGCCAATGATGATCACTCATGATAAGGAAAAACCAGTCTTGAAATAATATGTCTATCTCTACTTTTCTCATGGAAGAAAATTCTTGTGATAGGCCTACGTTAGGACATAATACGAAGGTATTGATGAGGATGGAACATTAGAGCTCAGAAATGGATGGGGAGAGCATCACTGCCAACTAAAATTGCCCCCACGTTATAAGGAGGGGCTCTTCAGGGTTCAGTGTAGTGGGAAAGTACAAGGGACATTCTGATGAGCTTGCTGACTAATACTGTGCCATGCACTAGACTCAAGGGAGTAGGAGCCAATGATAGCGTAGTTGAGCTTGACAGTGAGAAAGGGATGACCCCACTACTCACTAAAACTATGCCATGCACTGAGGATTAAAGGAAAGATAATTATTGGCACAGTGAGGAAGTTTAATGGACAAGGGTTAAAGGCTTGTTGACTAAAACTGTGCCATGCGCTATGACTACGAAGTAGGCTTAAGGGAAGGCACAATTTTCTTCAACAATGATCTATTGGAAGATCCACTATTCACTATAACTGCGCCATGTGCTGTAGTCGAGAGGGAGGCTTGAATGCTACTGAAATTTTCTTCCATAGTGGCTAACTATTCACTAGAAGTGTGCCCTACACCCTAGGCTAGCACAATTTTCTTCAACAATGGTTGGATGTTCATTAGAAGTACGCCTTGCACTCAGGAAGGCTAACTAATGGGCCTCCAAATTATACATAAATTAAGGCCCATATTACCATCCTTAAGCATATTAAACCTCTATTTTTGCATTATATGACATATTTTTAACTTTAATATGCTCATTAGGAAGGTTTAGAGATAATTTCATATTATGTGTCTAATATTATTTATTTTTGTAGAATATTGGGTAGATTATGAAGACGTGGAGGATGAGATAATATAGGGACTTGATCCCCACTACAGGATTATATTAGAAAATAAATGAACAAAATATCATGAAATTATTGACAAATTATGAAGCTCCATTGATTGAGAAAATCTAGGAATGTGTTCCTTGTCATCTAATGAAGATTCCTAGTGTTGGGAACTAGATCCACTTTTTGAGGTTTTTTGGAGGGGAAAGCTGCCTCCTTTCAAGGAAAATGCTTCCTCATCACTTTGTATAAGTACCAATTCGAATTTTCCTCTAGGGACATGTATTTCTTAGTCTTCTTGTGGATAAAACTTGTTATTTAGCAGCTCCACTTTCATTTCTAGTAGGGATGTATTGGGATTGATTCAAATGATGAATTTTTGTGCCATTTTAGCTTCTAAAGCTTGGTTTACTTCATATAAATCTGAGTATCCTTGGGCTTATCCATCATAGGATCCTCAAATCCATCTTGTACAATTTATTTAGTTTCCTTGAATGTCTTTTCCACTTGCATCTCTTATTTCTGCATTTACTATTCATGCTTATTTTATTGTAGGTCATATTGGTTAAATGATTGAAGTGAATTTTTTTCCAGGATATTTACAGATTCAAAAGCATGATTCATCCTTAGAACATCTTTGAAAAGTCATATTGATCATTGGACTACTTAGATTGGTTTACTAGTTCACAAATCTATATTCTTGAAGTCTCTTATAGAAAAATAGTAGTTTTTTTTTAGCACATGTTAGCAACCCTATTTTGAGTTTATTCCACTTGTATTAAGTCCTAAAAACATTCAAGTTAATGAAAAACCCCATAAAATTTTCACTTGATTAGGTTAGGAATTTGGTTGGTTAATTAGCTCACTAATTCTTGAATTTCTGGTTTTTAGAGTAGTAATTTTCTATTATTTTTTAGCACCTGGTAACAAGGGTATTTTTGAGTGATTCCAGTTGGAATGGAGTCCTAGGAAATCCTAATTAATAAAAAAAAATTTCTCATATGATTTGCATTTTATTTTCTTGGGCATTCAGAAAGTAAGTCTTGAGGAGTAGTGGTCCTATAACAGTCCTATAGCAGTACTATAACACGTGTAAACTTGACCAGATTTACTCCAAAAGCTTGGTTTTTATCTCTTAGGCTTGAATCAGGACCCTTAGGCTCTGAATCCATGATTGTGTAATACCAAAGAGTTCTTAAGCCTTTCCTCTTATCCATTGCAATTCACCTCTACAATTTGGGTTAGTGGACAAATTTATGAATTGCATAGCACAATAATGATTTTGTTGATTGCCACATGAGGTATCTAATGAAATCTGTCAATAGATCTAACCTATCTGGAATGCAGTGATTAATTACATGCTCTTTCCTTCATTCAAGTTATATTAGTTTGCTTTCTTCATTCTTAAGCTAGTGATTCTATTTCAAGCATTATTATTTCCATTCCATAGACTAGGTTTCCTTTCATTGTAACATTTACATTTTAAAAGTAGCTTAATGTTTACATTTTTTCAAGTAATATAGCCTTTACATTTCTAAAATTAGGATTAGAATTTACATTTGAGAAAGTAACATTTCCATTTCTTGCAAATTGAGTGAAATTTCCATTTCTGTAATTAGTTTAGGCTTTGATTTCATGACATTCACTCCATTACTTCAGATCAATGAAGAAAGGACACATTGCATGTTGCACATGTAGTGCCGACACCTCTTAAGTTTGTACAAACCTCGGGTTGACACTTTAAGTTGGTAGCCTTTGGATTTGAAACATTTTTGTTGCAATACTTGGGCTCATCACTCACTGGAAGATGAAATTGCACAATTGGCTAAGGAAAGTAGCAAAATTCAAGTTACTTTTCCCAGGGAGAGGCTTAATGCCTTGTGAGAGGGGATAAAACTTGTATGGTGTAGTTCTATTTTTTAGAGGGCCACTATAAATGCTACATGCACTATGTATGGCATGATTGCTTAAAACTCAGTGCATGCAACAAGGGTTAGGTGAATATACTTTGAGGGTTCTGACCTTGAAGAGGACTCTATGCACAAGTATGGGAGGGAGAGATCTCATCAATAAGGCTCATGGATAGGCATTTATCATCACCTAGTGAAGGATTGAAGCTTTCATAAGTTGCATTTGGCAGGAGGACCAAGAAGAGATCTAAAATGGTTAAGTGTGGGATTGATAGAGTAGGAGAAGGGAAAGAATCCAAATAAGACTCAAAAATTGATCACACACGTGAATTCCATCAATATAAGACAGGGGGATGCACATGACTCAAGAACAACATTCACACCTTGAAACGACAACAAAGTGAAACTTATTTCTAAGTGTGACAGTTGAAACACCACATGTGACACTTAGAACACAAGTTGCAACACAAAGTTTGTTTGCAACCAGAAAATGCACTAAGATATAGGAATGTGTCTAGCACATATTCTTATGAAATGTAGGACCTGTTTTCACTGCTACAACACCCTCCAAAAATTTTCTACATTCGAATTTTGGAGCCGACCTCTTGTCATATCAAGTGTCGCTTTTGGTAACCAAGTGTCATTTCATGTTATTTTACATGTTTCAGGTGTCCATGTTCTTTCCTAAGTGTCATCATATCATTAAGAACATCCACAATGGACTTCACAATCTTAATACACTTCATAAAATGACACTTTTGGTTGCAAATGCACACACTTTGTCTGTTGTACTTTGAGAGTGTTTGTAAACTGGAATTTTGAAGTATAATTCTAAGTATTTGGTCCTGTACAAGTTTTACTAATGAGTTGGTATGTGTCACACTTATTTTTAGTCCAAAATCATTGTGTTTTACCACACCTTATATTCCATACTTAGATAAATTTTGGTTCGCACAAGCTTTCCAAATAGGCCTAGGAGAGTGCATTGTGAATTCTCAAGGCTTAGTTATACCCTCCTTGTTTGTTGAGATTGTGCCCCATGCCCAAGGCCAACTCTGCCTCCCTTCCAATCACACAATGCACTCTCAAGCATCAAGACCTCCTTTTTCTTCTGAATTTCTCCCTCCTTGCACCCTCTCTCCCAATTGATTGCACAACACACCAACAATGATCAATCAAGCCTCCCTTGAGCCTTGTCAGTGTGCCCTATGTCCTCCTTGTGCCGAGGCCTTCCCTAGTTGAGCGCACATCACATCAACAATCCACAATGAAATCCTTTGTCTCTTAGGACTGCACTATGCACCCTCCATCAGGCCTCCTCTTCTCAACAAATCGCATAATGCATCCTCGCTGGCCAACAAATAACCTCAGTGCCCCTTGCGAGTGAACCCTACACCCAAAAAATTCCTCTTCCCTTTATGAGTGCATTGTTGATTCACAGTCAGAAAGTTTGCATGAAACATGATAGAATATGATATTTTCAGGATGATGTTTTCTTTCCATGAGTGATATTAATTGCAAGTTTTATTAGAATAACATGATAAGGAAGCACATAGAGATTTGTAAAAAGAAGAAACCTAAGGAAGCATTGAAATACAAAAAAATACATGATAACGACAAGTCAAATTTGAAAAGTCCTATGGGAAGCTCAAGAGTCATGGGGATATGAAGAGTCTTTCCTCTAGTTATAAAATAAGCCTCATTACTCAAAGAGAGGAATTTTTACCTTGGATTATCCCACATGGAATTTAAGTGATATAGATAGTTATTTTGGAGAGACAGTAGTGGCTTAAACAATCCACTATTAGAGCTAGTGGTGTTCATTTTACTCATGTATCTTGGAACTTTTTCTTAATAATTGAATCCTATTGGGCGAACACATTTTCATGCATATATTATGGATGTCTTAAGAATATTATTTGAATTTTTTAAGACTTCATATCGGGGGGATCCCCTGTATGTTTGCGGGATCCAACATCATCAACAATGTGGCACTAGAAGGAGGGAAACCACCTTTTTATGGCTGACAATTTACCTCACCCTAAGAACGAAGCATCTGTGAAAGGCAATAACGGTCACATTTGGTACAAAAAAAACTTTTGAAGTTACCTACAATCAACTTCAGATAAATCGACCAAATACTCGTTAGTTCACAAGGGCTCTTGGATTACTTCCCGTTTCTCATAGTCTTCCTCATAATCCAAGAAATAAAGAGACAAGTTGTACTAGTGTATTGGTTTCATCAGTGGAAGATTTGGTTATTACCACCCTTGAAGACTTAGTAGAGCCTTAAGAAGGGGAACTTCAACAAGGGGACGTTCCACCTATTGAGGAAGGTTTATAAGGCAACGAGGGGGGATTTTCAATTTTCTGATGAAGAAAAACCGAGATACGAAGAATGACCTAATTATAACGAATATTTGAACGATGAAGGAGAAGACTCTTTAGATTTAGAAAAGGAGGAGGAAGGAGGAGAAGAAGACATGGTTGATTAAGATATGGATTAGATGGCCCAAGGGCCACTTTCTCTTCCAGATAATCTCCATAGACTGCCAAAAAACCTAGAAAAAATGTTATCAAAGTTCAATCCTGAAAAGAAGACCAAAGCTGAAGATCATGTCAATGAATTCTACATGAATTTATGAATGCATGAGGTACGTTTTGATGACGCTGCTTGTAGAATTTTTCCATACACTAGAAGTTAGAGCATCAGTATGGTATCACAGTCTCCCTGTCAATTCAATTCGTAGTTGGAGGGAGTTTAAGAAGTTGTTTTTAGAAAAGATACCCGACGATAGAAATTCTGTCATGTTATTAAAAGAAATTGTGAATCTCAAAATGGGGGACAAGGAAAGAGTGAAATATTTCAATCACATATTTACCCGAATATTGAGCAAGTTTCCTGTAGATGTGAAACCAAACTATGACATCACTAAATCCTATTATAAAGTTTCCTTGCCGACCAATATCTTTGCATTTTTCAAGAGAGTTGCAAAGGAGACAATGGATTTAAATTTTTCAGAATCCCTTACTGTTTAAAAGGATACATGTTCTATTGAAGTCATTATAGACTCTGAGGATTCTAAATACTTCAAGGATGAAGGAAATAAAACTCAAGCCTCTTCAACTAAAACTAAGTAAAATGATTCTTTTGACATGGAAAGCTTGGACAAGTGTTTAAAGCTACTTACTAATGAGGTATTTGAATTAAAGAGAAAATCAAGCAAGGCATCTACCAAAAACAAGTCTTCTAAGTCATTTTTTCTTAAGAGAAATAAAAATAATAAACTGACCAAATCTTGACAAAGCTCAAAGATTGTGTTTAGTGTTTAAATTTTAGGCATGGGAAACTATTGTACCTTCCATCAGGAGAGCCATTTAGAGAAAACATTCCTAGAGTGGAATCACAACATGAATTCTATCAAAACTGATATTGTTGATACCTTATTAGTAGATGCGTAGTTTGAGAACATTGAAGAAACAAATGAACCTACCACGATCGAGGAAAGTACAAGTGTTGGACACTAAGTTAATGCATTCAAAATCATATTCAATGTTGATAAGAAGATTGCTGAGGAAGCACTGGTAACTGAAGCTCCTCCTCAGTCTACGATTGGTCAATATAACTTGAGGAGAAAAGGAACAATTTCTTATCAACCGTTGAAGAAACAACTGTTATGAAAGATTCTACCACCAAATAAGCTTTCTTATAATACATAGAACAAGTCTGGAAGTGCTCCTTCTTCTAAAAACACTTCTGCAAACAATAAGAACAAGTCCATCACTTCAAAAGTTTCCAACAAATCTATGCCTTCTAATACTTCAACAATTCCGGTTAGAAGCGAAAGTATTGATCATAACATCATTGAAGATATGGCGAGAACTCGTGCTAACATTTCAATCTTTGAGCTCACAAAGATAAAAGGCCAACATAAACTGATTATCCATGAATTTTCATCACAACCTCCATCAGGTGATCAATTCTCTGCTTCTGAACCTATGTCTGGTAAGTCTCTTGGTATTCTTGAATTTATAGTTAAAGTTGTAAATTTAAATACTAAAAATCTCTGTCGTCCCTTTCTCTTAACGTTTGAAATATTTAATTATAATGTCCATAATTGTTTGGTTAATTTAGGCACATCCACAAACATAATGCCTTTATCTATTTCCAAGAAAGTTAATTCTACATTGGATAAAACCGATGCACGAATCATTCAACTGGATAGATCATTGGTCTAGGAAATTGGTGAGATCAATAATATTATCATTTTCTTGTCATCATACCATAGAGTGCACCAATGCATCAACATTTTCATTGTGGAAATTCCTGAAGCCTATGGTTTAATTCTAAGTAAATACTGGTCCAGTAAGCTACAAGGATATTTATCAACACACTAGACACATCTATAGCTTCCATACAAGGGAAAAAATAACCAAATTCGAGTAGAAAGCAAGCTTGAGATGAAGTACACTATGAAATCCCTTGAAGAACACAAGGAACTAGTCATCTCGCTTTCTTAGATACTGGCCATGGGCATTACCAAGTGCAACTACCACTCATCCCATTAGATACACAGTTGTAGCTCCTTCCTTGCAATCCAATTGGTGCAAATAAATCTTGTAATATAGATGTACATAGTAGTAATAATATAGGAACTAGATTAGTAGCTACTGATTTTTGGACTTTGAATTTCGATGCTTTGAAGACTCAGGATGGCTTTGGAGTTGATTGTGATCTTATAGACCCACATAACAATAGGTACATTTTATCATGCCGTTGGAGTTCAAGTGCATGAATAACACTGCTAAATATGAAGCACTTGTTTTGGGAATAAAGAAATCCATTGACTACAAGGTAATTGGTGATTCAGAGGTTGTCACCATTTAGGTATGGAATACTATGCACTGTGTTTCACCAAATTTTAAAAACTAACAATAAGGGGCATGTCTACTTATTCATCATTTTAAAGCATTTAATCTTATTAATGTTCCTAGAGTTAGAAAAGTTGCCACAGATTCATTAGTTAATGCAACTGCTAGGATGTCACATTTAACAGAAATATTTTTTTTTTTAATATATAAAGATTATTTATAAACCATCTATGCTAGATAACGTACCTAAATTTCATGTTTTTAATGATGAAAAACAAATAATTCATTTTATGGACAATGTGAATGCGTTTAAAGATGCATCCATTAAAGAAAGTGAGCACGATAATGATTTGCAGCGAGCAACTGAAGCAATGAGAGGGAATACTATGCCCATAGGGGTGATTTTTCTGGAAAAACTCTATGACTTGCAAAACTGATTCATAGGACCAATTAATACTAAGACTCAGAGCTCAAAGTTAACATTTGAACAAGTCAACTTGGTAACCAAAGATGATCTGAAATATGTAAACCTCGGTACATGTTGTTCTCCACAAGAACGACAAAAATTTATTCATATTTTTAAGAAGTACCATGATGTGTTTGCATGGAAATATGATGATTTAAATACATATGATATACATATATATCATGTCATTTCTATTAAAGAATGGGTAAATTCATTTCAAAAAAGTTGGAAAGTTCATCCAATAATTGAGCCCTTGATCTAAAATGAGTTAAGGACGTTGCTAGATGCTCTGATCATATTCAAGGTAAACCATTCAACTCAGGTTTCCGACTTCGTCCTTGTGAGGAAAAATTCCGGTGAGATGCGCCTGTGTGTCGAATTTCGCAACCTCAATTGGGGAATCTTATAAAGATAATTATCTAGTGCCATCTATGGAACATATACTCCAAATAGTATCTTAGTCAGAGATGTTATCACTTCTATATGGGTTCTCCTGATATAATCATGTGCTATTGGCAGAACCAGATCGTAAAGAACACCTTTAGGACAAAGTGTTGGGAAAAATACTAAGGGGGGGGGGGGGTGAATCAATATTTACAATAATCACAATATTTTAATTTTTCTAATTTCTATACGCAACTCTAGTTAGTGCAACTAGCATATGCATGCGGCTTTTGTAAAGGAAACATGCGTATACCTAGATAACTTTTAATGTTCAAATATATCTTCAGAAACTTTACTTATCTTAGATCATCAGTTATGCATTAGAGATTTAAGCAGTAGATATGTGCGGTAATAACAGAGTAAATCATCCCACAAAAGACATCACACATGAACATCAATATTTTAAGGTGGAAACCCAAGTCGGGAGAAAACTACTATTGCGGTCATCTCTATCTTCAATGTTTATTATATATAAAACTGCTTACAGTGTTGTACTAATGTAGACTCATATCAGTACGCAGGCACCAACCTGCAAAAGGATGCAACCTTCTCTCTTTTTCAACTACTGCTGTAAGGGAGCTCCAACCCCCTGATCTTGTTTACCACCCACTACTAGAAGGGAGCTTCAAACCCTTGAACTAATCACTGGCTTCTACTGGCAGGAAGCTTCGACTTCCATACCGAAGGCTTCTGCCCTCAGAACCACTGCAGACCACGTTTCATAAATTTTCACACTGGATCCAATAGATTCAACACAACACAATTTGTAGATAAACACTAATAGCCATCAACAAATAAACATAATAGTGAGATCACTTTAACCAAATCACATCATTAAACCCAAAATTATGTATTAACACACAGAATCAACTTTAACCCTGATCATTCATAAAAATAATTGTATACGCTACTTTACTTGCTACAACCTGCGTGTATACGTGCTTTCCTGTGGACGAACCTGCATATAGATATTTATATACTGAAATTAGGAATCTGACCAAACTCAGAACAGATCAGAGCCATTCAGGCATACTTTTTCTGATTTACAAAACCCCTTATTCAGTCAGCAACATCCATCATATTCAATCACCCATTCACTAATCATATTTATCCATAATCAGCTAGCAACATAAAAAATATTCAAACAATTCAGATCTACATGAATAATTCATTGACATACAACATAAATATAGCAGAAATGATTAAACATTCTCTTCAACAATCTTTAGAAAAACCTTAACTTCCATACATGCTTTTTCTTAAATGAACCTGTGGGTATACGTGCTTTCACCGTGACGAACCAGTGTATTGATCTGTAAATATTGTAGGACTGTGTAACACTTCAAAGAAATTTTTTTTCTCAGATCATATCATTTACTTTAGAATTTATGCGCCAGACCATAGATCTTTACAACTCATATACAAACAATGAAAATATCCCAATGCAAATAGGTAGTGCACCAAAATATCAGATCTATCTATTGGATATAGCCCAATTCATGCATATATACTTCAGACTCAAGTATTCATTCAATTCTCATTTATATGCACTACCTTGCATTATGATCTTCTCCTCCTTATATAGTTTGAGCCTTATCCAATACCATGAGCCAAAAAACACACTAATGCTGGTGGTATTCTTGGACGGGAAAAAATAACAGTTATTGTGCTCAATATTGTGGGCTAATACCATGGTAAAAACCCTTGGTATCATAAAATGAGTGCGTAAATACATACACTACTTTTCTTCTTTGTACCTGCATGTATACACGACTTTTCTTCACCAAAACTACGTATACACTAATTCTGGATATATACTTGGGTTCACTTCATGAAACCTGCGAGTATACGCGGGTTCCCTTCATCAAACCTACGTATACATATTGAAACTTTACCTTTATCATTTCTATGTCACTGACTGGAATTCCTTTCTCAGTCACATCTGAACTGACCTACAGATACATCAATTTTACATCTTTAACAAATAGGTTGCTATCAAAAGGCAACTCATTGAGTATGTTGCCATAGAGGACAACATACTACATCTTAATGCCAACAATCTCCCCCTTTGGACTTGATGGAAACCATGTTGGTGTTTGATCACCATAGATACTTGATAGACACATAAATCATAAACATTATTCAAACACCAATTTACTCTCCCCCTTTGAAATCATGAGCAAAGGGCGAACCGATACAAGAATGTTGAGATCTGAGTTGCACTATACGAACCATACTCTCCCTGAACACATGCCGAAGCTTCAAAACAGATTTGCAAGACTCTATAACCTTTCCTATCACCAAGGATGCATACATACATCAATTACCCAACCAAGTGGGGTTAAATATTTGACTCATCTACCCAACCAAGTGGGTTTACATTTTTGACTCAAGCACCCAACCAAGTGGGTTTACAAATTTGAAAATGTCCCTACATGACTGAATATGGAAATATTTACATCATAAGTCTCAACATGACCCTTACATCAAATTACATATATGAATTTATAACCAATACCAAATGACCTAAATATGGAGAGATCATTGAACACACTTCAGTAACCAACATAATGCCAACAATTCATTATATCCAACAAGGCTAATGCTCCCCCTAAACCTGTGCAGCTTGAAAATTTTCAGCAACCAATTCATCAACGCATCTGCATCAAGTAGATAAATATCAAGGAAAGGAAATGTACGTTGAAAACCAAAATCGCAGACTGTACCCATCAACACCTGAGAAACAAAGCAAAAAACTATATAACAAAGACTTTTCTCAAGGCTGACCCACATATTTTATGACAGAAAGATCCATACGCGATTGTATAGCAGGAAACTCGCGTATATACGCGACTATGTGTCTTGAAACCTGTGTACCAAATTTAATATTATGAAATCAAACAGATTGATAAGTGAGGCAGAGACAACTCCCAGCTTCAGTCTAAGATATTCAAATGCTTCTCTGGGAAGAGGTTTAGTAAATATGTTAGCCACTTGTTCTTTGGAGGGAACATACTCCAATTTAACCTTTTTCTCAAGCACTTGTTCTCGTAAAAAGTGATACTTGATAGGAATGTGACTGGTTTTGGAATGCATAACAAGATTTTTCGAGATAATGATGGAACTTGTATTGTCACATAGGATGGAGATGGGAGGAGAACATTTAATTTGAATATCTTGTAATGTCTGCATCATCCAAAGAAGTTGTGTGCAACATGATGCAACAACCGCATATTCTATTTCAGTTGTAGATAAGGCAATGGAACTTTGTTTCTTACTGAACCAGGATACTAATCGGGGCCCCATATAAAATGCACCACCACTAGTTCTTTTCCGGTCATCAACATTTCCAGCCTAGTCTGCATCCGTGTAAGCATGAAGAGTAAGATCAACATTCTTGGGATACCATAGACCAAAATCTTGAGTTCCTTGCAGATATTTGAATATTATTTTATGGCCTGAAGATGTGACTCCTTTGGATTGGCTTGGAATCATCCAACAATCCCAACTGCATGCATGATATCCAGTATAATCCCTATTAGATAGAGCAGAATTCAAATCATAGATCTATATTATGGTTGGTTTACCATGGGAGAATCATCATGATAATTGAGGTTACATCTAGTCACCATTCGAGTGCTCACAGGTTTGCATTCTTCCATCCCATACTTCTTCAGGATCTGCTTAAGATATTTTTCTTGTGAGAGAAAGATGCCATCTTTTTCTTGTTGCACTTGTAAGCCAAGAAAATATGTTAGTTCCCCAAGTAAAGAAATTTCAAATTCCTACTGCATAACAGAAGCAAATGTATGATTCATGGATTCTTCATTACTCCAAAAAATGATGTCATCAACATAAACAATTATAATTAACAGTTTATAATCCTCAATTTTTGTGTATAAGTTACTGTCTGCAGATCCTTTTGTGAAAGCTTGTTATTGAAGATATTTGTCAAGACGAAGTAACATGCCCGTGGGGCTTGTTTTATACCATATAGGGCCTTTTCAAGTTTGCAAACAAGTTTTTCATCATTTTTGAGAATGAATCCTTCTAGTTGTTCTATGTAAACTTCTTCTTACATATCCATTAGGGGAATTTTGAGGTCTAAAATGGGCCTCCTAAGGAAAATGTACAATCAAAATTCACTTTATGAGAACCAATCACATTTTAGGGGATGACATCATCCCTAATGGTTGAGGTGGCATTGCTTAAGTTAAAGGTACTTAATTGTCACATTCTCAATGGTGGATGAAAACTCATGGTTAACTATGGTAGTGCTCTAAGTACTTTTAAAGTCATAAATTAAAGTACTCATAATAAATGTCATTTCACACTTTTTGAATAAAATAATATTATTGTCATTTCATATTTCTTGAAAGAAACAATGCATATCCCTATACATTTATTATATTATATTATTTTATTTTATTTTTATATAGTATATTAATTACATGTTATTATACAATTTAAATAACATAGATTTTAATTAATATCATATAATATAATTAATAATTTATAAATCTAAATTTAAATTTTATTTTAGGTTATTTAAGTGCAAAGGAAAAATGCATTAGTTGTTCAAAGATAATGACTTTTTCTTGAAAATATCATTCTTATTTATAGTCACATCAATACAATTTTTTAATTAATTTTATTTTGGTACAACATTTGAATTGAATTTAACTATGGTTACATGGATTGTGGTGCAAAAAGTGAATTAGAAATTCATAAATATTATTTTATTGGTTTAACTATTATTTTATTATTTCCTTAGGAGGCCCATTTTAGACCTCAAAATTTCCCTAATGACCATTAAGGAAAACATATTTTACATCCATTTGATAAACCTTGAATTGTTGAAAACTTTAAATGAAAGAAACATTCTTTTGGCTTCAAGTCTGGCTACTAGTGCAAATGTTTCTTCAAAATATATAACTTATTGTTGAATATACCCTTTACAAAAAAGTCTAGCTTTGTTTCTAATTACATTTCCATTTTCATTTAACTTGTTTTTGAATATCCACTTTGTTCCAATAACATTTTTATCGTGAGGTCTTGGAACTAATTCCCAAGTATTATTCTTTTCAATTTGATCAATTTATTTATTCATGGCTTGAATCCAACATTCATCTTTAATATCTTGATTTACATTTTGTGGTTCAATGGTGGATAAAAATGCTAGATAACTGGGAGTTCCTACAAGAGTTCTTCTTGTTTGTACCCCTAATTCCTTTTCTCCCAAATTTTGAGATTCTGGATGATTCTTTTGAACATACTTGGATGGAGCCTTTTCTCTTTCTGATGTATATTCTTCTGGTGCTTCATTAGGTTCTCCTTCTATATTATTGTTATTTTATGAGGGAAAACATTCATCATCATCATCCCTATTCATTTTTATTTCCCTTTTGGGAGTTGTGAGAGATTCATCAATCACAACATCAATACATTCAAAAATCTTCCAAAATCTCTTATTGTAGCATTTGTATGCTTTACTTCTAGAAGAGTAACCAAGAAATATTCCTTCATTTTCTCTAGGTTCAAAATTACCAAGTTTTTCGTCATTATTTTTGATAGAACATTTGCTTCCAAAAACTTTAAAGTGCTTCATAGTGGGAGTATTACCATACTAGAGTTCATAAGGAGTTTTATCACTATTTACACGAACATGATCCTTGTTGAGAATATTTACTACAGTATGAGTAGCTTCACCCCAAAAGGTGTCAAGAGTCCCAGATTCATCAAGCATAGCATGAGCCATTTGCTGAACTATTCTATTCATTCTTTCTGCCACGCCATTTTGTTGCGGAGTTCCAACTACAAAAACTATCTTTTTATGCCATATTTTTCACAGAAATCAAAGAATTCATCTGATATGAATTCTCCTCCTCAGTTAGATCTAAGACATTTTATTTTTAGATCTAATTCATTTTCAACTAAAGATTTTAAGACCTTAAATTTTTCAAATTCTTCATCTTTATGTTTCAATAAGCCAATCCAACACATTCTAGAAAAGTCATCAATGAATACGATATAGTATTGTTCTCCACGAGGTGAATTTTTCCTTACAAGTCCACACAAATCAATATTTATAAGTTCAAGAGGCTTACTTGCTGATCCTTATTTGGCATTAAATTGAACCTTGGTTTTTTTACCCAATTGGCATGAATTTCATATGGTGCTTTATGGTAAAGTAATGTTGGGTAGATCACGAAAATCATTAAGCCTACTTGATTTTCTTATTTGAGAAAAGTTTAGATGGCCCAACCTTCTGTGCCATAAACAATTTTCTGCAGATTTTCCTAGATAAAATTTTTCTTGGCCACCTTTCAATATATACAGATTGCTTGGTGTTCTTGTTCCTTTTATTACAATCTTTCCTATATCAAGTTCACAAACCACACACTCTTTTGATCGAAAGACAACTTCATTTCCTTGATCACACATTTGACTAACACTTAACAAGTTATGCTTTAGTCCATCAACATAAATAACATTTTTATCTTTAACCTTTTCTTTTAGAAAAACAAATCCTTTTCCCTTAATGATAGTAGGTGAGTCATTTCCAAAAGTAACATTCTTTTCCTTATCTAATGCATTATATGAAATAAGTTTATCTTTATCACATGTCATGTGTTTTGAACATCCACTATCAATGTACCATTGATTTTCTTCTCCTTCTGCAAATAAACCTATGCTGCAAATTTTAAACTGTAAGTCCTTCCTTCTCCATACCTTGGAACTTGTGGATATTTGTTCTTTTGGCTGAATTTTTCTCCTGCATTCAGATTCCTCATGTCCAAAATTATTGCAAAATGAACATTCAATTTTTTCTTGAAGAGGAGAAAAATTGTTATAAGTATTCTTCTTTATTCCCGTCTCATTTCTTTGCTTTCTTGCTTCTTTGGTCATGATGGTTTTGTATGCAACACATTGAGCAACTTTGTAACCAAAATTATGACATGAGAAAAATTGTCCATTAAAGAAGAAATTTCTGTGATCATAGAACCTTCTATTGTTGTTTACCTTTTGATTGTTATTGTTGATCCTTGAATTTGAATGATCATGCTTTACCTGGACATTGTCTTTGTTCTTTTTCTGAATGACAAAACTTTGTTGGCTGGATTTTGCTGCATTTAGATGGCTTGTAGCTGAGAATTTTTCTGATTGAGAAGATTCACCAATATATCCAAGACCTGTCTTCAAAAGAGGAGAGCGTTTAACCTTGATAATTTCATCTAAGGTTTCAGATCCTTTAGAAAATATAAGATTTAGAATTTTTACTTTCTCAAGTTCCTTTCTTAGACTTACTATTTCACATTCTAATTTCCCATTGTGCTTCTCCTTTTCTAAGAGTTATTTCTTTAGAGAATCTATGGCTATTTTGTTCTCTTCCAAGCATATTTTGAGTTGAGTGATTTCTTCAAGAAAATAATTTTCTTCTAAAGCATCCATGAAAGTATCTTTAGCCTCACTAGTGTCTTTTTCAAATGCCATGAGCAGTCTATATCTTGATTATATTCTCCTTCTTAACTATTTGACAAGCCATCACTATATTCACTAACATAGTAACTTTTTCTATTGACAAATCGTCTCCTATTACCTTTTGCTAAATATTTCACCTTATCATGATTATCTTTATGGGGACATTTAGCAGCATAATGAGCCACTCTTCCACAAGAAAAAAATTTGAAAGGAATCTTACATTTGAACCTTCCAGTGCCAAGTTGAAGTTTCTTTACAAAATTTATGTCATCTTCTTATGATACATACCCTAATTCTTTTTGTTCTTCCTTTTACTTTCATTTTGCAGTAGCTCTAAAAGTAGCTTCTTTGACTTCAGACGTACCTCTTTTTCTTATTTCAAAAGCAGTTAGGATCCCATGAAGTTGAACAACAGTAAGAGTCTGTAGATCCTTCTTCTCTTCAATAGTAGACACTTTTGACTCTAATTTAGGAGTTAGAGATCTTAATATTTTCTCTACTAAATTTGTGTCTCTTATGTCTTCACCCAGATTTAACATATGATTTATGATCTCATCTTGACACAAAAATAAGCTAGAAATACTTTCATCATTATGCATTCTAAGATTTTCATATTGAATTATGAGAGATAGGAGTTTAACACTTTTTACCTTGGCATCACATTCATAACTCAGAATGATTTTGTCCCATATCTCCTTTGCTTTATTTAACTGCATAACTTTGACAAATTCTGATTCAGTCAGAATTCCCAATAATGAATTGACAACTTTTGCATTGATTTCATAATTCTTCCTTGCTGCTGGATCTGTTGGAACTGCAGCTGGATATTGGTAACTGCCTTCAAATATTTCCCAAGCATCTGCTCTAAGAGACTAAAGATATGATCTTGTTCTTGTCTTCCAGAAGATTAAGTTGTTTCCATTGAAGAGTGGTGTTCTGATAGATGCTGTTCCATCTTGATTGCTGATCTTGAATTATCTTCCTTCAAGAAATTAAGCTTCTACATAAGGACCTACTCTGATACCAATTATTGGGAAAAATAAGGAGAAGGGGGGGTGGGGGGTTGGGGGGTGGGTGAATCAGTATTTACAATAATCACAATCTGTTCATTTTAATGATTTCTATACGCGACTCTAGTTAGTCCAACTAGCATATGCACATGACTTTTGTAAAGGAAACATGTGTGTACCCACATAACTTTTAATGTTCAAATAAATCTTCAGAAGCTTTACTTAGCTCAGATCATCAGTTATGCATCAGAGATTTAAGAAGTAGATATGTGCAGTAATAACATAGTAAATCATCCCACAAAAGACATCACACATGAACTCCAAAATTAAGGTGGAAGCCCAAGTTGGGAGAAAAACATTGCTGCTGTTGTAATATTCCAAAAATTTAGCCTTCAGCTAAATGGAATATTATAGTTTGTTTTATCACTAGGTAGGTGAATAAGTGGGTAGGGAGGCCCATAAATCTTTTTAGAAGGAATAATAACACTCATAATGTGAAAGGAGGAAGAATAAGCAACTGGATTAAGCACCTTTGGGTGTGAATTGGAGGGGATACATTTTGAATAGGTCAACTTTGACCAAATCAACAACGATGTCATGGAGGAGTGGCATTTATGATAAGATAACACAGTTTTAGTGGAGGACAACTTGCATGAGCTTGGTGGAATTTATGGATGGGACCGAATGTGACAAGGCTCACACACTATATATGGAGAGGATGACAACCATTGTTATTCATGCTTGAGATTATTATTTTGATATGTTTGTTTAGAATTTTTCTCTCTTCATCTGTTTAGCTAACATTGCTGGTGCTGTTTAGCACAAGGTAATTCTATTTAGGAATTCCACCTCTTTCCTTGAGGTGCCCCTTGGGAGAGTCCTGATCTATCATTCCACATATCTGGCATTCTGGCCAAGCTTCAGTCTTCAGCTACATCGCAGTTTCTGCAGAATATTGTGTTGTGTTGCAGGGTGTTGCAGTGGAGGGTTGAGAAACCCACTTTATGAGCTTGTTTTTCATAGGAGGAAGGATTCCTTCTCTTGGGAGATCAATTTGGAGGGTTCTTGAGCACATTTTAGATCTTTAGCATCAGGCCAACTTATCCCCATCATTTCCAGTGCAGTTTTAGTTGGGAATTGCGTTATTTTGGAGGGCAGCTTCAGTGAGGGATCTCGTGGCTCTTTTAGAGTGTTTTTCGGTGATTGAAGGGTCCAGCCTTTCATTGGAGGAGAAATCAGATCTATATTATTTCAGCCTTCTATCTCATGAGCTTCAGTTTGTAGTGACTCTTCAGTCCTAGGGCTGTAGATCACCATTTGTATTTGGGTGTATTTCCAGAAACCCTTCTTGGGTTCTCTTGGATTTGTATAAAAGAGACTAGATATCAATTTTTGAGAATTATTGATTAATATAACAATAGATCCATTTCTCTCTGTAATTTCTAAGTATAAACCCTCATTAGTCTGTGCTATCACTTGTTGCAGAATTTCTGTGTTGCAGTAGCTTTGGGGTTGCATTGTTTTGGGCTATTCTGGGTGTGGGAGACTTGTTTAACCCATATATCATGATTTGTTTCTGATATCCTTTTGGATTTGGTTCCTATAATGAATAAAATAATGGATCCATGGTTGCTATGAGTTATTATAACATAGATTTCTGAAAAATGTGTTTTTTGTGCTTATATTGATGATTTCCCCATTTGGGAATACTACAGTGGTATTAGAGCATAATCTTGGCTTAGCTTGTGCATTCAAGACATTATGCCATTAGGAGGAGAAGATTCTCATAGAAAGGAAATTTTTTATAGAAGAAATAAAGGCATGACTCCATTATTTGGAGAAATGAAGGAAGAAAGGCTCCCCCAGCTTCTTTTTCAAACTGTGAAAAATATCAAGGAAGATATCAAGGAGATGAAAAGGGAGAGGTGTAGAAAATTTCCAAGAGGGTTTGAAAGTGAAGCAAGCCATAAATATTCACATGATGGGTGTGAGCATTCATCCACACACGCAGATCCACAACGCAATTTATTGCCCACGTTCACTGCAAGGGAAATGGAGGAAGAAGATGCACCAAAGGAGGAGACCTTGAGTGACTATCTTTAGGAGTATGATTCTCAATCTTGGAGATTCAAAGAGCACTTGGACTTCCAAGGGTTTTGCCAACTAAAAGAAGACAGAAGATCCAAAAACCATAACAAAAGCAAGAGAGGTAGAATCTTTCTGCCTAACTTTGATGGATCATCAAAGTGCACAACCAAGGGTTGGGTGAAGAAGCTAGATTCCTATTTTCAGATACACCAAGTCTCAGAAAAGGAGGCCATTAAAGTAGCAGCGCTGCACCTTAAAGGTATGGCCCAGATTGGTGGTTTTATAGTTCTGCTTCATTTCATCATGCAAGTGTAAATACTTATGCAGGGTTTACTAAGAAGATAGTGAAAAGATTTGATATTAAACATTGTGAAACATCTTTTGCTGGAAATATGATGCAATGTGTTGTCCTTGATGGAAACCTACTTGATGAAGTTGTCCTTGATGGAAACTGACTTGATGAGTTGTCTTTGGATAGCAACCTATGTGTTAAAGATGTAAGAATGATGTATCTACAATCCAGTTCAGATGTGACAGAGAAAAGAATTCCAGCAAGTGCCGGAGAAATGATAAATATAATATGTCACAATGTATACGCAAGTTTGTAAAGGCCAAGTCGTGTATGCACGTGGATAAGTACGTCCCAAGTCGCGTATGCCCTTTTGTGCTCCAAAATTATAATACCAAGGGGCATTACCATGGTTTTGGCACACAGTATTGAGCGCTGTATGTTTTATTTGATTCCGTCCAAGAATTCCATCGAAAGTTGTGTGGTTTTGGCTCATGGTATTGGTAAAAGCTAAATCTATTTAAGGAGAAGACGATCATAGTGCAAGGTGTGCATATGTAAGGGTTGTTGATGAATAAATTTCTCTAAGGAATATCTGCATGGATGAACTCTGTTCTTAATTGATAGATCTGAATCTATGATGCACCCATGGATATAATGATGGTTCAAGATCTCTAGATCTGATGATGATGAATCTCTAGTTTGATCTACTGACGTAATCATGAAGAATTGGCGCAAGTCTGCTGAAGAAAATGAATAAATCTGGGTAAGTTTTATAGATCTGGTCTGTTCTACAAAATTTATTTTTTACAGATCTATACGCTATTTGGTTTCAAAAAAAGCGCGTATATACGCGGATTAGCTTCATGATAAGCGCGTATGGCAGTTAGGGTTTCTGAAGAATAAAATACACAGAAGTATACGGGGGTTTGTGTACAGGAAAGCGCGTATGTACGTGACTTCAGTGAAGCAAATTAGCGTATGATATTTGAATTAATGAATGTTTAGGGTTGAGTTTGTATCTGCATATCTATTCTAAAGTCTGGGTTATTTCTGATATTTTGGTTACAGTGGCCTCACTGTTCCGTTTGAAGTATTGGGCAAAGTATGTTTGTTGATGTTAAGTGAAGGGTTGTGTTGAAGCTGTTTGATCTAGTATGAAAATTGATGAAACATGGTCTGCAGTGAGTCTGAAGGTTGAAGCGTTTAGTATGGAAGTAGAAGCTTTCAACCAGTAGAAGCTGGCGTTGAAATTAGGGGGTCGAAGCTCCCTTCCAGGAGAGGCTGGTAAACGAGATTAGGGGGTTGAAGCTCCCTTCTAGTAGTGGCTGGAGAATGAGAGAAGGTTGCAGCCTTCTGCAGGTGGGTGCCTGCATGCTGGTATGAGTCTGCGCCAGCACAAAATTGTAAGAAGTTTTCTTTATAATAAATATTGAAGATAGAGACGACATCAGCGGTGGTTTTCTCCCAAATTGGGTTTCCACCTAAAATACTGGTGTTCATGTGTGTTGCTTATGTGTGATGGTTTATTCTGTTATTACTGCACATGCTTACTTCTTACTAAACATCTGATGAATGAATGATGCAATGATCTAAGTAAAGAATTAAATAAGATCTCTGGACATACGCAAGTTATCTTAAGGATATCCGCATGTATACGCCAGTTGGGTTCAGTAAAGTAGAGTATGGTTTTTAAGAGAAAGAAAAATTAAAAAGTTTTCAGTCAGCTCTAAATACTGATTCACCCCCCCCCATCTCAGTATTTTTCCCAACAATTGGTGTCAGAGCAGGTCCTTCTGAAAAAGCTTAGCCACTAGAAGGAAGATCAAACAAGATGAGCAATCAAGATGGAACAACATATATCAGGCCTCCACTCTTCAACGAAAACAATTTAATCTTTTGGAAAACAAGGATGAGATCCTATCTTCAGTCTCTGGGAGCAGATGTATGGGCTATTGTTGAAGGAGGATACCAATATCCAGCCGCAGTACCAACAGATCCAACGGAAAGAAAGAATTATGAAACAAATGCAAAGGCGGTCAATGCTCTATTGGGAAGTCTAATTGAATCAGAATTTGTCAAAGTCATGTAGCTGGATACAACAAAGGCAATATGGGACAAAATCATTCTAAGTTATGAAGGTGATGCAAAGGTAAAAAGTGCTAAACTCCAAACTCTCAGAATTCAATATGAGAATCTAAAAATGCATAACGAGGAGAGCATTTCCAATTTCTTTTTACATCTTGATGATATTGTAAATCGTATGAGAAATATGGGAGAAACAATAACCAAATCTACTTTGGTTAAGAAAGTTTTAAGATCACTAACGGCAAAATTTGAGTCAAAAGTTTCAGCTCTTGAAGAAAAGCAGGATCTTAAAAATATTTGTTGGGAAAAATACTGAGAAGGGGGGGTGAATCAGTATTTAGGGTTGACTGAATTTTTTTTTACTTTTTCTTTCTCTAAAACCCATACGCTACTTCACTGAAGCCAACTCGCGTATACACGCGGATATCCTTAATAAAACTTGCGTATTACCAGAGATCTTATTATGCAGATAATTCTTTACTTAAATCATTGCATCATTCATTCATTATATGTTTAGTAAGCAGTAAATAGGTGCAGTAAGAACAGAATAAATCATCACACATAAGCAACACACATGAACACCAGGATTTAAGGTGGAAACCCAATTCGGGAGAAAACCATTCTTGAGTCATCTCGGTCTTCAATGTTATTTATTATAAAGAAAACTGCCCCACAACCATGTGCGCAGCGCGAGACTCATACCGACGTACGGGAATCACCTACGAGCTACAACCTTCTCTTGTTTACAAGCCTCTCTACGGAAGGGCTACAACCCCCTGCTCTCGTTTGACAGCCTCTGGAAGGAGGCTACAATCCTAACTCTCGTTTACCAACCTCTCCTGGAAGGGAGCTACTACCCCCTGCTCTCGTTTAACGACTACCATTGGGGAAGAACTCTGACCCCTCACTTGAAGGTTTCGACCCTCGGCACCAGCACCATTTAGGACCACGTTTCATCAATTTTCCTCTTCCCAGATTGCTTGACTTCCATACAACACACCTTGTAGGCCACTTTTCATCAGATTTTCAGACTGGACCCACTCCACACACTTAAGCTCAACATACATCAAACTGAAACTTATAACCCCATCAATTCATTCATTGAATCATCAACCAATCAACCAACAACTTGATCTTTAATCAACAGCATAATCAACATTCAAACAACCCAGATCTGTATAAATACATCATTGAAAGATAGCAGTAAGACAACAAAACAGATCAGACAATTCATTCCACATACTTCAACAAACCCTAGATTCCATACGCGCTTTTACTTCACTGAACCTGCGTACATACGCGCTTTCATAGAGACAAACCTGCGTATACATCAGTGCATTTTATTCTTCAGAAATCCTAACTGCCATACGCGCTTTTCTTTAAGCGGACCCGCGTATACACGCGCTTTTCATGAAACGAACATGCGTATAGATCAGAAACTTCTAAGGACTGTGCAGCTCTTAAGATTAGATAAACTACTCTGATTTCATTCTTTACTTCAGCAAAGATTCACCAGATCACAGATCTAAACATTCCATAAATAGATCTAGAGTAGTCATTTCAAATCTAGAGATCCCTCTTCATCATTTTCTTCATAGGTGCATTATTAATTCAGATCAATCAATAAAATATTACCCATTCCATACAGATATACTTCAGAGTGAAGTATTCATTAAAACCCAGACACATGCACACCCTTGCACTATGATCTTCTTCTCCTTATATAGATTTAGCTTTTGTCAATACCATGAGTCAAAACCACTCAACCGCTGATGGTATTCCTAGACGGGATCAAATAGATAATCCAACGCTCAATACAGTGGGCCAATACCATGGTAATTACCCTAGGTATCATAATTTTTAGAGCGCAAAAGGCATACGCGACTTTGAGCGTGCGTATCCGCGTGTATACGCAACTTTGCCTCATAAAAACTGCGTATATGCTAATCCTGAATGTATACGCGGGTTCCCTTCACAAAAGTAGAGTATATACGTCAGTTGCCTTCACAAAAGTAGCATATACATTGTGACATATTATATTTATCATTTTTCTGTAACTTACTGGAATTTTTTTTTTTCTGTCACATCTGAAATGATCTGTAGATACATCATTCTTACATCTTTAGCACATAGGTTGCTTATCATAGGCAACTCATCAAGTAGGTTTCCATCAAGGCCAACTACATCAAGTAGGTTTCCATCAAGGACAACTTCATCAATTAGGTTGCCACTAAGGACAACACATTACATCATATTGCCAACAATCTCCACATCAGATTCATATCAATATCAAATAGGTTGCTATCCAAAGACAACTTCATCAAGTAGGTTGCCATCAAGGACAACACATTGCATCATATTGCCAACAATCTCCCCCTTTGGACTTGATGGCAACCATGATGGTGTTTGATCACCACAACAGATAGATACATTGATTATAACCATTATGCAAACACCATGATACTCTCCCCCTATTCAAACACCATGTTACTCTCCCCCTTTGACATCAAGGGCAAAGGGCGGATCAAAGCCAAGACAATGTTTTTCTCTACATGTAGAAAGAAGAGCTCTGTAGATCTGATGTTCACTGAAGTTACCATGCTCCCCCTGAGTTCATGCTGAATCTTCAAACATATTTTTCAATGAAGTACATGACTTTATGACCTTTCCTATCACCAAGGACTCATACTTACATCAATGATCCAACCAAGTGGATTTACATATGTGACTCAAGTACCCAACCAAGTGGGTTTACACATTTTGACTCAACTACCCAACCAAGTGGGTTCACAAATTTGATCAAGTCTTTACATGACTGAATATTACAATTTTACATCATAGGTCTCAACATGACTTTTTCATCAAATTACAAATATGACTTTTTATGACCAATACCAAAAAGAACTCAAGAGAGAGATCATATTTCAGAACCATCATAATGCCAACAATGCATTACTTTCCATATGACCAATGCTCCCCCTTAGCTTGTGCATCCTGAACACTTTCAACAGAAAATCATCAATGCATCTTCATCATATATCAGAGAGTGAAACAGAAATATGAGAGCTAAAACATCACCAGAGATACCCAACAGCACCACAGCTGTGCTGAAGAATGCTGACCCCAAAAATTTGTCAGCACACACCCATACACGGTTTTCTGTGTATAAACTCACGTATATACGTGACTGTGTTTCATAAAACCTGCATATCCAATTTAATCTTTTGAATTTAAGCAGATCTGATCTTCTAAGAGGCAGAGAAAATTCCCAGCTTCTGTCTGAGATATTCGAATGGTTTCCCTGGAATATATGAGAGAAGAAAGATAGGACAATGTAGCTATGTTTTTAAGTGTCGTGCAACAGTTGTAGCATAAGCACATCAATAACCAAGTCTTCAGGCTCTTTGCAGCATCAACATATTCTTCTCAAGAGGAATGATTATACCAGAACAACTTCAAGCAATCATCAATGTGATCTGATATCACCAAGATCTTCATGATTCATAATCATGATGTAACATGTGTAGGAATTATGTTTAAAAGGTCTCAACCGTGATAAAATTCATCAGCAACAAACTCTGCATGATCTAACCTTATCTCTGAATCATAAGACTTCCATCTCATCCAGGTGTGAAAACAAGATACTCTTCAGCAAAAAGAAATCAGGTCTCATCCATAATCTCATCATAAGAAACCATGTATCATGTCACCATCATTTGAGCATGAGTATTACGAGAACTAAGGAATAAGCTGATACAATGCCAACAATGCAGCCATTAGTAGTTAGACTGATGCTCCCCCTGAACCTGTGCTCCTGATCTTTAGCTGAATCACTGTTTTTCTTATCAGAAAAGCATACGCTTCTGTCTCCAGCGGAACTCGCGTGTATACACAGCTTTAGTTCATGAAACCCGCGTATGGAAAGTGAAATACTGAAAATTTCACAACTTCATCTCCCCTTGAACTTATGCCACCTGTACCTGTCTTCTTCACATCAGATGCACTGTCAGAAATAAACATAACCAGAATTACCAAACCAATCATGAGAATCACCATATATTGCTCCCCCTGTGATGATACATTACTAATCCCTAGAATGTATCTCACATCACTCCTGCAGTCATCATGAGAAGTAAGCTTTAGAAGCGGATGACTGCAGTAGGGTCAATATTCCCTATGTTTCTGACCGGTCCTCCTTATTTTTCCAGCTTTGCTTGAAATTTCTTATAGTGTGCTGGAAATTGTCCAATTTCTCAGATCTATTCATCCTACATTCTTTTTCTACATCTCCATACTTGTTACAAGCATAACATTTTTCATGACCAGAGAAGTAAGCATAGGGATCATAATGTGTTTTTCTATTCTTTCTTCTATTGCAATCAGCTGCTTTATGACCATACTTGCTGCATGAGAAACAATATCCCTTAAAGAAACCCGAGTACTTTTCTGTGTAGAATCTGTTTGTTTGTGATTGAAACAATCTGCTTCTGCAATTGGCTGCAACATGCCCATAATTGTGACATTTAAAGCATTCAACATTATTGATCAAAGGAGGGAATGGTTTCTTTTGAGAGTTCATGATTGTCGGTTGACCTTTTGTTTCTTCCAACACTTCAGGTTTTGCATTGATATCCTCTGAACTAGATTCTCCTTTAACAATTTCATGAAAACCAAGACCACATTTAATAGAAGGAGACCTTTGACTACTAAGAATATTGTCCAGAATCTTAGTACTATCTTGAAACCTAAAGAGTTTATCTTTTTCTTCTAATTTACCTTTTAAAATGTTTACCTCAACCTCCAATCTTTGGCATTGCTTCTTCATACTTTCTTCAACCCTTCTTCCTTCTTCTACTTGATCATTCAATTTTAAAATCTCTTCTTTCAGCCCATTTTCTTGTTCTTCAAAAGTTTGTAGAATTTCTTCATTCTTCTTATTTGATGCTTCAAGATCTGCTTTCAGAGAGATGATTTCTGCTTCAAGTCTTTCACTTCGATTGGTTACTTTATCCTGCAGTCTTTGATATATTTCTATCTATCCCTTCATTGTTTCTATCTTTCCTTTCATTCTAGAGATCATATCTTGGTAGATAGATTCCTTCCTTTTAAATGGATCTTCATCATTGATTTTGAGATTTGCTTCTAGACTTATACTATTACTTTCACTATCTTCACCATTGCATGCACAAGAAAGTGAATCACAAGAACAACAATCAATACCTGTTTCATCTTCTTCATTTTCTGCTGCACATGTTTTCTGAGGTATCTCCTTTCTTTGAGTAGCCTTCTTATTTTGCTTCCTTGCCATGAGCACTTGCAGATCTTGGTCAGAATCTTCTTCATCCTCATTTGACATTTCATCATTATCTTCATTTGTATAATAACTCTTTCTCTTTTCAAATTGTTTTCCTTTATCATGATTTTCTTCATAAGGAAATTTAGCAACATAATGAACAAATCTTCCACAAGAAAAAAACTTGAAGGGAAGCTTACTTCTGAATCTTCCAGTACCTGGTTGGAGTCTTCTCACAAAATTTGCTTCTTCTTCTTCTGATATATAACTTGATTCCTTGACAACTTCCTTTTCTTTTCCTTTTGCACATGCCTTAAAGGCAACTTCTCTGATTTGAGCGGGACCTTATTTTCTCATTTCAAAAGCGGTTAGAATACCATGTAGTTGAACAATAGTAAGAGTTTGCAGATCTTCCCTTTCTTCAATAGCTGATACTTTTGACTCAAATTTTGAAGTCAAAGATCTTAAGACTTTTTCAACTAGAGTAGTATCGGTTATGGTTTCACCCAAATTTCTCATACGATTTGCAATATCATCTAGACGTAAAAAGAAACTGGCAATACTCTCATCACTATGCATCCTTAAATTTTCATAATCAATTCTGAGAGTTTGGAGTTTTGCACTTTTTACCTTGCATCTCCTTCATAGCTTTGAATGATTTTGTCCCATATTTCTTTTGCTGAATTTAGCTGCATCACTTTAACATATTCAGATTCAGACATGCTTCCTAATAAAACATTGACTGCTTTGGCATTGATTTCATATTTCTTCCTTTGTGCTACATCAGTAGGAATAATTGCCGGATACTGATAACCTTCTTCCACGATTTTCCATACTTCTGCACCAAGACTTTGCAAATATGATTTTTTTCGTATCTTCCAGAATAATAGATTACTTCCATTGAATAGAGGTGGCCTTATAGAAAGTACTCCTTCATGACTTCCCATTGCGATGGATCTCCTTCAAGCGATCAAGCTTCTGCAGAAGGACCTCCTCTGATACCAATTGTTGGGAAAAATACTGAGAGGGGGGGGAGGGGGGGGTGAATCAGTATTTAGTGCAGACTGAAATTTTTTTACTTTTTCTTTCTCTAAAACCCATACGCTACTTTAATGAACCCAAGTCGCATATACACGCGGATATCCTTAATGATACTTGCGTATTACCAGAGATCTTATTATGCATTTAATTCTTTACTTAGATCTTTGCATCATTCATTCATCAGATGTTTAGTTAGCAGTAAGCATGTGCAATAATAACAGAATAAACCATCACACATAAGCAACACACATGAACACAAAGATTTAAGGTGGAAACCCAATTCGGGAGAAAACCACCGCTGTTGTCGTCTCTGTCTTCAATATTTATTATAAAGAAAACATCTTACAACCATGTACTGGCGCAGACTCGTACCAGTACGCAGGCACCCATGTGCAGAAGGCTACAACCTTCTCTCGTTTACCAGCCTCTCCTGGAAGGGAGCTACGCTCCACTGCCTCTCGTTTACCGGCCTCTCCTTGAAGGAAACTACAACCCCCACTGCTCTCGTTTACCGGCCTCTCCCTGGGAGGCACAACCCCCTGCTCTCGTTTACCGACCTCTCCTAGAAGGGCTACTACCCCCTGCTCTCGTTTACCAGCTACCACTGGAAGGGAGCTACAACCCCCTCACTGAAGGCTTCGACCCTCAGCACCATTGCGGACCACGTTTCATCAATTTTCATACTAGATCCAACAGCTTCCATACAACACACCTTGTAGGCCACTATT